>CM028133.1:730022500-730622500 GCA_016271365.2 Neoceratodus forsteri
AGCAGCTGCACAGGGGAGGGAGCTGGATGTCATTGTCCACCTAGGGACAAATGACCTGGCTAAGAAAGGGATTAGAGAAGTGCAGGAAGAGTTTGTGGAATTGGGGAGTGGCCTTAGACAAGTAGCACACACGGTAACCTTCTTGGTGGTGCTGCCCATCTATGGCGTAGGAGAGGCTAGGGTGTTCCGCACCATGGGATTCAATCAGTGGTTGAAAAACTGGTGTGGAGCTCAGGGATTTGGCTTCATTGGGGACTGGGGTCACCTGGAGTGATGCAAGCCTATACTGGCATGATGGGCTGCATCTGTCCAGGAGGAACCAGGATCCTAGGCGATAGGTTTAAATGCTTCATTGGTAAGCATTTAAACTAGCCAAGGGAGGAAGGCACTGGAAAGGAGCAGAGAAATCCTAACCCCTCCCCAAAAAATCACGGTAGTAAGTGCGGTAAACACCAACATAGAGATGTCAATAGGGAGAAGCGCAGGAGTAAATGGAGAAAGTGAAACGCAATAAGGACAGGGATGGGTCAAAAAGGGGTAAGGCCATCAAGAAATGGAGGGTAATTAGTACCAATGGCTGTAGTCTGGGCAACAAGCTCCCTAAGCTGGTGGCCTTGATGGAAGAGGGATGCCTGGATATCGTAGCAGTCACAGAAACATGGTACACAGAGAACCATGACTGGGATGTTAACATACCAGGGTACATAACCTACAGGAGAGACAGGCAGAGGAGAAGAGGGGGAGGAGTAGCTCTCTATGTAAAGGAAGGGATAAAAGCAACTGAACAAAAGAGTAAAGAGGGAGAAGAGGAGGCACTGTGGGTCACCTTGGAGACTGGAAAGGGCACCACAATCGGCACAGGGGTTGTGTACAGACCCCCATGTCAGGGGAGGGAATGGACAAGGATATGATAGAAGACATTCTTAGGATGGCAGAGGAAGGGGAGATATTGTTGATGGGAGACCTGAATATGCCAGATGTTAACTGGAGCACATTTGTTGCAGCCACATCCAAGAGCAGGGCCATTCTTGATGCCCTACAGGTGGCAGGCCTCAGACAGCTAGTTTCAGAACCCACTCGTGAGGGAGCAATCTTAGACCTCGTACTCTCAAACTGGGGCAGTGAGAGGATCTCAGATCTAGAAGTGGGTTGCCATCTGGGAACAAGTGACCATCAAACAGTGCGGTTCATGTTAAACTCAGCTACAGAGTCAAGCCATACAAAAGTGAGGGTACTGGACTTCAGGAGGGCTGACTTTGGCAAGATGGGAGAGTGCCTCAGAAAAGCACTAGCAAACAGACTAGAAGGAGGTGTGGAACAACAATGGGGAATCATCAAAACTGCCATCACAGAGGCAACAAGCCTTTGTGTGAAGCAAATAAACAAATCAAAATGAAAGAAAAAGCCACTGTGGTTCTCAAAAGAAGTGGCTGTAAAAGTCAGGAAGAAAAAGATAGCATTCGGAGTATAAGGAAACACAGAAGGAGCAGGACAGAGAGCTGTACCAGTTAAGGCAGAAGGAAGCAGGAGGAAGTCAGAATAGCAAAGGCCCAAACTGAGGAAAAGATAGCCAACTTTCGTTAAGAAGGATAAAACCTTTATAAGGTACATTAGCGAGCGTAGAAAGACAAAGGGAGGGATAGTGAGGCTGAATAGAATGAACAGTGGATGGGCAGAGGGGACAGTGAAAAGCAGGGATACTGAACGAATATTTCTGCTCAGTATTCACAAAAGAGGAGGAAGTGCCTAATCCAATTAACAGAAGCACTCTTGATATGGGGGGGGTCGATCCCAGTCCTTTCACAGAAGAAACGGTTCTGCAAGAACTCCTAAAACTGAAGGTGGACAAAGCAATGGGGCCTGATGGAATTCACCCCAGAATTCTAAAAGAATTAAGGGGGGGAACTAGTGAAACCACTGGCTACTCTTTTTAGTAAGTAAGTAAGTAAAAGTTTATTTTTAAGCGCTTTTCGAAATCAAAGCGCTGTACAATAATTAAATACATATAAAACATACATACAACGTAACAAACAACAATAAAATATAATTTCAATTCAGTGCAGTAACTACTCCCCATAAGCTTTGAAATAAATAGGTTTTCAGTTCTGATTTAAAGCTTCAAAGGTCAGGTAAGCCTAGATCCGACGAGGTAGAGAATTCCACAGGGTAGGGGCAGCATAAGAAAACGCTCGTGCCCCAGATGTTTTTAAACGAACCCTGGGAACCTCTAGCAATCCCTCGTCGGTGGAGCGGAGTGAGCGGGAGGGACGAGGGGAACAAGCAGATCTTGCAGATATCATGTCCCTGTTCGTGGGGGCTTTATAGGTCAGTAAACCGCACCTTAAAGGTGGAACCGCCACTGAACCGCAGCCAGTGCAGTTCGCGCAGCACAGGCGTAATATGATTCCTCATTGATGTCCTCACAAAGCCTGGCTGCAGCGTTCTGCACCAGCTGCAAGTGGCGGATATCAACCCCGGCATCCCTAGGTACAGGGCATTGCAGTAGTCAAGGAGAAGTAACAAAGGCATGGACTAATGTCGGAGGTCAGCCGGAGGAACAAGGTGTTTCACCCGAGCGATATTCCTCAGATGGTAAAAGAGGATTTGGCGGCAGATGACACCTGGAATTTCAGCGTCAAACTGTCACAATAATTACGCCGAGTTACGCACCCGGTCTGAGGTTGAGCTGGGCTTCATCGATCATATGCCGAGGAAGACCAGCCCTACAACCGCCTCACAATGACCTGGGTCCACCACCAACACCTCAGTCTTATCCGGGTTTAACCTTAGCCAGCTGGCACTCATCCAATCACTGATCTCGGATAGACAGTTGTTAAGTTTAGAGACTGCATCTTCTTGCTCGGGGCTAAAGGACAAATATAGCTGGGTGTCATCGCATAGCAGTGAAAACCCAAGCCATATTGCCTAATAATGTCTCCCAATGGCAGCATGTAGACAGCGAACAACATGGGTGCCAAAATGGAACCTCTGGAACCCCACAAGGCAAGGAGACGGCATCAGAGGAATAAATTCCAGTGATAACCCTATGTCTCCGCCTGTGAGAAAGATTGAAACCACTGTAGGACCATACCAGACAGTCCACAATGGAACACGAGGCGTTCCAGAAGCACACCATGGTCCACAGTGTCAAAAAGCTGCAGAGAGATCAAGAAGGACTAGAATAGTACAAGCCTTTTGATCCTCGCTATCAGGAGATCATTTAAACCCGGACAAGAGCAGTCTCAGTACTATGTCTTTCCTAAATCCTGATTGAAGAGTATCATAGACATTATGATTTATAAGATGGCGTCCAGTTGCAGTGCAACCACCTTTTCAATAACTTACCCAAGAGGGAGGTTAGAGATAGGTCTATAGTTAGCTGGACAGTCCGGATTCAGTGAAGGTTTTTTAGAAGTGGTCGAACGACCGCCTCCTTCAGGGGTTCAGGAAAGATCCCTGCTTCAAGGATTTCAGGCGATTTCAGCAATGATCGGACAGATAATATCTCATGCAACCTAATAAAAGTGGCGAGGGGCCGGATCAAACCTACAACTGGTTGGACGACAGTCTGGACAATCCTCATAATGTCCATGAATTCGGCCTACCAAAGTCAGACCAGGTGACACAGGTGTTTGCTTCCCCTCGCTGACCACTGCAAGCCCTTGTAGATTGAACCTGGCTGAGATCCGCCCTAATGCCGGCAATCTTATCAGCGAAAAATCGAGCAAGCTCATCACACTTTATTTGTGAAAAATCTCTTCCAGACTGTAGACAGAGTGGACTGCACAATCTGTCAACAGTCCGAAAGAGTTGAGCCGGTCGGTTTCTCGCAGCAGCAATCTCCCTGGACAGGAATTCTGACTTCTTATGGGATATTGCCAATTGATGGATAACATAATGATCCATCAATCTAAGTTTGTCGGCATCCAGGCAAGATTTCCGCCATGCTCTCTCTAGCCTTCGCCCCACTCTCCTCAGCTCCTTCAAAGACTCATCAAACCAGGGAGTCTTTGGGTGCTGAGTGAGCTAACATGAACAGGAGCAATTCGATCCAGGGCCCCGATCACCGCCTTGTTATAGGCAATAACCATGTCCCCTGGACCCATGCTCTCATCCGAAATACCCGATAGGTCCAGTACCGCCATTAGGCCCTCTGGATTTACTCCCCTTAAAGGAGATACTGGACCATCTCCGTGGGATAGGCCATTAGGGGTGCCCAAAACTGAATTTTATGGTGTGATGGTCTGTCCACGCATTTGGTTCCACCTCCAAATGCGAGACATCCAAATCCAGTAGGAACACCAGGTCTAATGAATGTCCACCTATATGGGTAGCAGAGGTAACTACCTGCGACAGGCCCAACATAGACATAAGTTGGAGGAAGTTCTTTCCAAAGTGTGAGAGTTCATCGTCGACCCAGGCATTGAAGTCACCCAGAATTAACCATCTAGGCGACTCCAGTGCCATGTCAATGATGAAGTCCGCGAACTCCTTCAGGAATTCACCACCATCACCGGGTGGACGGTAAATGAGGAGAATCCTGAGCTCTGCACCTGCTGCCAGGATACACTCAAAGGATCTGGTGTTACCCACTGGCACCTCCACAAGACTCAGCTCTGATCTAAAAAAAGATGGCCACTCCCCCACCCCTACGATCCAATCTCGGACGGTGCATTACCGAGAACCCAGCCGGAGCAGCAGAGTCTAAGATAGGACCTGCATTTTCATCCAGCCAAGTCTCAGTAATACATGCCAGGTCAGATGTTGCAACAAGATCTGCAATAATAGCAGTCTTGTTCCTAATCGACCTGGCATTACATAACACCGTTCGAGTTGGATGAGTTTCCCGGAGAGGATCGCAGTACCTGCCCATGATCTGTGGAGCCCTTGGGTATGGAAATCAGGCAAGGAGGACCCCTCTCCTGACTCCATTTCGCCCCAGGGCGTCTCCTTGTCCCAACTATCCCTATCCGCCCACCCGTCTCCATTCTCCCACTCTGCCCAGTCCATCGATTCCCTAAATGCCTTCTCAATATCCCAGCTCTCCGGCAGTTGTTAAAGGCAATATCGGGTAATCGAGGACAATAGAAGGGACGAAAGTCCCGGAGCAGAGTGGGAGAATAGCGCCTGACCATCTTAAGCCCCATCAAACACATTATTGACGGCAAAAACAACCTATCTTAAATAACAATAGAATAAAATAAAATCATATAATCAAATCAAGACCCATACAAGATCATATACTTATAAGTAAAATAGAATAATAAAGTAAGATAAAATAAACAAAACAAAAGAGATAAAAAACTCCTCTACCCAAAAATATTAACACTGTCACTATATATAAACATAAAATCCGCATATAAACACAATTTAAACCCTGCCTAAAAGGTCCGTAAGCTTAATAAAGTCTGATCATAAGCCCCATATAACAAAGTTCGTACTGTTACGGAGTCAATATCTTCATATGCCTGGCGTGAACACGCCAGAGGAAGACTCTTCACTAGTGAAAACTAGTTAGACCGCAGGAGGGTGGAGATAAATGCTTCTTCCCTATATGGGATGCCAGACACAGCCCGCCTCTGCCAGGTTATTCCAGCATCCCGGAGCCCCAAGAAACATCAACCCTCCGGCAGATGCTCCCAGCCCCCCCAGGTACAAACAGCAGCACCCGCACCCACCTTAGGAATAACCAGGCTAGTTCCTTAAGTCCTTCAATCCTGCAACTCGACACTTCCAAGGGAACAGCCAACAAACAGAGTGCTTGTCCAGTCTCTAGCTGCACAACCTTATTCAGCAGCAAACTATAGATCCTCCTTTTGTCGTCACGCCGCGACCAGACTCCCAAAAAGAATCAAATAAACAGAATCACTGGGGGCAACACCATATCGGTGCATCAACATCCAAAATAAAGCTCCATTCAGAATATCGCAGTACACAGTACATAACTTTCCTACACCACAAATTCAGGCACCACTCGCCCTCCAGAGTCACGCACTCACTCACCGCAGGAACCTGTGGCAGGTTCCTGCAATCCTGGCTTCCAAGCTCTTCCCAGTGATCCTTGACTCCACGACCTCTCACAACACAGCAGGGAGAGCAAAGAGTGGAGAATAACAAAATCCAAAGCCGACAACGGCAGACGCCACGGAGAAAGTTCAAGTAGCTGCAAGACTCCAAGGTACGTGTGCAGGATTCTGATTCCAAGGGCAATACCACAGATAAAAAGGCTCCAACAGTGATTTTAATAAATCATGGGAGGATGGCGTAGTACCGGAGGACTGGAGGAAGGTGGATGTGATTCCTCTTCATAAAAGTGGGAGCAAGACAGAGGCATGAAACTACAGACCTGTCAGTTTGACCTCTGTAGTAGGGAAAGTGATGGAATCACTTCTGAAGGAAAGAATTGTTGAGTACCTAGAGGCCAGTGGGGCACAAGACCCAAGGCAGCATGGGTTCACAGCGGGAAGGTCATGTCAGATGAATCTAATAGATTTCTTTGACTGGGTGACCAAAGTAGTAGACCAGGGAGGGTCTGTGGACATGGCCTACCTAGACTTTAGCAAGGCATTTGACACAGTCACACACAAAAAGATTAATAGTCAAATTAACCAGCCTGGGAGTGGGTCACAGGGTGGTAGCCTGGGCAAAACATTGGCTGGACAACAGAACACAGAAGGTAATTGTAAATGGATTCCACTCAGAAGAAAGAGGGGTTACTAGTGGAATACCGCAGGGTTCAGTACTGGGTCCAGTCCTTTTTTAATGTCTTCATAAGTGACATTGCAGAGGGACTGGAAGGAAAAGTATGCCTCTTTGCAGATGACACAAAGATCTGCAAAAGAGTTGATATACAAGGAGGCATGGAAAGGATGAGAAGGGACTTGGCAAGGTTGGAGGAATGGTCAGAATTATGGCAGCTTGGATTCAATGCAAAGAAGTGCAAAATAATGCACCTGGGAAACAAGAACCCAGGGGAAGAATACACAATGGGGGGAGAGGTAGTAACAACAACAAAAAGGAAAGGGACCTGGGGGTAATCATATCAGATGACCTTAAGGTTAGCAAGCAATGTGAAAGGCAGTAGGGAGGGCTGGGGGTATACTGGATGCATAGGGACAGGCATCACCAGCAGAAAACAGGAAGTTGTTATCCCTCTGTACAGACAGTTGGTGAGACCCCATCTAGAGTACTGCGTCCAGTTCTGGAGACCCCATCTCTGCAAGGACATAGACAGGATAGAGGCAGTCCAGAGGAGGGCAACTAAAATGGTGCAGGATATGCAAGAGAAGCCGTACGAGTAGAGACTAAAGGAGCTTAATATGTATACCCTTGAGGAAAGAAGGGAGAGGGGACATGATAGAAACTTTTAAGTACCTCAGTGGAATCAACAAAGTCAAGAGGGTAGCATCTTTCAGAAAAAGAGACGTGCAAGAACAAGGGGACACAATTTAAAGATGGGGGAGGTTCAGGGGCAATGTGAGGAAGTATTATTTTACAGAGAGGGTAGTGCATGCATGGAACAGCCTTCCTGAAGAGGTTGTGGGGTCTAAAACTGTGGGAGAATTAAAAAATGCATGGGACAGACATAAGGCAATTCTTGTGGGTGGTAGGAAGAAATAGGCTGTTGGTTAACTAGGATCTGCGGCCTATCCTGTAGGTGGGAAAATGGGCAGACTAGATGGGCCAAGCGGTCCTTATCTGCCGTCAAAGTCTATGTTTCTATGTGTGAAGACATCCATCGGGCTAGGGAAGCACAGGGTTCACCAGGCCCTGCACTTTCACCCCTCCATAGAGGCACACATCCATCTGGCTATGGAAGCGCAGGGCCCACCGTGCATCCAGAAAAGTAACGTATGTGCTTGGTTGTAATTGTTTTTTGTGGGGCTCACTTCAAAGGAAAAAAAATATTAAGTGCCCCTCAACTGCCAGCAGTTCATTGTATATGGGCATAAATGTGGTTTTCACTTTGTTACCCATAAGGCAGTACAATTTTGTATTGGTTTGGTGGGAGATTTGCTATGGTTGTAGTGGAAGATGAGATACACCTTGGGTGCATTTTTGATGATGATTGTATTTTCATTGTGGATTTGGGATCATGGTGAAGACTGGAGGTTATTTTGACGTGCAGTGTATATCCTATCAATGTTTCAAGAGGATTATGTGTTAGTGTTGTAGTTGTCATTAATACCTTTTTTGATTTATACAGTGTCCCATAACTCCAATTAATTATTGACAGACTTGTAGCTTGTTAAGTTTATTAGGTTACCCTATGGAAATTTTTATTTATTTATTTTTTATTTATTTTTTTTAATATGACCCCTACATTTTTGAGAGTGTATTGCATGTTAGTGTTTTACTACTCACCAAAACTTTTTTTTTTTGATACAGAGATTCTCCCTTAATTTCACAGAGTGATGGAGTTATGGCTTTTTAAATTTGCTTTCCCAATGGAATTTTATATATATATTTATAGCCCCTACATTTTATTGGGGGTGGGTGGTCTTATTGTGTTAGTGTTGTAGTAGTCACCGAGACTTTTACTTTTTTCACTACCTGAATCTCAGAATCCACACATCTGGCCATAACAAAACTTGAAATGTCAAGGGACCTTGCCTCAAAGATCATGCATACAAAATTTCATGTAAATCTCTTGAACGGGAATGAAGCTATTAACATGCAAAGTTAGAGGTTAACAGTCTACTCAACTAACTATAATGGTGCTACGATGCCACTAGAATATACCTTACATACTCACATACAGCATATATACATATCTCACACACACACACACACACACACACACACACACACAATATATACGTTATAAGTTGCAAAAAACTTTGTTCATGCTCCAGTTAGGGTCAAAGCAACAAACGTTGGAAAATCAGGTGTTAGGGTTTCCCTACCACCCCCACCATTCCAAACCAGCCAGAAGAGCAGGTGTGGTGTGTGCCTTGAGCTTCTCAAGCCTAACGCTCTCCCCATTCCATCTGTAAATATGGTCAGATATTTAGACTTTGAGAATCAGGTGAGCGTTAGGCTTGAGAAGCCCAAGGCACACCCCACACCTGCTCTTCTGCCTGTTTTTAGAAGGCGGGGTGTTAAGGAAACTCTAACACCTCATTTCACAACTTCTGTCACTTTGACCCTAACTGGAGCATTAATGAAGTTTTTTGCAACTTATTTCCTTACTTTTTGAGATAGTATAATAGTATTCTTTTTGTACTGTGGGAGAGCAGCGTCCTGGGCCCTGCACTCCCATCCCTCTGTAGATGCGTATACTGTATGTAGCCTCCAGGCCCTGCACTCCCATTTATAGGAAAACAGTGACCAAACTGTCAGCATAGCCATCTTATTACCCCACCTCATGTACCTTGTCCAGAACATTTTCGAATCCCTGCCAAAACGTAATTATGCTCAGCTACGATGCCATTCCACGCTGCTGGTGTGAAAACACATTTTGGCCAGGATTTGAAAAATGACAGCTGTGACATACATGAGGTGGGGTAATAAAGAAGGCTATGTTAAAAATCTGGGGTCAAAATATTTAAAATTCCAAAAGTTACAATTGGGCCTAACAAAATTACAACAAATTTTCATAACTTTGGATTTTGTTCATATTTTGACCCCAAATTATCAACATAGTCTTTTCATGGCCCCACCTCATAAACCCTGTAGGTGAAAGTTTTCAAAGCTGTGTCAAAATGCCCTTTCCATGCCACAGGTGTGAAAATACATTTCAGACAGGATGTGAAAAGTGACAGCTGTACTGTTCATGAGGGGGTGTAAAGTGACTATGTTGAAAATTTGGATTCAAAATATTGAAAATTACCAAAGTTACGCAGATACATAGAAAAAAGTCAGTGAATGCATACAACTCTGCCATTTTTAGGGATTTTTTTCACCAAATTTTCAACATGGCCTTTTTGGGACCCCATCTCATGAATACTGGCACTGTCATTTCATTAATCAGTCCTGAAAGGTGATTTCATGCAGCAACCGCAAAATCCCCTTCCAAGCCCGATTAACGAGATGACTGTGACAGTGTTCATGAGGTGGGGTCTCAAAAAGGCCATGTTGAAAAAGTTAGTGAAAAAAAAAATAGCAAAGTTATGAGCATAAGTTCAAAACACCACTGAAATACATTATAACCTTTATTCTTCAGTTCACAATTCGGCTTTGAAGAGTCCACAGAAGATGACAGCCGGTGAACTCCAGTGGTAAGTACAGGGTAAGGGGGTGCTCAGTGGGATGGCCTAGATGGGGAGGGGGATGGCTGGATGATGGACTTATTTCTTTTTTCAGGGTTTAACAGATTAGCTTTGTTTTATTACGGACAAATGGGCACTTTAAAAAAAAAAAAAGTTCAACATAGAAGTGCCAGGCTTATAGACGATCTTAACTAGTTTTGCAAAACCAACTTTAAAAATGAGAGCTTATGGCATTCAGACAATTCAGATGCACATCAGTAGTCTATGCAGAGCTGGAAAATACTGTAAATGGCAAAATTAATTCAAGCACCCAAAATCTTATATGAGGGCTGCGGACTGTTCTGTTTGCAAGCTGGGAAGAAAATGGCAGCCTGGCAGAAGACAGACTACTTGGCATTTAATACATTTACAGGTAGATGCTGGATAAATGCAACACTCAGTATTTCAAGGTTCTGGGATAATCATACATTTCTGCACTTATATGAAAGTTAAATATAGTAGCACAACAAATTAAGGTAGAAAGGGCGCCAAAGCCATTGTGAACGTGCAATCTGCTCTGTAATAATCTACTGTGCTTTAAAACATTTTTTTATTAAACGTATGCAGTTCTTTTCTGGAGAATTGAAATCATTTCAAGAACAAAGAATTATAGGCTTCCACTACAAGGCACAGACCTGCTTGGGGGCACAGAGAGACCGCACTTTCCTGGTCTAAATGTTACCGAGCTCCCCTAAAACTGTCCCGTGTGGCACAGCTGATGGTTTGGGATCAGGTAAAATGTTCTCTTGGTTCTCCTCTCTGTCCTTCAGACCTGCTTGGGATGCAGCAGATAAGACATCCCTCCTCCCCGATTGTTTACAGTCCTGGTAGCACCACCCTCATGACCATGGAGCATTTTCAATGTAGATATGTATAATCCTCAAACCATAAATTATATTTAAAATAAAAGTTTAAAAGGTCAGCGTGAAAACATTTAGATTACAACAAATACAATGCAAAAATAACAAAAAGCAAGGGGGGGTACAGAGGGATGATACAAGCCTACAAGTAACCCAACAAAATGAGAGTGACCCTGCTGCAGCCAATTCATGGTGGTGGTGGTGGTGCTGCTGTTACGTGTTGCCCAGCTGCAGCTGCTAGGCCTACAATGACCGACTAAAGACAGCGCATCAGTGCATCTGATCCATGCTGAGTGCTCATTACTTCCTCTTTCCCAGACCAGTGACTTCCCGATGAGTTTAGATGCTATGCCAAATTTTAATTTTAGTAATACACCAGAAGATCCCCTTTGGTATGTCAATCAACTATTGGCAACAGCAATGGCTGCAAATCTTTTTTTTTTTTTTTTTTTTTTTTTTTTTAAAACACACACACACACACACACACACACACACACACACAAGGACTGAATGCTGTGACTAATGCTATGCCTCTAGAAGCCAGATCCTTGTTAGAGGCATTTAGAACTTTGGAGAAAATTACCACACAATTGAGAAAGATATATTGGAATATGAGAAATCTAGAAGCTTACATACAGGTGGGGCATATACCGAGGGGTCTTAGAGTTCAAGCACCAGCACATGGCATGGAAAATGCAGCATTTATGAAACTCTGGGAAGAGATCCTCTCTGAAGCAAGCACAAAACTAATGAAGTTAACCATACGCTTCAGTAAAGAACTTGAACCTAAACTCAGGGCAGACCTTAAGGTAACTGAAGTGCTAAAATACAGAGGACACTCAGAAGTTGATGCAATGCATACTAAATTGAAAGAAACAATACACAAATTAGATAATAAACACCACGAAATTTACTAAATTCCATAGAGACATTGGGGACTATGAAAATACTCGAGTCTATACTTGGAAAAAGCAACTTATCAATCCACTGGGTATTCTAAGGAGGGAGATACATGTATCCTTGAATATGGTACTGAAGACAGTGAATCAGAATCTGAAAATGCTGTGCACACTGATTATTCTAATGCTAGGCCGCAGCCTCCTTTTCCACAGGACCAGCCGAATCCAGACCTGCTATTCCAATCACGATGCAGTCCCAGATCTCAGGGCTACGGCAAAAGAACAAAACAGAGAAGGATGATCAGGCGAGAGAGGAGGCGAAGAATGTTTTTACCATTGAGGGCACCAGGGGAACAACTATGGAGCCAGGACGAGGTTCAACGATCACCAGGGGAGATAATAACAAAAGACTCCCTGAAGGTAATCAATTTATCCTCTCATTTCCTGACTGACAGTTAATATAAAGTTCTAAGTAAAGGACTGGAGTTTGCACCCATAGCGCCCATTAACAAGTCTGAGACATTAGTTAATTTAAATATTGCATGGCACAATTTAAGCTTAAAATCATTTTTAACAAGCGAGCTCCCGAACAAGAAACAGTAGTTTGGAGCACTAAAAGAGCTCGATTCCATCCTAGATCAGAATTTTACCTGCCACTTTTAGCGGCTATTACTGTTTTAAAGACCTTATTGAGAAAGATCTGGATACCCTCCTGGAAAATGGGACCAAACCCCCTTTTAAACAACCTTACAACAGAAGAAAGAAATGCATTAGACAATAAAAAAGGACACTGAAATAATAAAAGAAGCTGATAAAGGGGGGGATGTGGGGTTCTACTTAATAGATGTGATTATGTTAAAGAAGTCCTATGACAACTACAAGATGTGACTTTCTATACAAAGTTAAATAGTGACCCGACTAAAGAGTTTAAAACTAAGATAGATGAAGCATTGTTTGCAACTGTGGAACATGGGGATATAGATGATAAAACAAAGGACTTTTTAACAACAACTGCATCCCATTTCAGCCACATTCTATGTTCTGCCAAAAATACACAGGACACTTTCTGAGCCACCAGGACATTCCACTGTAAGTGGAAGGGGCTCTTAAACATAACTGCTCTCTCAGTTTTTGGATTTTCACCTGCGAGATTTTGTACAGACTCTCCCTTCATATCTTAAAGACACCAAAGATGTGTTGAATATTAAGGACTTGCATGTACCTGAGGACATTCTACTGGTTACTTTAGACATAGATGCTCTATGTACGAATATTCCCCATGAGGGATCATTAGAAACAGCTGCTGAATATTTGAATTGTAGAGCATCTGATGCCTTGCCATCTACCGATTTCTTGGTAGAACTTTCAGAGTTTGTATTATAGCACAATGTGTTACTGTTTGATAAAAGTACAAGCACATAAGAGTGACTGCTATGGGGGCGACATGGGTGCCCACCATAGCCAACCTCTATGTTGGGAAATGGGAAAATCAGCACATACTAAATGAGACAAATAATCCATTTTGTTCCCAAATAATGGTTTATAAACATTTTATTGATGATATAATTTTTTGGAAAAGGGGATTTAAAAAGCCTGGAATGTTTTATTGAATACATGCATGGAACCAATCAGAATCTGAGGTTTAAATATGCAGCCAGCTATGAGGAGATCAATTTTCTGGACCTTAGGATATCAAAGACAGAGCAGGGAAATCTTAGTATGAATATTTACAGAAAACCTACAGATGGTAATGCTCTACTTTTGGCCTCACGCTGCCATCTGAAATAATACTATTAAAAACATTTAAAAAGGACAATTTTTGAGAGTACAGAGAAATTGTAGTACTAGTGAAAACGAGAGAGGTTATAGTGCACACACAATTCAACAAGCTAGGATTTTGCCTGTTCACAGAATAGGGATTCATTACTCATAGACAACACTAGAGAGAGGGATTCTGTAGAAAGGTTCAACTCTGTTACTACTTACTCAGCTCAGGCAAAAGAGTTTGAAGACATTAAAAAAAACAAAACACAACAACATTGGCCGATATTGAGAAGTGACCCAGAGTTGAGACAGCTGGCAGAACCCCCAAAATGGCCTTTAGGAGAGCTACTAAACTAAAGGATATCTTGGTGCATAGCCACTATACTGAACCCCAAGACCCTAACACCTGGTTAAGTTCTAATGCAAGGGGGTGTGTACAATGCAAAAGGTGCGTATATTGCAAACACATAAAACCTAGTAAAGACTTTCAAAGTGTGAATTCGAAAAAAAGCTTTGAAGTTAGGCAGCTGATTACTTGTGATTCCAGTGGAGTTGTCTATTTGGATACATGCTCCTGCTCTGCATTTTATGTGGGGGAAGAGGGAGTGCAAGTGGGTGAACACACCTGTGCCATCCAGAGAGGTGATTTAACATATGCTACGGCCAACTATGTCATGCAGAGTAGGAATTCTCAGGAACATGTTTTCCCCTTTCAGGCAATAGATAAAGTTAAAGGGTTGACAACAGGGGGAAATTTTAATAATGCAGTCCTTAAAAAGGAAAGTTTTGGGAGCTAATAAGAAACCTGGTTTAAATACAGGGATGGTCATTAAACCATACATTAGAGGGAGATAGGTCACACTAGATGGCAGAATCAAATGATGATTATTATATACAAGATACGTTTATACCTTATTTCCCTAGTTAAGAATTTCAAAAGGATTTAATTAAAAATACACAACAGTATAAAGTTTTATATGAATGTCCTTTCATACCCGTATTGTTAGTGTTCTGCTCCAGTTTTCATAATTTAATTTCTACTACTCTTTCTTTTCCCCCTTCCCCCCTTTTTTCCTTAGGCATCTTCACCTCTAACCTTACTTTTTCCCCCTCCCCCTTCTTAGCTTCTGCAACCCTATGTTCTGTTCCCTTATCATAACGTCATGCCCATCACAATTATATTGTTTGTATATAGTATTTTTGAATGGTTTAGATACCGTATTTATTGGTGCACCAGGGTGTTTGTTATTCAACACGTTGTGTGATATGGTTGCTTTTAGCACACATAATGTGGTGCTTTACATGAATTAAATGTATGGACTGGATGCTTTGAATTTACTATGACCCATGAGGTCTTGACACATCATAATTGTTTTAGTGCTTCATGATATACAAGTGTGTGTTTTGATGTTTTTAGCCAGCCTTTGATAAAGAGTCAAGAGATCCAAAATGCATCAGGCAGGTTATGTCTGCATGTCCTTTTTAAAAATGAAATATTTTAATCAGCAGACCCGGGTGTCCATGTATTTAGAGGTGGTGAGTGCTTGGCTTGTATTTCTGTATGTCTGTTTCTTAGCAAGAGCACCACCCTCCCAGTGCAGGATTTCTTTAGAATTTAAAATAAAATCAACTGTAGTTCAAGTCAGTTGCTTATTTTTTCTTTCCTTCCTTGTTTGAAATGGGATATTTGAACATCTCATGAACTAGAGGCTGACTAAAACACCGTTAGAAACCTACAAACTATATGAAACTGTGTGCTGGAAACAGACTTGACTTCTGAGTATCATAAAACCTATCTCCACTGGAAATGTGCAATAAGTCACTCAGCAAATCAATGCTAGTCAATGTACAGTGGCTCAAGTACAGTTTAGGGTGTCTGGATGAAACAGAACACCAATACTATGCAGTATTTACTGATATTTTAAAAAACTAAATCATGCTGTCAGATGCTTATGGAGTCAATATATACATTTTAAGTTATAATTCTTCATGGTGGGAATAATCACCAATTGCAAAATGCTAATTAGAATTGTTTCCCATGAAGCACTTTGGGTAATTTTAAGAAGAACCCTGTAATACTGTACCTCTTAGTTACAATTAATGATAGTTTATGCTGTTATAGTGTGCCCTGGTGTTTAGTTCATAAATATAGGTGTACATGTGAAATGCAAATGTAAGGAGTATGCCTTTTTGGTATTTTAGTTCCTTTAAAAAAAAAACAAACACTGTATGTTTAAAGTTAAATTACAACTGTAAAGCATCAGCCTAGTATGCTTGTGTAACCCCTCTGCAAATGGGGGTTCCCAAAAGACTTCCAGGAGCTTGCTTGAATGCTCCAAGCCTGAATGGTGTTTGGCATTTAAGCCATTTATCAGTGAGTGTTTTTAGAGCCTCTGGTACTGTCTCTTTAAGAGCTGTCTGCTTGCAGACATAATTAGTTTGTATGGGGGACTGTGTGCTTCTCTGAGTACCACTCAAGCTGCTGCCAATTCACTCCATTTTGCAGTCACTAGGGTGCAAAGGGAACCTATCTGAAAGATGTAACTGTTTGCCAGAAATTATTTAGAGTAATAATGAAATTACAGTTTGTCTAACCTGCTTTCTTTTGCAGTCAGAACTGTGTCTGCTAGTTCCCATTCTAGTTTTGAACTGCTGAACTGGACCAATCAGTGTGGGGTAAGCTAGCTCTAAAATGGTGCCTTGGACGAATCAGAACTTGGACTCATAATCTGAGCCAGCCACAAGAGGATTGTATGAGCAGTGACTCTGGGAGATGTAGTTTAGACTTCAGTACCTTTTTGGACCAACAGCAGTCTATTGTGAGTGACAGCCAATCCAGTCAAGAACTGGGAGGAACTCAAAGGAAGTGCCAGGTTTTGTCGGTTGGAGTTTCAGTTGAGCTTTGGCAGTGAAGAAGGAAGGAGCCCTGTGCTTTTTCAGTGTGCAGTTTTAGTCAAAAAAACGTGTGTAAGGCCCAGAGTTCCGGTCTGCAGCTTGTGTAACAGCTTGTTAGGACTGAATCCGTCCTGTGAAAAGAATCAAAGGATCTCTGAAGAGTAGAAACCAGGCTCACCCTGTAGAAGACTGGAGGAATTGCTGAAAATTGCAGTTGGTCTGTCAGGAACTGAATCTGCTGTGTGTTCTCCCGGGTATTGTACAGTAATTGCGATCGGGATACAGATGCAGCCTGCCTGGTATAGTGCTTTCTTTTATATGGATGTGTGAAGAGGGTTTGTGTACCTCAAGTGAGCCCTGCTGACATTGAAGGACCCTATCTTATTTGGAGGTCGTGAGTACTAATTCAGGGTCGCTCCCTGTTGAATTGCCACATTAAATCCAAATGGAATTACTGTACTGCTGACTGTTTAATTCTCCTTTTCTCTGTGTGAAAGGGCCCCTACCAGCTGCCACGGTTTGGACTAGCCACTAGGGCTTGGGTACCCAGGGACAGTAACTGATAGGGATAGGCCTGTGCACAGAGCCATAGGTAGATTATTAGAGTGATAAGCTAATTAACCTGATTTCCTGTCCTTGTTATATCCCCTAAATAAATCAGAGCTGCTTGTTTCAGCAAAGTTATACTGTCTGAGGTATTTGTCTATGTTAAAGTACTGTACTGTGATTGTTGCACTGTATCTCATTTCACAGGAGGTCCCAGTGCCGGAACCACACCTGGGGGTAAGTGCATACTGTGAAGGTAATTCTGATATATTGTGTGGGCCACTAGTGGGAAGAAAGGGGGGTTGCAGTGTCCCAGAGGGCTGTGACCAAGTTAGTTTAACTATTGCAAACCCTGACCTCTGGGTGGAGGCACCCGCCATTGGATCCAGGCCCCTCAACCTGTTAGTGGCAAATCAGGTGGGGTAGTAGCCCCTGGGATAGCGCCATCTAGGGTTACATCTTGGAGGCTCACCGCTGGGATTGTGTGTCCTCTAGTGGCCATATTCTGAACCACTGTTAAGAAAAAATGGGTACCCGACAGAAGTGGCTGTGCACCGGCTGGTGGAGTGGTGTACTGGGGAGAGATCGACCCCAAATATGCTTATCCTGGACATCCCCTGGGTATCAATACGGACACTGTGCAGGGAGTACTTTCCAAGGTGGAAGGTTTACAAAACCCTGTGGTGGTGGGTCGGCATGCTAATCTGCTCACCCACACTTTCCTGGCCCTAGTAGAGTTTAAGGATCCCATAGATAGCTCCAAAGTGCCACAGACCATTACCCCAGAGGAGCCCTCACTGCTTGGAGAGTGATAACTAAGGACAGTAAAGACCGGGGAATCAGCCCCACCACTATCTGAAACTTTGAGGAGAAATTTGCTGAATGGTTGCTGGGAGAGGGAAAACTGTGGAGGACTTGAAGAAACTATTCTTGCCACCTGGGTGTTCCTCCCCAACACCCTCTCCTGCTCCAGTGCCCGTAATGGTGGCTGAACCAATGCAGACTCCTATTTCTGCACCTGCCATTAGTCACACTCTTACCGAAGGTTGAGGATCTTCTCTGGCACCTCCCCACTCCCCAAGGGAGGATGACTGGGAGACCTGGATAGACTATGTTGCCCCAAGTGCTAGAATGGCAATGCTCGGGAGGCGAAGAAGGTTAGTGAGAGCCTCCGAGGTCCTGCCCTGGCTACCATCCGTGCTAAGCAGGCCCAGTAACCCTAAGCGACTGCACAGGCCTATCTTGAGGCCTTGGAGAATGTGTATGGGAGCCCAGATTCTGATGAGGACCTATGGTGGAAGTAAGAGATGCACAACAGTACCAAGGGAGTTGTTGTCTGTGTATGTATCTCGGCTGGAAAAATTGTTGCAAGAATGCCTCAGAAAAGGTAGTTTGCCAGCGATTGAACTGGACCGAACCAGGCTGGACAGGATCATAAGTCTGCCCCTTCTCAGAACTGCTGTTGCTTCAGTTCGCCTGGCAGATGGACTGGAATCCCCACCCTCCTATGATGAGTTAATGAGAGAAATTCGAGGAGTTGAGAAAAGGCGACCTCGGGAGGGACCTGCACCAATAGCTGTGGCTCGACCGAGTGACTGAGGTGACCCATCAAGTGAAGTTCAGGGGCAGAGGTTGGCAGTCAATGAGTGCTCTGACAAGGAAAAAGATATGTCACAATGGGCGAACTGTTGAGAGATCCGAATTCAAAACAGTCCTTTATGAAGGCCACGCCTGCAAGTACAGGCCCTGACCTATATCCGACTGCATCTGCTATGGGGGTGGGGGTACCCACCATGTATCTCCTGCTGATAACAGCTCGAACTCGATTCCTTGACCATGGAAGTGGAGAAACTGACGAGATGTCTCCAAATGCTTATCACGCTGCAGACAGAGATGGCACCAAGGTTTCCAGTTAGTAATACCCCGCCCTGGCTCCCAGTGGCGCCTCGGCCAGCTCAAACTCCAGAAAGTATGTTTTGCTATAATTGTGGGAAAGATGGGCACATGAAAAGGGAATGCGGTCCCCAAAAGACACTGACAAAGTTGCATATAGGCTACAAGGAGAGCTTCGGAGAAGAAATCAGTGGTTAAGAGGTGCACGACATGATCCCAGTGAGGGCACCAAAAATGCTAATTCACATCCTTTTGTGGCAAGGTCAGTTGCCCAGGCCCCCACTACCGCCTCTCCAGACTGGTCCAGAATAGTGGGTCCCTCCATGGAGACCACTGTAAAGGTGAATGGAGTGTCTACAAGAGCTGTATTAGACAGTGGCTCCCAAGTGACAATTATGTTCCAGGATTGGTATCAGAAGCATTTGTCAGACGTACCCTTACAACCATTAGAAGGACTGCATGTATGGGGGTTAAGTGAGAAGGCCTACCCCTATTCCGGGTATATCCGAATTTGGCTGTCTTTCCCCACCTCCGTGGCTGGAGTGGCCGAACAAGTAGAGACCCTAGCCTTAGTGTGTCCCCCCACTGGACTGTATGATGGTGTCCCTTTGTTGATTGGAACAAATGCTCATATGTTCGGAAGGCTGGCACAGTTGTGTTATGAAAACAGGGTCAAAGACTAGTAGAGCTTTAAGAGTTCCGGCTTTAATTAAGAAGGCCTATGAGGCACAGAGAGATGCTGAAAAACAGAACCAGAGGAACCGGTCGAATTGTGGAAGAAGGATCCTGAGTCTCTGATCCTGGCGCCAAATGCCCAGTGTACCTTACAGGGAGAGGTCCATATCAGAAAGGATGTTAAGAATAAAATATTAATGTTGGATGCACCAGGCGATGGAAAATTGCCAGAGGGACTGCTGGTCAAGCCTAGTATTTTGCCGGCTAGAGCCCATGCTTATGCCAGAAGGGTAATGGTCCAAGTTCATAATGTGTCTGAAAGAGACATTCGAGTAAACAGAGGTTGCATCCTGGCTAATGTGCATTGTGCAGACACTGCAGTGCTACCAGCAGCAAGAGTTCAAGGAAGAATGACAGAGTAACGCCTGACTTGTTTGATTTCGCGACTCCCGCTGCCAGCTGAATGGAAAGTGAGGATCAGTGAGAAGCTTGCCCAGAGAGACCAGGTGTTTTCTTTAAAGGAATGGGATGTAGGATGCGTGCAAGGAGCTGAGCACAATATCCGGCTGCATGACGAAAGACCATTTCGTGAGAGGTCTGACGCCTGGCACCTGCTGACATAGATGATGTGAGACGGCATCTGCAAGAGATGTTAGCTGCTGGTGTAATACAAGAATCCAGAAGCCCTTATGCTTCCCCATTGTAGTAAGGAAAAAGAATGGAACAGTAAGGATGTGTGGGATTATCGCACCTTAAACGGTGGACTATCCCTGATCAGTACACAATGCCCGCATTCAGGATGCTGGACTGCCTAAACGGGAGCAAGTGGTTCTCTGTGCTGGATCTCCGAGTGGGTACTACCAGATCCCGATGGCCCCAGAGGACCGCGGGAGAAGACGGCCTTATCTGTCCGCTTCTTATGAATTCATGAGGATGCCTCTAAGGGATTTCAGTGCCCCAGCCACTTTTCAACGATTGATGGAGCGTGCAGTGGGGGACATGAACTTACTAGAGTGCCTGGTATACCTAGATGATGTTATTGTGTTTGGCAGCTCACTGGAGGAACATGAGAGCAGATTATTTAAGGTATTGGACCGACTGGAGGACTTTGGCCTTAAACTGTCCATTGATAAGTGTCAATTCTTTCAAACATCAGTAAAGTATGTGGGACACATAGTATCCACGAGGAATGAGACCGACCCAAGTAAAGTTGAGGCCTTGACCACCTGGCCACAGCCAAAAATCTAAAAGAACTGCAAAGATTCCTGGGATTCTGTGGTTATTATCGGCTTCATCAAGGACTATTCAAGAGTGATCCGCCCTTTACTTAACCTTACTCAAGGGTATCCCCAACCCACAAAAATACCAAAAGTCAGCGTCCCTCAAGACTGAAAGAGTGTATTTTCATCCGAGTGAAGTATTGGGGCCCGCTGGACCCTGATTGTGAGACTGCTTTTCATGAGATCATATATCAACTTACCCATGCTCCAGTGCTGGCCTATGCCGATCCAAGAAAACCCACGTCCTGCACACTGATGCTAGCTTGCAAGGGTTGGGGTGTGTTGTACCAAGAGCACGAGAATGGCCTGAGACCAGTGGCCTTTGCCAGTAGAAGCCTGACCCCATCCGAAAAGAACTATCCTGTACATAGTTAGAGTTCCTAGCTTTGAAGTGGGCTATTGTTGACCAATTCCATGAGTACTTGTATGGGGCTAAAATACTAGTAAAACTGACAATAATCCTTTGACCTATGTGCAGACCTCAGCTAAGTTGGATGCCACTGGCCATAGGTGGCTTTCTGCATTATCTACATATGACTATGCTCTCGAATGCAGGCAGGTCTGAACCACATAGATGCTGATGCTCTCTCCCGGAGGCCTGTTCCCCAGAATGATTGGGTCCAATTGGCAGAACCTGACATTCGGGCACTCTGCCGGAAGTTTGACAGGGAAGAACAAATGTCCACGGACGCAGTGGACTGCATGGTGGATTGCTTGGGAGCCTCTGAGAATTGCATACCTGCTGCTTATTGCCACTTTTCTGCAATAGACATTGGTGCACTGCCTCAGCTGGACAATGACAGTATTCGGCGGGCTCAATCTCGATCCCATGATCAAAGCAGCTTTAGAAGCCCTCTATGCAGGAAAAGATGTGTCCAAATTACGCTCCACTGATTTGAGAACTACACTGTTATACAAAGAAGGTCCTAAGTTGAAACTGATCAATAAACTGTTATACAGAGAAACAGTAGACAGAGGGGACAAGTAGACAAACAACAACTAGTGCTGCCCACTGCCTTCGAGACTCAGTACTGAGGTCCTTGCACAACCACATGGGGCACCTTGGTATAGACAGAACACTTGACTTGGTGAGATCCAGATTCTATTGGCCTAAGATGGGGGCTGATGTGGAGCAACACATTCGAACTTGTAGTCGCTGCTTACAGAGGAAAGCTTTGCCCCAGAGGGCTGCCCCCCTTGTTAACATCACCACCAGTGCACCCATGGAGCTGGTCTGTATTGATTTTCTAAGTTTGGAGTCAGATCAAAGAAATATCAGTAATGTGCTGGTGGTAACTGACCATTTCACGAGATATGCCCAAGCTTTCCCCACCAAAGACCAGAAAGCATCCACTGTAGCCAAAGTACTTGTAGAAAACTTTTTTGTTCACTATGGGGCTCCACAAAGAATCCATTCTGATCAAGGGAGAGACTTTGAAAGTCGTCTGATCAAGAGATGCTTTCTCTGTGGGGGTGCGAAGATCCAGAACCACTCCCTACCACCCAGGGGGACCCACAGCCTAGGCATTTCAACCGCACTTTGCTAGATATGCTGGGCACCCTGCACCCAAAGGACAAGCCTAGATGGAGCCAACAAATTAGCACCCTGGTACATGCTTATAACTGCACCAAAAGTGATGCCACTGGATTCTCCCCCTACCGCCTGATGTTTGGAAGAGAAGCTCGACTACCAGTAGATGTGTGTTTTGGGGTCTCTCCTGATGGGGTTCAAGCTGACAACTATTTACAGTATGTGCAAAAGTTAAAGGCCCAGCTAACTCATGCATACCAACTGGCTCAAACCATGGCTGCCAAAAGAAATCTGGCCAACAAAGAAAGGTATGATAAAAAGGTGAAAGCACAGGCACTCCAGGAGGGAGATCGGGTATGCTAAGAAATCTGGGACTGCATGGCAAGCACAAGATTGCTGACAGATGGCACCATCTCCCTCACATTGTAGTGGGCAAACTAGATGATCTGCCATGTACAAAGTAAGGCCTGAGAATAATTCAAAAGATGTAAAAACAATGCATAGAAATCATTTACTGCCCATTGGACAAATCTTAATTGAGTCTGAGCCCCTAGAAGATGCCCCCTCTGGACCAGTGACTACAGCTGCTGCTAAGAAAAGACCAAGGAAGTCTGCACCTACAGAAGCAGAGTTAAAGTGTTCCCCTGCACAAGTCCCAGTTGAGCATGACTGTCAGTACATATCAGAAGAAAGTGAGAGTGACTTTGAATACTATCCTTCTTACGAACTGAGTCAATTGTTTCGGGGCAATCCCCTAGTCAATACTGGAGATGAAGCTGGGCCTTCTGGACTGTCCAAGCCCCCAGCTTCGTCCCTGGAACCAATGCTCCCAGAAAGTGAAGTGCAAAGCATCAGATCAGATGAAATGGAATCATTGTGCATGGTTGAACTGTTTGAGCTTTCGGGAGGAAAATGATAGATTGGAGCAGACTGGTGATACACCCGAACAAGAAGAGTATTTTGAGTGCCCTGACAGTCCACTGCCAGTGTCCAAAGCTCTCCATGCGAGCCAAATGTTGTGGACTCAGAAACTGTAACTCCTGGAGCTGAAAGTGCCCCAAGTTCTAGCCTCTCTATCCCCATGGAGACTCCCTGACAAGTGAGGACAATGCTGAAAATGAGGCTCAGAGTGCAGAGACTATAACAGTTCCCCTAGAAAGACTGGTCGAGCTGTAAAGCCTGTGGTGCACCTAAGTTATGATTCCTTGGGAGGCCTGTGGATTTGCCTCTCAATGTTGTCCATAAAGGAGTGTATGTGTCCGAGCTCATTGCCCAAACTGAGCATCAGTGCTAACTCCAAGTTACTTGTGTTGCCCTCTAAGTATGGTGCCCTTGCCCCATCCAGCCCCAAGGTAACTGATAGGGAAGGGCCCCCTCTCTTCAGGTTTCATGTACAAGAGGTAATAACTTGAGTTATGGTACAATGTGTATGTAATACTGTGTAAAGAGTGACGTACTGCAATGTTTCAGAAATGTGTTCTTGGTAAAATGATATATTGACTGATGATTACAAGTGTGAGCCTAATGCAAATGTATATGGTTGCAGTTAAAGCTTATGGGGGTACTTGCTTGACGCGGACGTCAAGCTTTCCCAGGCCAGGAAGGGTGTAACCCCTCTGCAAATGGGGGTTCCCAAAAGACTTCCAGGAGCTTGCTTGAATGCTCCAAGCCTGAATGGTGTTTGGCATTTAAGCCATTTATCAGTGAGTGTTTTAGAGCCTCTGGTACTGTCTCTTTAAGAGCTGTCTGCTTGCAGACATAATTAATTGTATGGGGGACTGTGTGCTTCTCGAGTACCACTCAAGCTGCCCAATTCACTCCATTTTTGCAGTCACTAGAGTGCAAAGGGAACCTATCTGAAAGATGTAACTGTTTGCCAGAAATTATTTAGAGTAATAATGAAATTACAGTTTGTCTAACCTGCTTTCTTTTGCAGTCAGAACTGTGTCTGCTAGTTCCCATTCTAGTTTTGAACTGCTGAACTGGACCAATCAGTGTGGGGTAAGCTAGCTCTAAAATGGTGCCTTGGACGAATCAGAACTTGGACTCATAATCTGAGCCAGCCACAAGAGGATTGTATGAGCAGTGACTCTGGGAGATGTAGTTTAGACTTAGTACTTTTTGGACCAACAGCAGCAGTCTATTGTGAGTGACAGCCAATCCAGTCAAGAACTGGGAGGAACTCAAAGGAAGTGCCCGGTTTTGTCGGTTGGAGTTTCAGTTGAGCTTTGGCAGTGAAGAAGGAAGAGCCCTGTGCTTTTTCAGTGTGCAGTTTTAGTCAAAAAGCGTGTAAGGCCCAGAGTTCGGTCTGCAGCTTGTGTAACAGCTTGTTAGGACTGAATCCGTCCTGTGAAAAGAATCAAAGGATCTCTGAAGAGTAGAAACCAGGCTCACCCTGTAGAAGACTGGAGGAATTGCTGAAATTGCAGTTGGTCTGTCAGGAACTGAATCTGCTGTGTGTTCTCGGGTATTGTACAGTAATTGCGATCGGGATACAGATGCAGCCTGCCTGGTATAGTGCTTTCTTTTATATGGATGTGTGAAGAGGTTTGTGTACCTCAAGTGAGCCCTGCTGACATTGAAGGACCCTATCTTATTTGGAGGTCGTGAGTACTAATTCAAGTACGCTCCTGTTGAATTGCCACATTAAATCCAAATGGAATTACTGTACTGCTGAACTGTTTAATTCTCCTTTTCTCTGTGTGAAAGGGCCCTACCAGCTGCCACGGTTTGGACTAGCCACTAGGGCTTGGGTACCCAGGGACAGTAACTGATAGGGATAGGCCTGTGCACAGAGCCATAAGTAGATTATTAGAGTGATAAGCTAATTAACCTGATTTCCCTGTCCTTGTTATATCCCCTAAATAAATCAGAGCTGCTTGTTTCAGCAAAGTTATACTGTCTGAGTGATTTGTCTATGTTAAAGTACTGTACTGTGATTGTTGCACTGTATCTCATTTCACAGGAGGTCCCAGTGCCGGAACCACACCTGGGGGTAAGTGTATACTGTGAAGGTAATTCTGATATATTGTGTGGGCCACTAGTGGGAAGAAAGGGGTTGCAGTGTCCCAGAGGGCTGTGACCAAGTTAGTTTAACTATTGCAAACCCTGACCTCTGGGTGGAGGCACCCGCCATTGGATCCAGGCCCCTCAACCTGTTAGTGGCAAATCAGGCGGGGGTAGTAGCCCCTGGGATAGCGCCATCTAGGGGTTACACTTGTTTTAATACAATTAAACCAAACCCAATCTATGGCCTGCATACTGCATAGAAACCTTCCTATGGAGGGTTCAAAGTAGTTCTTATATACTTCTTGAAATGTTGTATCTCAGTATGCCAACCCAGCACCCAAGGGGGTAATAGTCTTAAATAATTTGGCAAAGTTGCAGTTCTAGAGTTTGCTTTGACACCGCATTCAAATGAAATGAACCCTCAGAACTAAATGGTCGCATGTAATTAAAAGTTCAGACAATATCAACTTTTTTGCTTATAGAGTATAGCAAATGTCTTTACATCCAGCTACCAAACTAGAAACACAGCTATTTAGGTGAGGATGCATACATGTCCCATTCCAGGATTCCCAAACTGTGTTTTGGAAAAAGCCAAATATAAAACCATCAAACTATAGTTGGCATCATGCAAACAGCCTTGCATTTCAGGACCCAGGCATGTGGCTAGGTAACTGTTGGGGAATACTTCCTATTGAGCCATGCCACTACAATACAATTCACACTAAACTGCCACACCAATGAGTAATTTGTTTGTTTTTTGTTTAAGCAATAAGGTATGACCACGGTTTATGTTAATATTCTAGTTAATCACCCCCTGGGAGCATAATGTGGCACAAGGTGCGGCCGAATGCCATACTGACTCCAGTGGGTGATAAATTGAACATTAACATGACCCCTGGGAGTACCCTACTGCTGTTATTTTAATTGGGGTTCAGTTTTTCTTGCCGTTTTCTAATGACATACCGTATTTATTTTAGTTATTCTTAACCCTTAACATAAAATAGTCCCTACACCAAAAGTTTACATGGGAAACAAATCTGTTCTTTGGCTGTGAATCAGCAGTGAGTCTGCTGTGTCGGGGGTGGGGGAACTTCATTCTACTCAGCTGTGCTACAACTCTTATTCAAAATTGAAATTCAAAAGTCAGTTTCTTTGGCCCCGCTGGTAACAGTACTTCAAGGGAGTGCCCTACAAAAAAGAGTTTAGTTTAATAAATGCTGTATCCCATCATCTAACACTGCTCAGCCATAAAAAACAGGAAAAAGTAACAGTTCAGTGTTTAATTTGACCTTTCTTTCAAACATGGGTGAATGATTCCAGACACTGTCAGCCTTATTCTAAAGGTTGCCATCAGTTCCAGAAATGGAATGCTGCAAATGTAAGTAGGACCCTGATTCTTTACATCAATACTCAAGTGATCAGGCTCTACAAGTATGTTAATAGGGAGAATAAACATAAGGCTCTCAGGATGCTGACAGCCAATCAGATTTTAGCATTCTTGAGACCTTTATAATAATTTTAAGTTAGCAATACACTGGCAACTCACATTTTTTGCAACTCACCTTTTGTTGCTTTTGCAAGGCAAGGCAAATTTTATTTAAAAAGATGCCCATCCCGGAGACTCAGGGAGCCGTACATTAATCAAATACAACACAACACCATACAATCAATAAAATATACAACTCCAAACAATTAAAACCTTATTTTGCTACACAATTTGTTTCCTTATTAAGAATTAAACAACATAAACTATAAAACATAGTCAGGGAATGCCTGATCAAATAAAAATGTCTTTAGTCGGGCCTTAAAAACCTCAACAGACGGGGCCTCCCTAACAACTATAGGAAGCGAATTCCACAGGATGGGAGCGGTGACACTAAATGCTCCGTCGCCTGCAGTTCTCAACCTTGTCCTGGGAATCGCAAGGAGGCCCCAAGCAGAGGAACGCAGGGAATGGACCGAGACAGCAGGTGTAGGAAGGTCATTCAGGAAGCCAGAGCCCAGGCCGTGTACGGCCTTAAAGGTGAGCAAACCCACCTTAAAGAGGACCCTCCACCTAACCGGCAGCCAGTGCAGATGACGTAGCACCGGGGTTATGCGACAGTATTTAGATTGTCCTGTCAACAACCTCGCTGCTGCATTCTGCACCAGCTGCAGTCGGCAAAGGGTACCCCCAGAGAACCCGAGATAGAGTGCATTACAGTAGTCAAGCCTGGACGTCACAAAGGCATGTACCAAAGTGGGGAGGTCCAGGGGCGGAACTAAGGGCTTGATCCTGGCGATATTCCTCAGATGATAAAAACTAGTACACACATACATACAACAGAAGACACCTGAAATTCAAGTGTCAAACCGCTGTCAAGAATAACACCCAGATCACGCACCCTAGAGGAGGCCTTCAATGGTACAGAGCCAAGGCAAAGTCCTGTCTCTGCACCAGAGGCCAACCTATCACGTCCTCTGTTTGACTCCACCACCAGTACCTCTGTCTTACTGGGGTTAAGTCGCAACCAACTGGAGGCCATCCAGTCACTGATTTCAGCAAGGCAGCTGTTAAGCACTTCTACTGCACAAGATGTTCCAGGAGCAAAGGAAAAGTACAGCTGGGTATCATCAGCATAGCAATGAAAACCCAAGCTGTACTTCCTAATGAGCTCTCCCAGGGGTAGCATGTACACGGCAAATAACATCAGTGACAAGACCGAACCCTGGGGAACTCCGCACAACAGGTGGTCAGGGGAGGAGGAGAAATTCCCCATCACTACCCCTCTGCCTCCTGTTGGATAAAAAAAAAAAAAAAAAAGACTCAAACCAGCAGATGACAGAGCCAGCAAATCCACAGAATTCCCTCAGGCGGTCAAGTAACACTCGATGATCCACCGTGTCAAATGCTGAAGAGAGATAGAGGAGAACAAGAACTGTCCCCTCCCCTCGGTCTCTAGCCCTAAGGAGGTCATTGTGCACCCAAACTAGTGCAGTTTCCATGCTATGCCTTGCACAAAACCCCAACTGGAATAGTTCATAAAGATTATGGGCCAAGAGATGCTCCTCAAGCTGAAGCGCCACCACCTTCTCAACACTCTTACCTAAAAATGGAAGATTGGAGATAGGATGGTAATTTGCCCTGACGTCAGGGTCCAACGATGTTTTTTTCAGAAGGGGCCTCACCAATGCCTCCTTCAAGACATCAGGAAACACCTCCTCCAACAAGGAACACCGGACAATCAAGGCAAACACCGGGCCAACAGAGTCAACACATCTCATTAAGAAACGAGTTGGCACCGGGTCCAGTTCATAAAAAGTGTGCCAAAGCCTAGAAGCAATCTCAATGACCTCAGCCACCAGTCTAAACTCACCCCAAACAGATGGAGTGCTCTTCGGAAGCCCATGGCGACCACTGTCGACCAGATTCTGGTCCACTGGCGGAACCCCCCGCCTGATGGCAGACACCCTGTCCGAGAAGAACCGAGCAAATCCATCACACAGTGCATTCGAAAAAGCTACCTTAGGCTGTAGACAGGCAGGATGAAGAACCCTGTCCACAGCCCGAAAGAGCACAGTTGGTCAGTTCCTCCCGGCAGCAATCTCCCTGGACAGGAATTCTGCCTTCTTATGGTAGATTGCTCCCTGGTACGCACCATAGTTCATACGCAGGGCCAGTTTGTCTGCCTCCAGGCCAGATTTCCACCAGCAGCGCTCTAATCTCTGACCCAGAGTCTTCATCTCCTTGAGCTCCCCATCAAACCAAGGGGACCTCAAATGAGAAGACCTGGGTCGTACACGGACTGGTGCGAGAAAGTCAAGCGCATCAGAAAGCGCCCTATTATAGGCATCCACTACTGCGCACACACCCCCTCCCCCGCATGCATTGTCCACTCTAGATAGGTCAGCCACCACCAAAAAACCCTCGGGGTAAGCCTCCTCAAAGGGCAGTAGCTGATCATCTCTGCAGGGGGAAAAAACTACCAGGGGGGGGGCCCCGAACCGGAACTTCACCGTGCAATGATTGGACCAAATGACCCTATCAACACTGAGACCATTTATCTCAAGCCCCAGTGAGAACATCAAATCCAGCACGTGGCCACCCTGATGAGTCGAGGAAGATACTCCCTGCACGAAGGCCAGAGAGGACATAATCTGGAGGAAATTATAGCCCAGCCGAGATGATTCATCCTCAGCCCAAACATTGATGTCCCCCAGCACTAAACATCTGGGGGCCTCCAATGTTTCACCGATGATGAAATTGGCCACTTCATGAAGGAAATCTCCCAACACCCCAGCAGGGCGATAAATCAGGAGAACCAAGCAAGCTGCGCCTGGTCCCCCGCGGATTGCCACACACTCAAAAGAACATGGTGTTCTCATCGGGTGCATGGTGAAGCCCAGCTCAGATCTAAAACAAATGGCTACCTCCCCACCCCTGCATTCCACTCTGGGGCAGTGCACTACAGTATATCCAGACGGGATGGCAGCCTCTAAAACTGGGCCAGCATCATCACCAATCCAGGTTTCCATAATGCAAGCCAGATCGGCCAGAGGAACCAAGTCCGCTATAATTGCAGTCTTGTTTCTGACCGATCTGGCATTGCAAAGCACCTCCCTCAGGGGATTAGTGGACAATGTAGCCCTACTGGCTACCTGCCTCCTCGATCTAGTGGGAACCCTGGTGACAGGAACTAAACACGTCGGGCCTCTTCCCAAGTCCAGTCTAATCCCAGGGTGCCTTCTACACCCCACCACCTTGATCCTACCACCCATAGTGCATGAGGCACCCAGCCCCAATCGAGTCCTATGGCTCCTCTCAATTCCAACCCCCTACATTGCCTAGCTGTAGTATCTGATACAGGAGGACTGAAAAAGGGCCGAAGATCAAACAGGCGAGATGCCCCAGACACTATCCTGGCCCGACCCAAGTTTACGTGCGTTCCCAGACACATCCTCCCAAATTATGTAATCTCAATCAAAAACAAAACACACACACACACACACACACACACACACACACACACACACACACGCGCGAGCACTCAAAACACAGACACACACAAATCAAACACCAAAACCCCCAAAACAATCCCCTAAAACAAACTTCTAAAACAAATTTATAAAAGAAATTCAAGAAAACTACAAATCGAATAAAAATGCCAATACATACACTACCAGTCAAAAGTTTTAGAACACCCCCAATTTTTCCAGTTTTTATTGAAATTTACGCAGGTTAATGTCTCAATGTACTCTGAAATTAAAGCATAGAACAAATAAACAATTGGAGATAAAAAAGAAATCATAGAATCATTTTGTTTAACAAAATTTAATCTAAATTTTTGACTCCTCAAAGTAGCCACCTTTTGCAGAGACACTGTAACCGCCAAACACACTCGTGGCATTCTTCCTACAATGGACATCAAATATTGTTCGGGAAGTTCTTCCCAACACTGTTGCAGAAGTTCCCACAGATGTGTTGCACTTGTAGATTGCTTTGCTTTCACCGTTCTGTCCAGTTCATCCCAAACCAGCTCGATGGGGATTAAGTCTGGAGACTGTGCTGGCCATTCCATGATTTGAAGCCTACCGTCTTGTTCTTTTCCTCGAAGGTAGTTCTGACATAGCCTGGAGGTATGTTTTGGGTCATTAACTTGCTGTAGGATGAACCCCTGACCAACTAGGCATAGACCAGAGGGTATTGCATGGCGCTGCAAAATGCTGTGGTAGCCCATTTGGTTCAGGGTGCCAGTCACTCTGTGCTGTTGTCCTGTGAGCTGCCTATCACACAAGCTGTTGACTCTCAGAAACTTGTCTTCTGATTCTGTTGTGGCTTTGGGTCTGCCAGACCTCTTCCTGTCAGAGTTTCCTCCAGTTTCCAAGTGCCTTTTGATGGTGTAGGAAACTGTACTCACTGACACCTTGGCTTTCTTTGCAATTTCTCTAAAGCAGTTTTTGCTAACCTAAACTATTTTTTTTAGCCTCTAGCAGTTTACCGCTTACCTTTGTACCATTTCAGGTTATTCACTGGACTTGAATTGCTTAAATTTCAATAAAAACTGGAAAAATGGGAGTGTTCTAAAACTTTTGACCAGTAATGTAGAATGGCACAGTCACTTCCTATTCAAAATTTTCAAAATCTTTCGACAGTCAAATTCCCAAGAAAAGTCCACAATATAATCCTCAAGAAGCCCCGGCACTCCTCTCACCAGCCGCTGGTACCTCTAAAAGGATCCCAGAGATTTCTTAGGCCCTACAATCAATAAGTCCATGGGGGCCCAAGTCCTGAAAATCAGTCCGCAGATGAATATCCAAAAGGCACTCTCACTACCAATAGGAGGATCTTTCAGTCAGTGATTAAAACCACAGAGGTTCTCTCACTACCTCTGAAGTAAAAATTCCATTCATATGCAGCAATTCAATTCCCAATAAAATATTTATTTAGAAATCAAAACTTGCTATCAGAAAGTCAGGGCAGAAAGAAGAAAAAAACCCTCCACCACTCACCCTACGAGGGAAATACCCCGCGCTATGGAGCCGCGACCTTGGACCCCAGCTGGAGCCCACTAACAAGAAGGCTCCCCCGAGAGACCTATAGGCCGCCGATAGCACATCCACTCTTCATTAGATGTGCATCGGCACCCCCCTATAGCAACTCAGATGGAATGCATCTGCAGTTCTGTCATAAGGTTAGGCAAAACTAAGTTGCAACTCTTCAGCAACTGGTCTTGTAAGGAGCTATGCTTAATCAAAACACTCAAGCAACTCGCTGAGAAATGCTAAGGCAACTAATTGGTGTCACAGTGTAGTACAAAAGTACTGTAATGTTGCACTTTGCAATTCAAAGCACTGTAAATATGTGCTTCATAATTTCATGAGAATCTTGGCTCAAAGAGAACGGAAGAGTGGTAGCAGCATACAACAGCCTTAAAGAGGCACTGGAGTGGGGTGGTTACAATATTTTGTACCCACTAAACTAGGTATTTTTAGGGCTGCATAGAAATTCTATACAGTTCTGTGAATACAGCGGGGGGGGGGGGAGAGAGAGAGAGGCAGCTAAAAAAAACATGTGACAGGATACCTAGACTGTTTCCTTCCACAGTTAGAACTGAAGCACATAAGGCAGTCTCCATTTAACACAGTGGTGTTTCTTTATGTCTCTCCCCTCCGCCACTGGACTATATTCTTGGTAATAATTCATTCATTTATGTTCAATCAAACTCTCCCACTTACTGAAGGGAACAAGTGTCTATCTTAATCAGATTTGTGAGTAAAAGAGATTAGCTTAGTTGATTTCTTTACACCAGCAAGAAGGGATGCAGTTGGGGGGATTCAACCAAAGTTTAAGTACTTATGTAAACAAATATAGAGAGAGAATTGTGAAAGGTCAAACAATTATAAGAATTAAATGTTTTATGTTAAAGTAGCATAGTATTGATCACTTTTAGTACATATGAATTAGTAGGTGGTAAATGTTTTTATGTACACTTTGATGGGTGTAACTTATTTATGCTACAGTATAGCTCAGTCCTACATAATTATTAGTTATCCAATTGTTTCGTTCAATGCTGATGTTCAATACTGCTGCTTTCTTGAAATATGTATTCGCTAGTGTTTATGTACTTAATTTTATTGCATGTTATTTTTTTCTTTTCTTTAAACAAAATTGATAAACTTTTTAAATGGAAAAAAATGCATCCGTCCCCTTGCTTTTGTTTAAAAAAAATCAGTAAACTTTTTTACTTTATTTATCCCCTGGCCAGCCAGCCCCCCCCATCACCAGTCATTCCAGCCCCATCACCCTGACATCCATTGGGACTCGACTCTTCTTTCTTCCTTCCTCGTCTGAGGTGCCCAACTAGCCATATGTGGAGCCTATGGGGGGACCAGTGTCATCCTGCCAGTCGGACGCCATTTTTTCTCACCTTTTCTCCAGATTACGGTGCAGGAGAGTGCAAGGACACCAATGGCTAAGCCGCATGTGCTTCCACATGCTGTGTGCCAGGCATCTGCTCCGCATCCAGCCCCCCCTCTCTCTGTGGGTCCACTGTGCCAACCCCCAGTTGCTGCTAGGGCAAGACAAGCAGCAGACTCCATCAGCACCCCTCCCCAGGAGAGGACAGCCGTCCTCCAGACACTCGATGCTCTCCCTTCCCGGCCAACCCCTGACAACATGCTCGCACCGTGAACATAGGTCGCTGGTGTGGCAGGAGTAAGGCACCAATGCCTCAGCCCTCCACGCCACCGGGCCGGCTCAATTAACATTTTAATGGAAAAAAAATGCATCTGTCCCCTTGCCTTCCCATTCTCTTACATGTGTCACAAGTGTGACAGTACTCAGTCACATCTTTATAGACACCAGGCCAATAGAAGTTTTGTATCAACCTCTGCTTGGTCCATGAAGGTCAAACAAGTATAAGAACAGGATTGGAACTTTTGGTAAGTACGAATTAGTAGGCGAGTAATGTATTTTTACATACACTTTGATGCGTATAACTTATTTATGCTACAGTATTGCTCAACCTTTCTATAGAATTATTAGTTATCTAATTGTTTACTTCAGTGCTAGTGGTAAAATCAATATGGATGTTATATTGAATATATATTAGCTAGTGTTCATATCATGTACTTAAATTTTATTGCGTTTCTTCTTTTTTCTTCAGTTTAAAAACAATTAATACATTTTTAATGGAAAAAAGTCCTTGTCCCCTTGCTTTCCCACTTTCTGACATGTGTCACAAGTGTGACAGTACTCAGCCACACCTTTACAGACACCAGGCCAACAGAACTTTTTAATCAACCTTTGCTTTGTCCATTTCACCCCCTCCCCCCAAGGTCCCACAAGTAGAATGTTGGGTGCAATATTGAGTAGGTGTTGCCTAACCTCCCTTAGGTACCATCAGCTGTTTGCACACCTGCCAAACTGACTCTTTGAGCTGCAGCCTGGGGCAGGACCTGGAGAAAATTTGGTCCCAAGACAACCATACTTATCCAAACACTGGGAAATCCACCACTCACCACCTTGCAAAATACAAGGTTAAAATGTGCCCATCTTTTGATAAAGGGGCATGACTCCAAAACACATCAAGATGGGTGCTTTTTAAACCTTGGTTTTGCACCTGCAATAAAGCTATGGCACCTTTTAGGATACTTCTCTGGGAGCAGCAGCACCCTTCTTAGAGTTGGCAAGTGCTGGAATTCCAAGCGTTTGGATTCTACTTGTATATCCTGAGCACCCCATCCTAGTGTGGCTTTTTTCTTGTTTGTGCAACCATACTTGTGTTGTTAAAGCATAAAGGTTACTGTATTAGCATAATTACATTTTAGAAGGTTGATCCTGTCCATATATTCATCCACATGAAAATGGCTAGGGGCATCTTATATAATTTTAGTTAGGAGCAATGCAGATGTTTATAATTCTGACCTTGCAGGATAGAGACTGGCTCATTTATTTTATTTCTGTTTTGGTTTATTCTTTGGTAACTGGGCAAGGCCAACTAGGCACAAGTGTCTGTCTCTAGAAGTGACCTGGGGGTGCTGTGATGATTGAGTGAACTGTGCAGGACTGCACAGTATACAGGTAGAGGCTGCAGGGTTCAGGCCCTGGTCTGCTTGTTCAGTGTCCCAGGCTCATTGCTCTATCCTCAGGACTATACTGGAATCCACATCATTAGAATCAGAGTTTGTGCATTAAACTGTATAAAAATATATATTTAAACAGCCTGGCCACCCTCCTGCATCTAACGGTATTGGATGGCATCTTATCCAGGACACTGCCCACTTTACACCATGACGACCAGTACTGCACCAACACCAGTCACCTTTGCATCACAGGTCGGGGGGTTGGGGAAGAATCAGTGGCACTATAACAACATATCCTGGGGCATCATGACAAGAGATCGCACTCACAGACTAGTTTGTCTGTACTAGAGCTGGGACTAAGCACAGTGGTATTTTATTATTTAGGTGCAAGAGGAAGGACACACACAGTTCTCTGGGCATTTCTCTGTCCATGTGTTTTGCTCATCTTTCTCATCCCATCCAACATCACTTTGCAGCCCCCATTGGCTCCGACCAGAGTTTTTCTTTTGTATTTTGCAGCAGCCAGACTGAGAGAAAGGTTTTCAGAAGGACAGACATGGTCAGGTGGCCAGATAATGCATACCAGCCAACTACGTCACCCCAGGAATCCTAGCAGGGTTTAAACAACCCAACTGAACATAGTTTCTGGTACAAAAACAGAGCAGAGTAGTAGCACCAGCACACAATAGCCTTAACGAGGCTGTGGAGGGTTTTACAATATTTACCTGTAAAACTGTGTGCTTCAAATAAGAATGAGCACCAGGACAAGGGGCATGTGATTAAGGGGAGTTCAAGAGAGATGCAAGGAAATATTTCTCACTGAATGGGTGGCAGACACCTCCAACAGACTGCCAGTGAATGTGGTGAAGGCTAGAACAGTGGGAGGCTTCAAGCATGCATGGAACAAACAGAGATATAGGAGAGAAGAGGCAGGGAGGTAGGAGGACTGCCGGAGACCAGATAGGGTCTGCGGAGGCAGTATAGGCAGAAACACTTGGGCAGACTGGTTGCCAAGTGGTCCTTTTCTGCTGACAAATTATTTCTATGTTTTGGGTGGAACAACCCTCAGGAAGCCTACAAATTATCTTTATTTAAGATATAAAACACTATCTAAGAACAACATTGTTAGCTGCTGAAGGAAAATGATGGAGTGAAAATGGAGACATTGTGGAAAACCTTCCTGGATGGGAGTTACAGTAATCCAAGTGGATCAAGAATAACAGTGAGGCAATGGGGAAGAAGTACACCCCAGGACAATGTGGAGCAGCAGACTGGTTTGCAATGAGGAGAGGATGTATCTGGGAATACCAGAGATACAGAGACACCTCCCCACCCCAACCCAAGACACAGCCCCAGAACCATTTGGTTCAAAGACAAACTAGAAGAAGCACCTGAGGGAAGAGGACAAGGAGGATTCTGGAGTTTCCACTACCAAACAAGGAAAAGATACCAGTGGGGCAGAGGCAGAAGTTTGAGCAGTTGGTCATTTCTAAATATAAATTAACTGAAACTGATTTCCGAATTTTGGAAAAAGGTTTAAATTTTGTGCCCATAAATCAAATTAAAGAATTTGATATTATAGTAGATCTGCACAGATTAATATAAAAGCTGGATTTAAAAGTATGTTTTCAGACCACTAAGACTGTGAATCAGAACAATATAAATGGCTCTGACAGACAAATGGTACTTAGAAGACCATCCCTCTATATGTCAAATAATCAAGCCACTTCAGTGTTTGAAAAAAAAATTAAAAATATGTGCGAAAACGATATACAGGAATACATGAAAGTGATGGATAAACCTAGATATTTCAAGTGCACAAGAGAAGAGAAATTGGCACTGGACAATTTAGCAAACAATGATCGAACTGAAATTAAATTAGCTATGCCACCTTTATTGTTGACTTAGATAAAGATTAGTATGAGCAGGAAATTTTAAATTAATTATCTGATGGTACATTTTACGCTAAATTGAACAGAGATCATACTAACATATTTAAGCAAGGCATTGACGTGTATTTAGAAGAAGCACTGTACAATGGTATTATTTTGAGATCAACTTTTGAGTTTTTAATCAGTTTCATACCCCGTGAAAGCGACCATTTATGGCCTCTGGGCCTCTCCAAAATCCATAAATCTTTGGAGAACCTTCCAGCACACCCTACAGGGGCATTAACTGAGCCACTTGCACGATACGTGGATAAGCACATTAAAATTAAAAAGGGGGAGGAGACCGCTTTGGTTTACAAAGGTGGTTGTAGGGGCAGTCACGGAAAGGAGGAGGGATTTCAGAAAATTTAAGAGGACACTCCACGAGGAAGATAAGGAAGAATACAGGAGGAAGAAGAAGAGTATGGCAGGGAAGAAGACCAGAAGAGCAAAAGTAGATACTGAGGAAAAATAGCAAAAAAGGCCAAAAGGGATAAAACTTTTCTCAGATATGTGAGGGAGAGGAGAAGGGCAAGGTAGGGGATTACTAGGCTGGGAGAAAAAAATTGGAAAGGGACTATGAAAAAGCAGAGCTCACTGAATACTTCAACAAGTACAATCTGCTTTGCCAGTAGCAGCATGGGTTTCATATCAGACATAGCACCATACCAGCTTTAAATCGACTATACCTCTCATATCTATGAAGCCCTTGACACAGGAAAAATGGTGGGGTCTATTATTTATAGACCTCACTAAAGCCTTTGACACCATTAACCACGTAATCCAGCTCAGACACTTGAGGACCTCGTGACTGTCTGTAGTTATCATTTCTTGGCTTAACAGCTACCTTTCACATAGGACGCAGTGTGTGAAGATAGGTGGTGTAACCTCCAAACTCAAAAAGGTAACCCTTGGGGTTCACCAAGGATCGATCTTGAGACCACTTCTCTTCTGCCTCTTCATTAACTCCCTTCCCTATGTCTGTTCTGCTAAAATGCTGCTCTATGCAGATGATGCAGTTATCTCAGTGCCTGGCAGCAGCAACACACCAGAAATAGCATAAAATCTGCAACACTGCTTTGCAATGCTCAAGAACTGGTTCACCCAAAACAGACTCCTTCTAAACTATAAAAAAAAAAAAATGATGCACCTAACTTTGCCACATGCCAAGAGGAATGCTGGACACCCAACTACCTATAGCCAAAAAGGGGATGACATTGAACAAGTCTCCACATTTAAATATCTTGGAGTACACATTGATGACACTCTCTCCTTCGTGCACCATATAGACCATGTTGTCAAATCTGCTAATATTAAGCTAGGAATCCTGTATAGGCACAGGCAAGGGATGACCCCTGAGGCTCTAAGCCTAGTCACTTGAAGCTCCATTCTGTCAATCGTTGACTATGCCACTGACTCGGCCCTAAATTGAGTAAAAGTACTAATCAACAAAGCTTGCTGCCTGGTCCTAGGGGCTAAACGCTGAACCCATACTTGCGCCTTCTACTCCTCTACTGGTTGGCTCCTGTTATACCTTAGGGTTAAGTATCAAGCTTGCTTAATGGGCAAAAAAGCCCTCCTTGGACTCACTGCCTACTCCACCGCCACCGCACTGTTCCAGTGTGCCAACTCCTCAAAAGTGACTAGGAGCTCAACCAAGGGTGTACTCCATGTTCCATTCAAAGAACCTGCCTTGCACAGTGTTCACTCTCCTATCATTGGCCCACCTGGTTTAATGAACTCCCCTACTTCCACCCTGGAGCACATAAAAATTGGACCTTTTAAAAGAGAACTACTAACCCTTCTGGCCCAAAAGAACCTATGTGATTGCAAGTAATAATTTCTGTGACTACTCACCTTCATAACCTTTCACCCCTTTGATTACCTCCCCCACCTACTTCCCCACCCCTTCTCTCCACCCCCCTCCCTGACAAAGCCCCATGGTGGCTGCCCCCCCTAGCCCAGCTCTTCCCCTCACCCCCACTTTCCGTATTTTGTGATGAAGCCCCCTCAGGCTGCTCCCACCATGCTCTGTGATTACCATCTGTTTGACTCCTTCCTTTGTTTTTTTACTAAGGCCAGTTCAGAATGTCAACATGCACTCCAACTTCATGTAACACCTCTGACACTGTAACAGTCTATTTTGCCTGCTACCTGTATATCCTGTAACCTATTGTGTACTCAAAGTTCTGTAACGTGTTTATGTAAATTTGTCTCTCATCCATTCAACAAGGAACTTTTGTAAAGAGCCCTCCTGGCTCAAAGGTATTAATCCGCAATTTGAAATAAATAAAAAAAAAAATTTTAATGTTATATTTTACTAATCTGCCCATGTATAATCACAATAATTCACTCCAGGGTGTGGGTTATGGTGGGATAAATCAATTTCTAGTGTGGTTTGGTCTCTCAGCCTGCAGTCTTGTGAGCAAGCCACACTAGGTGCGAGTAAATCCCACCACAATCCACACCCTGTCATGAATTACTGCTTATGTAATTCCTGCTATCCTGGTTACCTCTCATACTGCTCCTATGGTATATCTTCCAGTTTTCCATGCAGGAACAAAAAATTATAAATGCACTTATTAAAAAAAAAAAAAAACAGCAAGACGCATGATAAGCAAAAGAAGAGTGTCCAACTCCCCAGCAATCCAATTACTTAGCCTGGAGAAGAGGAGGCCAAGAGGGTACATGGTCATGATGTTCCAAAGATTAAAGGGGATGTACAACGTGAAGCACTGTATATGCTGATTGTGCTTGTGAGTGCTAGTAAACAAAGTGAGGTACTGTACATGCAGATGACTGCACTGATGAATGCTAGAAACTAGATGTCGTGCTTTCAAGGTGGACAAGATATGGTGTAACATTAGAAAGATTACTTCAGATGGATAGTGGAATAGCAAACCTGGTGAGATTGCGAAGATAGCACTTTTCAAGGTTTCAGAAACAAAACTACACATACTCCATGGAGCAGTATTACATTGTGGTTATGCAGCATGAATAGGGGCATCATTCTGGCCAATAAATGTATGTCTGTGTTCATAGCCATATTCAGTATTGTCACTGCTGTGTGACAGAATGGGTGGACAAAATGTATACCAAGCCTCTTCCATCAAAAAAATACTATGCCATGATATAAGAAAAATGATTTGGACCTCTCTTCTGGCACTGCTGTTTTACTGGAGATCTAACATTTTAATATTGTGGAAGCCCTGAAAAAGGTAGCACTGACTTTCTATTTGCTAAGGTTAATTCAGGCCAGTTAACACTGTACCATAGCCTCTGGACAATTAACAACAAGGACTTCCATTAGTACAGCCAATGTACGGACAGTTTGACCTTCTCAAAAAATTAAAAACTGGAAATCAAGGTCTTTTGCAACATTATTGTACATCCTACATGTATTGCCAATTATTAAAAGAAGGTACAAACATTACAATATGCAGGATTAGTTCTTATGTACAAATGGTTATTATACAATGGCATGAAAACATCTTGGACTCCGACTGGTCAGTCTGGGACTAGACCCATGATGTTATGCCACTACAACATCACGGCTCTCGTCCAAGCACACAGATGACCACATAAACTGCTACCCGAATCATTTCACTGCAGCCTGTTTCAGTCATCCCCGCTCCAACACTGTCTTTAGTGTTCTCTGCCCTTTAGTGTTAAAACCTCAAACCTCCCTTCCACCAAGTCACTCTTTACTCCTCCACCACAGAAAGCTAAAATAAAATGTAATTTTTATGCCCATTTCTTCACCAGACCCAGAGCCTTCCGTGACCATGGAAACCATAACTGCTGGTCACGCAGTTCACAGATGCCGCTCAATTCTTGAAAAAACAGCAGCTGTTGTCAGACAAGAACTGCACAAAGCGGCTATACAAAAAACTTTTACCTTGCAAAAAACAGAACTTTAAAGATCTGCTTTCCTTCAACTGAGATATACACAGTAATCTAACTGGAAAACTGGAAGTGTACACGTAGGTGCTTCTCCCGAGTCCCTATCACAACCGTATGTGCCTTTCACATAAAGTACTAAAAAAAAAAAAAAATCTTCAAAAATGTATGTGAAAGGCAGCAGGACCAGCTCAATTAAACTTAATGGCAACAAAAAAAATTACCAATGAAATGAGCGCGTGCGTGTGTGTGTGTGTGGGGGGGGTGAACACAAGAAGTGAAAGCAGTACCACCACCTATTGGGCAAACAATGGATCAGTACCATTTTTCCTGTATATACCCTACTCAAACGAAAAAAGAAAAAAAAAGTACAAAAAAAAAAATTTAAAACATTTATCATCAATTTTTTGCTTCCTTCATTTTGCAAAGGAGCCATTGTATAACAGCAATAATGCACTCCACTATGTGTGTTGTGCTAGGATAACAGCACTTCTGGGGGTGTTGGATGCACTTGGCCTGCAGCCTTGTGCCCAACCACCTCAGTCATGATGTTATCCCAGCACAACACACACACACTGTCATGCATTATTGCTTAATTTTTCTTTAGATTTTTTGAAAACTCTTGTTTGTGTCCTGGTACTTCCTGTGACTCACAAAACCAGAAGATATTCCTATATGTGGACAACACCCTTCTCTTTGTCAGAGACCATATAAAAATCTGCCTTCACTATTAGAAACTCTGAACACCTACAGAAAAGTCTCAGGTTTTAAAATAAACCACAATACAGTGGAGTCATGTTCAAACAGATAAGAGCAACTATTTCCTTCAAATGGGCACCCAAAAGCTTCAAGTATTTAGGGATACACATTAGAAAATATGGGTTTGGTCTATTTGAAGCTAATTATGAATCATTATTTTGTGAGATCTGTGCTGATTACAACAGATGTTCACATCTTCCTCTGTCAGTGGGGGAGGGTTCAAACAATCCGAATGAGCGTTTACCTTGGCTATTACACTATTTTCGAATGTTACCAGTCAGTATACCAGTGAAGGTATAGAAATAACTAAACAAAGCAACTAGGCTATTCATATGAGGTAGAGGTCACCCGAAAGTCTCCTCATCTTTGCTGAGGCAATACAAGAAAGGGGTGGATTGGGACTGCCAAATTTTAGACACTACTACTGGGCAGCATAGGCGGCCCCAGTCTTGCAGTGGCCGACTAACCAAAGCCATACCCAAACGCTGTAAACTTCTGTTGCCCACTTTGCCTGTGCAATTGCACCTGGGTTGTGCCTGAAAAAGGTATCTTTTGCCAGTATACTTACCCAGTCACCAAAGCTGAGTTGAAATAAAATAAATACTGGATGGATAGAACAGGAAGCATCAGGCCTCCCAACTGGATGCCTGACAACCCTTCCTTTTTCTCATGATTACACCAGTGCTCCTTAAAACCAGACATAATAACTGGGTTTCACTTTTCCCATAGGGAAACTGTCGCGTAATTTGCCATTATAAAGGAGCAATAACTGGTGACCACTTTTCCCATAGGGGAAGGGAGTTATAAGTAACCCATGGGTTATAACATGTGTGAGCATGCACAAAAAGCGCTCTTCCGGTCCTCTTCACCACACAGCACACCGCAGTTCGCCACCAGTTGGAATCGGCGGTAAGTTAATTTAACTGTATTTTATATAACTGCTGAGGTGAAAATGCATTCCCCAGCAATTATATAAAATAAAAGCTGGGGAGGTGTGTGAAACTCGAATGTTAGACACCCCCTCAGTGTGGGATGCCTGTGCAAACCCCTTGAGTTTTGCTCCCAGGGTTTATGTGGCATCCCACACCTTGGGGGTGTCTAACGTTCTCATTATAACCACCTCCCCAGCCATTATTGTATATTTTATAATGGCAAACACATGCTGGGTTTCCCTTGCTCTGCAAATGCACCACCCACAGGTCTTGTGTGTTCTTTACCACTCGCTGCCCTGCCTTCTCTCCCGAAACTGCACCACCACTCTGACTCAGTGGTTAAGATAGATATATAGGGGATACATGATGGGCAGGAGTGGAATATGGAAAATATTCTCACTCCTGCAGAGTGAGCTCTGGATATTTCACGAGTGCTGAAGGCATGAGTGAAATATACAGTGCTCATGATGCAGGAGTGAGAATATTTTCCATATTCCATGATCTGTCCATCATGTGTACTATTTATACCATGGAGATGAGACCAGTTTCAGTGAGAGAGGTATGTTTGTTGTTATGAGGTTCATGTCACTTTAAATGATGCTGGTGCTGTGGGTGTGTGGGTGTGTGAAGTTTTATGAATGGGTTGTTGTAGTGAGCTGTTGTTGGTTGGTGTATGTTTTGATTGGGTGTGCTGTGTTTTTTTATAATTGGTTGCCTGAGGGAGATTCTGTTCTGTGACCAGCTGGATGTTTGCAATATGCTGGTTATTTGCTGTTCGTTTTGTAGGTCAATATGTGGCAATGCAGGATTCAGTGATGTACTAAACTTGGGTTTTGAAATGCAGCATGAGAGATTTGGAGATTGCTACATTTAGAAGGAGTGCTGCAGCTGACTGTCATTATCTATCTTAACTGTGTTAATTTCAGTGTACGGCCCGTTTTAGAACTCAGCAAATTACAGGGGTGTTTCTTAATGTTTTCAGACACAGGTGAGTGATGTCAGCAGAGTTGGCATAAATGGCATTTATTTTAACTCTGCTGATGTCATCAGGATTTATTTCACTCCAGTGAAAACAACATCATTTATCTGATTGGAATTGGTCTCACCCCCATGGTGTATGTATATAGATAGAAATATTTTTTTTAATCACTACAAGAAAAAAAAAAATGAAACTGTCAGCAGGTGACCGTGGACCGGGCTAAAAGCCAACCAGACTGTGGCAGCATGAGAACATCTCTTATTTTATATAATTGCTGTGGCAAAATAGTGAAACCCAGCAATTATATAAAATAAAATATGGGGTGGTGTGTAAAACTAGAATTTTACACACACCCTCAGTGTTGGATACCTAAGTAAACCCCCTCAAGCTTCACTCTTGGGGTTTATGTGGCATCCAACACCTCGTGTGTGCGTGTGAGCGTGTATAGAATTCTTGTTACACACACCACCCAACGTATTATTCTATATATAATCCATGGGTCCTATGCTCTCTAAAAACGTGGGAAACCATGCAAAGGCACCTAGGTATGCCCTACTCAGTGAGCCTTCTGTCAAGTCTGACAAACATCCTTGATCACAGTACTGGACCAAGACATAGGAGGCCTGTAGACATGGGCAACACATGGCCTTTCCAGACCTGCTGACCATGGACATGACCTCAATGAAAACATTCACACAACTACAAAATGACCACAAGCTGTCCCAGAGATTTTTTATAAATACCTCCAACCGAGACACTTCTTACAGCAACCAGACACTAAACCCTGTATCTTTCACCTCCTTACACCATTAGAAACCTTCATAGATTCATCCAGAAAGCTAGAAATGATAAACTTGTTACTGGTATAACCAGTGTATTGAAGAACTCAGAAGCGTGGTACTTTCACAAGATCAGAGAATTGTGTCAAAGGGACTCTTGTGACCAAATAGATGATCAGATATGGGAGAGGGTAATTAAAGCAGGCTCTAAAGCCACAGATTCTCTGGGGCTCGGGGAATTCTGTTGGAAGGTGTTTTCAAAGTTTTTCTTAACCCCCACCCACAATAAGCATTATGCAGCCAATACATCAGACAGGTGGTGGGGATGCGGTCAGGAAGGCAACCCCTACCACAGATTTTCTAACTGCTCCACCCTCAAGGAATATTAGACAAAGGCTCATGACTTCTTGAACAGAGTCCTCCCCACACCTGTGCCGCAGACATTTACATCACTTGTTTTGGGAGCATTCACCTGTTAAAGCATCCCAAAACATGATGCCTATATCTAGCGATTACTTACAATGATTGCCTTATCACCAGTAAATAGTTAAACCCTTTCTCACCTTCTCAAGCTATCTTCCGTCTTGGGGTTCAAGACATCAGATGAATGGAACACGTAACTGCCATTTTTTGAGCTCAGGACAGATGAACATCAATTTCGCTGGTGCAAGGTCAACGTTTGATATAAGAACTGCAATCACCCACCTATAAAAACTTACCAGCAGGTTCTTCATCATGAGCTGCACCTTATATAATTATCCATGCAATATAAAGCTGTTGCTAAGTGGAATTATGACACGGTACTATTGGAATTGTACTGTTTGTGTAGGTTTAAAGAAAAAAAAAAAAAAGAAAGTTTAAAAATCTTGTTTGTGTGACTGGCTCGGTCCTAGTGTGCTCACAATTTTTTTTTTACTCATAAGGCAGGTGGAAAGCAATCATATCAAGGAGGTGATTCACTCATTCTCTGTAGAAGGAAAGCTAGGGGGATTTCTGCAGTGCAGAATTGACTGGCTCAGCTTTTCCAAACTGTTTACAGATTGGAAGAGCCTTTTCTCAGTCTAAGTATGAGGAGCTTGCTTAATTTTTTGCGGATAAGGTTGTCAACATCAGGTCTGGTATCGGCCTGGCTCTCCCTATGAGGGATTGTGGAGGCCGATAGGAGGTGGTGAGCACTCGGTCTGGACGGATTTCAGCTGGCCAGAATTCATGGACATTGTGAAGATCATCCAGGCTTTGCACCCAACCAGTTGTAGTTTGGATCCTGGCCCTACCCCTCTTTTAGTGGGGTGTGTAGATGTTATCTGTCCGACCCTAGCTGAAATTGTCTGGAGTTCCTTGGCGAGGTGGGTCTTTCCTGATCCCCTTAAGAAGGCTGTTATATGACCACTCCTTAAAAAGCCCTCCCTGGATCCCGACTGTCCAGCTAATTACTGGCCTATCTCTGACCTGCCCTTTGTGGGTAAGGTTATTGAGAAGGTGGTTGCATTGCAATTGGATGATCACCTTGTGACCCACAATATCTATGAAGATCTCCAGTCTGGATTTAGGAAGAGACATAGCACGGAGTCTGCCCTTATCTGGGTATTAAATGATGTCCGAATGGTGAGAGATCAAAAGGCTTGTACCATTCTGGTCCTTCTTGATCTCTCAGCAGCCTTTGACACTGTGGACCATGGTGTGCTTTTGGAGTCTTTGCAGATCCTTTGTGGGCTGTTGGGTACGGTCCTCAAATGGTTTCGATATTTCCTTGTGGGCAGGTCTCAGTGGGTGGTCACTGGAATTTATTCCTTCCCCTGTCCTGTGGGGTCCTGCAGGGCTCCATACTGGTGCCCATGCTGTTTGCAGTGTATATGCTGCCATTGGGAGATATTAGGTGATACAGCTTTGAGTTTTCACTGCTATGCAGATGATACTCAGCTTTATGTCCTTTTTACCCAGAGAGGTTGATGCAGTTTCCATGCTTAACAACTGCCTCACCGAGATCAAAGACTGAATGAGCACTAGCTGTCTGAGACTGAATCCGGACAAGACTAAAGTGTTGGTAATGGACCCGGGTCATCTGGAGGCTAGGCATGCATTGGGCTTATGACTTGATGGTGTTCAGCTCATTACCTCAGACCGGGTGCGTAACTTGGGCATTATTTCTGACAATGGCCTGACCCCAAAATCTCAGGTGTTGGCTGTGGTTAAATCCTCATTTTACCATCTGATGAATATTGCCCAGGTGAAACACCTGGTTCCTGTGGATGACCTTCTAACATTGGTCCATGCCTTCATTACCACCCATCTTGACTACTGCAATGCCCTCTACCTAGGGCTTCCTGGGGCAGACATCTGCCACTTGCAGCTAGTGCAGAACGCTGTGGCCAGGTTATTGACTGGTTCATCAAAGTGCATCTAGAGTCTCTAAAATATTTGAGCGTTTAGTCCTGGTCCAAATTAGTGAGTATCTGGAAAAATATTCCTTAATAACTGGGTATCAGTCTGGATTTTGCAAGGGATATTCCATGGGCACAGCACTCACTGACATGGTAGATATTATTGCCTCAAAGATGGAGGATGACCTGTTGGTGGGTGCGGTGTTCGTGGATTTATCCAAGGCTTTTGATACTGTGTCCCATGAGACATTGGTAGGGCAGATGATGGACATGGGATTGTCTAATGAATCAAGTGCTTGGTTTAAATCCTATTTGCAGGGAAAAACCCAACAGGTGTTTGTTGATGGTTACTTGTCTAATAAAGCTATGGTTCTGAGAGGGGTGCCCCAAGGCTCCATTTTGGGGCCTACATCGTTTTTGATTTACATAAATCATTTGGTGGATATTGTGAAACATTCTGATATACGTTTATATGCTGACGACACCTTGTTGATTGCTAGTGGAAAAAGTTCCCAGATTATGGAGAAAAAATTACAGGCAGATTTTGGACAATTATGTACATGGTTGACAAACTCAGGACTGGTGGTAAATAATAATAAAAAAAAAATTATGTTATTCGATAGAGGTGGTAAAAAATCTGGGAAAATGAACATGTAGTGGAGATAAAAACTATAAAACACAAAGTTCTAGCTTAAGTATCAGAATACAAATATTTAGGAGTATGGGTAGATCAGAACCTAAGATTTGATTATCATATAATTGACACAATTTCAAAAAATAAATAAAAGATTGGGGGTGTTTAGATGCTCAAGTTTCTGCATGAACAAACTTATGAGAAAAATTATAGTAAATCAACTTCTTATTCCAGTAGTTGAGTACGGGAACCATGTATATGGCTTTGCCACTAAAAATATGTTGACAAAAATTGATACAATGTACAACTGATTGGCCTGATTTATCCTTAGAAAGGATCTTCATTTTCATCGTTGTGAAATTTATGAGGAACTTGGGTGGTTTCCACAAGATATTAGGAGGAAACAAGTTTGGGCAGTACAGACTTAGAGTTCTAAATTTAAAGCAACCAAGTTATATTTATGATAAATTGGAAAAGAAAATCAAGCAATCAAAATTTGTGAGGTATAAATTTAAGAGAATTCGCATGTCCCAAATTTAAAAATAAATATAGTGATATGAGATTTGCACAAGTTGCTACTGGATTATGGAACTCGATAAAATCTGTAACTTATAAGATGCATAGAGATGTAAAATGCTTCATAACCGATATAAAATCCGAATTCACTGTCCGCTGTAAGTGTTATGGTTAGACATATGGGGCTAAATAAATGTATTCTTGGGTACTATAAATTAGGCTATTGGGTTTTGTTAACGGTTAAAAAATGGGGATACTTATGTAAACAATGCTTATGCACTTTATGATTGTAGTATGTTGTGTATTGTTGATTGTTTGCTGATTCTTTGTACTAGTAAATGTAATATGATACAAGTGTGTAAAATGTATTGTTATATGATGATTTTGAAACTACTTTAACAGGACCATCTTGAAAATAAGACTTTGTCCTAATGATGTGTAGATCCACCAATCTCCTGTATAAAAATAAAGATTTTTATTACTACTACTACTACTACTACATCATCATCAAGGACCAGTCATATTACATCTGTGCTGCGTGGACTGCACTGGCTATCAGTTCAGTGGTGGATCACCTATAAGGTTGGCTTGTTAACCTTCAAAGCCCTACATGAACAGGGACAAGACTACTTGAAAGATCTCTCGACTCCCTACTACCCCCTTCGTCCTCTCCAATCCACCGAAGAGAGAGATTGCTAGAGATTCCCAGGGTGCATTTAAAAATTTCTGGTGCTTGTGCTTTTTCCTTTGCAGCACCAACCCTGTGGAATTCTCTACCTTATTGGTTAAGAGATTGCCTGACCGTCAACAGCTTTAAATCAATGCTGAAAACGTATTTGTTCACATTAGCCTTCCCAGATTATTAATTATTTTTGTATTTATTGTTTTACTGCACATTTTAAGTGTGTCTGTGTATTTTTAAATGCACAGTGCCTTAGCTTTGGAAAGGCGCTATAAAAATAAAGTTTTGCTTACCTACTAACACATATCTCTCATGCAACCCGAGTGAGTGATGTAATCATCAGACTGGAAGGGTTTCTCAGAAGACCATATCCCTTGTGACTAAGGTTTGGTTGCAAAATATGCTCTGTGAGTACTGGGGTATGGAACAGCAGGGGGGGCTAGAAAATACTTGGCACATCTGGTTCACAAAGTGGAGTGTCTTCATTATGAACTGGCACTGTTGTGCCATTAACTGCATGTAGCAGTTTTTGCTGCCCTGCAGATGGGTGTTTCTCCCAGTCCTGGCATGTCCCACTATACAGACCACTCCCATAGACTCCTGCAAGTTTAATTATAGACCAATAGGAAGAGTGCCATGCTGTCCTGTTCACTGTGCTAGAGTCCCCACTGGCCACTAAGACAGTGGCCCTTCTGGTGGATTAGAATCATGCTTGGGTCAGTATAAGTCCTCACCATGGTACAGCCACTCTGTGCCCCATTCATCTACTGGAATCTGCTGGTCACTGCCACCTTCCTCCACTGATGTATGTAGCCTCCCACACCAAAGTACCTGTGCTCCAGTGTGTGTGGTAAAACCCTATAACAATATGGGGAGGTTGCCATCAGTCAACCAGCACTGGAACAGAACACAAGGTTATTTGCAACATTATTCAGTGTACTCCCCTTAAAGAGGATTGCCCATCTTGCACATGCTGATTGGTACTGGCTATGCTCAGAGAATCATCTTTGAAGGTTGCCCATCCTCCAATAACATACCTACTCAACCCCTGAATAACCAAATGGAAAAATCTGGTAAGGCTTTGGTCATGTGTACTTTCCTTGTTGCAGTCTGTAACACAGAAAAATATGTGACCACATTCCCATCTTCTGTCAATACACACACACACAGTAACTGTGACTCTACCGTGCCCTGCCATTCTAGGTGCATATTAATAGCTAAGCACTATGGAGTGTGAGAGTATGCATGTATACCCTTATCAGCACCTGCCCTTCTGAATTTCTGCAGTGTCACTCTCCCCAGTGTCCCATGCCATCTCATCAAGGGGCACAACAGAATACAATAAAGGAAGGGCACAGTGCAGATGAGCATCTGATGGCGGGGCCACTAGAGGAAAAGGGATAGTACGAACCACATGTAACAGGTCTACCTGGGTGCCTTATAAAACATGGACAGTGCAGATGTGCTTCATTGTTGTGTGGTACACAACAATATACAGTATGTGCATCTCTGTGAGTGTGGGTCTGTATGATGTTCAGACAGAGGAATGCCTTCACTGTGGGAAACAGCTTGTGAAGAAGTATGCTGTACCTACGGACACCAGTGAATACTTTATATCTTCTGTATGGCAGTGGTAGGGCCATGGCATCCTTATGTGGCTCCTTATAATGGGGACTTTTGCTGTACCAGGTGTCTGTGGTACTGCATGTTCAGCAAGCATGTCACATGGGGAGCCTGGGATCACAGGGCTTGCTGGTTTAGAGCCCAGAGAAAAAAGAAAAGCTGCTCCACTGCTGATGTGCCATGGCTTAACTAGAATAAGCTACAGAAGAGTAAAGCTGGCTCAGTCCACTGCTTTGCATTAACCCTGTGTTAATTTCTTGAAAACTGCAAAAGTCCAATCGCATGTACAGAGTTTAGATGATGTGTGAAAGCACAAAACCAGTCAGAGTCTAGTGGGGCCATAGTGAGTGTCTCTGTTCAGGGCACTTGGTTTTCTTGAATGGCTGAAGTCTGTACATATATGTGGACTTTTGCATTTGTTAAGAAATAAACACAAGTTTACTGCAGAGCAGTGGAAGATGCCAGCTTTTTTCTTGTGCTCCTAGATTACAGCTTTGACTGGACATCTATGAAAGCATCATGGTGACAAAACCACATTTTAGAACATACCAGATGTAAGCAGTAAGATATGTCTGGATTTTGGTAGTTCTGAGATACCTGCACACCCAGAAGCATAGTGAGGCACGAGGATGCAGGCCACATGCCTTTAGCCTCTGGGTGTGCAGGTATTTCAGTACTACCAACAGCCAACCATGTCTTATTGTTTATATAAAAATGGGCCCATAGGCAACATTTAAAAAAAGAACATTCTAAAAGCTTTCAAAGCCACAAAAAAATAAAAATGTACTAAAATGTTGATAAATAAATGTAAAATAGTCCCTCCACAGATGTTTTTCAATTGTCAAGTCATCTGTCTTTCTTCACACTCAATACATTGTGTGATTGTTTACCATGGAATAGAATTCAAAGCTTTGCATTACTCCAGTAGTAGAATGCACACACACACACACACACACACACACACACACACAATGGTAACATGGAATACATGATTTCAAAATTATTCAGAGTTTCACTGGCATACACAGGCCTCAAGTGGAGCCAGAACCTCAATTTCATCTGTTGGCAGGAATGGAGCAGGGAGTTCTCTGGCAAAGTGGTACGGATAGGTGGGGGATTTTTCATGGTCGTCAAAGAAACACCAGCAATGGAAACTCTGAATAATGCCCAATTGTTAAAATGTGGGTGCTAATAAGTGTAAATAACATTAAATTATTTACTTACTGTAATGGACTTTTTTTTTTTTTATTATATATATATATATGTATACATATACATACATACATACATACATACATACATACACACACACGCAGAGAGTGGTATTAGCTAATGAAATGTCTAATGCTGAAGTGGGCTTTCACATGCTGATTTGTACTGGCTATGCTCAGAGAATCCTCTTTGAAGGTTGCTGGTGAATATGAGGTTTGCGTAACACAGTTTCATGGGTGGCACTACTGATGCCTCCGCCACTGTTAGCATTTGCGCCTACAGATATTCCAGTCCTGCAGCACTATCCCAAGGTGCTGTTGGATGAGTCAAGGCTACTGTGCTGCAGAGCCATCCCATCCAAGGACACAACAGCAACTGCATCTGTAGCAGGAGCATGGCATGCAAGTGTCACTTGTCTTTTTTTGTACCATGTGACACCTATGAGTTTGTGCCACTCACTGTATACTCACTGTCAGGGACTGGTCCAGTTGTTCCGCTTGGAACTTTCTGGGTGTTCTGCTGGTTTGCACCATCTTCTCTCCTCTACATGGTTATGGAATGGAGGGTCAACATATGGTTGGAAGAATGCCATTACTGTCTGCTGTGAGGGCACACCATCATGGTAAATGTTGTCAAGTGCTAGACTTACTGTAGAGCCAACTCTGCCCCTCTCCCATTGAGCTACAGAAGGAGTCTGTCACAAAGTTATTGACAGGGTCCAGCTGAGGCACATCACCATGCCACCACATGGCTATTTATGCCCAGCAATGGGAAGCCAATTCTTTTTTGCTCCAATGGAGGTCCCACACTTATGCTCAACAGTGGTGATATTCCTGGGGGTGCTATCAGATTTAATTAAATATCATCTGAATCCCCTTCCACAACACCTAGTAGTGGTGATGAACCTCCATCACAAGGATAGTTGCCTTCTCTACCATAAAGTTAAAAGTCTGTGAAAGTCAGGTCAGCAGATGCCCACAGCAGTGCCCTCTGTGTCCTGGTTCATTCCTGGGTCAACAGCAACCACCTGGGCTGTTGGCTGATCAACCAGCAGCTGCATACTGGTCTCTCGTCGGCCTCACCTGATGTTGAGCTCTTACCTGAAATTTGTGTGTTGTAAGTACTGGAAGCATTCTGTTTCCTTATATAGTGAGGTCATGGGAAAGGTAAGGTATGTCACGTGCTCTGCAGATCCTGCTCCATGGCTACCTTTGCAGTTCCACACATACCCGAACACACCTGGGCCCATTTCAACCTTCACCGTGGATACAGCTTGGTGAACAGTTGCTATGTAGCAAGAAACTGTGCACCCTACTTACAGTGCATGGCTTTTTTGCATATCTCACCCATCTCTGTGAATCCAGACCTTAGTGAGTATTTGCCTGATAGTAGAGAGTGGGCAGTAATGTAAGCAAGAAAGGAAGTTCCAGACCCCCCTTAAGCAAAAAGTAAATTTAAATGAGGGAGTAGTCAGTTCCTATGAAGGCCCTCCAATACCTACAATGCAAATAGGAAATACAGACCAGTAACCACATTATGTGGTTATGGTAAATGGCACCTTGTCCCAAGAGGGGGAAGGTGTCAAGTGGTGTGCCACTGGGGGTCAGTACTAGGCCCCATCCATTTCAACATATTCATCAGTGACATCGCTGAAGAACTGAAAGGGAAAGTTTGCCTCTTTGTAGATTATACGAAGCACTGCAACAGGGTGGACACAAAGGAAGGGACTGCAGAAATGAAGACAGATCTCGGGATGCTAGAGGAATGGTCCAGGAACTGGCAGTTGAGATTCAATGCCAAAAAATGTAAAGTCATGCACTTGGGTAGAAGGAACCCATGCAAGAAGTATGTCCTGGAGGGGCAACTACTTGAAGAAACAAAGCTAGAACGGGATCTTCATGTCATGATCTCAAACGATTTAAAGGTAGGGAAGCAATGTGAAAAAGTGGCACTAAAAGCAAGCAGCATCCTCGGATGTATTGGTAGGGGCATTACCAGTAGTAAGCATGATGTAATCCTCCTGCTGTACAGGTCCCTGGTGAGACCTCACTTGGAGTACTGTGTACAGTTCTGGAGACCTCACCTAAAAAAAGAACTTAGACCATCTGGAAACTATGCAGAACTGTGCCACCAAAATGGTGCAGGGTCTGCACCACAAAACGTACAAAGCTAGGCTCAGCCAGCTAAATTTATTCTCCCTCCAGCAGAGGAGACATGATCAAGACATCAAAATATGTTAAAGGGTTCAACACAGTACAAACCAGGAACCTCTTCCAGGAAAACAGGGCTACACGTACTAGAGGACAACACGCGTCTGGTGGGAGATACATTCAAAACAAATATTAGGAAGTACTTTTTCAAGGAGAGGTTGGTGGACCCTTGGAACAGCCTGCCACCAGACGTAGTGGCAGCCAAGATGGTCAGTGAATTCAAGCAGGCATGGGATAGACAGTACAGTCACCTTAGCAAGATAAACTGGTAGTGGGGGTAGAAAAGCTGACAGACTGGATGAACCACATGGTCTCCTTCTGCCAGCAAATTCTTATGTATGTATATAAAAAAAAAAAAAAATATCAAATATTTATTCTGAATTTTCTGCTAGGCAGAGTTACTGTTTGTTACTTTTTTCTTTTGTTCTCACAAGTACTGATTTTTGCTTACATTTTACTGCTGTAATCTTCTCCGATCCAAATTGCTGTTGCAGGATATACTTTCTACAGCATTATTACAGGGTGTGCTTACAGGTTTGTTAATGTTTTGTGCTTAGAGATTACTGCTGTAATCAATGATTCAAATTGTTTTTGCAATGTATATCTTCTGTTGCTGCTTTATTTTTCTCTGCAGCAAAGTGATTTTTGCAGGGTATATCTTCTGTGAAATTGTTACAGGTGGTGCGTACAGGATTTACAGTTTTATCTATCAGGCTAAGCTTTCAGGGCTACTGCATTTGTTGTTGGTTGGTTGTTTCTGCTCTTACCTCCTTGTTTCTTTCATCCATGGTTCTTTCTTTTCAGCAGAAGAAGAGCCCAGCCACCCACCCCATCCCGAACCACCCCATGCTACATTCCTTTTATACAGTACCACAGTTGTGACATTTCCTGTAGCAAAGCAGGGAGGGGAGGATCAGAGGGGTATCCACACAGTGACTTCACTTATTGGGGCACAAGTAATTTAATTTGTTGCAACAAGTTATACAAACAAAAAAAAATATATATATATTTTTGCTTTCATTTTCCTCCTTCTAATTACTTGGACCAGGAAATAAACTGGATGGCTCAGCTAGAATGGATATTATTAACTGTAGGCACTGTGGGACACTTTTCAAAAGGGCAGTTATACAGGATTTGGGATGCTATCCTACATGCTGGACCATTGGAGATCTATGGGCTCAAGTAAAGGCAGCATGGGCAGAGAGTGCAAGCCTCAAGTCGTATATTCAGGAGGAAATACACTATAAGAACCACCTGCCATTTACCCAACATCCAACTGAAGCACCTCAACCACATAAGATAGTTGGTCAGGGAGATTGGCAGGTGGTTAGTAGGGACAAATCGAGTGCCCCATCACTCAATGCTCTCAAATGTATTACCTCCACAAACCATATAAAAACTACAAAACAGGTATCTGCCTCAATCTCCAAAATCAAACAAAGGGGTAGAGGACACTGCAGAGCAGGACACTGCTGTATAGGAGCTAGCGCTACAAAACTCCCCCAAAACAGGGACCAAAACAAAACATAACAAAAAAGGAAATCCAAAACACTTCTGATCATAGCACACTCCATGATTCGGGGAGTCAATACCTACCTCCAGCTGGGGGTAACGGTCAGATGCCTCCCAGGTGCATCAGCATGGAGAGACACTGAACGCACTGCTAAAATCATGCAGGAAGCAAAAGAAAACATTGATGTCCTGATAATAGGGACTAACGATCTTGCCAGCCAGTCAATTATTGAGACCAAGGAACACCTAATAGGGCTGGGAGACAAACTGTTATCCATTTCATCTGGCATCTCCTTTTCTGAGATCCTGCTGGTCTGGGAGAGTAGGGCAGATGGACAGAAGGTCAGAGAAGGGGAGATGGGGAGCTAAACATGTGGATCAAGGGCTGGTGCCAGGAAAAAGGACACACATTTGTAGGTAACTGGCAACAGTTTTGGGAGTGAAAGTTTTTTAAATTTGATGGACTGCATCTGATTAAGAAGGGAGTCAGTGCATTGGGGCAAAAGTTTGAGGTCTTCGCAGAATATTAAAAAACTAGCCAGTGAGGAGAGTGGTGCAGCACCGGTACATCGAATGGAAGAACACCCCTCCCCCAGCTAGTGATCAAACAGGAGTTCATCATGTTTGTAGTTTATTTGCATCACTGGGCAAGGAAAAAGGTCTGACTCCACACACGACGTGCAGGGGAAATGCCAGGCCTCACCCAAGAACGAATGCACCGAAAACTGGGCAATGGAAAATCATGTACACAAATGCCCGTAGTCTGGGAAACAAGATCCCAGACCTGCAGGTAACAATAACAGAGGCTAAACTGGACATAGCAGCCATGAGCGAGACATGGTTCACCAGTAACCACACTTGGGAGACTTCAGTACCCAGCTATGTACTGTTCAGAAGAGACTGAGGTGCAAAGGGGGGGGGGAGTAGCCCTTTATGTCAATGAAAATATCAAAGCTACAGACATTCAGAATACACATAAGGAGCCAGAAGAACTGTGGCTCACCCTGGAAACAGGAAATGGGACAGCCATATGAACTGGGGTTGTCTACAGGCTTCCAGACCAGGGGGAGGACATAGACACATTACTGTTAGAAGATATACAAAACATGACAGCTAAAGGGGAGGTTCTGATAATGGGAGACTTCAACATGCCAGACACAAATTGGTCAATACCAGCAGAAACATCTGCCAGAACTAGACACATAGTGGATTCCCTGCAGGGGGAGGGCCTCAAACAACTGGTACAACAACCCACAAATGACAGGGCTATCCTAGATCTAGTACTGACTAACAGGGAAAGGATCACAGATCTCCAGGTAGAAGGTCACCTGGGTGCCAGTGACCATCACATGGTATGGTTCATTTTTGGCCACTAGAACTACATCATCCCATTCCAAGGCAAAAAAAATTGTACTTCAGAGGAGCTGAGTTTAATAAGATGGCCTACAGAGTTAAGCTAGCCCTGGCAAGAAGAAATACAGGTAAGGGGGTACAGGAAAAGTGGGCAAGCATTAAGGATGCAATACTTGAAGCAACATCCCACTGTGTTAGGGAGAAGAGCAAAAGGAGGAAGAAACCACTTTAGTTCTCAGAAACAGTAGCAGAAAAGGTCAGAGCCAAAAGGTTGGCCTTCAGGAAATTTATGGGAACGCAGTGTGACGAAGACAGAGAGGCATACCAAACTTCCCTAAGGGAAGCAGGGAAGGCAGTAAGGCATGCAAATGCCCAAACAGTAAAAGAAGAGGACAAGACTTTCTATAGATAAATTAGTGAAAGGAGAAAGTCCAGAGGGGGTATTGCTAAGATCAAAGGGGATAAGGGTGTGTGTGTGGAGGAGGACCAAGGAAAAGCATCTATCCTAAATAGATACTGCTGCTTAGTATTTACTGAGGAGAAGGTAGGACAGGGCCCACAACTCAGCAGCATGGACATGGGAGGGGGGAGGTGTGCACAAGTCCCTTCACAAAAGAAAGGGTCCTACAAGAGCTCACTAAGCTCAAGGTGGACAAGGCAATGGGACCAGATGGCATATATCCCAGGGTACTAAAGGAACTAAGGGTGGAACTAGCAGAGCCATTAGCAGAACTATTTAGTGAGCCTCTGAGCAGAGGAGAGGTCCCAGAAGACTGGAGAAGGGCTCATGTGATCCCACTCCACAAGAGTGCTACCAGGGAGGAAGCAGAGAACTACAGACCAGTCAGTCTTCCCTCAGTAGTGGGCAAGATTATGGAGGCACTCCTTAAGGAAAGGATAATGCAACACCTGGAATCCATAGGAGCACAGGATCCAAGACAGCATGGGTTTACAATAGGATGATCCTGTCAAACTAATCTCATAGATTTCTTTGACTGGGTAACCAGAGTGGTGGAACAAAGGGGTGAAGTTGATGTCGCCCATCTCGACTACAGCAAAGCTTTCGATACTGTTCCACATAAAAGACTGATTAATAAGCTGGGTAGGCTCATGGTGGGTCAGAAGTTGGTCAACTGGGTGGCAAACTGGTTGGTGGGCAGAACACAGAGAGTGGTGGTAAACAGTATACAGTCAGAATAGATGCAAGTCACAAGTGGGGTACCTCAGGGATCAGTCCTGGGGCCATCCCTCTTCAATATCTTCATCAGTGACATTGCAGATGGACTGAAGGGTAAGGTTTGTCTGTTTGCAGATGACACCAAGATCTGCAAAAGAGTAGATGATCCAGATGGGGTGGACAAAATGAGAAGAGATCTGGATAAACTGGCAAAATGGTCAGAAGAGTGGCAACTGGTGTTTAATGCAAAGAAGTGCAAGATCATGCACATAGGGAAGAGAAACCCTGCAGCCACCTATAGGTTGGGAGGGGAGTTGCTGGCAATCACAAGGGAAGAAAGACACTTGGGCATCACCATCACAGATGGCCTGAAACCATCCAAGTAGACCACTAAAGCAGTAGGTAAGGCTAGGGAGATGTTGGGGTCTATTAGCATGGGTATCACAAGTCATAAAAGGGAGGTAGTAATCCCTCTTTACAAGACACTGGTTAGGCCCCATCTGGAGTACTGCATGCAGTACTGGAGGCCGCACCTGCACAAGGACATTAACAAAATGGAGGCAGTCCAGAGAACGGCAACCAAAATGATGCAGAGACTGCATCAGAAAACATATAAGGACAGATTAACGGAGCTCAATATGTATACCCTAGAACAAAGGAGGGAGAGAGGTGATATGATTGAAACATTCAAACACCTTAAGGGCATTAACAAGGTGAAAGAGTCTAACATGTTTCAATATAAGAAAAATAGCAGGACAAGAGGACACAGCATGAGATTAGAGGGAGGCCGATTAAGGGGTAATGTGAGGAAGTTCTTTTTCACAGAAAGGGTGGTAGATGCATGGAATGGCCTACCTCAGGAAGTGGTGGATATGAATACAGTACAGGGCTTCAAACAGGCATGGGATAGGCATAAAGGAGCAATACAGATGAGTATGTATAGATAGGTCATTGACAGAGTAAAGGCCTATGGCACATTCATAAGGCAGAAAAAAATGGGCAGACTGGATAGGCCTTGCAGTCCTTATCTGCCATCAACTTCTATGTTTTTATGAATTCATAAGCCAAGACAAAAGCACCCTATCATCCACCAACATTTCAGAGTGCCCAAAATACCCCTTCCTCAGGGTGGAAGGTAATTTTATTTGGCTCAAAACACATTAATGCATTACCGTACTGTGGGTAACTCTCCATTCCTGAATTTACAGTGAGCCATGAGCAGTGTAAAAAGGAACAAGCCTGCTTGATGGACTGATAAAACATATTAAACTGAAGCAATTATAGAGAGTTCACATACTCCAGTGCATTGGTGTGTTCTGAGCTAAACATAATCACCTTCCACCTTGATGAAGGGGTATTATGGAGACCCAAAAACACTGATGGATATCATGGTGTTTTTGCTTTGTCTTATGAATGAAAACTATTTATGATTTTATATACATACCTGCACACACACACACACACACACACACACACACTATATTCCTATGTGCATTGCCAGTAATATAAGCAACCTACATGCTATCAAGCTGGTGTCCATGGTGCTGGAACTTATTTAATCATAGTCCTTTGAAAGGTGTGTATATAATACAATGTACAGTAGGTGTACCCCTTAAATGGCTACTAGTATTAAGACAAATCATCAATGGTATCTGGGTACATCCTGCTTTAAGTGGTAATACAGATTACAAACAAAAAGTTTCAGAAAAACTGCTCAGTAGGGTAACACTGACAACTTAAAACATTGTTATTTTTATTGCTTTTGCATTACTGAATGTCTTAAAATATCTTCCGAAGACTAAGCAACTGTAGCAGTTTACAGAATGTGAATGTTTCTCATATCTGATCATTAAGAGTGTATACAGGTATTCAGGAGTACACTGTTCAGGATTCTCAGAACCTTTCCTCAAACAAGGAATGCTAAGAATAGTTAATCCTGCTCATTTATGTTACAGTAGAACTGTATGAACTCCCCACCACTAACCCTAGCCAATGAAGGATAGTTAAGGAATTGAGTAAGTCCTGGTTACAGTTTATGTATGTTGGTGTCCATATGGAATATGGAGCCAAGCAAGCATTAAGCCATACTGTGAGGCATAAGGCTATAGGCAAAGTGTCCTCCAATGCACCTGGGGTATGCATTAATTCCCAATAAATGTATACCCTGGAATCACTTATAGTACTTAATGGGACCCCTGTATTGGAGTAAAATAGAAGAATGATAGGTTTAAATTTGAATGCACTGCATAAATATATACAGATTTATTCTCCAGAAGAAATGTCCCTTCCGACAGAATGACAGGTGCAAACCCTCCCCAGCAGTTGTCTGTGGCAGCACTGTGTGGTCCCGGGTTGCATTACAGTAACCCCCTCCCATTTGAGCACTTCCACCCTCTCCACAAATCTGTTTAAAAAGTACTCTCCAGCCCCATAGTAGTAGAAATGTAGGACTGCACTGCTGCATGATGATCCTCTTGTCTGCAGCACGATTCCCAATTGTGAATGACATGGTTCTCATTTCAGCAGTGCTTTGCAGTTTTTCTGCAAAGCTTTACTATGATGAGAAATCAGCATTTAGCATTCACGATCAGGAATCATACTACATACATGAGGACTGTCATGTCGTGTTACAGCATCAAACAATGTAAATTCTTACTACTACTGGACTTGTGGACACTTTTAAACAGATGTCTGGGAAATGTGATGGTGCTCAGATGGACAGGTGCGAGTTTTACAAATGTTTTCAAGTACAGAAGACATGCTGGACTTGGCTGTAGTGGTCGAGTGACATTGGTAAGGTTAGTAAGGATGTTACTAGGTAGATGGAAGTAACAAGAGCGAGGAACTGTGTGTGTACCAGGTATTCAGGAATGGTCAGGTTTTGCGTTTAGGCCAATACAAGAGTTCAGATTACCTGACTTTCGTAAACCCTGTTTTATAAAAGGAAAAGAAAGCATCAACTAACCCATGCTGAAGAGAGTGTTACAGCGTACTTCAAGTGCTATTATGCAAGGAACCCTGAGTTCCTATTACTTTTGACAACTAAATGGCGTGAAATGGTCCACTACCAGCTTAACATGGTTACACACCAATCTCAGCAAAAGTAAGCTGCTGTGTTACTCATTGTTTCTATCCCTTCAAACATTTAAAGGTAATACAGCTCTTACTGCCAGCCAAAATGTGCCCATGCAGTTTTGCATCCAAGGTCGATTAAAGAAAATACCAGAACATGGTAAATATCAGCACTGCACAACACTGAAGCCTCAGATTTGCATACCTATGATGCCTTGGGAGTGATGCCTTACAGTAGGTCTGTGGTTTGAAGAGATGCACAGAAGCACACATTAAAGCCTCAGTGATGATTCTGTTCTGTACTGTGTGTGGAAAGGGAGATGACGTCAACCTTTCCATTATACATTTATATACTGAAATTAAGCAGCCCTTGGTAAAGACCTGCTTTGGTGTGAGTTCCAGGATGTTTCTTTCCTAGCATCAGTGGGTCAAATAAAACTGCAGAGTATCCCCTTCACCACACACACCCACACACACACACACACACACACACACTAGTTCCCTTCAGTAAAGGTGAGAAACAAGGAAATTAAGGAACAAACGATAAGGATAGCGTTCAAGGGAACAGCAAAACAGCATTTAACCCTTTGGCTGCCAGCAGAATTAGAACATATTGAACATTTGGACTGACATCAGTCTGGGTCACAGCAAAGGTTAATGTAAAATTATATACATATTAGGAAAACAGCATCTCATTTAGCACCCACTTTCAAGAGTTTCCACAACGTCAGTAAAATATCACCTTTAATTTTAGAAGGGCATAAACTGGAGAGCAAGATCTACCACACTCTGCAATCCAAAGTGCAGCATATTTTTTCCCCCGATTTAACATTTTCCCAATAAATAACACCACTGCACCAAGCACGTACACTGTACAGCTGATTAAGACTCTTGCAACCAAAGAGGACGTTATTGAATCTGCTGCCATCAGCTGGGAATGGGCCGCTCATTTAAATACTGGGTGCACTGCTTAAGGTTTCCTTTAAAATGTAATCCGCTGATGCTGCCCTCCATGAGAGAAAGATCTGGATTAGGCAGTCCCTATGAAAATTGCAGACTGCAGATCTGCCATGCAGGACAAGCAAGGCAGGCAGATACTCCACAGCAGCAGCTGTGGGAGGAGGGAACGCCTATTGAAGGCTATAGACAACAGATGGGCAAAGCTCTGCATTTCAGCCAGCTTCAAACACAATACATCACTTTTACCACCAGTAGCCGGAGTAATACTATTAGTATACCATCACAATCTCCGGCTTTTTCAGCCAGCATCCTTGCCGTTTCCCCGGTCACTCCCTACAACCACCATGCACGTAGACATTTCATTACAATCGGTATATTGCAGCGATTCGGTTTCCTGTGCCAAGCATCCTTCAAATTACACCTGTTACAAAGTCAGGCAAGCTTCTAGCAGCCTTCAGTTCAATCGGCTCGCCTTGCCCATTAACTCAGTATTCTAAAGGCCTGCTAGTCCAAGCTCCAATACTTGTAATAATGCTAATTATGTCACATAGCAGGCACCTGCCTTCCATAACAATTAGAGCTCTCCTTCCTTTAGTTTTTAACCCCCTCCCCTAGCTCCTATAATTCAACTTCATCCAGGTCCAATGTAGAGCTCCAGTCTCCTTTAATTAGAATGCATTTTGTTTTGGAAACAAAATGGATAATTAAGATCTAGCCACCTAATTCAGAGATGCAATCGAATCAATCCCTAACAAACGAATGCTTAGTAATGCCCCAAATAATCAAGCCCCATCATCATTCAAATAAAATATTTTTTAAGATTAGTAAAACAACACCCTTCTCCAAATCATGACGTCATAAAATAAATACCGGCAAGTTCTCCACCCCTTTTATATGTACACACTACTTTTTCGTCTGAATTTTAAATAATATACAAACTCAGCAGCGTAACGTAGCACCCTCCATTGTATGCAAATATAACACCCATGTAGAGCTAGGCAAGCTGTGCAATGCATTCCTTCTGCCGACCCCGTCCTTTTTGATGCAACAACTTCAATAACACGCCCCGATTCTGCCTTCCGATGTCAGCAACATATTCTTTACTGCAACAAACCTGTTTGTCCTTTCCCCAGCGTTTTCTCCAAACGATATGGTCCAACATATTGGGCATGTTGAGCTCCGCTGCTTTCTTTGCCAGTAGATGTCATTTCTACTTTTGCTGGCTCTAAACGGCAAATAAGGGTTATTAAAATCCGTTTTTCCCCGGATCCAGCGAAATTTCCTTGTTTCTTCTGCGCGGGGTCCTTAACAAGAAGGGAAATAAAAAAAAAGAAAAAGAAAAAAAAAAAAAGAAAAACAATAAATCTATGATCCAAAGACCATGGTGTTTGAGGCTGCTGCTGCTGCTGCACGCCTTGTTCTCAAAAGGAGCTTTTCAGCAGACAGAGAGCGCGCGGGCTGAGCTGGAATAGCGGAAGAGCACTGACGTTAAGCCGCTGATTGACATTGCGGGGAGCCAAACGCTGCACTAAACCTCCAGTTCGCCGCAAACCTTTTTATTTATCAGAAAATTTGTTACTACATAGGCATTAAATGCTCGTGTGGTATTTCACGATTCTTAATGAACTTAAAAAGTCGATAGTGAAAGGGAGCTGCAGTATGCAAATAAAATGAGTGGTGCAAGGAATTAAGAGAAAAATATCAAGGTGTTTTCTGAACGGAGGTCTTAGTAATAAAGTATGATGTAGTTAGAACCTTGTTTAAGCTGGACTACAATAAATTCGAATTTTTAAACAGGTCTCTCTCACTTCATGCAGATATGTCATTTAGGGGTAGCCAGATGTCGCAGTTTGGACCCTAGTAATCCCATGGCAGCATAACACAGGGTTTCCACGGGATTTATATATAGAACTGTTGTATCCCTCTGGGTTTGCTGAATTGACACTGACTGCATCTTCTAATAAACACAGTTTGCACTTGCAGCACCCTGTGGCAAACTCCAAACACAATCACAAAGGACTTTTGTTCAGTGGTGGCAATGTGCACTTAGTGCCAGTCATATATGAGCAGTCCCTCTGTGCTATGCAGAGAGGGGTTGCTGCCCTTCACTGCATGGTCACTACACACATTGCCACCTATCAGGGAAGGGGATGGGGGTTGTTTTGCAAATAGCCCACAGAGCCATTCGCAAAGCAGGGGGCTACTTTCAGTGGCAATTACACAGTTTTGCAATGTGGAGGACTCCAGAGCTGTTAAAGGATTGAAGTCACTGTGGAATTAAGTGTGGAAAGGAGTGCTGTGGGAAACGGGGTTACGGAGGGGAGTTCCACAGGATGCCAGGGACTGTGTAAGGGATGGAGTGCAGGAGTGGTGCCACAGGACCTCCAGGAAATGAACACAGGATAAGAAGATAATGCTGAAATCATTAGACAAGCGTGTTGAAAGGTGAGGGAAGGTGGGGATACTGTAGCCCCATTTCCTCAGGGTTCTGGCCATGGTGTTATGCCATGCCCTGACCTTCAAATGTGTTGCAAGCAAGTATGTTTGCATGTGCAGCCACAAATATCTGACTGACTGATATGCATTGCAACTTTATTTATTTAGTTTTTGTTTACCGGGTAAGTGCACTAGAGAGAAACTGCCTATTTCCAGGCACGACTCGGGAGAAATACAATGTCAGATAACATAGGAGAGTGCAGTACAATAGGACAGTAGAACACAACATAACTTCAAAGGAAGATACAACAGCATCAGGTTACACGGAACAGTGCACTGTAGACAGTCAAAAGGACACAATGTAATTACCATAAGACATTTTAGGGGTAAGCAGTTTTGTAGTTGGATTAAGCAACCTTATAGCTAAAGTAAGTGACTAAGTGCTAAGGTTTAAGTGGATGGGTTGCATAAAAGTATAAGGGAGACTCAGGGCATGGCACAGGAACATTTATCATTAGCTTGTTGGAACAAGTGAAGCTCTTTCTTAAAAGTCAGGTGAGACTGTGTTTGTGTTGTGGAAACTCTTCCCCCACCCCTTCCCCATAGCAATTAAGTATTTTTTTTTTTCTGAGCCAGCAATCATTTTCTTCAGTTATAGCGCATGTGGTAGGGATGGGTTAGTTAAAAGCAGGGAGCATGAGCAGCCTGAAATTGTGGAACATAAGTATTTTTGTCAAACAAAACTATGAAAATGGTAATTTACAGTATGTTATTTGCATGTAATTCCAAGACCCCTACATACTGGATACTGTATGCATTTGAAAGAAAAAATTCAGTCCCATTATTTAGTATTGGCCAAGACCATCTCAGTGGGGGGAAGGGGAGCTGAGTGGAAAACATTTTTTGTTATTATTTATTCAAAATTTGGAAACTGGGACAGGCACACCAAGCTGAGGCTCATTTTAGGTGTGACCCAGGTACAAGGGTGAAATTATACATACAGAGGGGGTATAAACATACACATACATACACTTAAACCAACTAATAATTGATATGGAGACTGTTTACATACCATATACATACATACACATCAAACAGAACAACAGTTTGGGCAATAAAATTCAGGGTGTATACAAAGAGTAGCTTTTGTTACATGGTCACGTATCATACATACATACATACATAAAATAGAGCAGTGCATGAGATAAATAAGAGTTGGTATGGGAATAGGAGGGATAAAAAGTTAAGAAAAGTGGGAGGCTTTATGAGAAGGGTAGTTCAGAGGGAAGGAGTTGAAACAGAGTGGGGTGTGGGGGGGCAGGGAAAGGGGAAGGGGGACAGGTGTAGGGTAGAGGGGAGATGATTTGAGCTGGCGTTTGAAGGCCAGGATGGAATGGGTGTCATGGAGGGGAGCAGGTAGCTGTATAGCGATTGCCTCTGTCTAATGAAGAATAGGAGAAAGGTATAGATCCCACTTCATTGTCTCAATGAAGGACAGCAGCACAGGAGGAGAATTCAAATCTCTCCACTGTTCAAAAGGACATCCCCAGTCCTCTGATGAACAGAAAGGGGATTTTGGTAGATAAAAAGATTGGTCTTCCACCTATTGTAATTTAGATAAACAGGATCTCAGAGTAAGCAGTCCAGGTAAAAAAAAACTAGCTGGCACAGCAAGGAGGTGGAGGGGAAGGTGATGGAAAAAAGTGGCCTTCATTAAGTTCAAAAAATCTGGGCATGAGGAGGATAGAGAAGTTTTCACAAAGGCATCTAGGGAGGTGACCAGGTCAGTCAGGGCAGCCAAGGCAGCAGAGGAGCTGAAGTTGGCTCAGGGGATCAGAGAGGGGGAAAAGGGGTTCTTTAAATAAATAAGGGAGAAGAGGAGTTGTAGGGATGACATTGTTAGAATCAAGACAGAGCTTGGATGGGTGGAACAAGGGGAAGATCAGGCAGAGGCACTCAATGAGTATTTCTGCTGGGTGTTCATGAGAGAAAGGGATGGCCCAAAACCACAGGAAAAAGGGGGCAAGGCTGGAGGGGGGACAGAGATAACAGACAAGGTCATCCACGAGGATAGAGTTCTGAAAGGCCTTAAAACATTGCGGGTGGACAAGGCACCAGGACACCCAAGGGTCCTGAAGGAACTGGCAGAGGTGTTGGCAGGTTCTCTGACGAACCTGTTCAACACCTCCTTGGAGACGGGGAATGTACCCAGGGACTGGAGGATGGCTCAAGTGGTGCCCCTTCATAAGAGTGGACCCAAGGACCAACCGGGTAATTACAGACCAGTGAGCCTGACTTTCATAGTAGGGAAGTTGATGGAGACCATTCTGAAGGAGAGGTTGATAACCTTTTTCAATAGCAATGGTCTGCAGGATGAGAGACAGCATGGTTTGTCATGGGAAGATCTTTCCAAACTAACCTGATCAACTCCTTTGACTGGGTCACTAGGGTGGTTGAGAAATATCACACTGTGGATGTCCTGAATCTGGACTTCAGCATGACTTAGACTTGATGCTGCACAGGAGGTTAATGAGCAAGCTGAGGGACGTGGGGGCGGGGGAAAAATTGGTAGGGTGGGTTGAGAGCTGGCTGCAGGGCAGACAACAGAGGGTAGTTGTAAAGGGGAGACATCCAAGCCAAGGCACAATAATGAGTTGGGCACCACAGGGTTTAGTGCTGGGCCCTGTTTTGTTCAGTGTCTTCATTGGAGACATTGCAGAGGGGGCCAAGAGTAAGATCAACCTGTTCGTGGATGACACTAAGATTTGTGCAAAAGTTTACAATGAGGAAGAGAGGCAAACACTCAGAGAGGATCTAGTTAAACTCAAACACTGGTTTAGAGAGTCGTAGTTGGGGTTTAATGCTAAATGCAAGGTCATGTACCTTAGAGCTAGAAACCCCAGGAACAGCTACTGGCTGGGGGGAGTGCAGGTAAAGGCTTCAGAGGAGAAAAATGACCTGGGGGTAATAGTTACAGGGGACATGAAGGTATCAGCACAGTGTAGGAGGGTGCCACCAAGGGCAAATAGGATGCTTGGGTGCATTGCCAGAGGGATCACCTCTCAAAAGGGGGAGGTCATCCTGCCATTGTATAGATCACTGGTGAGACCGCACTTGGAGTACTGTGTACAGTACTGGTGCCCATACCTCAAAAAGGATGTGACATTACTGGAGAGGGTGCAGTGTAGGGCTACAAAAATGATCATGGGACTAGGGGAGTTGCCATACAAGGTAAGGTTGAAGGAGCTCAGCATGTACTCGCTGGAAGACAGAAGGGTAAGAGGGGCATGGTAGAGACCTTGAAGTACGTGAAAGGGATAAACAATGTCAGGGAGGGAAGGAGGATTGTTCCACTTATAGGGGGGAATGGTCACTAGGGGCATGGTCTGAAGTTGGAAGGGGGAAGGTTTAGGAGGGAGATGAGGAGGCACTATTTCACAGAGATAGTGGTGGCGGGTTGGAACGCACTGCCAGAGGAGTGCATTGCTCAAAGGACAGTGAATAGCTTTAAGTGGGGTTGGAATAGAGTCAAGGGCAGGGTTAGTACAGACAAGAATATAAGGGGAAGAACCAGAAAGAGGAGGGAGGAAGGGAGGGTTTGGGTGGGGATGGGGTAGCTGTAGTGACATGAAACTAAGAGCTGCACAATTGGGCAGACTTGATAGGCCTGTGGGCCATTTTTCGCTGGTAGTTTCATACAGTATGTTCATATGATTACTCACATGAGTTAATGTGGGTTAGATCAGGGGTCTGCAACCTTTTCAGGTCCGGGAGCCACATGTCCACCTGCCAGGACAGATTTGATCACCAGAGAGCCTTATGAGTGCATGCATAGCAGATGTCTTTTGTAATGCTTAATTTTACCTAAAATTATCTCCAAGTGTATTTGATAAAACAAATGTAACTTAATTGGAGCACTACTCCTGTGTAAATGTGCAAACATTTCAACTTGCAGGATATGCCAGTTTACAAAGCACAGTTGTACCACCAGTTTGCTCAGGGAGACCTAAGCTTCTGGCTGACTTGGAAGAAGAAGAAAAAGAAGAATCAGCATTTATATAGCGCTTTTCATACACAGTGTATCCCAAAGCGCTTTGCAAGCAATGCTAGTCTGGTAGTGAAGTGACTGAATGTATAGTGGCAGCCATATCGCACATCAACACCCACACACAGCCTGAATAATTGCATGAACCAGTTTATGGGTAGGGGAATGTTGGCCAGGACACCAGGAATGTCCCCTACTCTTTGCGAAGAGTGCCCTGGGTTCTTTTACTTCCACCTGAACACCCACCAGGACAACACCAGGATGGGTAGAAGGGACCTCGGTTTAACGTCTCATCCAAAGGACGGCACACCCCAGCAGTACAGCACCCCCCCAATACTGCACTCGGATGCCAGCATTTTAGGTGCAAGTTCAATCCCAGTGTGGGATGAGAACCCACAACCTTCTGGTCCAGAGGCAGATGTGCTACCGACTGAGCCATGCTGACACCCTGATGGTGTGGACTATCATGCTACAGTAGGTGCACAGTCTGTCAGACATTAACAAGTTTATCCATAGATAGCTTCTCATTCTCCAAACCCACTCCGAGAAAACAGAAAAAGTTTTAGCCACGATCCTGTTACCACAAAGGTAACTAGTTAGTAACTCATCCTTAATTCCTAATGCATTCAAACAGTAGAATGGGCTACAAGTGCCAGCTGTGTTGTATAGTATATTTGTTAACTATGGGCAAGGCCCCTGGAATTCTGCGATTCTGCGGTTGCAGAATTTTCCGAGGAATTTGCATCATTTCGCAGAATTCACAGTTTTGGTGAACTTTCATTCAGAAATACATTTTTGATAGTGCCAGGCTCCCGTACCAATCTTGTTTATCCTGAAGCCCCTCCCCTATGCTTGGCACGTGATGTCATCAGCGACATCACATCATATTTTAGCCAATGGCAGGACAGCATTCTGCCACATAAATGAATAAATCATGCTGCAGAAATTGGAAAATGCTGCTGCAGAAGCCTAGAAGCCCTGCCACAGAAATCAGAAAATGCTGCAGCAGAGCACTAGAGGCCCTGACTATGGGTTCATCAAGCACAAGAGAGACATAGTAAGTTAACCTCATATCACAAACACGGATAAGAATCCACATTCCACAAAATGTTCTTTGCATAGTCTTTCATGGTCTTGCGTTCAAGAAAAGCCTGTGCCAAATCTAGCATACAGTAAAATTCTGCTCTGTTCCATGAGATCTACAGACAAGTGTAGGCCCATTTTGAAAACTGCATCCTTCGTAACCTCTCCACCTACAAAACTGTTGTCTGTACAAAGCAACTGCAGGGCTCTGTGGAAGCTGGACAGATGCATGCCACAAAGTCTAAGCAATCTTCTCTTGGCCCAGTTTATTTTTAAGTGTAGAAAAGTGTTTCTTGCATGCCTCTCTTTCATATTTTCTGGCATTTGAAGAAGATTTTATTTTGATATGCCCTTGTAGTTTAAGTTCTTATTTCTTGTAAAGACTTTCCCTGTACATCACATGGAACATATGCCCGTCTCTGTTGATGAAACCAAAATCACTCAAGTCATCTAGAAATACCATGTACTATTTCTCTCTTCTTTACTGGATGTGACATTTTTTATCATAAGCTGTATATCTGTGTCACTGGTACCATTGCCAGTGCCCTATTAAGAAAGTGGGAAAAACTTAAAAAACACTGTTTCTTGCAGTTTTATGACCCATGTCTTGACTTAGTCCTCCTTCCATCTTGACAGTCTACTATCCCACCCAAGGAACCACTGTCTTCCTCACATTCCAGCCACTACACATCATCCTGAAGTAACGGTGGTTGTCCCCCTCCACCTCACTCCTCGCACACATTGAAACAACTGATGTGGGGCTAGATCCCAACTGATGTGGGGGGTAACTCAACAAAGCATATAGAATGTTCAGCATTTGTGAAGAGGCAAGGAAGAATAATAAAAGAATTGGTGGGACAGTCCTGTATGGTAGATGGTAAGACGTCATCTTGCTGGCCAATCCTATTATAATTTCCTACCTTTGTCTTGACTCTCTCCCTCCCACTTGCGGCAAAAATGTCTTAGGCAAGTGTGGCTGGGCATGGTCAGCTGCAAGCCTTGCCTGTTTATATAAACACACCTAACTTGAAGTCTAGTACCTCTGCATCAAATTAAAGGCCCCACAAGCCCTGCTGACAATTGACAACATGTCCAGCACTGCACAACACTAACAACATAATCCCTCCCCTTGGGCTACCAGGGAAGCACATGTATAGAGTCAGGACAAGAGGCATCCAAACTGGATTCTTACTGACATTACTACTTAATGTGCTTTGCCTCAAGTTTAGTACAAACCTAGGTCACCAAATTGGTGAACAGTAATCCTTACCACTGTGCCATCAAGCAGTTCTTCAGCAAGCTTTTAAAAGTTTGCTGGCTCTCTCGTATTGGCCAAGATCTACAACACAGATGGAAATATTGATACAGACTTAAAATATGGGGGGAACTGCAGAGTCAGTAGCCTCCCCTATGTAACTATTCTATATTACCTCTAACTGCCCCAGCATCATGCACATCAGTGTGTATGTGATGTTCATATACATGACCTTTAAAAGGTGGCCCTACATAGATAAATTGCCAAAAAGCATACACTCAGTGTCCCAGATCCTTTTATTATGGAGTGCAGTAGCAGTGATGTTGAGAACCACAAATGCTGGACCTCTTAGGGGTAGGGAGCTACTGAGCCACATAAACACAGCAAAGAGCCACATGTGGCTCCCGAGCCTCACGTTGCAGACCTTTGGGTTAGAGGATGTTCCTCTTGACTTTAGATATGAAATAATTAAAAGGAGGTTCCTTTTAATGTGGCTCTACCAGGTTTTTGTCAGTATGCTAAAACTGGAATACCCATTGCTTCATAAAGTCAAGGAGCCACGTCTGTCACATCTTAGTTCACCATAGTCTCAAAGAAAGTGCTTTTCTACTGAGTTTTATACCCTGGTAAGTGCACCTTATGCTTAAAGGCTAAAAGTTTTGTGCTGTTGAGCTACTGTCTTTTGTGCTTTTTATATTTAAAAAAAGTATGTCTTTTAATTATTTCAAATCTGAAAAATGTTTACAGCAGACTCTGAGTGGGGAAAGAGACTTCTGAGAGATACCCTTAAGTGTTTAGGGACAGTAATAGCATCTTGCAAGACAGAAGGAAATGTAGCACTGTAGTATTAAGACAGAAGGATGGACGCTGATGAGCAGCCTGCTGTGAAGACATGGGTTTCCGCTGCTCCCAACCCTGTGTTAAATAAATTATAAATTTTAGGAGCATCCAACTGGGTAACTGTAAAGGAGTGACGAGAGTTGATAGAACTTACAGCATGGAAGAGTATTTGCTTCCCCATCCCGGGAGAAATCAAAGATCTATGGCTAAAATTCAAGGGAAAAGGATGGATGCAAAACCGTCAGACACCAAGGGCCCTATCTCACTCTCGGCGGCAGAAATGGAGCTACTTGGCTGAGAGGTTTCTGAACAGGTGCTAGAAGTGCTAGAGGAGAAATGGAGCAAGCTGGAAGACAAAATTGATAACCGCCTGCAGAGTTTGGTGGAGCAAGTGGCTACACAGGCAACACGAGTTACTGAAGTGGAGGAAAGAGTATTGAGGCTCAAGGATGAAGTGGACCCCATGGCTGCTCATGTGGCCAAACTTGAAAAAGAGTTAGCAGACCTCACGGAGCTTCATGATTACTAGGAGAATTATGCCAGGTGTCTGAATCTTCGCCTCCGGGGGCTTCCAGAGGGAAAAGAAGGAGCCGATATTTTGTCTTTTTGTGCAGAGAAGCTCCCATCCATGTTGGGAATGAAATTGAAAAGGGGGAAGCTAAAATTGGAAAGAGCCCATAGAGTGGTAGCAGCGTGACCACCTGCAGGGCAGCCTCCTAGGCAAATCATTTTCCGGTTTCACAATTACCAAGACCGGGAGGAGATGCTTCGGGCCTACCGGGGAGTGAAAGAGCTTAGGGATGAGGGAGAAAGGCTGTTTCTCATGCAAGATTGCTCCAATCGAGTTATCAAAAAGAGAAGGGCGTTTAACCCTGTTGTGGCACAATTGAGAGAGCTAAAAGTGGAGTGCTTTCTGATCTACCCAGCAATTTTAAAGGTGAAACACGAAGGGGCGACCTATATGTTTTGGGAGCTGGAGAGAGCAGCAGCATTTGTAGCAGAACTAAAGAAAAAAGCAGGCTGAACACAGTAAGCTGGAGAAGTGGAGGAGGCAATCGTGGTGACCATGAGGAGGGTCTGACTGCTGTTGGGACCTTAAGGAAATGACTGATATGGTTACACATTTGTCTGTTAAATGTTAATTTTTTTGCACCCTCTGGTTCTTTACTGTTTCTTTGCTACCCCTCTAAGGGACCCTACTGGAACTTTAGTGGACTTGGTGGCAGGCAATATATACGTAAGGGCCCTGAGCACTTAGCAAGCTGTCATTGGGGAATGGCAGCTTCCGAGGACATCTGGCTATACGTTATGGTAGCAGAGAGAAAGGACTGTGGGGAAGTTGCACCCACACGCTATGGGACTTACAAGCGAGGAGGTGCTCGACCTATGCTGGCAATCGTGGAAGTATCATGGAGGTCTGGTAAGTGGGGGCCTGGGGAGTGGGCTGATGCTGTATGAATTTGCAGGGTAGAGTCGGTGCCCCAGAGGCCTCTACAACTTCGACTAGAGATATGTGCACGTGCTCTGGAGTAAAGGGGACAGAAGACCTGCCGGTGGGGTGGAATCCAGCGGAGAAGGGGGCATGATAGAAGGGGGAGGCTAGTTACGTTGTTCAAAAGGTTTAAATGTTTAAATATATGAGGGGATTGTTATATTAGAAGTAAGTAGAGGATATGTTACTCTATTAGTAGTTGAAACAATGGATGCCAAATGAAGGGTAGCAGGGAAGGGGGTGGGGTACGAGGCGTCTGTAGTAAAAGAGCCATTCCAGGAGTTGAATGGCAGGGATGTGATTAGATTCTAAAATTAGATGGAGGAATAGAATGGGGGTTTGGGAGGTATGGTGGAAGGGGGAAGGGGTGCGGGGAAGGTATTTGTTAATGTTAAGTTTTTGTTTCTGTGTTATAAGATCTGAAAGTCTCTTATCCTTCGCAACAGAAAAATGTGAAATGTGTAGAAATGGCTCAAAAAATGATTTTCATCCTGGAGAGATGGGACAAGGGGTTAAAGAAACGTTGGCAGTGAGGGTTGAGGGAAATGTGTCCTGGTCAAACGGTTAAGCAGAGATTGCTGGGGGTCACCTCGTGGAATGTGAAAGGGATTTCGACTCCAGTTAAGCGTACAAGTATCCTGACAGCTTTGCGCAGACAGGGCACTCAGGTTGCCCTTTTACAAGAAACGCACTTAATTAGTCAGGAACATAGAAAATTGGAAAGAGGCTGGGTGGGTAAATGTTATGCGTCATCTTACAGTTCGATTAAGAGAGGAGTGGCGGTGCTGATAGGTAAAACGATTCCCTTCACTTGCACAAGAGTGGTGGCAGACCAAGGGGAGGGTAGATTCATTTTTGTAGCAGGTATATTAGTGGAGGAGAAGGTTACCTTTGGGAGTGTGTATGCCACTTCGGTCTTTAACCCGGCCTTCTATCAGGAGATTCTGGACATTTTGGTTAGGGAGCAATTTGAAGGGTTGATTATGGGGATTTTAATGCAGTCATGCAAGGTGAGTTGGACCACTCGGAGGGGAAGTGCAAGCACGGGGGGAAGATGAAACTCTGGCAGAAGGGGGTGATAGACTTAGACATGATCGATGGTTGGCATGCATTACACCCATTAGAGAAGGAGTTCACGTTTTATTCAAACCCACACAGAACCTGGTCTAGGATAGACTATATATGTAGATCCCCCGCCCTTGGCTGTGTACAGTATATAAATGCGATCATGGTCCCATTTTCCTCTCGGATCATGCTATGGTCTGGATGGTACTGGAACTAAAAGAACAGAAAGAAGGGCCTCCACCCTGGAAATTTCCAAGGTATCTGTTAGGGAAAAAGGAGTTTATAGAGTACCTTGAACAGCAGTGGCAGTTATTTAAGGAGACCAATGAGGGTTCGGTGGAATCCCCGGGGATATACTGGGAAGCTGGGAAAGCCTTTTTAAGGGGAGCCATTATTAGATTTGTGGCACAATGTAAAAGAAAGAAAGAAGCCACCCGGATGGAATTAGAAGATGAGGTTAGAAGATGGGAAAGGGCAGCAATTGAAAGATCAACAGAGGAGAGGGTCCAGAATTTGAAGGCTATGAGGGAGGCATTGAATGCATTTCTCTTGGGGGAGGCAAGAACAACAGGGTTGTTAGCCAGAAGTCGCCTATATGAATGGGGAAACAGGTCTGGCCCATTAATGGTCCAGTTAATAAAGGGCAAACGCATCTATACAAGTATAGCTGGAGTTAAGGATAAGGACGGGAAGCTATTGAGGGATAGGGACTTAATTAGGACCAGATTTGAACAATTTTATAAGCAACTTTATCAGGCGGAGTGTACTGGCACCGAAGAAAGCATAAAGCAGTTCTTGGGTGGAGTTAAAATCCCTCGGGTAACAGAATAGCAACAAAAGCTGCTGGGGGAGGAGATTTCCCAATCTGAAGTCAGGCAGGCAATACAATGTTTGAAACAGGGGAAGGCCAGTGGACCGGATGGGTTTCCCATAGAATTTTACAAAGCAATGAAGGGGCAGGTGGTAGATCCCCTGTGCTGAGTATTTTCTGAGGCTAAGGGAGGCGGGGACCTTTCAAGGTCATTCAGAGAGGCAGTCATCTGTTTAGTCCCAAAACCAGGGAAGGATGGGCAGGAATGCTCCTCATACTGGCTGATCTCTTTATTAAATTGTGATGCCAAAATTTTGGCCACGGTTTTGGCCAGGAGGCTGGATCGGGTGCTCACGGATTTGGTACATCCGGACCAGTCGGGGTTGGTCACTGGGAGAAATTCATACCATAATATGAGGAAACTCCTTAACATGGTGTGGAGGGCCTCTTACGGTAAAAAAAAATAGCGGTTTTAACAAGGGATGCCGAGAAGGCATTTGACCGCATAGAATGGACTTACCTGTTTGATGCTCTGCGTGGGTATGGAATTGGGGAGGGATTTATAGGGTTAGTAGAGGGTCTGTATAAAGCTCCCAAAGCAAGAGTCTTAGTGAATGGAAACTTAACTGGAAAGGTCACTGTCCACAGGGGTACTAGACAGGGGTGTCCCCTATCGCTGTTATTGCTTGCACTGGCCATAGAACCCTTGGCGATAGCAATCAGAAACCTGGCTGAAATAAAAGGAGTAGTAGTGTGGTCTGGGAAAGAACATAAGATCACATTATATGCAGATGACATGCTTTTGTACATTCGAGACCCGGCCAGATCTGTTCCCCCACTATTGGCAATCATAGAGCAATTTGCAACATTTTCTGGGTATAAAATAAATATCCATAAATCAGAAATAATGATGTGGGGGGAAACGAAGAAAGAATTTGGAGATACGGCCTAGGGCCTTAGGAAGGCAAAGACGGAGCTTACTTATCTAGGGATCCGCACTGGCCATGAATTAGGTCAACTATATAAATTAAACTTCACCCCGATGGTGCACAGTATAGAAGAGGAGCTAAGGCGATGGCGTAATTTACCTATATCATGAATGGAACGTATAAACTTGATAAAAATGAACACTTTACCTAGGATCTTGTACTTAATGCAAATATTGCCAATGGGGTTAAATAAGAAAGATCTGAAGAAAATTGATAAGGTCTTTGCTGGATTTATATGGGGAGGGAAAAAACCAAGAGCGAGTCTTCGCAAACTAATGGCAGATGGGGAGGGGGGGCCTGAATATGCCCAATCTAAGGAATTATGCCCTAGCCATGCATTATATAATCCGGGGGACAGGGTAAACAAGCCACCAGAGGCTGGCTGGATAGATTTGGAGGAAGGGGAGAAGGGGGTGAGGATCTCGGCTTACCTGAGAAGAGGAGGGAAGAAGGCATACAAGAGACAGGGTAAGCCAAACCCACTGGTAATTTCAGTATTGGAGGGTTGGGAGCAGATGTTGAAATGGGTGGGGGTACAGTCAGGGGAAGAGACGCTGCTACTCCCATTGATGGGGAATCCGGGGTTTGTAGTTGTTTTAGAGGATGTAGGTTTTTTTGTTATGGCAGAAGCGGGGAATCAAATGTGTAAGGGACCTGTGGAAACAAGGAAGGATGATGTCGGGAGAAGAGATTGGTGACCATGTGGAGTCGGGTATGTTCAGGCAGAAGCAGAACAGTAGACTCTCCTTTAGAACATGTCGAGCATATGGTTCTTAGTACAAGGGGGGAAGGGAGGGAAGGGGTATAATAGGCAGGGTGGCAAGAATGGGTTGGCTGTATCTGCCAGATCTTACTAGCAAGACCAGGAAAATGTGGAACAGGGATTTAGAGAGGGAGATACCAGACCAGGGTTGGGAGCTATTGTTAAAAATGCATAAAGGGTTACTGATCTGTAATAAATACCAGGAGTCCTATTATAAATTCCTGCATAGGCTTTACTGCCCACTAAACATGGTACACAAATTCTGCCCTGAGGTCTCGCCATTATGTGTAAGGTGTAAGGAAGAGGAGGGTACGTACATACACTGCTTCTGGGGGTATCCTTCCTTGAGGAAGTTTTGGACAGGTGTGGCCGAGGGAATCAGTAGAGTGTGGGGGAAGCAGGTGGAGAAAAGCCCAATTGTGATGTTGCTTGGGGTAGATGATTCAGAAGAGGAGGAGTAGAGACCTCTCCCGCGATGGGCACGGATACTGGTTGTTTTAGCTAGACAATGTATTTTAAACACTTAGGTCACAAATGAGACCCCAACTATTCAACAGTGGAAAAGTCTGTGTTTACAAGCCCTAGGGATGGAAAAAGTATATTATGGGGCAAAGAATAGAGAGGACCAGTTCTGGAAGGTTTGGGGAATATATTTATCCTCGTTGCCCCCAGGAGAAATGGAGACGATGGAGAAAGGGCTACAGGGATAAGGAAGAGATGGGATAAGGAAGAGATGGGCAAGGTGGAGGGGGAAGCAGAAGAGTGGGCCGGGATGGTGAGAGAGGGCACATTGGGTAGGATGAGACAGAAGGAGCTTAGGTGAGAGACAAGACAAAGAGTTTTTTCTCCCTTTTTGGGGGTATTTGTCTGTATAATTAGTTTGGGCTCTGATTTTCTTTTACCTAGAGGGGGGTGGTAATAGGGTAGGGAGAGGGGGGGAAAGGCAACTTAATAAATTGGTATGAGAAGGAGATATGTAAAGGGGATTGATATAATAATAATAATAATGTACTAAAATTCCAGGGGTGACGGATTTTTATGTATTTCTATGTATAAATATGTTTTTGTAGGTGTAAATCTGTTTTTACTTTTGTTATGGTTGGAAAATCCAATAAACACATAAAGCAAAAAAAAAAAGACAGAAGGATATGTAGTAGTATTATTGTAGCAGTAGTAGTAGTAAAACATCTTTGTTAGGGAAAAAAAAGCCAGTTGAATCAATGCTCATTTTTAAAGGCTTGCTGTGCAAACTTCAGTTACAGTACAAACAATATGATACACAGAAAACAATACGTTTGTGTGCACAGCAAAAAATATTAGCACTACAAATAGGTGTGTCATGAAATCAAGTTCATTAAAATTTTGCAATTCCCCAGCCATGAAATTTTCTACAGAAGATGCAACATGCCACAGTATATATGTAGGGTCAGATATTCAAAAGGGTTGCGCCATGCGCAATAGGGTTGCTCATGCGCAAGTCCGAAAGTGCGCCATTCTGCAATATTCAGCAGGAGGCAGTTGCACCACCGAAAACAGGCTGAGCAACAGCGCAATGCAAATGAAGGCATGCGCAACCGAAGGGGGTGGATCCCTGCATAAAGAGCGCAATGCGATACTAGTTACAATGTCACAATGCGCAATGACGGAACAGCTCTGAAGTTGCGCCACAGCGAAATGAGCCAAAATAAAAAGGCTCAAGGAAGAGGTGCAAGAACGCTCAGGGCCAAGAGACAAACAGAGAGAGAGACAGACAGTGACAGTCCAGAACAGGGCAGGCAAGGGAAGTTGTGTGGGCCATAAGCTGCAGAGGCCAGCGGGGTACCCGGTGCAGTGGAGGTAGCAGTCAGGACAGTGGGGTAACAGAGCAACATCAGCCAGGGGGTCACAAGCCAGGAGATGGACAGTGCCAGCTTCCACATGGAAGCTGTAATGAGGGGGGTGAGAATGCATGCTGCAGGGGGACGTGGCTGTGGAAGGGCCCGTCGGCGATGCGCCCTCAACAGGCAGTACCGTGCCCGCATCAGCTTTGAGCTGTACACAGATGTAGAGATCGTGGGCTGGTACCGCCTGAACAGGGCAATACTGAGATGGCTCTGTGAGCTGTGCAGTGATGTGATGCAGGCACCCTCACGATGGAGTCACGCTCTGTCGGTGGAGACCAAGGTGACAGCCTGCATGTGCCTGCTCACCACGGGCACCTTCCAGAGGCCAACAGGGGACACCACAGGCATCACGCAGTTGGCCACGTCACGCATCCTCACCCAATTCCTCAGCGCACTGCTGCCACATGCTGCGGAGCACATCCATTTCCCCAGCACCTCGGCAGAGCGTACAGCAAACATGCAGGAGTTCCACAGGGTAGCACGTATGCCTGGCATGCTAGGGGCCATAGACTGCACCCATGTGGCCATTCGCATGCCAACCTGGCCCCGATGGGGCTGCATATAGGAACAGGAAGGGCTATTCCAGTGTCAACTGCCAGGTGGTGTGTGATGCCACTGGGCGCATAATCAATGTCTGTGCCACACACCCTGGTGGAGCACATGATGCCTTTATATGGTATCAGTCCGCACACTGTGCCATCGATTCAAGAGTGGGGACATCCCCACAGGCCATCTAGTGGGTGAGTATGCATGTAGGAATTGCAAACGTGGGGCAAGGGTGGGAATGCCACAGGTGCTATGGTAGTGGCACACAGGGATATTGGCAATATGGACCTGAACATGATACTCATCTCCACCATCTCCACACAGGTGACAGCAGATACCCACTCCGTCCTGGCTGCTCACACCATACCGGCGCCCCATGACCCCATCGCAGCAACGCTATAATGAGGCGCATGCCGCCACACGCAACATCATCGAGCGGGTGTTTGGGATTCTCATGGCATGCTTCCGATGCCTAGACACCTCCAGCGGTGCCCTACAGTACAGCCCCTCAAAGGCCTGTGGGATATTCCTGGCCTGTTGTATCCTGCACAACATGGCCAAAGACTGTGGGATAGCCATTCAGGTAGAGGAGGGGGACAGCGATGGGGACGCCAGTGGCGCTGGTGATGATGGTGATTAGCAGCCCCCCCTTGGACGGCGGGACCCCCGACTGATCCGGCAGGCCCAGCTGCACCGGGACACCATCACGGAGGAGCATTATGCACGACACAGGTAAGTCAAGGGGCCATGTGCAACCAACACTGTCCTGGCGCAACCCACAGGCACACAGAGTAACACACCAGGGGTGCATGACAGCAAGGGGAGTGGAAGGGACCAAGCACACAAACACACCATCAGGGAGGGGTGAACAGTCATATGGACACACACACACACACACACCAGGCACAAAGCGTACATGGGCAGGTGCACAGCAGAGCAGGAACAGACATGGCAAACACACAGATCCACAGACCACACCCACCACCAGTACTGTCCAAGTACCTGTGTCAGATGCTGGGCACCCTTGCACCTTGGTGTACAGTACAATGCAGGCATCATCATGCACACGCACCTGTGGACAGCAGTCGGGATGGTGTGCAGGTGGTCCGTATGTCGGCGTGATGGGCAGGGCACCCACCAGTGCACTGCCCACCATGATGCACATTGCACACAGGGCAGCACCAGACAGGGCCCGCACTGGGAGACAGGTCAGTCATGTTGCACTGTTCCATGGCCACCACGGATGCGTGGGCAGCCCCACTGTGACCCAACAGCACTGGCAGGCTGAGCAGGGGCCACATGGGGTGGCACCGATGGACCACCAGGGGTCCCACTGTGCGATTGCGACCCTGTCCACACTGGGTCTGTAGTATGCCAAACATACCTGCACCAGGGGTGCTCGGGATACCCACAGCAGAACCCAGCATCGACAGGCTGGGTGTCGCACGATGCCGGGAATGGGGAGTGGAGAGCATACTGTGTGGGGTGCGTGGTACAGGGGCACCTGCTTGTGTGCCCAATGCAGCCACGACAGTGACCAATGCCTGGGTCTGCCTGTCAATGGCGGCGGTCACATCCATCCGCATATGGACCATCTCTGCAAGGATCAGAGCACAGTCCCTGCTCTGCCGCTCCACAGCCATGCACAGTGCCTCCACGGACGTTGCAACCCGCCTTTGCTGCTGTACTGATTCCCAGCAGGCGGGTGTGCTCTTCAAATGGGTACTGTGCCACAGCGGCATCCTGTCCCCCAGGGTATGGAAGGTCCTGATGCTCAACACCCCTTGAGGGTGGGCGCTGTTCACCAGGACCAGGAATGGGCATATCAAAAGATGGTGGGCATGTGCCACCACTGGACACTGTACCCCCAGACCTGGTGGGTGACTGCTGCTGCTGCCCCTCCAACCGCTGTGCCCTAGGGACCACTCATTCCACTGCTGTGGCCGCAACAGTGCCAGACACCTGCTCAGCCACCGGTGCTGCCCCACAGGTGCTGACAGGCACAGCCTGGGACTGTGCCGACATGCTGGCACACACGTTGGAACCAGCTAGGCCCAGGGGCACGTGCTGGCCTGCTGTGTGTCCGTCATGGGACACACACATGTCATTGCCCATTGCAGTCCTTGCATCATCAATGGTGCAGGTACGTGCTACAGCCACAGTCACAGCATGCTGGCATGCTTGCATGCCAGACTGCTGAGAAACAGGCTGTGTACCCCCCACACCTGACTCACCTACAACAGAGTTGGCAGCCAGGCGTGCATGTTGGTGCAGTGCATGCTGGCTGGTGACAGAGGTGGATGGACCCTCCTCCAACTCCAGCAGGTCTTCCTCACTGCCTGGACCCACCACCACTGTCTCCTGAAGACGAACAGGATCTGTAACAGAAAGTGAGGACATGTGAGTGCATGTGAACAACCTTCCCCCCAACACCACCACCATGTCATACCGTGCAGTGATGGACTTCCACCTGTCTGGAATCCACCTCCTGGTACGCCCTCAATAGCACTCCGCTGCATTGATGCAGCCAGTGGGTCCTCAGCCTGGGTCAGCTCCGCCACCGCTGGCTGGCCCCCGCCTGTGCCAGCACATGCCACCCTGAGGGCTGCCACCTTCTCCTTCATCCTCCTGCAGTCTGTCCCCATTTTCTTTTTGCATTCCTGCATGGAGCGCTGGTGGCTTCTGTGCAGGTTCACTGCCTGAGCTACCCCCTCCCATGCAGCCACACGGGCCTGAGGGGTGCCCCGCCATCCACTCAGTAGTGGCTCCTCCTCCAGGTAGGCCTGGAAGAGGGCCTCTGTCTCCGCCGTGGTGAAGTTGGGCCTCCTTCTCCATCCACCTTCCTCACCCTTATCTTGGCTCTGCTCGGTCATGTCAATCTGTATGGGTGGAAGTGGACACCTGTCACTGTGCAGTCTACAGCGTTATCCCATGACCATTGTCCAGAACATCACACAGCATGCAACCCACCTCTCACCTGCAGTAACTGAATCTGGCCAGCGCAGCCCAATGTCACACATTTATAGCACAATGCATGCAAATTAGGAGTGGAGCAACTGTAATGAGATGCAAATCGTGCCACTGTGCCTTTGAATGGCTGATCAGATGATTTGCATGTGTCGGCTGAATATCGCGCCGTTGCTCTTTGCGCAATACGGTTGAGCTGGCTGAGCCAATGGCGCATTTCTGTGACTGTGTGGTACACTGCATTGCGCATGCCCAGGTAGCTTACGCAGGCATCTACTGCGCTGATGATGTGCTGTGCACGATCAGCAATTCCGGCCACGGCCACCATTGTGCCAATGGCACTACGTGGTCACCATTGGCACTGTGGCAGTACTGCGCCAATAGTCCACTGTAGCACTGGCATGCAGGTGTCCCGATCACCCAGGACGGTGGACGCGGGCGAGCGCCAGCGTGGCCTGCGCCACTGACCCATGACCTTGTGCCCGACCTTGCCCCCGGCACTGTACGCCTGGCATGTGTACGGCCTCTATCGCGCTGTTCGGTGACAGCGCGATGTGGGACCCGACGCGCTGTCTGAACAACGCGATAGGCAGTGTTGGAGTTGTATTGCGCAACATTTCCAAGTGGGGTTGCCGCGCTGCAGAGCGCCATATTGCCACTGTACTTTTTGAAAATGGCATGCAGGAGAGCACCACAATGGGGGGCTTTGGAGATAGCTAACCTGGTGGCTGTGGTGGAGCCTCACTATGGCTCACTGTTTGAGGGAGTGCCTCTGCAGGTGCCACACACCCATGTGTGGCAGCAGGCCACCGCTGCCCTGGAGCAGGCCACTGGGCGGAGGAGGACCCCAGAGAAGTGCAGGCACCACTACGGTGACCTGCAGAGGAGGGAGCATGCTCTGCTTGCGTGCCTCAGGTCGCGTGCCAGGAGGGGCATTGTGCCCAGGCCAGGTGGGTGTGCTGTGTATGCACCGGTATTGTCTGCATGGGTGACTGTGTCATGTAATCTGTGCATGGGGGTGGGTTGGGCTGTGGTTTGCTGTGAGGGTGTTTGCAGGTGTGTGCTGTTTGGGTCTGGTTGTGTGGGCAGGCACACTGAATGGGGCAAGGGGCTGTCTGCTTTGGGATCTCACTGATGTGTTTCTCTTCCTTTGTCTCCCACAGGTATGGAGGAGTGGAGGTGGGCACAGGCTGAGGCCTGGGATGGCGGTGCCAGGGTGGCAGGCGGAGGAGGTGTGGACCAGCCACAGCCACAACAGCAGCAACAGCTGCAGCCGCAGCAGCACCTGCTGCAGCGGCTTGATGAGGGTGAGTGTCATTACATCATGGATGCTATTGCATGCTGGGGGGGCACGGACACCTTCCAGGGACAACACTACCATGCATGCAACATGTGACAGTCATCACTGTCCAGTGGCACTGCATGTGTGTGTGTGTGTGTGTGTGTGCATCACTGGTGGTCCATGCATGCAACGGGCACATGGCTGTGGCACTAGCATCCCACCTCGTAGCCACATCACTGGGCAGCCTTGGTTGTGCTGTGCTGGACATGGGCGGTGTGTGTGTGCAGTGGTACACATGGCCATTGCTGGCTGGTTGGGCTTGTCTTGTGCACGTTCACTGTGGGTGGGTGCATACCATCACAGGTGCAGGGCACTTGGCTATATGCCTTGCATGATGGGTGGGGTTCAGGGATATGGACAGTCACAGCCATTGACTCTGTTCCCTTGTCCTAGGTATCCAAATCATGCGACGCATGGAACGTTCCCTACAGCGGCTGACGCGGGTGTCGATTGCCACGCTTGACATTCTCATGGAGATGCAGCACCATGGCGTGAGGCACCGTAGGAGGCCCCGGGACCAGCAACGGGCAGCAGGAGGGCAGCCTGCCAGGTGCTAGCTGTGCATCACGTACCCACTTCGACCCATCCCTCACACCCTGCCTTCCCTCTCCCAGTTGTTCACCCCTACCCCTTGCCCACCCCTACCTTGTACCCCTACCCCTCCTTGTATTGTAAATATGTAAATAGTTCTGTTTGTTCCTTTTGGTGTTGTACATTTATTGGTTTGAATATATATATATTTTGATATGAATACCGTGGTGGTCTCTGATTTGCAGCTGGCTATGGGTGCTCAGTTGCAGTGGTGTGCATGGCATCTGGGGTGGTCTTGTCCTGGGTATATGTGTGTGTGTGTGTGTGCATGGGGAGGTGTCTCCGGTGTGGGAGTGGCTTCAGTCAGTCTTTCCATCTGCTGCCACCCACTGCTGGGTGCTCATGGTGGGTCTGGTTTATATGGTTCTGTGGTACACAAGGTTGCAGTGTGCCGGGGAGATGCATGGGGATTCCTGCAGTGACAGTCACTGCACATGGGTGGTGTCTTGGGGTCACAGTGCAGGGTGTGCTATGCACAAGGGGGGGCTGCTGTGCACTGTGGTTGTCGACCCCCTATGTGTGGCAGTCTCAGCCTGCCAGTGGGTGTGCTGGGGCAACATGGCCCAGCTGTGCTTTGTTGGCTTGTCCCCGTGGGCCGGTGGATATTCCACCCCTCTCCCAGTGATGCTGTGCTTATGGTGTGGGGGTGTATTGTTAGTTCTGCATTGTGTTCCTGTGCCCGTCTGTGGCATGGGTGGTGGGCCCGCCTACCTCCCTGGTTGTGCAGTTCCATTGCTCTGCTGCTGGGGGGGCTCTCTGCTTGTGCTATGGCACCTCTGGACTGCTCAGCTGGGCTGGCCTTGTTGCACTATGGCGCATCATATCTGCTCAGCTTCCCCTTCCTGGTTGCGCTATGGCGCAGGTTGTGCGATATTCAGACGTTGGCTGGATGCGCAATTGGCCTTGCTCCATGTTTGAATATCGCGTCTATTGTGCATGTGCGTAATGGACTTGTGCTTACTCCTGCTGTTGCGCACATTGTGGGCGCAGTTTGAATATCCGGCCCGTAGTGCCTTGGTATTCACTGCAGTTGGTGATTTTTCATTGAAACGTACAGTTTTTCAATATCTCCGGCTCCCTTCTCCTCATTGTTTAGCCTAAAGCCCTTAAGCTCCTCATCTATGCACAGCATATGATGCCATAGAAAACATCACAGCCTATTTTTGCTAATGGTATGACTGCATTCTGCCAGAAAAATGAATAATTTTTGCCACAAGGTATGAACAAATACTGCTGTAGAAGTCAAGGGGCCCTTGCACAGAACTCAGGTCTCATGTAATGTGGAAAACTAGGTGCCCTACAAAAAGTACAAAACAATGACAAAAGAGCAATAAAAAATAGCAACAGAACACATAGAAGTTGACAGCAGATAAGGACTGCAAGGCCCATCTAGTCTGCCCTTTTCTAGAATGTGCCATCGGCCTTTGCTCTGTCAATGGCCTATCTAGTCATACTCATCTGTATTGCTCCCTTATGCCTATCCCATGCTTGTTTGAAGCCCTGCATTGTATTCATATCCACCACTTCCTGAGGTAGGCCATTCCATGCATCCACCACCCTTTCTGTGAAAAAGAACTTCCTCACATTACCCCTTAATCAGCCTCCCTCTAATCTCATGCTGTGTCCTCTTGTCCTGCTATTTTTCTTATGTTGAAACATGTTAGACTCTTTGACCTTGTTAATGCCCTTAAGGTGTTTAAATGTTTCGATCATATCACCTCTCTCTTCCTCCCTTCTTTGTTCTAGGGTATACATATTGAGCTCCATTAATCTGTCCTCATATGTTTTCTGATGCAGTCCCTGCACCATGTTGGTTGTCCTTGCCTGGACTGCCTCAATTTGGTTAATGTCTTTGTGAAGGTGTGGCCTCCAGTACTACACACAGTACTCCAGATGGGGCCTAACCAGTGTCTTGTAAAGAAGGATTATTACCTCCCTCTTCTGACTTGTGATACCCCTAATAATACACCCCAACATCCCTCTAGCCTGACCTACTGCTTTAGTGGTCTGCTTGGATGATTTCAGGTCATCGGTGATGATGACGCCCAAGTCTCTTTCTTCCCTTGTGATGGCCGGCAACTCCCCTCCCAACCTATATGTGGCTTCAGGGTTTCTCTTCCCCATGTGCATGATCTTGCACTTCTTTGCATTAAACCCCAGTTGCCACTCTTCCTACCATTTTGCTAGTTTATCCAGATCTCTTCTCATTCTGCCCACCCCATCTGGATCATCTACTCTGTTGCAGATCTTGGTGTCATCTATAAACAGACACACCTTACCCTCCAGTCCATCTGCAATGTCACTGATGAAGATATTGAAAGAGAACTGACCCCAGAACTGATCCCTGAGGTACCCCACTTGTGACTTGCATCTTTCCTGACTGTATACCATTTACCACCACTCTCTGCTTTCTGCCCGTCAACCAGTTTGCCAACCAGTTGACCAACTTCTGACCCACCCTGATCCTACCCAGCTTATTAATCAATCTTCTATGTGGAACAGTATCGAAAGCTTTGCTGAAGTCAAGATAGGTGACATCATTTGCACCCCCTTTGTCCACCACTCTGGTTACCCAGTCAAAGAAATCTATGAGATTAGTTTGACAGGATCTTCCTTTTGTAAACTCATGCTGTCTTGGATCCTGTGCTCCTATGGATTCCAAATGTTGCACTATCCTTTCCTTAAGGAGTGCCTCCATAATCTTGCCCACTACTGAGGTAAGACTGACTGGTCTGTAGTTCCCTGCCTCCTCACTGTTACCACTCTTGTGGAGCAGGATCACACGAGCCCATCTCCAGTCTTCTGGGACCTCGCCTGTGCTCAGAGACTCACTAAACAGCTCTGCCAATGGCTCTGCTAGTTCCACCCTTAGCTCCTTTAGTACCCTGGGATGTATGCCATCAGGTCCCATTGCCTTGTCCACTCTGAGCTTATCGAGCTCTTGTAGGACCCTTTCCTTTGTGAAAGGACTAGTGCACACCTCCCTCCCCTCTGCGTCCATGGTGCTGAGCTGATTATCTAACGCTACCAAAAATGTGTAGAAATGAAGAAAACAACATGGGCACCATTGATTGGACTACTATAACCATTTTGTATAGTCTTAAAGAAGAATATTTGCCATCATTTGGATACCAATAACATGGGATGCCATTCAAAATAGGATAGTGCATGACAAATATTACTGCAAAATCTGGTTTGGGCTACAAAATGGGAAAAAAAATAGCAAAACACTGACCAATAGATTCTTGGATCTAAGGCTCACACTTCAAAAGAGATACACTCTTGAACATCAATAGAATGTAGGCAACATTTGGAAGTAAGAAGTTTTTGGGGACTGGCACCTGTGCAAGGGGACACTGTTTGTGTTGCTCCACAAAAGGCAAAAACAAATATAGTTCCATCCAATTCAGTGCTTGACTTCAATAAAGTGCAAATTGCAAAAACACATTTATGGCTTCAATGGAACAGCTTAATCTGGTTCAAGGTCAGTTGGCATTCATCTGTATCCCCCTCCCCTGGGTCGTGCCTGAAAATAGGCAGAATTTGTCTAGTGCACTTACCTGGTCAACAAAAGCTAAATAAAATAAATAAATAAATGCCAGTCCCCAAAAACTTCCAACATATTGTATTCTTTTAATTAGGGCACTGTGCATTCTGTGTTGCAGTCGCAATCACTCTAAGTACTGCAAGTAACATTTGGAAGTGCAACTTGATTAGTTAGGATCCAATACTTTTTTCTTTGTGTAATCTTTTTTTATTAAAATTATTGCATATAATCAGCAACAATCAACACAAAACAACAATCACAACAGAACATTTTTCTCATACATTTCATCTATGGGTGCACAATTCCTCCTACTAAGGAAAAAATCATTGACAGTTGATTTAATTCCATTTGGGTGTGACTTGGCAAATGAGAGTTCCCTTTCAACTGGGGTGGGGAGTGGGGTGTCCCCGCCAAAAAGCAGGTCACCTTCAACCCCATGGGTCCTCCATCCATACCTGACTCCTAAGCATCCAGGCCTTCCTGCATAGCCTGTGCTTCTGCTGGTGTCAAAGAAGTCAGATAGGGTTCCCACATTCTGAAAAAGCTTCCCCCTCTGCCCCTGACCATAAGTGTAAGCTTCTCTAGCACCAGAGTTTGTATAGACCATGTGCGCTACTGATTCAACATAGAGGCTGCATTCGAAACTCATGTATTTTGGATACAATGTGGGGCCAAAATTAGTAGAACCCTGGACCACCTAGAAAGCAGCATCTACTCTTCCCCACCCAGATTCTCCAGTCCAAACAAACATAAGAGAGGGTCTAGCAGGAATGGTATCTCCTCCATCTTCCCTATGTTTAATAAGACAGCCTTCCAGCACACCTGAAGGAGTGGGCAGGTCCAAAAGCAGTGAAAGTATGACCCCAGGCCCTTCCCACATCTACCACAGTTAGGGGATACCATTGGGTGGAATTTTGCACTATTAGGGGTGGGCAGTAAAGGTGGTGAACAAATTTATAACAGGATTCCTTGAATCTATTACATACTACTACCCCATATGCAGGGTTAGCATCGTACTCCAGTTATTCTCTTCTATCTGCATACCCAAATCCCGTTCCCACAACATCCTGTTTTTTTGTGTCAAGTCAAGGTGATATTGCTTCCCTGTCCATGCCGCTTTTTGGATAATGCCCCCAGCCCCTAGGATCCCTCGTGACCTGATAGATCACTTGCTCCACTTGCTCCAGTGGAGGAGCCCCATTCTTCCCCCTACTGAATCCTCCAGCATGGGCCCGTACCCTTAGGTACCTGAAAAAGTGTGGTTTATGTAATTCCAAGCACCGCTATAAGTAATGAGCATATGCCCTCTCTGGAGCAGAGATCCCCCACACTCCTGATTCCTTTAGATTAGTACTCCCTAAACCCAGGGTCTTCCAAACCCAGCAAGAAAAAGGGATTCCTCACCATGGGTAACAACAAAGTTTATACATCCATTACCTTCCTAATTTGTAAGAGCTGTCCCCATCCATCTAAAATGGCCTGAATCAATGGATTTCCCTCCCCCAGATCCATGTATGCCTTATGCCCTCTTTTGACCAAATAGGCTGACAATCTTTCAGGGCAGCCCACCTGCTTCAAGTCCAACCAACTTGCTACCTCTGTTTGGTTTACCAGTCCTTAATATACCAATGTTGGATGGACAAGCAATAGTTTTGAAGGTCTGAAAAATTCAACCCCCCCCCATCAATATCTGCCTTCAGTCTCTGCAAGCAGGCCCTGGGTCTCTTCCCCTACCAGATAAAAGAGGATAATGCAGCCTCCAATTTCTTGATATCTCCCCTTTTAAGACCAATATGCACCATCTGCATAATGTACAGTATCCTGGGTAAGATGTTCATTTTAATTGAATTAATCCTACCCAACCAGGAGATGGGCAAGGAACCCCAGTGGCGCAGGTCAGCCTCTATTGTTTTGATCAAGGACGTGTAATTTAACTCATATATAGCCCCCAAGTCAGGTACTCAGGTACATAAAGCACCTGGTCACTACCTTCAACCCCATGTCCCTTCCCCATCTCCCTCCACCTGGGAGACAAAGCAGTTCTGACTTACCCAGGTTAATCTTGTACCCTGAAAATTGAGCAAATGAATCAACTAAATTGAGCAACAGAGGCATTGAGATCTGTGCATCCCTTAGGAATAGCAGCATATCATCTGTGTAAAGGGTAATTTTATGCAAAACACCAGACACACCCTTCACCCCTCTAATCTCCCCACTCTGCTGGATTGCGACAGCTAATGGCTCCAATGCAAGTGCAAACAACAGTGGGGAGAGGGGGCACCCCTGCCTGGTCCATCTGGCCAAGTCAAACCTATCTGAGAGTGTGCCATTCACCAAAATCTGTGCCCCAGGGGATTTGTACTGTACATCACCCAAACCCACCCCACAAAACCATCTACCAATCCAAACTGAGACAGGACCTCAGACAGGTAGCCCCACTCCACCCAGTCAAATGCCTTTTCGGCATCCATAGATTTAATGTAGGTGTCTTCTTTCACCTGGGTAGCCCTCTAGACCACATTCAATAAATGCCAGACATTATGGTAAGACAGGCGCCCCTTAATAAACCGAGTCTGATCCGGGTGAACTAGGTCCGGCAATACCTGCTCCAACCTAGTGGCCAGAACCCTAGCTAAAATGTTTAGGTCACAGTTCAGAAAGAAGATAGGCCTGAATGAGGCACACTCTGCAGGGTATTGCCCTGGTTTGGGTATATGGCAGATTGCAGCATCAAAACATGAAGCAAGGGGGGATCCATCTCTATCCTATCTGTCCACAAACCTCACACAGGCCCCCCCAACTGATTTATCATATATTTATAGTACTCTGGTGGGAATCTGGCCCACTAGCCTTACCTGCCTTCAAACCCCAGGTAGCCTGACATACCTCCACCTTAGATATAGGCTTATTAAGCCTGTCCCTCTGTTCCTCAGTCACCTTGGTCAAAGTCAGGTGATCCAAAAAACCTTTGGCCACATCCAACTGGCCACCACATTCTGCCCTGTAGAGGTGCTGATAAAATCCCTAAATTGATCCCTAATCTTCTGTTTGTCCCAGAGGAAAGTCCCCCTTTCATCTCTTATACCTGGAATCAGAGTAGAGCCCTTCCCCCCTCACATTAATCACACCAGAAAAGACCCAGGTTTGTTCCCCCACTCAAACAATTGTTTCTTACAAAACAGCCACAACTTCTGCAACTCTCCCCATACCAGAGCATTTAAGGCTTCCCTGGTGACATCCAGTAAAGCTGTAGCTTCCCCAGATCCAATACTTAAAGGCACCCCAAAGACTTAGAACTTGCACATGGGTGTGCTGGCTTACAACTGTGGGAGCTGGGGCACATGCCAGCATCCACAGTCCCTCCACCTGTGGTCTGCTGGTGTAGAGCTGTGCACTGGGGGCAAGGGGCATTAGGGGTGGGTGGGTCTGGAACATAAGCAGCCAATCAGATGCCTGTGGTGGACCATTAGTGATTCCCTGCCTATGCAGAGTGCAGGGACTGATGGAATATGGCAGTCCTTCAGAACGGACATATCCCATTGGCAAAATGTAACTTTTTCCAAAGCTGCACTGGCTGGTGTTGATATGAACCCCCATCTCTCCTTATAGTGGCTCAGAGGATTGGGTGCAAGTGGTCAACCTACCAGTCTGGCTCCCAGAAAGATTTGGGGGATGGATGAAGTGCTCACATAAGTGTCAGTACAGCCTCTGGGGTGACAGACCCTCCATCCCCTCGGCCACATATTCACATTACAGGAAATCCTTGTGTGGATGGAGCACATGAGACACATTTTTGAAATGAACATTGCCTCTGAAGCAGACACAGGGCTATCTCCTAGGCAGGGCTGTAACCACTACAGATAAAGAGCTGAGCTTGACTGCTTTACCAGCTTGTTGGTGTAGTGAAAAGGTGTACAGCCTAATAAACAAGAGACTGTGAGTTTGATTCCAGATAAGATCCCCTTGGTTTTATTTTCAAGAATTTCACTAAAGTTGTGATCCATTGCAGTATAGTGTTAGTAAAATATAGGAAAAGGAACTTCAGTGTAAGAAAGAATAGGTGCAGCAGTAAGGTGCTGCCTCTAGGACAGGTGCGCCTTTGAGGCAACTTTCTTTGCAGAAATGTGTCCCTTGCAGATGGGGTGCATGGCTGCCCCTTCTTGCAAGCTCCTTTCCAGGATACCCTCATAGCAAGGCATGTGGCAGGGATCAGATTTAGAGGGGACATGCATCCTCTGTTTTGGATGCTGAGAGGTGCCCAAATGCTGCATGTTCTGAGTGTAAGATGTACTCTGTGGAGTTTCCTGTCACTTCACATGTGCAGAGGGACTGAGAAACTTCGAACTGGGCCCTTAATCATACGATTTAAATTTGATTGATACTACTATAAATGAACCTGTTATGCTGACCACCACTGCCCCATCAAAGCCTCATTCCCAGGCAAAATGAAATGTGGATGGCCTGCCCATATGTCCAACTCTTCTGTTCTGTGCTGCTATTTTTGTGAGCTTTTCAGTGTTTTGTTTTACTTTACACAGCAGATGCTGCTCTCACTTAATAAAATATTCCAGTGCACAGTTTTTGTCTGTGAGGGACTGATCCTCAGAAGCTCCCAACACTTTCACATATGCAGAAAGCTGGGAAAAGCTACAAAAGCCTCCTTTGCACATAATGTGTACCATCGGGGCAATCTGGATCATCCAGGTAGAAGGACATATATCCCCTCTGCACCTGATCCTAAGCTGCAGGCTGACTATGTTGGCAGCCAGGATGCAGACAGACTGGGGTGGGGGTGAGGCAGACATGTATCTGATTCCCATTGATGGCACTGTAATGCTGAAGTCTGGAGGAGGGGATGGAAGCTACACAGTCCTTAAGGGCTGCAGTAGCAGCTACATGTTCCACTGCCCTGCCATAACTGCATCCAGGGGTATGATTGGCCTTCCTCCACCCCCAGCCCTAGTAGCACATGCAGTGGGTTGGGGGAAGAATCAGTACTGGTCAAAATTGTTTTCTTTGCCATTCTGTCCTGTAGTTTGATAAAGCTCTACCCCAACCCCATCCACTGTCCCTTGCCCCTCTGTGTGGATCTGTACTTGAAGACCATAGTGGGCAGGGGTTGTGGATGCCAGCAGGCATGTCAACTCCCACAGTTGAAGTCAGTGAATGTCAGTGCATGTCAGATACAGTCAAGTCCTGCATATGTGTGGTACCTTGAGGATGGGACCCTAAGTCAGTTATGCTTCGATGTGCCACTTTTTAATTTAGAAGGGAGAGAAAAGAGTGAGCCCAGATGAACATAAACCAGCACTAGATTATTTTAATGAGGATGTGTTTGAAGGATGATCTAAAATGGAATAAAAAAATATAGGTTTAGTATAAGTTTAACTTTTCGCTGTAATATAAACTGCTACACACACACACACACACATAAATATATATATTTATATAGATATTTTACTTAGATTTTATAGAATGTTTACACTTATACAATGTAAAAATAAATGGCAAATATTTCCATAATAAACAATACACACATTAGAAAATAACCATTATTCTATAGTACATACTGTTGGTGAGTCTAGACCAAAACATTTGTAAGAGGAGAAAAATTGAATTATACAAACATATATTAAATTCTTTGCAAAAACTGCATTAATTCACCAGTTAGGGTTCAACTTAATGCCACAAAAGTAGGGAAATGTAATGTTAATGTTTCCAACCATAACTCCTCACCCCCACCCTCTAAGCAGCAAAAGTTAAAAACATTAGGGTTTGGGGTTTTCATAGTCTTGGCGAATCAGTGGTGGAGTCTTCCTTGAGTTTGTCAGTCCTAATGCCAACCCCTTCCAGTGAGCAAAGCAGGTCAGATGTCATCTATTTCTTCATGCAGGGCCGGCATGAAGAAAGCTATAACAAATTCTGTTGTGCTTGCAACTGTGCATTGTGCTTCAGACAGAGGATACAGGCTTGGGGGAGCCCTAGGGTTGACAATCCCAAGGAAGACCCCATCACTGACTTGCCAAAACTCCAGAGACCCAAAACTCTAATTTTTTTTCCTTTTGCTGTTTGGAGGGTGGGGGTGTGGAGTTAGGGTTGGTAATCCTAATGAAACACTTCACTACTTTTGTGGCATTAAGTTGAATCCTAACTGGTGCATAAACAACATTTTTTCAAAAAATGCCCTTTCTTTATGAGACAGTGAAATTGTGATCAGATGCAGACAAGCAGGGCCCTCTGGGTCATGCACTTTGGAAAGATTCCATCCACCTACGAAAGTACAACAATGAATGTCAAGAATTCTTGGGGCTGTCTGGTGGTCTGCAGAAGCACAAGGCTCTGGGCCCCACTCTTCCATGTGGCTGCAGATACAGGTGCACATGGCAAATAGTCAATCTCTCAGCCAATGCACAGGGCCTCTTGCACCTATGGATGCCAAGGTGGAGGCTCTATGCCAAGAGAAGAGTTCTCTTCACTATATGATTCCTGAACCTGTGTGGCAACCCTTCACCTTTCCTTTCCTTCCCTTGCTGGTGGGGTGGTGAAGCATAACAGTGCTATCCCTCCATCCTCACCCCATCCTGCTGGCTTAGTGGCATGAGATAACAAAGCACTACCTACTGGGATAAAGGCTAGCACTACACACAGTGGGCCAGATATTCAAAAGTTTGCCCGGGTGCAAAACCTTCTTTGCCTGTGTAAACTGTGTTTTGTGTGGATGCCCTATATTGAACAGCCCAGTTAGCATGGGGTAACAGGGTTTGCACCCAGACAAACTGTGGAGGGGTGCTCAATGCAAATTGAGGGGTACTGTAACTGGGTAATAAAATTACTTTTCTCAGGTTCTTGTTGGAACTGCACAAAAGGAAGAGATGACAGACAAGTGGTGTCCAGATAATAAATGTAATTTATTACTGACAAATAACAATGATACAGGCTTACAACGAACAGTGTAATCACTGGGAGAGTATCCAGCTTCCTTACCTACATAGGTGCAGTCTCTACTCTCACAGAAACTATGTGCTGCAAAGGGGTTTATACCCTGATAATTGTCATGGTTACTACTAAAGAAGATACATAAAAAGTATTTAATTGGACAGTAGCAGGTGGTGTGAGTAACCATCCTAACTAACATGAGAAGTTGCTTAACTTGCAGAAGATAACTGAACAATAGGGTCTGTTATGAATGTCCAAGTTCACTTGCAGTTACAGTTGTACACAAGCACTAAAGATGGCAGTGTTGCCTAACTTATGATTATACAATAAAATATAATGGATAACATCTCCCAGTAGCAAGATACATCATAAAAATATAGTGAAGCATACTATGCATTAGTAAAATACAGTACAACACAGATCCTAACATTTATGCTTATATGATAAGTATCTCTGCCCTAAGGTTAGTACATATACCTACATATGTGTTGCTGTCCACGTGGTGTGGGTACAATCGGGGGTGCTGGTCCATGGATAACATTCCCCCCTTTGTTGCCTCAAAAGGGGCAACAATCCCAGGTAAGTAGTGGGATGGAGCTAAAAAAGTCATTTACAAGCCCAATGCACAGGCCTTGTAAAGGAATTTGAGTTGTTCTTGGTGTTGTCATAGAGTACATCGCAGGCAGCAAAGGGTTAGTATTAGAAAAACAATCCAAAATGCTTGAATAATAACAAAAGCTTTAAAGGTCGGTTCTAACCAGGTGTTGGATATAGCAGTACTTAAACTACCATTATGAATAAGATCATTAGGAGCATCACCAGCCTTAGAAATATTATTGCAAATATAAATCAAATGTGAATCCTTTCTAACTAATAGAAATTTCAAGGAAACAGAGAAAGGGTCAATGTGCACATTAAACACAGACAAATGTTGAAACAAGGCAAGCAAGTGTTGTGGATCGGTATAAATAACATCTGGTTCAGGGAGAGGAACAGGAGTGATAACGGTGTGACCAATAACTGTTTTCTGCTGTGGAGTAAAACAGAAGTTAGGAGCTGAAATAACACAAGATTTTTGACCATAAGCAAAGGATTTGTGATTTGTCACTACACAATACTGCCCATTGAAATTGTAAGTCACTCTTACAGTTGGTACCTTCAATCACTGTAGACGTATGGGACAAGAAAAAGACTGATTGATGAGCCATGAAGTGAAGCGATGTACCTCTTCCATGTAGCTTCAGGATTTAGCTATTTCAGCATCAGGTGCAGAAGATGCAGCTCGTGGAGATTCGGATTCATCATCCTCATCAACATCAGTAAAACTGGATTGCAATTCTTCATCCAAAGTAAAGGACCAGTCAAGATATTCTGGCGAAAACCCACACATGGGTTTCACAATATCAAAGACATCGGAGCTGCACAAGTAGTAATATCCCTTTTTGGTGCAACAGTTTATGTGGGGCGCTACCAAGGCTTGGAACACAGAATGGTAGACAAGTAATGAGGGTAAGTCAATTCTTTCTTGGTAGATGTCATCGTCAAGGTGTCTGATGGAATTGATGGCAGCCAATTTTTCGAAAACAGATATTTCAGGATCAAAATGGGGTAGTGAACAGTAAAAGTGATAAACATGTTATCATGGATTGAACAAGTCTTAGTAAAATAACAAGATGCTTGATTTGGATATCTAGAGACATACCCAAGGTTCCTAGCTGTAGACATAGAAATGTTAACTGAATTGGCTAAATAAATAGTAATGCAATGAGGACAATACCATTTACCCATTCTTCTATCATGGATAAGATCTGGAATGCGTTCTGTTTCCAAGTCCCTGAAGAGATTGTTAACAGTGGCAATTACATAAGAACCATAAGCAGAGCATAAAAGTTTATGGCAATATATTGCTTGTCTGCCTCCTTGTTATTTTGAAAAATCAGTTCATTAATCTTATTCTTAGTATCATTGAAACCTTTGGCTATTTTCTGCTTGTTATAGACTGCAAAACGTTTTTCCTTACTTAAACCATCTACACCATGTAACAGTGGAGATAGGATATTCTTAACAGCTTGCTGAAAATTAAGAGTTTGCAGTTTAATAGTGGCTATATCTGCTCTATTCCAGATAGTCATGCCTGAGCCAAAAAGGCCAGAAATGGTGCCTACTGCACTGGTAACATCTGCAGTGTCATGCCTAGTGCATGGTCTAGCTTTAGCATTAGGAGCAGGTCTAAGGACTCCTACATGATCAGTATCATGAGGTCCACTAACTGGATCATTAGTGCAGGTTTGATAAGCAGCTATAATATCTGTAAGCATCATGTTGAAAAATTTAGAAATGTTGGTCATGTGACAGAAACCAATCTCAGCCATATTCCAGTGTGCAAGACTGAAAATACCTGGGACATGCATAAATTGTACATTATTAATCAGGGCTCCTGGATGGGAAGTGGTGGTCAAACCACTAGGAGGCCTTCTTCCTGGGGAGGGCAGTCAGTCATTTCTTCTTCTGTGGGTGGGACTACAGAAAGAAAAACAGCTTCAGTAGCTACATAGTTGTGAAGACAGAAAGCATGTGACTCCTCAGAGGTGAGGCGGTCACACCAAGCAGGATCAATGAAAGCATTAAGGTTATAACGACCCGTATGTCTGGGGGACGTCTGTCGAAATAGAGAGAGTACCATTCTTGAATATGTCTGTGTTGGACCATCTGTAGAATGTACCTTTGGATAGGTGAGCTACAGGGAGTGTGTAGCCATTAATGTCATTTTCCATTGAATGGAAAGTGTGGATTTGTCTGGAGCTACTACCATAACATCAAGATAGATATCTGAGCCTTTCTTAACAGTAATCATTTTATTGGGCACATTAATATGAACTCCCATTGGGGCTGAATGTTCAAGTTTGCTAAACAAATGTTCTACACGTTGTCTGTGAGTTGATAGGGGTTTATTCTGGGATTCAGTCAGGGGAAGTAGTAGTAGTAGTCCCACCAGGGTAAGGAGGTGCAAGATAGCCATCTTGCCAGTGTACCTGAAAGAAAACAGAAAAGGTTTGTTAAGTGTGGTGTAGTATTCTGCCCTAAGTGGGTTAGGAAATGTAAGTTTAGTCACCTTTGCACAACTTGAGCTGATTAGCATGGAATCACTTGTCAGTGGTTTTCTTTTGCTGTTGAACTCAGACCTGATAAACAGCAGGGCTGAGCTTGTTGACAATGGGGTATAGGCCTTCCCATTTCCTGGCAAATGAATGAGTTAGTTGTCTGTATTGGAGAAGCATAACTTGGTCTCCAACTTGCCAGTCAACCTCTTTGACATGCTTATCAAAATGAGCTTTAGCTTGTTGTTGAGCTTTACCCATTTGATTGGTGTGAACAGGTGTGTCTTCATGATGCCATCATGAAGCTTTTCAATGTATTTGTCCACAGATACTTGATCTGCTGTAGGGGTGTGGAGAGTAATCAACAGGTGCTCAGGTAATCTCATGGCTCTACCAGTCATAACCTCATAGGGTGTACACTGGGTAGTGACTGCAGGGGTGCCCCTGATTGCCATCAGCAGTAGTGGCAAGAGGGAATCCCAATCCTTGGGATTGTCATTGATGAATTTGCATAACATCTGTTTGATTCTTCTGTTGGCTCTTTCTACCTGACCTGATGATTGAGGATGGTAAGGAATATGGAATTTCTGATCTACTCCAAGTAGTTGGAGTGTCTGCTGCATCTGCTCAGCTGTAAAACTGGTTTCCTGGTCTGAGTCTACCTTTAGGAGTAGGCCCCATCTGGAGAACAGCTGATCCACTAGGATCTTGGCAGTTGTCTTTGCTGTGTTACCCTTAGTGGGAAATGCTTCTACCCACTTAGAGAACAAATCTGTGATAACAAGTGCATACTTGTTGTTCTTACTGGAGTTGGTAAGGGGGGCCAATGAAATCAATTTGTATAGAGTGCCATGGTCCAGTTTGCCTTTGGGGCAACAATCTGGCATTTCTTTTCACTGAAATTGGATTGTTCTGGGCACGCACTATGCAGTTGTCCACATAGTGCTCTACATCTTTGGCCATGCCAGGCCACCAGACAACAGTTTTGAGTCTCTGGAAGATATGTTCTTCCCCCTGGTGTCCACCAGTGGGGGTGTCATGAACCGTATGGATGAATTCAGTTCACAAAGATTGTGGTGCAACCCACAGTTTGTCTTCGGTATCCTCTTTTCGATACCAGATGAACTTCTGATCACTAGACAAGTTTATGTTGTCAGAGTGTCTCTTGTATGGACTACCAACAGGTAATGGTTGTTCAGTTCCCTTGTCCAGGAATTTGAACACATCTTTTAGTTCTGGGTCAGATCTCTACAGCAGAAAGGTCCAGTGGAGGTTCTGGTACTGGTTTCTGCCTAGTGTTGGCAGCTAAGAAAATAGCTGCCACAGCTATTGGGTGAGTCATTGTCCATGTCTGCCCCCTTGAGCACCTGCTTTGGTAAGTGAGTCAGCTCAATCATTGAATTCATGGTAAGGGTCAGATTTACTGTGAGCCTTTACCTTGTGGATGTACAGTTTGTGAGTAAACTGTTGTGTCAGGGTGTATACAGTATATACACAAACAGATTCCTGTATTTGACAGGTGTGCCATCAGAGGATGTAAAGTTGTTTTTCTCCCAGAATTGTAGAAACTCAGTAAGGGAAGAGCAGACCCAACTGGAGTCTGCAAAGATGATGGTATCCTTGTCACCATGGGGCATGACCTCCAAAGCACAGGCCACAGCTGCCAATTCAGCATACTGTGAGGAGTTAACACTGCACTTTCTGACAATGCACCTGCAATCCCCATCTTGATCTTATATGAGCACACCAAATCCTGCTACCTGCTCTCCATTGACATAGGAAGTGGAGCTGTCTGTAAAGATGCAATACATGCTTGTATCTTTTAAAACATCTGGTATAGCTGGTAAGAATGGTTCTGGTTCAGGTAAGTCAGGAGGTTGGAGAGCACAGTCATGGGACATACCTGTGTAGAGTAAGCCATGGGCCAGGATTGAAGGCATTTTAGTAGGCAGTACTTTGATGTGCCCATCCTGCAAAAGCAAAGACCAGTGGGTTAATCTGGTGTTGAAAACTGAACCATCTTTCACTTTATCTGAAAGTAAAAAGTTGGGATGTGACAGGTATGCAAAACAATAGGAGCATACCCAATGATGTACAGAAAATGTTTGACAGCCCAGAAGGTTGCCAACAGTGTTCTTTCACAGAGGCTATATTTTCTGTCTACTGGGGACAGCATCTGAGATGCATAGGCAATGGGCCTGTGGTACCCCATTGTACTTTTGTGCCAGCACTGCAGAAATGGCCATATCAGAGGTGGCAGTTTCCAAATGGAATGGGAGATTTGGGTTAGGATTGATCAGTGCTGAGGCTGAGGCTAAGGCCTACTTGAGCTGTGTTACAGCTTCAGTGTGAGTGAGGCCCTATGTCCATGGAATGTTCTTTTTCAGAAGTTCATACAATGGAGTAGTCTTTAAGGCAAAGTCAGAGATAAAATCCCTGGAGTAGTTTACCATTCCTAAGAAGCATCTGAGTGTTGCCACACTAGTAGGAAGTGGCAGATCTTGCAAGCCCTGAATCTTTTTGACTGCTGGGCTTCTGCCTTGGTCTGTGATACATAGGCCAAGGAAGATGACCTCTTTTTCACACAGTTGTGCCTTATAGGGGCTGCACTTGAGGCCTGCTCTCTTGAGAAGACATAAAAGTTTGTCTAGAAGAGCCAAATGATCTTTCATGGTGGTTGCTAAAAGCAAGTCATCCACATACTGCAAAAGACACTGGGGTGTGGAGAACCTCTGCAAAGCATCCATCATGTGGAGATGGAAGAGGGAAGGGCTGTTATGAAAGCCGTGGGGAAGGCAGGTCCAGGCGTACTGGTGTTCATCAAAGGTGAAAGCAAATTTGTATTGGCTTTCCTGTGCTAATGGGAGTGACCAGAACCCATTAGAGATGGAAAGGGCAGTGAACCACTTTTTGCCAGGTGTCAACAGCTTGAGCACATCCAGTGCTGATGCTACTGTTGAAGCACAACTGGGGGTAACTTGATTAACTTTCTTGTAATCAGTTGTGAGTCTCCAAGCTCCATTTAACTTTTTCACAAGCCAAACAGGTAAATTGACAGTGGAGACACAGGTCCTAATCACTCCTTGCTGTAGCAGTGATTGGATGGTCTCCCTCAGTGATGGCAAGGCTTCAGCAAGAAATGGATACTGCTTCTGCCTCACAGGATCAGGTCCTGTGATTTCAATGGTGTTGTGCATCCTACAACAATCGTGCTTGTTAGTGGCAAACATGTCAAGCTGTTTCTGCAGTAAGAGTGCAAGGTCAGAAACCAGGTCATGACTTTTGAACAAAGCCATGACATCATACTTCTTGTTGTTATGTGAGATGGCTGCCACTACATGTGAGTCTGGAATAGTGACAGCATGACATTGTCCCCTAATCTAGAGAAGTAGCCTATTGGCTAGGTCCACTACATAGCTGTGCAGCGCTAGAAAATCAATTCCAAGTATGCTGGGGTGATGACATAATACCATGAGGTCAAAGACAAGATCAGTCCTGAGGTGGCCTACCACCACAGGCAGAGGAACAGATCAGTAGGTGTGCAGCTGGGTACCATCTACACCCTGAGCACTGGTCTTCCAGCTGGTAGACCAGTCAGATGAGACTGGGTTCTCATCATGGAGGACTAACATGGCTGCTCCTGTATCCAGGAACATGTTAGGGTGGTGGCTCCCGACCATGGCCTTTACACAAGGCTGTCCATTTGTGTCAACAAGCAAGTCACTCACAATCCAGACTGGAGCCTGTAATTGTCAATCTGTGCTTTCAGAATCATTGTCAGCATCCTGTTCCTGAAATCTGAGGCCTGCAGGATCTCTGTCTTGGCCTCCTGTATGACTTGCATAGGATACAGATGTACCCATGACATCTCAGGTGCGACAGCTGATTGTACAGACAGTTCCTTCTTGGTCGTCATGTCAGCCTGGCCAGTAGTCAGCACTATGAAAGGATTCTTTCCTCAGCTGCTCAGTTGTTTGGTAGCAGAAAGCAAGAAAGGATTTCCCTGGCTGCATGGTTGTCCAGCGGCCAGAGCAAGGGCTGCTATGGTACTCTTAGGCTTAGCTGCTGTCTCAGAATGGATCTCCTTCAGTAGTTTGTGGAGGGTCTCATTCTCGTCCTTTAGGCTCTGATAGCTAGGACCATTACAGTTCTGGCCATTAAACTGGGCATTTGAATTTTTCCACAGCAATACCATTGTAAGTGAGCATGTCACAGTTGCATACGGTCTCTGGGAGTTTGGCACAGAGGATAGGTTCAAGTGTCTGTCGCAAGACTTGAACCTGGTACTCAGGTTGGAGAGAAGGCTTCTTGCAGAGGGAGTGCACCTTCTCCAAGTGGCAACTGAGATAGTCAGTTAGGCCCATCTGTCCAATACTTTGGGCAGTTTGCTGGACAGAGTGAGCCACTTGTAGGGGGTTGAAAGTATGAGGAATTGTGTTCAACTCAATACGTTCCATGGAGCCGCAAAGGACAGCTTCCGCTGCCACATCAGCGACTGCCTTGTTCGCATGATCCTGATTGACAGTGTCTGCAAACATTCTGTCAATTTGCTCTTGGATGGCCCTCCATTGGTCCTCCAGTGCAGTGATATTACTAATGGCCTCTTGAATTAGGCTGTGCACCTCCTCCATGACCTCCCTGGAAAGGGTGGCAAGCAGGGCTGCACCATGGAATATAGGCCATCCACCTGTGTCATGGTGGCTGCCATCTTGGTGTTGTACATCGCTTCTGCCATGCTTGTGTAGACGTGGCAATGTAGAGGGTGTGCTGACATGGACGTCATCTTTCAGATGGCTGGAGAAGATTTATTTATTGATTTATTTATTCAATTTTGGTGACCGGGTAGGCCCACTGAGACCCAAACATCCCCTTTTTCAGGGGTGACCCAGAGTTAGTTACAGAGATAAGGCATACATAGTGGTTTACAAAAATGTTAGAACAATGCTTAGTTACAAGATCTTACAGTACAGATATTAGACATACAGAATATTTTCTCAGTGTACAAGACAAAAATGCAACAATTGTTGACAGTGAGTGATATAGAGGTCTGGTCAAGTGCAGTAGCAGGAGTAGATATTGGAGTCGAGCAAGTGAGCCCTGAGCCTGGTTTGGAAAGTTTTGAGGGAAGGGGTTTCCTGTACAGAGGGAGGAAATTTGTTCCATAGCAGAGGGGCAGAGGAGATAAAGGATTTGCCACCCACCTTGGTCCTCACCCTAGGTTCTTCAAAGAGGATTTGTCCTGTTGTGTGGAGGTTTTGACTGGACTGCTTGAGGACTAGGAACCCAGCAAGGCTGGCGGGGGGGGAGAGCAGAAGAACTTATATGTATGACAGAGCAAGGGGTACTGAATGTGAGAGTCAAGGTATGACCAATTTAGGAAAGCCAAGGCTTTGCAGTGGTGGCGTTTAGCATGAGATTGAGAGGCAAAGTGAGCCACCATATTGTATAGCATGTGCAGTCTGTTAATCTCCAGTTTAGCCATGCCCTGCATAGCTGGAACAGCATAGGTCAGGGTGGGGAGGAGGACACTTGTTGCAGTGGTGATCCTGGCCTCGGGGATCTGCTGGTCATTTAAGTGGTAGAGCATTCCTAGTTTGTAGTGGATGTTTTTTGTTACCTGGTTGACATGGTTCTTTATGGTGAAGCCCTGGTCCAGCATTAGACCTAGGTATTTTAGAGAGCCCACCACTTCAATGGAGTTGCCAGAAGCGGAGGTAAGTTGGAGTGACTGGGTTCTGTCTTGGCCTAGGGCTCTAGGTCTAAATAGCATAGCCTTGGTTTTATTTGTGTTGAGGACCAGCTTGTTCTTTGTTAGCCAGGTCTCCAGCTTGGTAAAGTCAGCTTAAAGGTGAAGGCCCTGGTCAGCTAGGTTGACAGCCCTATGGGGGTTGGGCTTGTGTGCGACATGGCATGCCTCATCATCGAAGTCAGAATCATCATCGTGTGATGACACAGTCTCAATGGGTGTATACTGAAACCCATTCATAGCCTTAATATGGCCAGCAAGAACCTTCTGTTGATGGTGCATATTCACCATCTTTGCTCTACATTTCTTGTGGCAGACTCTTGCAGTGCCTTGCTCAATGCCCTTCTCAACCTCACACTGCAATATTCTGTATGTGGCACCCAAGTCAACGTTCTCCCTAAGCTATTTGTCTAACTTATGATTCACTCTTTTATACTCCTCTTTCAACTCAGCATTCTCTTCTCTCAAACTCTCATTCGTATCACTCAAAATATTGTTTAAATATGCTAACTGTTTCTTATCACATTTCAACCTTTCGCAATCATCTCTTAACATACAAATTTATCGCTCAGAGTCTTGAGCAGCACAATGCAACAGTCTGTTATTGGCATCGCAGAGTGACTGTGTCTCCTCCACTAGTTTCTGTTCCTTTTTCTGTAACTCCGATGCCTGCAAGCCTATCTCTTTTTTTCTAGCAGAGTTTTGCAGTTCAAGAGAGGTACATCTCACTGTGAGACTCTCAACAGCAGTATGTAGAGCCACAACCAAGAGACCTTTAAGGTTCTATTTCTTGGCTGTTTATTTGGACTCTAAGTAATGGTCAGATATGAGAAACAATGGGTTGTCCGCAGACTTCATATCCAGTGCAAAATCTGTCCATTCACCATGGGATGTGAGGTAGTTTGAAACATCCAGTCTCAGTTCAGTGCAAAGTTCAGGCATGACAAATAAGGGGTAGACAAACAAAGAAGCAGTTGGAAGACTGGATAAAATCTTTGGCGCTGTCACCCAACAGCTTTCCAGTCCCCTGTGGGCAAACGGTCATGCCAAGGTGGTACGCTGTCACTTGCAAAGGGAGTGTAAGAGGGTCCAGTGTGGGTGTGCCATGCCTGAGACCAAGATGGAATGTGTCCACCACAATAACAATCACTGTAAGCATGAGTAGGTCCAAGTAGGTGAAAAACACACTAGACTACTTGACATTCAAAATTAATTGAATGGAATGTTAACTTTGTACATTCCAACCTGTACATGGTCACCAAATGTAAGTGGGTAATAAAATTACCTTTCTCAGGTTCTTGTTGGAACTGCACAAAAGGAAGAAATTATAGACAAGTGGTGTCCAGATAATAAATGTAATTTATTACTGGCAAATAATAATGATACAGGCTTACAACTGACAGTGTAATCACTGGGAGAGTATCCAGCTTCCTTACCTATGTAGGCACAGTCTCTAGTCTAAGAGAAACTACGTGCTGCAAGGGATCTTATACCCCAATAAATGTCATGGTTCCTACTAAAGAAAATACATAAAAAGTATAGAATTGGATAGTAGCAGGTGGTGTGAGTAACCATCCTACAGTAACTAACATGAGAAGTTGCTTAGCTTGCAAAAGATAACTGAACAATAGGGTCTGTTATGAGTGTCCAAGGTCACTTGCAGTTACAGTTGCGCACAAGCACTAAAGATGGCACTGTTGCCTAACTTATGATTATACAATAAAATATAATAGATGACATCTCCCAGTAGCAAGAAACATCATAAAAATATAGTGAAGCATAATATGTGCTAGTAAAATACAGTAGAACACAGATCCTGACACTTATGCTTATATGATAAGTGTCTCTGCCCTAAGTTTAGTACATATAACTACATATGTGTTGCTGTCTGTGAGGCGGGGGTACAATCAGGGGTGCCGGTCCATGGATAACAGTACAGACCTGAATATTTGCGCTGTTCAATATTCAGAGTATTTGCACTGTGCAAGGGCATTTTATCAGGTCCTCTTGTGCTACACAAATGCTGCCAACCGAAACCACAACTTACTCCCGCACAACTCTAGTGGTTGGTGGAGGAAGTGCGTCGGCCCTCCCGACCCCTAACACTGTAGTCCCTGGTGTCCAGTGGTACCCCCTCCTTTTGATCCCACTTCTATATATAAAAGAACATGTCCCTGGTGTCCAGTGGTCCCTCCCCCACCCGCACCCATGCCCAAAGTTTTAAGTATTACTCCCTGGTGTCTAGAAGTCCTTCCCACCACCTACACCCATGCCTGATGAGTTATGTCATATACTCTGATGTCTTGTGGTCCCTCCCTTACCCAATGAAGTACACCTTTACCTCTCATATCCGGTGGCCCTCCCCTTACCCGATCCTTCTCCCAGTGTAGTACACTTTTGTCCCTGGTTTCCAGTGGTACCTTCCCCCACCTGATCCCTTGCTTGATATAGTGTACCTTTGTCCCTGGTGTCCAGTGGTCCCTTGCACCATTTGATCCCCATCCTCAAATGTTGACAGCGCTTCCTTGTTTGGCAACCCTCTGTGAAGCATGGCACAAGTAACAGCCCTCCCACAACACAGCCTTGGCCCATCCCCAAACAGTGCACTTTGGCCACCACAGCCCAAACTTCATTAATGATTAATGGGCCCCGCCATCCGTACACTGACAACCCACCCCCTCAGTCCCCCTTACCTGACTGTCTGTGCTGCAGAGAATCACCAGCGAGTGACACAGCCCTTCAAACACCACCTCAGTCACCCACCATCTGACAGGAACAGAGAGCATGCTGCTTATTTATACAGCATTTGCCCTATAAATAAGCAGCATGCTCCCTGCTCCTGTCAGATGGTGGGCAGCAGAGGTGGTGTCTGGAGGGCTGTGTCACTCACCGTCATTTCTCCATGGCACTGACAGTCAGGTAAGGTGGACCTGGGGGGTTGGGTTGTCAGTGCCATGGGTGGGAGGAGGCCTTCTGAGCACCAATGAGGGTTGGGCTGGGGGACCAAAGTGCACTGTTTGGGGATCGGCTGCTACCTGCACCAGGCTTCACATAGGATTGGCATTAAAGGGGGGACTGTCAACCATACGGGGATGGGGATTGGATGGGGGAAGGACCACTGGACACCAGAGAATAATTATTTAAACATTGAGCATGGGTGCAGGTTGGAGGAGGGACCACTGGACACCAGGGAATAAGTATTTAAACATCTATATGGGTGTGGCTGGGGGAGGGACCACTGGATACCAGGGAATAAATATTTAAACATCAGGCATGGGTGCAGGTGGGAGGAGGGACCACTAGACAGCAGGAAATAATCATTTAAACTTCGGGCATGGGTGGGGGTGATGGTAGGGGCCACTGGACACCAGGGAAAGATTTATGCTTAACATTGGGCCAGTGATAGGCAGGAGGGGAACCACTAGCACAAGGGGGAAATTTTATTTTTAACATGGGGCCAGTGATTGGCCGGAGGGACCATAAGCACCAGAGATAGATCTCCGGGACCGGACAATTGGGGTGTGGCATCGCACAATCCAGTCTCACTCCCCATGCAAATGAGCCCATATTGGGCATGCAAATGGCCCCTTAGCACCTTGCATGCCCAATGGGCTTGTTTGCATGGGTCAGTTTGAATATCAGAAATTTAGCATGGGTGCAAGTCATTGTGGTGCCCCATTTCAGAAGTGGCTTAACGTAGGACTGACATGGCTCTATATTCAGTTGAATAACACCACTGTGCTATTCCACTGAATATAACATCTTCGGGCACCCGTGTAAGTGCAAGGCAAAGCACAATGTTTTGTACTGCGCTTTGCACCTCTTTGACTATCGGGCCTCATGTTTCTTAATAATTATTATTTTTTTTTCATTTTGACCTCAAATTTTCAAGATAGTGAGTTTGTGACTCCCTCTTATAAACATGACATGTGGCATTCATACTATATTGGCCAAAATGTCATTTCACACCACAAGTGCAAAAACACCTCTTGTCCAGGATTTAAAAAATGGCACCTGTCACATTTATAAGGTGGTGTGAAAAAATGGCTATACTGAAAGTTTGGAGTAAAAATATTGAAAATTAGCAAAGTTATGAGTGAATGTTGAAATATTTCCATTGAGCTTGCTTTCTATTGAGCTCCTTTTCCTGCTGAAATAAATAAATTGAAATGAAGTGAAATCTCAACATCCACTCATAACTTGGTAACTTTACCATATTTTATATCACATTTTCAACATAGCTTTCTTAGGAACCCACCTCATGAACCTGGAAGGTGAAAATTTTCAAATTCCACTCAAAATGTGATTTTGTGGAATGGCTGTGAAATCACCTTTTAGCCTCAGTTTGAAAAATGTCAGCTGCCTTGTTCATGAGATTGGGTTCCATAAAGAACTTGTTGAAAGTCTAGTGTAAAAATATTGAAAATTAGCGAAGTTATGAGTGAACATGGAAATATTTCAATGTTCACTCATAACTTGGTAATTTCATCACAATGTTACACCACATTTTCAACATAGACTTCTTTTGACCCCACCTCATAAACCCAGTAAGTGGAAATGTTCAAATCCCTCCCAAAAGGTGATTTTGTGCAGTGACCACAAAATCACTCTCAGACATATTTGAATATTTCCACCACCCTTGTTCATGAGGTGGAGTCCCAAAAAGGCCATGTTGAAAATTTGGTGTAAAAATACTTAAAAAATGGCAAAGTAATGAATAAAGATTCAAACACTATTGAAACACATTAAACCATAATTACCTTATTTACTAATATAGCAGTCGCCGGTTCCAATAGCAAGACATCTTTTTGATTGGAGAGTTGATCTATGATATGGGGCAATTGTAGGTGAGTGAGGGTTTGTGCTGGGATGTGGGGTGCTTAGTGGGGGTTGGTGGAGGTCAGATTATTTACAGATTGATTTAAAAAACAAAACAAAGGAGACTACAAGGGACCATTTTCCTCTTTCCAGCTTCACTACTGGATCTGACACAAGGGACTGGGCATCCCAATGTCACCATTTTCTCTATGGTGGCACCAGGGCTGGCACATTGGTGTTACCACATATTGTTATTGGGGGAGGGCAGGTGACCTGGAGAGGAGGAGGCTGGCAAGCAGTATGGGGGGAAGGCACCCTGATCCACTTTTCTTGTAATAATTGCATTGCATATCAGGAGAAACACAAGGGAGGCTGGCTGAGCTGGGAGGGGGAATAAAAAAGTTTAAACTACTATAAGTTCATAGGTTCAGAGGTGTATACAAGTTTGAGGGCTAGCCCTTAATGAACTCACCGCCATTTTATCCTAATGGCAGAAAATACATTTTTTTCACTCATATGTTGATCAAGTCTGTTTTTAAATTGCCCGATATTTTCACTTAATATAACAGATGAGGGAAGGGAGTTCCATATGGGAGGGAGTCTTTGAGTAATAAAGTTACTGCATTTGTTTTATTAAGACTTGCAAAAAGTTTGCATTTATGTGATCTTGTGTTGGTAGTTGATGCATCCCTTACAAGGCAAATGGTCTCAAATAAGGATTGGTCTTGAAGTGCCTTATAAGCTAAACACAAATCTCCCCTTAATGCTCTGTATTTGAGGGAATATAGTTCTAAGGATTTTAGTCTTGCTACATACTTAGTGTTAGTCACATTATTTATGTTTCTGGTAATTCTCCACTGTACTTTCTCAATTTTAGCTTTTCTTCCAGTTGAGGTTGGTGCACAGATGGGAGCACAATAATCAAAGTGTGATCTAACCAGGTTGGTATATAATGATATAATTACCTCTGGTTCCCAGCTCTTGACGTGTTTTAGGATACAACTAATTATGCCATGACACTTTTTAATTGTATTGTTAGTATGAGTACTGCATTTTAAATTATTTGTTATGGTAACACCTAAGTCTCTTTTTGACGCAACCACCTGTAGTTGGATACCATCGAGAGTATAGCTAGCCATGGTATTGTTATTACCTAAGTGCATCACTTTACATTTATTGGCTTTGAATTTCATTTTATTCTCAATTGCCCAGTTGGACAGTCTGTTTAGATTGGTTTGTAGAGATTGAATAGATCGTTTATTATTGACAACAAAGCCTATTCTACTGTTGTCGGCGTACTTATCGATCCAAACTCCATTGACAGTTTGCATGCTTGCTACCATAATATTAAACAGTGTGAGTCCCAGTACAGAGCCCTGGGGGATCCCATTTCTCACTTTACCCCATGTTGATTTATGACCGCTTATGTTGACTCTCTATAGTCTATGATTAAGCCATGATTCAATCTACTTAATAATGCTTGGATGAAGCTCATTCCTGATAAGATGTTCAATTAAAATCTTATGGGAAGCCAAGTCAAATACCTTCTCATAGTCCAGAAATATAACATCGACTGGAAAACCAATATCAAGGGTTCTACTAACCGGTTCAAAAAAATTTATTAAATTACTCTGGCAAGATCTGCCCTGTGTAAATCCATGTTGGGATATATTCTGGATACCCATATTCTGTAAATGTTCATTCATTTTGTTTTTCAATAGTCTTTCCATCAACTTTTCAATACAGGAAGTGAGACTTATGGGCCTGTAATTTGTAATCTTTTGTTTGGTATCCTCTTTGTGCATTGGTGTAATTGCTATCTTCCAATCTGGTATGGCAATTCCCTCAGAAATGGATGTATTGAATAATAGTGTGAATATGTCTGTTAATTCTGTGGACAAATTCTTAATAAAATTTGGTGGAATGTTATCAGGTCCAGCTGATGAACTGGATTTAGTGTTTTTAATAGCTGCCGTCATTTCTTCCTGTGTAAATTGCATTGGTATCAATGGGCTTTTTAGTTGGTCAAGACTTATTTTTTCCTTTGGTTGAAATACATTTAAGAAACAAGTATTTAGTTCTTCAACCATAATACCCTCATCAGTAATTGGCTGCTGATCAATAAGTAATGGACCAATTCCAGATGTCTTTCCTTTTAATGATCCTATGTAATTATAAAACTGTTTCCTATTGTCCTTTATTATTGTTGCCAAGTTGTATTTCAGTTTCTGTTTTGCGGACCTTATCAGTTTTTTTTGTTATATTTGCTTTAACCTTGAATTTGTGCCAGTTGATCTCTGTGAGTTTTTTCTTATATTTGTTAAATACCTTTTTCTTACTCTTTATAGATTTCTTAATACTATTGTGGGACTCTTAGCTTGTTGTGATTATATTTTGTATGTTCAGGTACCCATTTTTGTATGCAAAACTGAATTGTTTTATATATTGATAGCCACATGCTTGTGGTATCTGAATTCTTAAGTTCACCTTCCCAGTTCCAGACATTAAGGAAGTTTCTGATTTTGTCATAATTGGCTTTATCAAAATTTTGAATCGTAGTAGTACCTGTAACAACAGATTTGAAATTAGATAGTGTCCACAGTACTTTATTATGGTCACTATCACCAAGTGGTTCTGAGATTGTTGGGGCTCGTCCAGTATCTTTCATGTTTGTAAGAATCAAATCCAAGAGGTTATTATTTCTTGTAGGAGTAGTAACTAGTTCTAGATCATGCTGCACTGTCATTTCAAGAAATCTATTTTCTAAGATGCCATGGTCTTCAAGTGATGGCCAGTCTACTTTTAGTAAGTTGAAATCTCCCATTAGAATGTACTCATTATGATCTTCCATTTCTTCAATAGATTTCATGAAAGCATTGTTGCCGCTAGTGTTAAGGTTAGGTGAACGGTGACCAAGGCCAACTGGTAGTGGTCTATCTGCACATTTTATTTTGGCCCATATTATTTCGGTGTCTGTTCCTTGGATGTTGTTATTTTTTTGTTTGCAACTTTTTAATTTATTATTACTATAAAGGGCAATACCTCCTCCTCTAGTCTTAGTGCGTTTTTTGGCTATTTTATAATAACCTGATATATCGGTCCCCCAGTCAGAATCCGAGAACCAAGTCTCAGTGACTCCACAGATATCAATATTTTCCTTATTTAGTATATGAGTTAACTCTTCAGTTTTGTTAGTGAGACTTCTGGCGTTTACTAGTATAATTTTAAGTTCAGTACAGGGGCTTGCATTTACTGCATTATTTGTTATGGTCTTGGGTATACCTTCTCTAGCTCTATGATTAGTAGCAGGTATTGTAGATAGATAGATAGATAGATAGATAGATAGATAGATAGATAGATAGATAGATAGATAGATAGATAGATAGATATGAGAAAGAGAGAGATCAGGGGATCGCTAGCTCACTGCTCTTAGTGAAGCAGGAAGCATGGCTCCAGCTGCGGCTTCACAATTCAAGAATGTTCCACTGTTCTCATACTGAGAATGTGGGTGAACGGTTCTTCTCACTAAACTGGGCAACCAGGATTCTTAGTGCCCAGAAGCAATATTTCCAGGCATATTTTCAAAAAAAACTAATACCAGAATCTAGTTAAACAGGTCCCATTTACCTGGTTTCAGGTGTTTGTTTTTTGAAACTTCATCATTTTTATGCATTTTCAATGTTTTGTAGTTAAAAAAACAAACAACAAAATATCAGCCATCATGATCAGGATTTTGTTTTTCATGACAGGTCAATTATAAAAAAATAAGCCCTCACAGCAATTTTGTTATCATTCTTATCAGAAGGTTATTCAAAAACCCTATCTTGAACCATTGAATATTTTTTCATGAAACCTTCAAAAGGCACAGGCTACTTCTACCCTGAAAGTTTTGTGAACAAATTCTGTATTGTCTAGGCTGTGTGTGAGAGCCAAAAAAAACATTTCAAGTATTGGGAACAAAAGCTTAACTTTCCAAAAATCTGCATTCTAGAGCTTGGAAACTGTAAAAGATGCCAGTATGGAACTTTTCAGGAACTGTGCCACCATTGACTGCACATGCAGATATTCAGGCTATTTTCTCTTACTCCACCAAAGTTATTATGGTGCGAAAATTGGGTTTAACATAGAGCACTCCGCTCAGCCCTAACTGTACTGACACTACCGTCCCAGTATAATAAAAGGTTTGACTGCAAACTATATTTAGTATTCACAATTTGACATGTTTACTCCTAAATGATTAATTTTAACTGCTATCTACTGTTTTTAGAATAAGCAAAAATAAAGCACAAATAATTATTTAAAGCAGCACACCTGACATACGAAACAGCTGCTAGATAGATGTTATTTTATTTCTTAATACTGTCACTTACTGGCATGCCTAATCAAATACGGCATTTAAGTGCACTGGTTTTACATCTGTTTACATTTCTTACACACCCATTTCATAAGGATAAAAAGTGCCCCTGCATGTGCAACTGGGTCATACTTTAATTAAGACAGGTCAGGTGTCCCAGCTCTGGCAATAATACTGCTACAACAAACATATAACACCTTGTGCTCAGTACTCAGGAAATGGGCAGAAGTTTGAAGGTCTGGGGCAGTGGCAGAGCCAGGTTTGGGAGCCGGGGAGGGCAATCAGTCAATCAAGGGCTCCACAATGGGCACTATATGGTGACTAAAAATGGTGGAGGGGCACCACTACTCACACTTGGGCAGCCAGGAGGGGTGACTGCCCCCCAAACCTCCTTTAGCTCTGCCACTGGTCTGGGGAATCATCCTCCTGTAGTTGTACAACATACAAGTAAAATAATGAAATAACTTTTGTTGGCTTTCCTCCACCATACAAAATCTGTTAATTGGTATTCATTTCAGTCCATGCCAAGTCAAACAGTAAGGCCCCCATATTTAGAGTCGTCTGCAAGTGCAGCACAGCCTGTTGTGCTACACCTAAAATAGTGCACGTCCATCTCTGACCAATGTTTAACCAGTTAGCATGCACTGACTGAGCACACTGACTGATTATTAGGCCACGTTAGTGCAGTGCTAAGTTGATATGCGCTCCGCTGACACAGACCAAGGTTGCATATGGTTCACAGGAGATAGTATTGCCCAAAATGGGATAGCACCAGGGCTCCTGTGGGTGATATTCAGCAGGAGCATGCAAATGAGCTCACTGGCATGCAAGGCACTAAAGGGCCATCTGGATGCCTGTTATGAAATTATTTGTATCCACACGAATTACCCCTAGCACCAATGCTGGGTGGTAGACAGAGGAGTCCCTCACAGTCTAGTGATCCCCTCCTCCCAATCACACATAGTCCAAGATCCCTGGCAATCTAAAGAACCTTCTCCCCCTGATCACCCCAGGTCCCCTCTATGATGAAAAATTCCTGCAGGGCTACCACCACCCCTCAGCACCAACCCCCATTTGTAAGCATCATCTCTCACTCACCCACCTGCTGAGGAGCCCCGCCTCTCACTCTTCATCACACCAGTCACCACTCACTGGTAAGAACGTAGCACATCAGTGGCCAGCAAACCCTCTGCTCACCTCCTTGACTGGCTGCTACGTGAATGTCACAGACAGCAATCACATGATCATGCTCTGTGACTGTCAGACAATGGCAAGCTGAGGAGACGAGTGGTAAGCTTTCTTGACTGTCAATCTGCTACGTTGTTATTGGTGAGTGGTGACCATTGTGAGGGGGAGTACAGGACAGGGGTCCTCAGCAAATGTGGAAAGCATGCGTAAAGGGGCATTGGTGCTTGATAGTGGTGGACACTAGCCCACAAGGGAATTTTATCATACAAGGGATCTGGGGTGATCAGGTGGAGAAGGACCTGTAGACTATCAAGGAACTCTGAATATGTGTACTAGAGAGGAGATTAGGGAGAGAGGGGTGCACTGGACTATAAGATATCTTTGAATATGTGTACTACGAGGGTGATCATGTGAAGAGAGTCCACTAGACACAGGGCTAGCAGCTGCAATACAGCTGCCCTGCCTTTGGGGGGGTGAGGGTGTGACCATAGCACTGTGATAAGACAGTGTTTTTGCTAGTGATAAACAGTGTTGCTCTGGGGATGGTTAGCACCACTGTAGTAGTCTTTATATACTGCTGTGCCATTGTACATGAGGGACTCCCTCATTTTATAGGTGCAGTGGTATGGTTAGCATGATTGCACTGCTGGATTTGGGCAGCAATCCAGGGGCCTCTGAATCTGGCCCCACCCAGAGTGCCAGTGCCAACCAAGGTTAGCATGGGCACTAATGTTTTAGAAGCTGCATAAGCTTTGAAAATTGGGCCCTAAGTGTTGCACCTCCTGAATCTTCTCACATTCAAAGGCCTATGTTCCAGCCATGTTTTCTTCTTCCTCTGAGGAAGCCAGAGCGTACCCACTAAACCATCAGTCTGCACATGCATGTATCTTTATTGCAGTTTATGTCTCCCTGCTTCAAAGCCCACTTGAGATTGGCTTTCTGAATACTTTGTCAAAAGTTTATTTATGCTTACAGCCTGTGCTATATAAAAACCTGTGTTTTTGAAAGGATATTTTTCTGGGATTTTTAGAGCTTTTCTGGGTTGCAATAAAAATGGACAGTTGGCATCAGGAGAATTCTGTTACACATGGGTCCCCCAAAACTTGAATTTGAGGGCCTTTTATTATTAATTTATTTTATTATTGAAAATAGTTTCATTAAAATAGGAGGCCCAGTTCACAAACGGCAATGCAGGGCTTGCATCAAGCCCTACTTCAACCCCATTTTTTTTTTTGCACAGTTGCGCCAAACACTATGCCACAAAAGGTATCTGACTCAAGAAGATTGGGTGCATTAGCAACACTTTTCCTGCTTTATGGCAGCTTGTGCCAAAGATTTAGCACAAGCCCACAAAAAAGGGTACCAGAGATTGCCACAAGTTAGACCAGAAAAAGCTGGTCTGACTTGAAGCCTTTGACACACAGAATCAAGAATCCTGATCGCCAGCTGGGGAATGACACAAGCCCTGTGCACCATATGATCAGTTCACCTGGGGCTTGTGGCATTCTCAGACCATCTGTGAATCAACCCTGGCATCTTTTGCCCATTGACTTCATTGGTTCACATTGCTTATTTGTGTAGTGAAGTCATACTTCTCTGTATTCTGCATCACAACCTGCTGTCACAAAAAATATTCTAATGTAGCAGATGGAGGATTATAATTCCAGGGGAGGAAAAAGGCAGGAACAAGTGATGTATAGGGAGCAGAGAGACAGATGGCATGCAAATGTTTAAGTAAAAAAGAAAATAAAGACCTTAAATTCAAATGACTTGGTAATGTTATGAGATGTGAATCCTGCTTATCCCAATAGTAATTTGTTTGTAGTAAACTGGTAAATCACTTTAAGTAATTTTTAAAATGACAAATGCAATTTATTTATCATCCCAGTTAAATTACAATGTCTTTTGGTGCACTATTGGGGTCATACTGTAACTGCTAACTGTCTAATATTTGGTTATAAGACACAATCAGCCCGTTGTAGCAGTGTTTTCAAAAACTGATAAACTACCACTTGGAACATTTGGAGAAATAATTTATGGTTTTGAACGTGAATTATTTCTCCACACAGTCGCCCTAATCAAAATCACACTTTCACCAGCCAGACACACAGCCTGGATAGAAAGCTGATTAGGACAGTTAAACTCCAAAGACAAAGACCTTCATGAGTGCTTTGTATAAATGGCCAACATTACTACAAAAACCACACTGACTCTTCCGTCCCATACAAAAGTGGGAAAACAAACTGGTTTTTGAAACATGCTGCTTACATTTTACATACAGTAAAAATAAAGTCTCCATGAATAACTCACTGTTTACTTCACTCCTCATGAGTGTGGTGACATCATAACGGCACTCAAGCTTCACTCTCTTGTCCATGATGTCACCACACTAACTTGGTGTAAAGTTAGAGGTACCACTCAATGTCAGGGTAGGTGGGAAGTACTGGGAAAGGAGCAAAAACCAGAAAAAGATATGTGTCTCAAACTGTCTACACCCAATGTCTACGTAATGGTCATTGACTCATTGGGCACTGCAATTTACAGATCCCCACCAGCTTGATGGTGGGGGGAGCAGGTGGCAGGGCTGATTAGGGTCCCGAAGCAGAACTAGGGTGATGGCTCAAAGGGCCAAAAGGCCTGGTAACAAAAAAAAAGGAGAGTTCAATCAAAGTTTATAATATTCTTTGTTCAGCTGGCAACAATATAGTTGATAACCACTACCAGATCATAATGAACGGTTGGCAATTTTACAAGTTGATTGTGTGATGTCCATACTCAGTGGGATGCAAAGAATAAGAAAGAAATCTCTCAGTTGTTCATCGCAATTTGGTCACAGATGTTTTTTATTATAATAAATGTTTTTTAGGGAGAACAATTTGGGGGGTTAACTTTGCCTACTGTACCATGCTACCACTCAAAGGGGTAGAAACACAACACTTTTATTTGTTTGCTTTGTCAGATGCAGGTGCCCGAATGACACGCCCTGGGGAGAACCACATGACGACATGCCCAGGTAAGCAAGAACAACCTGGTGACATGTTTAGCAGATTAAACACAGGATTAGAGTCTTAGTGATTCAAACCTATATGTAGATTCTAAATATGGAAGATTATAAAATGATTTGGAAAGTTCCTGCTTCATGACTGGCTACATAAGTTCCAAGACACATATGTTAATTCCCCACAGCAAAACAAGTTGCAACAAGTTTGGCAATGGGATTTAGAATTTGGGCCCATCACATAAAGAATTCATGAGCACATCACTCATCCCTGATCACCATTACAAACATGGCTGCCATCTTTACCTACTGAAAATCATCAAAAAACCCCTAACAAGTAAAACTTCCTTACATTTTGAACAGATAAATAAAAAATGAAACATTCTTTTCTCTCATGATCATCTATTTACACACATGAATACATTTAAAAAATGAAGTACAATTTATAATGTAATTCCTGTTATTTCTTTGGTGATCATGAGAACTCCCCATACTCCCCATCCTTGCCAGTTTGCCAGGGCAATCTCTGCTGTTTACCCTGCTATATAGAAATTTGACAGCCTGGCTCTATAAAAGGATCCAAGGTCTCAAATTATAAAATGAGGAGAGAAAAATAGTGTGTCCTAATTGGCCAGGACCAGTGTGTTGAAACACACCAACCAATGGTTAAAAGAAGTGCTGGCAAGGATGATGCAATACATATAGTACATTGAATCAATGCACCACCCCATAGAACTTTTAAAGCTGAATGGACAGGAGGTTTTTATCTTAGACACAAAAAATAAATAAAAAATAAATAAACATTTTCAAACAAGCCTGATGTTCACTTCAGCAACCTACGCAAATTTCATATTTATTCCATTGCTTCCTTATATTCATTTTAGGGTCGGGAATTGGGTCAGGTCAAACATTTGGGTCAGTCTGGATTTGGCTATACTCAGAAACAAACCTCCTGAATCACAGCAATGACCTGAAATTACAGATCTCCTCCACAGAAGAGGTGTGCTGCAGAAAGTGAAATGTGTTGCTGGCCCTGCGGGGGGATGGGGGAGGCATCAGAACAGGCCTGTGTCACTGATGTGGAAGTGTGGCTATCAAGTGACCACCAAAGGGAGAGGGATGAGAAGAAACTGTAAGATGAGCAGCATTAAGGAAGGAAGTCTGTACCTGAAGGCGAGTCGGTCTGTCCTCTACCTGGTGTCTGCTTAGTGTGAGTACATGCTGTGAGTTAAAGCATAGAGAAAGCTCAAGGGTTCCCAGCTTATCAGCAGACATGGATGCCCTCCTATGTTTTTCTAAGTCCTTCTCTGCAATGCATGCACACACTCAGTCACTGACATGGGAGTCATGTGACTGCACTTGCAGCAGTCCAGTCAAAGTTCATATCTCGTTGCCTACTCTGACCCTGCTGCTGCTAGGTGTACCATGATTGGACCATGCAGGATGAGGTTTTGTGGGTTTATAAACCCCTCACATTGATGCAGCAGGGTCAGAAGCAAGCAGCATGGTAGGCAGACACTTGGGTGTCTGAGAGACAGCAGCACATTGTCGCCATGTGGCACAACTTGCAACATTTAGGAGAAGAAGACTAGGAGAGAGAGAGAGATGGGTGTATTGGACATCTTTCAGGGCAGGCAGGATTTGAGAAAACTTTGATAAGCAGAAATATAAAAGCACAGTAGACTGCAGAGCATTATATAGATTTTTTTTTAAATTGCTCTTGCACAGAAGCAGTTTGAGGTGTTAGGGGAGGGAGGGGACAGGTAGGGGCTGCTTCTGATCCCCAGAGGCAGATATATTAAAATATATTCAAGGAAAAAAAACTTTTGGAAGGCTGGGCCTGTAGTTCATTGGACAAGCAGCCAGCCACTCCCACTTCCTGACCTACATAAGCAGTTCCTCTCAGCATCCTTCTGAAGCACTTTTCTTTGTTGGCCAGAGGCTATGTCTTCTGCAGCAGGCTGAGGCCTACTCTCCCCCCTTGCCTTGCTGCTTCTGCTTGTCTCTGCTGGACTTCTGTGTTTGTTCTCCTGCATCTGGTTTTTCCATTTTGTCTCCGGCTGTGTGCTTCTTTCTGTCATTTGTTCCCCGTTTCTCTGTGTTTGTGTGTCTTTGGTTTTCCCTTTTGGGGGCTTTGTTTCTAAGCTCCTAGCATATTGCTAATCCAGACTTCATGCTACTTGCTCTTAGTTACTCACAATGCTACTGCAATAATTATCTGTGTGTTTCAACTAATACCACATAGCTGCTCTTCATGTTACACACTTAATTGTTTTCACCTGATTCAGGCTTACTCTGAACCCTAGCTATGCAATTCAATCATGCTTTTTCAACCCATTCTACCTACCTCATTGCTGTAGTTTCATTTCATTGCCTGGTGATAGCTGCTTTCAGAGCATTGTGCCTCCCTCCATTCTATCTTTATCAAATTCTGTAACTCATAGTAACTCAATACAGATGCTGATCTCTATGTTTGTACACTGCTATTATACTCTGAGGTCAGATAAGCTATTGCTGATGCTGTAAACTGGTTTCAATATCTGGATGTGGGTCTCAGCGCCTTCCATCACTTTCTTGTATTTCCTACTGCGGGGACTTGGAGGTGTTGGGGGAGTCATAGCCCCGTGTGGCTACTTACTTTCTGTTCTAAATCCTGCCTCTGCTGCTGAAAATCCTCAGAGTATTTGTCAACTTCATTGGTGTTCTTGAATGCTTGGCTTGTTTGCCCCACTATTCATATTGCTGCTGCTCTGATCTACATGCAGGTCCAACTATTGCTACTCTGCTTACTGACCTACATGCAGGTCTGACTACTGCTACTCTGCCTTACTGACCTAGGTGCAGGTCCACTCTTTGCTTACGCAATCATTGTTTAAAGCTCACTACTACCATCTGACCTCTGTGAGGTCTCAGCACTCAATGCTCGTTCAGCTCCTCTTCAGTTTTCTGGGACATGTCAGCCATACCATTCTAGTGGAGGGCTTCCCTGCAGTTGATGGTCTTGCTCTGTACCCAGAGTCCACAGCTTGAGCAAGCGAAGCATGTTCCATCTCACCTGGCCCATAGCTGGAAAGGTCCTCGCTCCAGGTGGACCTTCAGTCATCAACAGGGACACTGGTTTACCAGGATTGAGAAAGGGCATATTCCATTTTGCACATTGTAAAAAACGGTATTGTCACCGGTGTCTGCTAAGCCAAAATCCGGTTTTACTGGTGTTTGGTTTTGTTTACTTTATTTAACAATTTTTAACTCTGCTAACATGCATTTTAGCAATTTTGACCTCCACTATTGCACATCCTTCCATCCTTGTACCAATTTAAAGTTATTTTAGGTACAAAATGTGATGGCAGCAGCAACATTACAGCCCCCGTCCCTAAGGTGTGACAGAAGCAGCACTACGGTCCCCATCCCTCTGGTGTGACAGAAGCAGCAGCACTATGTCCCTCATCCCTTAAGTGTGATGGCAGCAGTACTACAGTCATCATTCCTCATGTGTGATGGTGGTATCAGCACTATGGCCCCCATCCCTCAGGTGGGATGGCAGCAGGCCTACATTCCCCATCCACCAGTGGTGATGGCAGAAGCACTACCGCCCCCACCCCTTCGGTGTTATGGCAGTAGCAACAATACAGTACATATCCATCTGGGGTGATGGCAGTAGTGACAGCACTATGATCCCCTTTCAACACTCACACCCTACATGCACAAGTTATAAATGACTTGATCTCTTTGCTTGTTAGAACTCAGATGTGAATTAATCTGAACCATCACCACTAAGGTGGACAACCTTTGTTTTTTCCCATCTATAATTTAACTGCCTGAATTGGATATCTGCCTGTGACACTGCTGACCAGGGTTAGGGAACAGACTTGGGTGTTGGAGGGCCAGCTGGTGGGTGAAGGCTTGAGTGTCCAACGACCACTCCCCTTCTCCTGAGAGGGAGGGTGGGTTCATGGCTCAACAGTTGCTGGCCCATGGTGGAGGCCAGAGGCACGATAACATGTCAGTCCTCACTGTGGGAGGAGTGTGACGGATGTCGGCTTGTGCCTTGACATCATGTAGCCTGTCAAGCTCCCAACAAAATGGGAAAACACCCACTGGCCAACTGAAGGATGGCTGCTGGTCCCAACATACACCAGAAGCCCCAGACATGTGTCCGTTATGACCCCCGACATGTCCAGGATACACAGAAAGCTCTTTGCAGCAATTCTCCTCCCCTGGTAGCCTCCCACAGGGGTAGGGGCCTACTCAATGAAGGGTTACTTTGGGTTACCTGGTAGCACAGCAGTAAGGGTCAGCGGATAGTGGTCAGAACTCAGCAGTGGAGGTAGGGGACCTTGGCAGGCCTGAAGCAGTGGATGGCCAGGGGGTAGGAGGAGCAAAAAAAAACTGCTCGAATTTGCTTCTTTGAAATAAAGTGTTTTCACCTAAAAAATCCACACGTGATTAGTGGAGGACCTTCAAATGGATTCATGCATCTCCCAGACATGTGAATGCTTTTTTTTTTCTACTTGGTGTCCATTAAAAGGGTGTCTCCCAGTTTTCATGTCTTTTTTCAGATGTGAATTGAGCACTACTCTGCCCACCAGCATCATACAGCCCTGGGGGTCTTACCTTCTGTATGTCATTGAATGTGCTTTTAAAATCCACTGGCCAAACATAAGTACTCTTAAATACTTAACATTTGCTTTCTGAGGAAGCAGTCTATCAGAAAACATTTTGTTGTCACAGACACAGAACCAGCAGGTGGAAGAAAAGGTGCAAGTGATCCATTTCATCTAAATGGGGTGCTAACTGTGAAGTCTTTTCATAAGTAGTAAGGCAGTTTCTTCTTTGTGAACATAGTTTCATTTAGACTAGTTTTCATTCAAACAACTGAGGATTTTGGATGGCCCTACTGATTATACACTTGAATAAGTTGGTAACAGTGATCCTGCATTTAGCAATCTACAACCTAGATGCTTATATGCAAAGAATACAATAAAAACCTGACTAAAATCTAAAAACAAGCTTATAAAGCTTATAAAACATATCTGAATATTTATCTTTACCTATACAAAATCATTGCAACACATTTTATATTCTTTGTAAAGCGGTAAGGCCCACTAGGCAGAACTGTCTGTTTTAAGGAGTGACCTAGAAGCACTTGGGAGGTTAAGTGACTTGCTTGGATGCAAGTGGAGGTTGTGGTACTCAAACCCAAGTCTGCTGGATGTACCCAGTTCAATCACCATTTGTTACTCTAACCACTAAACATGGGTGGTTAAACTGAATGGCTGATTACACAAAGCAGTGCGGGGTGATTTCCTTACTATTTCTATATGCAGCAAAGCAGAAAGAATGCAAAGCACAGCAGCATTCATTTTAAGATGCCGAAATCTGGGTCGGCCCGCTGGCACTGCAGTAGCACTATTGCTTGCAATGCCAGTGACCCAGGGTCAGAAGCAAACTCAGGTTGCTGGAGGTCTGGCCAGGGGAGTAGCATCGAGCACCTTGGGGACTGCTCTCCTCCTCCAGGGGAGGGTGGGCTGTAGATCCTGCTTCTTTACCACCACTGGTGTGACCATGGGTAGTGGTGCAATGGTGCTGCAGAGTGATCAGGAAGAGAGGACGCTAGCCAGGATCTGGAGCAGTGGCATGTCTCTATGTGACCTACTTCCTTGGATCTCTAGTGCCAGTACCCTCAGGGACAGAGACCAGAAAACCAGGAACAATCACCCCACATTGACCACTGGCAGAAGGGACCCAGGTGCCTCAGACTTCATAACCAGGCTATATGAGGGACCCACTGGGCTGCCTGACACACACTAAGGGAGTGTGGAGGGGTGACCTAGGGTCCCCTCCCTTCCCACCGTGGGGGGTACAACCCAGGCAGGATAGGGGCAGGCCCACAGGCGCTCCTGAGCATTACCTGGAGGGTGAAGCTAGGGGATTCTGATACTGTGAGAAGGGGACATAGAAAGAGAAAATAAGAAAAATGTAAAAAGATACTGAAATCTTAGAGATTCTGTGCAATGACATGCAATGTCCGTGAGGCACCGGTACAAGAATTCAAAATCCACAAACCAAGCAGGATTCCGTGATTGTTACCGGTGTTACCGGTAAAAATGGAAAACCAGGGTCCCTGGTCATCAACCGTATCGACAGCACCTCAAGTTGTAGTATTTAAGACTAAGTGGTGAAGAGGTGGGGCTTTCACAGGGCCCCTTCAGCTGCCCAAGTGGGTTTGGAGGCACCCTTCAAAGCTATTCTCCCCATGGCTGCCTCTGGTTCACCTGGTTTGTTTTTAGAGCGAGTAGGTCAGGTGAGTACCTCAACAGTCATCGCTCTCCTTCTTCCATCTTGGCTGTCTTGCTGTAGAGTAATGCTCGTAACCTTCCACGGCATTCCCATTAAAGGGATTGAGTGAGAGCTTTCCTCCAAATTGGACTTTTCCATCCCCTTTGATTGGGTTTCCAAATTGCATCAGCAGAGCTGTCACTAAACAAATTATCCCTAGCCTGGAAGGAAGGCAACCTAGGCCTTGGATTTCCAGAGATTTCCTCCTCAAAGTTTTTTTCTCCTCCATGCCTCTGTTCATAACCGTTAGTTAGCCATAGCTAATGTTTCCTAGTTCCTTTAGGTAGGTCCACCGTTGGATGCAGGTGGATGGTGTCCCTACCTGCCATTCCCTCTCTCCTTGGGAGGACCCCTTAATCTCCAGTGCAAACTATCGTACTCATGCCATTGCTAACCTGCGCTTCTTATTACATTATCAAGCTGCCTAATACCTTATCTACTACTGTGTCTCAAAGCTAGCTACTGATTGCTAACTTGCTTCATGCTACTACATTTCTTTTTGGGATCCTTCCTAAGCTAATTTTAGCCAAGGGAATCGTCCTATGACACCTCTAGGGGTGAAACCCTCTTTGAAGGTTCCTTGCTTTCAGTACCTCTACAGGATGGTAATTCCTCTGGAATAGAGAGTGAGAATGGCCAAAACCTAAGTAACACAGTTGCACAAGCATAGCACTTTACTGACTGCGTAGGCCATTGAATTGGAAGGTTGGGCCTGTAGTTCAATGGACAAGCAGCCAGCCACTCCCACTTCCTGACCTAAATAAGCAGTCCCTCTCAACATCCTTCTGAAGCACTTTTCTTTGTCCCACCATCCTCCCCTCCTCCTCCAGCAGCAGTGCCTCTCTCCTCAGGACTTTACTGGCTGCATAGGCCATTGAACCTTTTGCTGGGGTGTACTACTTAGTGGAGCAGGGATGAGGGATGTTGCCAGTGGGGTCAAACAGGTCAGGTAGGTGTCAGCATACCTCAGTTGGTAGCACATCTGCCTCTGTGCCAGAAGGTCATGGGTTCTAGTCCCACACTGGGATTGGGCTCATACCTAAATGCTGGTACCTGATTGCTGTATTGGGGGTGCTGTACTGTAGGGTTATGCTGTCCTTTGGATGAGATGTTAAACCGAGGTCCCTTCTACTTGTCCTGGTGCAGTTCTGGTGAGAGTCCAAATGGAAGTAAAAGATCCCAAGGCACTCTTCACAAAAAAGACTAGGGGAAGTTTTTAATAAAGAAAAGAAAACAATAAGACACAAAGCATAAATACAGGAAACATCAGCATGACCAGGAAAAGCAAAATAACACCCATGACACTCCAATAACCAAAATACAGAACAAAAAAAATTCCACAGCCCCACTCAAAGGCATATTCACTAAAAAGGGGGGTCGGGGCATGTAACACATAAGTATATTAAGGTAGATAAGCTTAATCAGGGAACAACCAATAAATGGGCCAAAAGTGCCTGAAATAATCTCAATAACGGGGAGAGAAAAAAAAACATAATAAGAAAGACAATCTCCATTATCAGGAAAAACAGAATAAAAGGAAAAAAGGGGACCATTATCACCCCACACATATTGGACAACCTCACCAGAAAAACCCTTAAAAAGGGGTACAGAGTAAGAAAAAAATTAAACACAACAAGCAGCACACACCACACCACACCAAGTCTGGGGTGGCTTATAGCGGGAAAAGACAAATGCTAATTAGTGTAATCAGGGCAAGGCCAAAAAACAATGAGAGAAACTCCTAAACTGGGAAACAGTAGCCTGTCAATGAATCACCACCATGCCCCACCAATTGGAGTTGAGAAGCTGGGGGGTCAAGACAGTCTTGTCCCACCATAACAAAGAAAACAATTCCGTCTCCACCATATGTAAAATAACCTGAGGAGAAAGAACGGACTGATGAAACAAAAAAGCACATCTTGAGTACCACAAATAATATTTCAAACAGGTAAACAAGAGATGGAGAGTGCTTGGGTCATATCCCATCAAGGAGGCAGACGACCCCTGAATTACCTCAGAGTAAGTCAGGGTGGCCCAAGCTCTCTCCCCCCTGATCAACGTCACATGGGACCAAAACCCACGCACATATGGGCACTGGACCACAAAATGTGGCATGGACTCCAAAAGCAGTTCACAACCCAGCCTCAGACAATTCAATTCCGACAAACTCTTATGTTTAGCATTCTCCTTAATGCTGAGCCAGAGGACATCCCTCATCTTCAGAGGGGTACATGAATCTGACAGAGCCCTCCAGATGTGGGAATGTCCAGGAGCCAGAACATCAGGAAAATCAGGAGCATCAGAAAAGTAGGTACACATCATATTTGCATACAACTGCATGGGAGTAGACCCACTCACACCACGCATTGTGATGGTCTAACAAGTCATTTTATCAGCAAGAACCCATACATAAAAGTTAGTATCTCTGGAAAAACATCACAGAATCAGCTGGGGACCCAAAGAGGTTTGTAACAAACTCATCCATGGGGAAACCCACTGAGACCATGTCTTCAGACATTGCTGAAGAAAGGACTTCAGATTCCACCTTAAAAAGTGGCAAACACCTTTTGGGGCAGAGAAACGAAATTACAGTGTCAGTGTTCATGAGTTGAGGTCCCAAGAACCCCATGTTGAAAATTTAGGACCAAAACTCCAAAAGTTGGCTGAGATATCAAACTAAATTGAACCCCTCCATTCACTGCCATTATAGGGCTTATCGTCATTCCTTCAGTTCCTGGTTGGTCTTTGAAGAGTGCAGACGTGCTCCCAGTCCACAGAAGATCACTGCTGCTGACCTCCAGAGGTAAGTATGGGTAAGAGTGGGTATGGGGAGGTGGGGTGTGTAGAGGGAGGGTGCGGGTTGGGGGAGGGTGGCTGGCGGGAACAACGAGGGACTGTTTTCTTTTTTTTCAGGTTAAAAAAAATACTATGCAGGGTTGTTTTCTTTTTTACAGGTGAAATATTACAAAATGGATTTTGGCACACTGGGGTGGACTCCCAGTGTACCAGACTAGTGGAGGGGGGAAATCAATGCTGACCTGGGGATTAGGCACCCTGAGGTTGGCTAAAAAATGGGGGCATGGGAGGCACATCCGACACCGGGAGTGGGCATCCTGGTGTCATAAAAAAATAAAGAATTACTTTGGCACACTGGGGTGGGCTCCCAGTGTCCCACAATAGTGGGGCTGGGGTATGCCAACATGGGGATTGGGTACCCCATTGTTGGCAAAAGATATATTCAGGCTTGGAGGTCATCCAACACCGGGAGTGGGCATCCCGGTGTTGGAAAGTTAAAAAAAAACATTTATCTTGGTACACTGGAGTGGGCTCCCAGTGTGCCACAATAGTGGGATGGGGTGGGGGTCATGCCGACATGGGGATTGGCCACACTGATGTCGGCTTTTGGGGGACTGTGTGATGGGCAGCAAGAGCCACCAGTCTGCAAAGCCATGGCGTGGCTCATTTATTATGTTTAATTAACTTTATTTACTTGATATGCTTTACCATGAAAGGCACACTGAGCAAACGGGTTGCTCATAACTCCAGCCATGCGCATTACTGTGCACTGTAATGTGCATGGCTGGAGTCTTCTCTGCCGCTGGGTGCCTGGTTGTAGGGAGGAAGGGGGAGCTGCCACTGCAATCAGAGATGATGAAACTGTCCCTGACTGGAGAGGCAGATTTCTTTCAAGTCCAGTGCTTGCTCTGAAACTGCCATCATCGGCAGCTTCCCTGTTGATTGGTGGCTGAGGGAAATGCCCTTGAAAGTGTTCGCTGGATGGGCTAAACAATGCCACACCTCTGCAACGCTCTACTCACCTCAAAATGTTTCTTGTGTGCTGCACGTGCAAGCAAACATGAAAAATCAGTCTGCATCTGCTTATTAGGGGCAAAAAAGGTCATAACTTGACTTTGGCTGTCTCCTACCCCTCCTGCAGTTTCACATGGCAGGATCTTATGATTCAGGTATGCAATATGGAGGAGTCGACAGCCAAATTAAACAACACAAATATGCAATTTGACTCTTTGTGGCAATGATGGGTAGTATACATGATGAAACATTAACCGGGTTTTATTCCTTAATTTACTGGCTCTGTATAACCTTCTATTTACTTCCTGTTAGACAGCTATTATGTTTAATATGTCATTCATTTAGTAACCCAAACACTTTTATTTACTGTTGTTTTATTTATTATTAATTTTATTTGAAAGAGTTTCACCAGGAAAGACATACTGAGCTATAAGTGCTCATTTCCAGATGCATCCTGGGGAAAGGGGAATACAACTGATAAAAATAGAAGTACATATACAAAGAACAAAGCTTGAGCAAGCAACCTAATACATTTAAAACTAAGCAAACATTTTGTGGAATAGATAGGCAGCACATGTCAAGCAGATAAGGAGTAGTACATTATGTAACTATTTACAACATGTAAAAATAAGATAAAGAAACAATAAATAAATAAACAAACAGTCCCAAACAACATACACATAGACATAAATCATATACATACATACACATGAACACAATACCACTGATAATATATGATGGATTAGCTATTAAGTAGTAACTGTGGGCATGGCCAGACTCGGAGGATAAGGAAGAGGGAGAGTGTGGGAGTAAGGAGCACCTGCACCTCTTTATCTCTCCGGAATGCACACCCTGCAGGCTGGTTGTTATTGTTTGTCCTCTAATTAAACAATTTCAATAAAGGTAAATAAAAAAGAATGAGAATAGGGCTTAATACATTGTCTTTACCAAAAGAGAAAGGAGGACTGGGACTCCCCAATTTTGAGCGGTAATACCTGACTGCCCAATCTGCTTAATTAACCTCTATTCTAAAACAAAATGCTGCCTCAGCATGGTATAACCTGGAAAACAGAACATACCTCCAAGTTCCTCTGTACACTTCACCATTTATTTATTTTATTTTATTTATTTATTCAAGAAATTTACCAGGAAGGCATACTGAGCAGAAAAAATTGATTCCAGATGCGTCCTGGGGGAAGGGGATGTAGAGTACAACAAGATAAGCAAAAACAATAATACATTATGTACACAACAAAAGGGCAGTTGCATAGTTAACAATAACAAGAAGTGCAATAACAACAGCAGTAGTAAGAACTGTAAACAATATGTGTATAAAACAAAGACAATAATAATGAGTTGCAAGGATGAGATTATGGAGATGAGGGCTGCATAGACAGCATGGTAAAAAGCAGACGACAAATCCACTAATTGATTGGGAACTAGGTACACAGTCTAGGTAATCATAGTCACTGGCAGCCTATTGTATGGTTTAGGATTTAAGAGGGCAGAAGGGTCCGAGGGAAAAAATACGATGGGGAATGGCAAGAGCATATATGTTTTGTGAAATCTCTTAGAAGGGAGGAGATGGAGTAGGATGAAGTGTCATTGCGGATTGGGGCTGGGAGGGCATTCCATATTTTAGGGCAGCAGATGGAGAAAGCATATTGGCTGGAGGAGGTAGAATGGTGTGGGATTGCGAAAGTATGAAGGTAAGAGTTATGAAGGGAATAGGAGCTGGAGCCCCACTATGTACCCAACAGTTGACAAACCCTTTGATGAGAACCTCAATTAAAATATTAAAACCATTGTGTCAACTCACAAGCACAAAAGAAAGGATAGGCCCCCTCACAGTAATCACTGGTGACCCACATTTCCCACAAAGGAAAACAGGTCCTGGTTTTCACTACTGGAACCAACTAGGACTCACAGCATACTCTCAATTAATTTCTAGGGGGATATGCCTTCCATTCACAGAACTGAAGGTTAGATTTGACTTAGAGTCATAGATTCATAGACATGTGACAGCTGAAAAGGACCTTCCTGGCCCATCGAGTCTGGGGATTCCCCCTTTACTTGACCCCCCCTCCAAGATTCCCCCCTTCCTCCACTTGACAATCCTTTATGTTTGTCCCAGGCCTTCTTGAAACCCTCCACTGTACTGGCCGTCACCACCTCCTCCAGAAGTCCGTTCCAGGGCACAACCACTCTCTCTCTCTCCGTGAAGTAATACTTCCTAACATTTCCCCTAAACCTTCCCCCTCCACCTTCAGTCCATGCCTCCTAGTTCTTGTATCTACTTCCCTGAAAATAAGCTCTCCCACACTTTGATGATCCCCTTCACATACTTAAATATTTTGATAATATCTCCTCTCTCTCCCTTCTTGTCTCCAGAAGATACAAATCCAGCTCCTTCAATCTCTCCTCATATGTCATCACACTTAACCCATGCACCATTTTAGTGGCCCTTCTCTGCACCCTTTCTATGCTATCTGTGTCTTTTCATAGAAGGAGCCTCCAGAACTGTACCCCATACTCCTGGTGTGGCCTCACCATGGAACTGTAGAGTGGCATCAAAACCTCCCTCCTTCTGCTGGTTATCCCTCTCCCTATGCACGCCAGCACCCTGTTAGCTTTGCCCACTGTCTTGCTGCACTGGGTCCCCACCTTAAGGTCATCAGTGATTATAATTCATAGATCCTTCTCCTGCTTGGTTGCATCCATTATCTCCCCCACTAATGTGTATGTAGTACTTGGATTCCTCCTCCCCAAGTGCATCAATCATTGTGCATTTCCTGGCATTGGATTTCAGCTGCCATGTTTCTGACCACTCTTTCAGTAACCTTAGATCATTCTTCATTGCCTCCCCCCCAGGTGTCTACCCTGTTGCTGAGTTTTGTGTCATCTGTGAAAAGTCAGACCTTCCCCTGAAGCCCTTTTGCTATGTCGCTGACATAGTTGTTAAACAAAATGGGTACAGCACTGACCCCTTGGGGACCCCACTCGTCACCCCTGTCTCCCCAGATTGCACCCCATTGGCAACCACCTTTTGGCTTCTACCTGTCAGCCAGTTCTCCAGCAATTTTATTGTTTCTGCTCCATCCCTAGACTCCCCAACTTATTTACCAGTCTTTTGTGGGGCAGTGTGTTGAAGGCCTTCCTGAAGTCCAGGTAGGCCATGTCCATTGCCTCACCCTGCTCAACCACCCTAGTCACCTCATCAAAGAATTTGATCAGGATCATTTGACATGATAGTCCCTGAGTGAATCCATGCTGCTGAATGTCCTGCAGCCCCCCCTCCTCCAAATAGCTAACCATCCTTTGTTTCATTATTGCCTTCATTACTTTACCCACCCACCATCGATGTGAGGCTGACCAGGTGATAATTGCCCACCTCCTCCTTGCTGCCACTTTCATGAAGTGGCACCATGATGCCTTCTTCCAGTCCTCTGGTACCCACCCTGTATCCAGGGACAAGTTAAATAACCAGTCAGTGGATCTTCCAGTATCCCCCTTAATTTCCTGAGCACCCTAGGATGTGCGTCATCTGGGCCCATGGCCTTGCCCACCCTCAACTTACCTAATTCCTCCCTTACTTTTTCAACACTGATTGGGCTAGGATCCACCCCCCTTCCCTTTCCCTTTTCACTTAGAACTGGTCCCCTTCTTTCCCCTCTGTCATGAAAACTGAGCTGAAGTAACCATTCAGAATTTCAGCTTTCTCTAAATCCCCTTTCACCTGCAATCCCCCCTTCCCCTTAATCCTTACTATCCCTTGCCTTACCTTACTCCTTTCCCCTGTGTACCTAAAGAACATCTTGTCTCCCCATTTAGCCTGCCTAGCAGTTCTCTCCTCTGTTTCTGCTTTAGCCTTCCTAATCTTCCATGCTGCCACCCTCAGCTTCTCTTTGTAAGTTTCCCTATCGTTCTTCTCCTGCATCCTCTTACATTCCCTGAATGCCCTTTTCTTCTCCCCTATTGTCCCCCTCACTTCCTTATTGAACCACAGCAGCTGCCTCCTTCTTCTTCTTTTGTTGTTCCTCACCCTCCTTACACATCCCTCTCTCGCTTTAAGGAGCCCCCCTTGATCTTTTTCCATAGATTCTCCTCCCCTCCCTCCATCACCTCCCACCCCTTACTTCCTCCCAGAATAGCTCCCTCTTCCTGGGAAAATCTACCCACCTGAAGTCTAGGACCTTTGCAGTGGCTTGACTAGTCTCATATCCTGCTCTGACCTTAAAGCGTCAGTGTCAGTGGCTCAGCAGGTAGCACACTCACCTCTGAAGCCGGGAGATAAGAAGGCTATGGGTTCTATCCCCACACCAGGCACTTGGGTTAATATCCCAAAACTGACACTGCAGTGCAGCATAAGGGGGGGTGTTGCACTCCTGAGGTGCTGTCTTTCTGATGGGACATTAAACCGAGGTCCCATCTGCCTGTTCTGGTGGTAGTTCAGGTGGATGTTTGAGATCCTAAGGCACTTATCATAAAAGAGTAGCGGAATTTTTTATTGAACACAATAAAGCATATGATATATACATACATTCTTCGGAAAACACATTTCTATTTTCACCTCATATACATATATAGTCCCTATTCATACCTTGTTTACATCCTTGTCATTTCATATTTAAGTAATTTGAATGTCATTATCTGTGATCCAAGGTAATGCCTTCCAAAGTTCCAATAAAATTTCTTTATTCATCTTTTTCCTTTCATCCTCATGTATCCCTCTTAAATCCTTCATTGTTTTCTTATATAGTTCCAAATGACTCCCTTCTTTCTGTTGCAAAGTAAACCCACACCTCATTAACCATATATTCCATTTAAAGGCTATCATAATTATTTGTAAAGTGCTAACCGACCATTTTCCCCATTCTATCCCAAAGGTTCCATACATTAAATTTTCATATGAAATAGTGCTAAACAGGGGTTCCAACCATTGATCTACAACATATTTCCAAAATCCTTGTATAAATGAGCATAGGAAGAATAAATGTATAATTGTTTCTTCTTGTTGTATACATTGTTCTACTACATATTCTCTGTTGTAGTTTTTTTATGTTTTTGGTTTGACTTCACATTAATTCTGTCATGGCATGAAAGCCAGTGCAGGTCCCACATTCTTTCCGGAATCCTTTTATTATTTAAAAATGTTACCAGGTTATCTTTATAAGGTATTGGACATCTATAGAAAATTTCTTCTTCTGTACATAAAGAATCTAATAAATAAAAGTAAAGTTTATTCCTTGGTACTGTCCTGATTTGTTGTGTTGTGATCTGCCATTGTTTAATTCTCAAAAATATGCATCTCACATATTCCGGAATAATTACAGATTTTTTTTAAAGTTTTCATGGTCTCTGTTTCCCATTGAAATTACCAATAGTGATACTTTTCTCTGAATATTCTTTCCCAGCCATAGCCCTGATTTATTATTACTGACCTTAGATTACAATATATAAAGGTGTTCAAGAAAATAATGGGGTTTATCATATTTAAACCTCCCCTCTTTACAGGAAAATATAAAATGTTTCTTTTTATTGGATTGAGTCAGCTACCCCAACAGGCCTGAAAAAATATGCTTAAAATAGTGGTTTCCATAGTTTTAGGCAGGGGAGAAATATTACTCATATATAAAAAAATTGGAACCAAAAAAGTTTTAATTAGATACATTCTCTTTTGTTTACTAAAGTTCCATATATTTCACTGTATAACCTTAACTTGTCCCAAGACTACTTTTATTCTCCAGTTTATTTCGTCCAGGTTGCCTAGACCAAAAGCGAAATTCCCATTTGTAACTCCCAAACTGAGTAGTAAATATGGAGAAACAGACCCCCCATCCCTACTAAAAGAGTAGGGGAAGTATTTAATATACTACCAAAATCAAAGAAAATGCAAAAACAGTGTTAACTCACACAAACATATACAAATCATAAAACAAATCAAATAAGTATTACAGTCATAGCTTATCTAGTTTACTTTCAAATAAACATTTAGGACCCAAAGTTAATCAGAACCCTGACCCCCCACACACACACACTAAAGAGTTTGGGAATATTTCATGCAGAATAAAAGGAACATATAATCAAAGCAAACAGGAAACATACCAAAAGTAGAATAACAAACAAAGGAAACCAAAAAGTAGTACTACATACTAAAAACCTAGGACCAAAAAATGTCAAATTGCAAACCCCTCCCGACTAAAAAAGTAGGGAAAAACTTATACAAAACTTCACAGAGATTGCAGAAAGAAAAATATTACAACCCAATTATCCAGTGTCTAACCAGGACATATGTCTCCACTAGAATTTATATAATTCTGGGGTCACTCGCTTCATTTCCAGAGCTTGCCACCATACAATGTCATTATGAAGCAGAATCTGGTCACATGTTTTCAGCTGTTTTTGAAGAGTCAGACTACAATGAGCTTGCCAGAGCTGGAAATGAATATAACCCATTAAAAGCCATATTGTGCAGGCATCATACCTAACCCAGGAGCCTGGCAAAACCCCCTTTGTCCAAATGTTAATAGACTGATGAAAAAAAGGGTTCAAGGGCCATCTTACATGAAAGCTAGACCAAAAAGAAATAGCAAAAGGGCACTAAAAAAAAAGATGTGATATAATTTCAACAACCCCCACACACTGCCCGCCCCTAGAACAAAGTCTGTCAGTAAGCTCTTTATGCTTCAAGTTCCCCTGAACCCCCAACTTTTTATGGGCACATAACTACAAAAAAATCCCATAAATAGTGTAGGATTCTTTTACTGGTTAAAAGTTGAGTAATAGAATTCTGATCCCCCAGTAGATAAGTCCACAAACCAAGGAGATTGGTAAAAATAAGACTCCATTATCCAATTATACAAAGTTTTCCGAGAGGAAGAACACAGAAAGCTTTTTGCAATTTTCCACACTTTTAATTTGCCTATGACACCTTGAAAATAATTTGGTAGCTAAGCCATCCTCGTTTGGTGAGAAATAAAAGTAGAATGGTCCCAACTCTCCAACAAAGGCCCAATTTCATCCACAACCCAAGGTGTCCATAATTTTTGAACTTGTGTCAGAGGAGGCATTATATTATAATAAAGAAATGTAACAAAAAGAAAAACAACAGGATTGATCATACCCAAACCTCCCATATGTTTCGGGAGGTAGGTAACTCCTCGTTTCACAGGGTTTAATCTACTGCCCCAAAGACACAGGAAAATAAATTGAAGCTTCCAAAGTTTTTGGGGGAGGGAAAACTGATGCTAAAAACAAAACATTTGGCAACAAATAAGATTTAATCAGATATAAACTTTCTGATTTAGTCATTTTCCATTTATTCCAGCTTAGCACCCTCTCTCTTGCTGCAGCCAGTTGTTTTTCCCAATTATAAGTCTGAGGATCCTCACCTCCAAAGTAAATACCCAATATTTTGTAATAACCCATATCCACAGGTATACCACAAACAAGAGAGACATCTGCTGTATCATATCCCAAAAGCAAAATACCAATTTTAAGTGTATTTATGACAGACCCAGAAACAGGCAAGAAATCATGCAGAATAGTTTTTGCTTCCTTAGCAGATGATTTATCTGCCGAAAAAATACCAAAATCATCTGCATAGGCAATTGTGATAATCTGCGAATCTTCACAACGAACAGAGAGACCTGTAATTAAATCAGTATCATTCAGGCCATGCAAAAGCGGGTCCAAAGACAAAATGTACAATAAAGGGCTAAGAGGGCAGTCTTGATGAACACCCCATTGCACCATCACAGCTTTGCCAACCCAACCATTTATACATGGTAGGAGACTAATCCCACGATAGCAGGTCTGAAGCCAAGCTATGAAGGAGTTCGGAACCCCATAACACCTAAGAGTCTCCCAAAGATATTCAAACTCCACCTGATCAAAAGATTTTGATTAATCCAAGCAAACTAGATGCCCAAAATACTTCCAGTGAATCTCCTTTATGGAGAATTTCACGAAGGAGAATAAGAGCATCCTGTACTCGTCACGATGGTATGCCACTAAATTGTGACGGATGAACAATTGTGTCAGAAAGTCTGCATGCGATTGTATACAATTTTCATCAGTACCTTACAATCAGTATTAAGGAGAGATAATGGTCTCCAATTGTGCAGGTCACCTGCTCCCCCTTCTTTAAAAATCAAAATCAAGAGCCCTTCTAACATACTACCTGGTAGGCGCCCAAGAGTCAGACTCGTATTAAAACAATCTCCCAACTCAGGCCCCAGAAACTCCCAAATATCCTAATAGAGTTCATGGGGAAGCCCATCTGACCCTGGTGCCATCCCTGACTTCAAGGACCAAATAACTTCTTTCAATTCAAGTTGCAAAATGGGCTTAGTCAAAAAAGCCCCCACATTTAGCAGTATTTGTGGTAATCTACAGATGGCCAACCATTTTTGCATTCTATCAAGAGGTAAGGAGTAGCTGGCAAAGTATGTGAAAAACAACCATAAATTTCATCTAAAATACTTGTATTATCAGTCACCTGGGTACCCGCCGATGTCAGTAGGTATACCATATTCCGACATTCTTTTAGGATATGAACTAATTCAAAGGGCAAAGTCTCCTTTGATGTCCCAGTAATCCCATACTTCTACTTCCTGTCAATAGTTCACTTAACCTCCAATTGTAAATGAGCCAATTCAGCCTTTAGACCCTTAATAGTCTGATGACATTCCCTGCCCAAATGTTGATGGAAATCTGTCCAAAATTTCATACTATCCCTTAAATAACGAAGAGTGTCCCGTTGAAGCCTACCATTAATTTGACTCACCATCTGAAAATAATTCTTAAATTCCCCTTTAGTGTCCTCCCACCAAAGATTACTGTCCTTGTAAAGAAAGAAAACAGATTTCTGTGCTGGCAGGACAAAGCGAAAACCCTCCCGAACTTGGGGTATATCCAACAAGGTAATATTTAATTTCAAATCCCTGGCCCCCGTTTAGACTCCGGGTGACTACAAACCATCAGTATGAGAAGTCTATGATCAGAGGTGGCAACATCCTGAAATGTGGCAGATTGTGCAAGCAAAGAAGGTGAAACAAAAAAATAATCTGTGCTAAAGGCCCGTGGGCAGCAAAAATAAGTGTTAGGGGCTCCAATAGGAAGAGAGCTAAACACATCCATAAGACCCACATCCCCAATTAGTTGTGCAAGACAGAGTGCATCACAATATATGTTTTTTAACAGATGGTGTAGAGACTTGAGATGGCAAGGCACAATTAAAATCACCCCCCAAAATTACTGGATGATTCATAGCCAAAAAGGGAGTGAGGGATTTAAACAAAACATCTCTATCATGTTTGAGTTGAGAGGCATATACATTTATTAAGTGCAAGATTAAACCTTCCCATTGTATATCTAGCAACAGCGCTCTGCCTTCCAACAACTCCAGTTTTTGAGGTACTTGTATCTTTGAAGAGAAAAAACATATCCCAAGCCCAGAACACATCTCAACCCCTTGTGACCAAAAACAATCACCTCATAGCCAACCATCTGAGGCAGCTATCAGAACCTCAGGGGAATGCAGCCTAACATCCTGAAAAAAAATAGAGTCAAGGTTACTTGTCAGAAAATGAGCAAATGCACTGCAACGTTTTACAGGGAACTGAATGCTGTTCACATTCAAAGTCACCACTCTAAATGTAAAGGGAGCCAGAGTCAAAACAACACAAAACCCTTCACTTCACTTTGCTAGAGGCTCTTGTCACCCTACTACTCTTAACAACATGAGGCCTCTGCTCTGCTCTGCTTGCTCCTCCGGTGCCTTTTGAATCCCCATCTGAGAGGGTTCTGCAGAAGAAACATATCCCTCTTCCATATCAAAAGGTTCCGCCATCAGGACTGTAAATATATTTGGGTCCTCCGGAAGTATGTCAGAAGTTTTTTTTCTTGATTTTTGGTTTTTGCTTAGAGGATTTCCCCTTTTTTGCAGAAACTAGAGCATAGCCTTAATCAGCAGGTAGCTGTAATAGGGGAGCTGGGTGGGAAGATCAGCAGCTAAAGGCACACCCACCAGAACAGGTTCCTCAGCCAGAGGAAAAGAGTCCACAGGTTTTTGTCTTATAGGGGCAGAAACTCGGCTATCACTGGAGGCAGGCTCAGTCACCCTTCCAACAGGGAAACCATTGCCTGCTTCACAGCCATGCGTATATAATGGTCTTGTATGCCAAAATCAGCATTTTCAGTATTTCTAGCCACCAGGGGGCAATCAGAAAAAGTATGTCAGATGTCCTCACAAAGATTACACCTCGGGACCCTGGAAACAGTGGGCACTGGGATGTCCAGTCTCTCCACAGTGCATACTTTTCAGTACCTCACAGGTAGTACTGATGTGTTTGGTGGACCTGCACTTGAAACAAACCCTAGGTTGACCAGGGTAAAAAAGGAAACCTTTCTCTCTCTCCCAGTAAAAAAGCAATTGGGTAAACAAATGAGATCTTGATCTGTATGTTGTAACTTGACCTTGAATTTCCACCCACCATTCCAAAAACCTTCTGCATCCATGATTGGCATTGTGTTGCCCTGAATAGAAAAATGTTTTTCTACCCAATACATGCTATCCACAATGTTCAAACCTTCATTTCTAAAGAGGATCATGATAAGCCAAAAAGGCTGTTTAGTCAGGGGTGTTACAATGAAATCCGCCCATAAGGGGTTAGTCTTAAGATTGATGTAGCGGCACCAAAAGGTTTCCAACAGTACAGGTGTTCGTAAACTGATGTCAAAGGTTGATTCACCCTGGACATGGATCAAGGCATAAACTTCTGACGGAAAAAAAAAAACATACTCTGTTTAGCTCTGTCAGTACTGCAACTGTAAATACTGCCTGTCAATGTTAGTCTTATACTGTATTTGTTTTCCCTCACTCCCTGTAACTGACATGGAGCCTCTGCAAAAAGTTACTCTGTCAGTACTGAAATTGTAAATACTGCCTGTTCACGTCTGTCTTTTACTGTATTTGTCTACCCTCCACCCCCTGTAACCTGACGTGGAGCCTTTGCAAAAGAGTCTGTGACTCAAAGGATTGTAATTCCGATTGTATTCAATAAATAAAAAATTAAAAAAAGAAGGATCTTACCAACATAAAATCTGTCCAGTGGATGTTCTCGAGGGCCCACATACCTCAAGCAGATAGCATTGCGATGCTTTGCCAGCTCAATAGGTTTATGGAAATGACTAGAACAGGAGGGCTTTTCAGGCCCAGCAGGAGTGGTAATGGGGTCTGGGTTGAGTACAGGGCCATAACAGTGTCTTCACCACCAGAAATATCATGCAGGCCCTCCCTCTCAGAATCAAGAGCAGGGAGAGCAGCTGGAGAAACTTCTTGCTGAATGTCACATAAAATATCAAAAGGGATAGATTTATCACTTATCTGTGGGGGCGGGGAGCCACCCAGTACAGATATCTCCGGATCAGGTCTCTAGTGACCGTCCGACATAGGAATCCAACCGGCTGCATATAGGGCCTTGTCAGGTGACCAAGAATCGTCAACTTCTGTACTCCAGTCTTGTCACGAAGATATCTCAGCTCCGGTTGAGGGTGATCTGGGCCTTTCATCATCCGCAAGCAGTTTTGCAGGACCTGCAGAAACATCAGAGCTCTTGTTGCCGAAGACGCTCTTTTGTAAGCTGCTTGCTAACATGTAGCAATTCTGCCTCCAAGCATTGTTGTTTTTGCTCCAAACTAAGTTGAGCTGTGTGATCTTCTGGCAAGGGACCACTGTCTCAGGCAATATGCTGGCCACCCAAAGGGTGCAACCCAGCCACCACCACAGAAGATCCTTCAACTTGAGACATTTCCAAAGGTCTATGGTTCTCCTGAGTCATAGCATCCTGATCCATCCGTTCACCACCAAGGCCTGCTGTGAAGTGAGATCACTGTACAGCGCAAAGGGACCCCTACTGACATAGTAGATTAATTTCCCCGGTGTCCTAGCCAAATTTCCCCATTCACTAAAAATACTACTAACAGCTCAATCTGGTTCAGTTTCAGTTGGTTACCAACTGTACCCCCTCCCCCATTTGCCCCTGCAAAAGGGAGTTCTAGTCTAGGTGGGCCTACCGGGTCAACAAAATTCAATAAATAAATAAATAAAGCTCACTGTGCTTTGGTCACTATCTCCCAGGCTGGCCCCAACCCCACTTCCTCCACACTATCTCTGTTGGTTAGGACCATATCAAGTATGTTTCCCTTCCTTGTGGGCTCCCTGACCAGCTGCTGCAGGAAAGCGCCCTGGAGTGTCCCTAGGAACTTACCAAGTTGTGACCAGTGTAGGTTCCTACAAGTAAGGCATTACCTCCTGATGGTGAAACATAAAGTTAATGTAACCAGGAAAATGTCTTAAGTGGAAGATTGTTTTCACTGGACAATTCATCTTAGAGGCAGTGGGAGACCATTTCTATTATGTACAAACTGCTTCACGAGGTTAGTGGCCACTCCCTAGATGAGATTCCAGAGCAGTGGAAGGGAGCCTCTGAAAATCCCATGGCAGACACTGAATGGCAACAAATACTGGACAAGGGGTGGAAGATCATCCCCTTCCCAAGGTGGAGAGAATAGAGATGGGAAATTCTGGTAACATTTTCTCATACTTCTAAGATAATGGCTAATTTCCATCCACATACACCAGATATCTGCTGGAAAGGTTGCCCAGATGGGGTACCCATTGCCACATCTTTTGAAGTTGCCCCCAAATGCTAAGGTTTTGGACTGGTATTCATACAGAATTAGAGGTTATTTGGGGCATCCATATCCTTTTTAAGTATGACACCCTATTACTGGGTTTAGCTCCCCCTAGATTGAAGAAAAAGAAAAATAGGGAGGTAGTTCATGCTCTTTGCCTCACATTAGTCAAGGCTCTTATCTGACATTGGCTTTCTGCCACCATACTTACTCTCACTGAATGGAAGTAAAAAGTTCAGCAGGTGTCTGATATGGAGTAAATAACAGCAGAGCTCCACATAACAGAGAAAATTACCTTAATAAGTGGGAAAGATGGGAAAGGTATAATACCTCCCTGCACTGAGGGGGCCTTGGGTGCATTGGACCCGTATTACTATGAATTAAAGGGAATGTGTGCCAACAGGGGCCTCCAGTTTTATAGTAGTGTGCAATGGGATAAGACAGACACAGTTTTAAAGTTGTTACTGTTTTTCATTGCTGTTAACCTGCTGCGCAATTCTTTTATGTTTCTGGATATACATACCAACATGAAGCCATACAGAACACCCATTCCCATTAGAGGGCTGGCAAACTGTGATATCTGGTCTCTGACCAACATACAAGGAAGGACATGAATAATGAACTTCATGGACTATACAACACAGCATGTTACAACACTCTTGAGTTACTTATACTACTTACTGTATATCACAGGACTCCTTTACCTTTTTGCATCTGCATATAGTAAGACTGTATGAAGCTGTATTCCATGCATATTTTCTCAATAAACTTTGAGTTACAAAAAAATCACATTGAAGACTTCTTTTTTTTTTAAATGGACCTTGAATTTGAAATCAGAAAGTCTTACTTAGCAGAAAATTAGATAAACCCCTTAGTGGGTAATGGAATAGCCAATGGAACATGGAACATTAGAATTACATAACTGTTATCATACAATATTCTGTCATGGTTATAAAAGTGGTAGGAATGTTTGGAAATGAACAATCCTGATTTGTAAAGTATGGTGTTATAATTTCTTTTTATTAATCTTAATCACAAATGCTGTGCTGTGATTGGTCCTTCCTCCATCATGTGACATGCCTTTGCCAGTACTATTGGTTACCTTTCTTCTTGATGACACTCAACAGTACCTAGCAACAGTCAACAAACTCACAACTATTGCCCTCCTTCTGACACAATTTCCCTGTGTGTGCCAGCATCCCCATGCAGACTTCCCCTTATTTCGCCAGTCCTCAATACTGAGCACTATCTCCTTCCAAATATTTTTCCAATTTTTCTGGTAGTCTAGTGACCTCCCACATCAGGTTTAATAAAACTTTTTTCCCCTCATGGTCTAGTGGCCCAGCCTCATGATGATAGTACTCATTAATTCAAGTTATTTCCCGCAACCCCACACACCTGCTGATATTGAGACAAAGACAGTATTTACCCTCCACTCACCCGTGCTGATGAATGCTGTCTCACCCAAGTGCAATGACTTGTGATACCTAACTGATAAATTTATTTGATTTATTGATTTATTGATAAAGTCAGTTACATAATGCAAGTAATTGCATTTGTGTGAGACAATTGCTGGCAGCAGAGGTAAGAGGACAGCAAATACCAAACACTTTTTCAAGATTGGTGGGAGTTGGGGGTGAGCAGGGAGGTAAAGTGAACCAGTGATGGGGGAAGGCTACTGCACTACCAGAAAAAAATAGTCTTATTAAACCTAAAGCGGGGGGGGGGTACAGGACAAGCTTAACATAGATAACAGGACCATGCATGAGGGAGTGGGGATGACCACCACCACAAAATCTAAAGATAAGACTCTGAGTGTGCTTTTGGTTGGGTGGGAGCTAAGATTTAAAAAACACATATTGATTGGTATAGGTCTGTGGAATAGTTCCTTCTCCAGACGGACTATTGACCCCCTTCCCGTAGTCATATTGCCCAAAGTCTTCAGCTTTGGGCTATATAACAATTGAAGATCTACAGTCCATCCCTCAGTGGTTCTAGTTTTTGAACTATTTCACTCAATACTGGTCAGTATTTGTATAATACATTATTCAGTGGGCTTACAGAGCAACTGAAACCTCCAGAAAAACTTTGAAAAACATATTTGGACACAAATCAGCATATATTTCAGAATTTGTTCTGTATTTCTCCTTCCCATTATTTATTACTGAAGTTATATGCATGAAAATGTGATCTGTGTTCCTTAAGAGTTCATCAGTTCCTATTGCTTAATCCCTACATGGTGTCATAATACTATGCTTGTGACATCACAGTTATTTCCTTGACAACAGACTGTGACATCACAACAGTGGATTATTATGTGAGGGATCAGCTATATGTGCAGCTAAACTCTGAGGGAAAAGATCCTGTTTCCATGCAAATTTCCTCAGTAATAAAGAACTGTCAGGGGAATTCTATAGAAGATATGTGAAACACAGTAGAACCAGCCAGGATGCAATGCAGTAATGCTGCAGTATATCACAAAATGCTGCAATATACTGCAAGGAACAATGCAATTCAATGGCAATTAAATTCTTTTTACATTTGATGCGCCTGTGCACCAAATGTTTTGGGACAAGCAAAATGGAATGTGGGGGGGGGTGTCACTGCTGATCTCATTGCAGTTCAGAATAGCAGGGGCTCAGTAGCTTACACCAATGACCATGCACTGCAATGGTGACACAGCTCTCTGCTTGGTGGGCTGAAACCTCTTGCACTTCAAAGGACCGAAGCCACTCCAATCAGAGAGGGCTTCGGTCCTTTGATTTGCATGAAGCCACGTCAGCAAGCAACTGATAGGCTTTCAACTGCAGAAGCCTATCAACCAGGCAGGAACACTGTCAGCTTTCTGCATTTTTTTACTTACTTAGCAAGTAGCCATATCTAGACATTATGCGATAGGGTCCAGCTTCCTAAGTGCCATAAAGTAGCTCATTTATAAAAAACGAGCACTATAACTCAGTAATTTTAGGTGCAAAATGTAAAGCCATGACTCCAGGCATGTGCATTAGGAGTCATGGCTTTACATGTTACACCTAAAATCACTGATGTTATAGTGCTCGTTTTTATAAACAATCTACTTTATGGCATTCAGGAAGCTGGACCCTGTCACACAATGTGTCTAAAATATGCTGCTTGCAAAAAGTCAGACTTGGCCAAGCGTGACTTGACCTGTGCTTTGGCGCCATGTTCACCATGCATGGACCTAACGAGTGACCCCTGGTGTTTCAGTCGGGTCAGATCACCTGATCAAAGATGATAACAGCAGCCCCTTACAATCTTATTGAGGGCCCCTCTCACTATCAACTGTCCCTAATTGAAAAACAACACTTCCTTACAATCCCCTCACAGTTCCAGATCCCTCACAGTTCCAGATGTTGAGTCACCAATGCTTAACCCCCCCCAATCACCACTGGAATTTCTAGCATTCCTTACACTTAGTGCCTGGACTTAACACATCCACTATTTCCTGTGGGTGTGACAATAGGGACACAAGCAGAGAGCAATGGTCCCATCTGTCATCTATTATGGGCTCTGTCCCCATTGAAACAATTATTCTAGGAGATCTTAATTATGATTGGTTGACTAAGGTCTCATTACCCCTGAAGCAATTATGTGACTCCCACAGGTTCACACAACTTATAACTGAGCCAACTCGCATTAACAAAGAAAAAACCAATGAACAGCACACTATTGGATGTCCTTCTCGTAAGCAAACCATATTCCTTTTCCCATACTGGAATTTTTTCAGCTGATGTTAGTGACTACTGCTTTATTGCTGGTATAAGAACTGTCACTAAACTCTCACCAACATCTAAATTTTCCACTAAAAGGTCCAGACGGAACTTCAATCCTCTCGCATACTTCAATGAATTAAAAAACTCTTTGCACTGGTAGAGTTTTTACCTTGCTAAATCGGTGATTAATGCCTACGACATCTTCCATGAAATTATAACCAGTGTCCTAAATAACCATGCTCCTCTGGGAAAGGCACATATAAAAGCTAGAACATATCATTGGTTCTCAGCGGACCTCAAGGCTACCTTATAAAAAAAGAGATCAACTCTGGAAAAAGGCTCGCAAATCACACACAGATGAAGACTGGTGTCTCTTCAGGACAGCTAGAAACACCTGCACTAAGATGGTCAGAGAGGCCAAGGCCAATTTTTACCAATCTGAGCTAGATTCTGCATCGAAATGCTCTACCAAGTTCTGGTCCACACTAAAAGAACTGACTGGTCATTCTCCAGAAAATGTGCTTCCATCCAAAATTACCACTGTCAATGCTATAATCAATGACAGAAATGAGATCCTGTAGGCCTTCAACAATCATTTTGCCACTGCAGGTCTAGCATTTGATAATGCACCGGTAAGCAGACTACACCCAGAGATCAACACTAAGCTCCCAGAACTGAGTAACAATATCGTAACCTTCTCATTCTTACCCACCTCCATAAAGGAAGTTGAAGATCTTCTCCTAAAATTGGACACTAAGAAAAGTGCTGGGGCTGACTTCTTCGACCCATATTACTTGAAAATTGCTTATCACATCTTTGCCGCACCTATCTCTCACTTATTCAACCTGTCCCTATCACAAGGTTCCCTCCCTCTGTTATGGAAAGTTGCTCATGTCATCCCCTTGTTTAAATCAAGGGATCCCTATGACCTAAATAACTATAGGCCGATCTCCCTCCTCCCCATACTCTCCAAGCTCCTAGAAAAAATTGTGGATACCCAGCTGAGATCTTTCATAGACAACTCGAACTTACTAAACCCTGTGCAGTCAGGTTTCAGTCAAAGTACAGTACCATTATGACCCTGGCAAAAGTAACTAACGATTGGCAATGGGACTTAGACAACAAAAAATTCATCTGTACAGTTTTCTTGGATCTCAGTAAGGCCTTTGACACTGTCGACCACTGTTTGTTCCTCTCCACTTTACAAACAATAGCCCTAGACCGAACCTCCTTGTGTTGGTTCCATGACTTCCTCACTGGTAGGCAACAACAAATCAAGGCTGAAGGGGAGCTTTCTTCACTTAAACTGATAAAAAGAGGTGTCCCTCAGGAGTCCATATTGGGACCATTACTGTTTGCTATCTATATCAACAGCCTGGATGTAGGCCTTAAGGAAGCAAGCATTCACCTGTTTGCTTATGACACAGTGCTCTACATAAGCCAAGAATCTCCTGAAGCTGCCTGTGGTGACCTGCAAACCAACTTTAACGTCCTGCAGCACCAGCTCCTCAGTAAAAGACTACTACTTAATGCCAAGAAAACCAAGGCAATGCTATTCTAACCAACTGGCCAGGGGGCATATTCTGCTGCTGTTGGTCCATTACCTTCTATCTTCACCTTACTAGGTGAACATCTTGAATGCGTACAAAATTCAAGTATTTGGGTGTCTGGATAGACAATAAACTCTCCTTTGTGGAACATATAGAAGAACTGCTAAAAAAGATGAGACAGAGACTTGAACTATTCTTCAGAATAAATCGCCTCCTGACCGCAGACGCCAAAAGACAGCTCGTCCAATCCATGTTCTTCTCACTAATTGACTATGCTGACTTCATATATGGCCAGTGCCCAGCCTCACACCTTGCTAAATTGGACGTACTGTATCATAGAGCTCTGAGATTTATAACAGGCCTCCCCTTTTACACCCACCACTGTTCACTATATGCAGCTCTGGGTTGGCCCTCCCTTCAACACAGGCGGTATAACAATGCAGCCCTCTGGACACTCCGAGCCATCACCAACAAACTCCTGCAATACATTGCTGACTGTCTCCCACTAAGCCTGATTGGGAATTATGCCTTGAGAAGTCACTCGCTGGTTTCCCTGAAAGTACCTAGGGTCGGTACCCACTTTGGAAGAGCAGCCATAATCTTTGTCCTGCCCACACTTTGGAATAGGATACAGAAATCATTGAGACTTAGCTCCCCTGTTAGTCTTGCTATGTTCAAGATCCTGTATGCCAAAACATTTGTGGAGCTGTGTAACTGTTTCCACCGTTCCTAGTTGTCCAGCTGAGGGTTCCGCTCAATCTAAGTCCTTCCTGTTGAAACTAAGTGTTCCCTTCCCAAGATTACTCCCCCCCCCCAGTCCATTCTAGTCCCACCGTTACTACCATTTCACCTCAGTCCATTCCAGTCCCACCGGTACTATGTACTCACTGCAACACCCCCCCCCATCGCCCGCTCTTATGCCCTGATACCACCTGCTTAGTATCCCAGAATCTTTCTGCCAGCGTCCCTGCCTCATACACGTGCACTTTTCCATATCCCAGGGACTCCTTTACAGGCTACGAACATGTTATTGATGGACAGGATTATAAAGGCATCTCTGTATATATTATTTACCTTTATTTCTACACTGTATATATTTTGTTGTATACATCTTGCCACTGTTGTTTTATGTATATTTTACTTGTACTGTATTCTGTATCCTCGTCCTTGCAAACTGCAGGTCCACCTTGTAAATGAGCTTGCTTAATGATGATCGCCTGGGTAAATAAAGATTTTGATTGATTGATTGATTGAGTAGTAAAAGGAACTGTCTGCAATAATGGACAGATATTCACACTCCCCTGCAAATCAAGCAGATAACACAGCTCCTCAATTCGAGAAGGCAGATCTGGAAGCTGAGACACAACATCAACATGAACTGCAAGCTTGCTGTCATCACCATGCTCCTGGCCTTCTACACTGCCCCCTCCAGCGATAAGTAGTGCAGCCCTGACCAACTGACTGATTATCTACATGATGTACTGCACCGATCCATCCTTGTCAGAAGATGCAGGCTTTGTGAAAATGGGTTTTTGCTCACTTATTTCCATGCATGTCATTTAGTGGTTCCCTTACACATCCTTAAAATTTGTTTAATTACAAATACCACACCTTGTTAGGCTAATTACAGGAGAAAGGGCATACATGCAAGGATTGTGGAGTCTTTGGTCATCTAATGATTATTACAAAATTGTAAGACTGTTTCCGTCATTCTGATGGCTAAATTCTGGCAAGAAATTGTCACGCATCCAGTAGTCTCTTATCATGATTTTTTTTTTCATATTAATTTAAAATGATCAGTTGGGCATTTGTGCATTGCAGAGCTGTCATGCCTCATTCCTTAGCAGAGGATGAGCCCATTCCTTTGTAAGCTCCCTGTGACAATGGAGAGGTATTTGCACTCCCTAACAATTCAGGCAGATAACACAGGTCTTCAGGTTGAGAAGACAGCTCTGGAAGCAGAGATACAACACGAACATGAACTGCACTCTCGCTGTCACTCGCTGCCCTGCTGCTGATCACCTACACTGCCCTCTCCAGAGGTAAGTAGCGCAGTGCTGACCAACTGACTGATCATCTTCATGATGTATTGCACTGATCCCTCCTCATCGAAAGACGCAGGTATTGTGAAAATGGACTTTAGCTCACTTAGTTCTATGCATGCTGTTTAGTGGTTCCCTTTCCCTTATACATCCTTAAAATTCATTTAATTGCAAATACCGCATTTTGTTAGGCTAATTACAGGACAGCAGGCATTGATGCAAGGATTGCAGAGTCTTAGGACATCTTATGATTATAACAACATTGCATGACTGTTTCCTCCATTCTGAAGGTTAAATTCTGGCAGGAAATTATCATGCATCCAGTAGTCTGTTATCATGATTCTTTTTTCTTTTTAATTTAAAATTCTCAGCTGAGAATTTTTGCATTGCAGAGCTGTCATGCCTCATTCCTTCACAGTGGGCGAGTCACACTCTTTTGAGAGCCAGAACGCAAAAGCCCACATTAGCTTAGATTTCAAAATCTTCCATTTTTCATTACCACATTAAATGGTATCTTTCTACTTGGACTTCATCTGTTAGTATTGCTCATTTCTGTCCTAATATATCTAATCCTCTGTTTATGACATCAAAACCCATTGTTACAGACATTATGCTGTTGTCATAAGCAGGTTTATTAATAATAAACAATGGAATATCTTGAAATTCAGTTTACTGAAGATGTTGATATTTGAGATGTTCGGTGCCAACTGTCTTTGTTTTGCAGTCTGCAGAAAACTGGGAAAAATCATTTCCGATTCAGAGACTGACAATGCATTTCTAAAGGTGTCACACTATATTTTAGTCTCTGCCTAGAATGATGCATTTATTTCAAAAGTTTTAACAGGAAAGACATACTGAACTGGTAGTTGCTTATTTCCAGATGCATGGGGTGGGGGAGGGGGCTGAACGGGTTAGGAAGGACAAAGCCACAGGTGAAAGCAAAGATTAAATAAAAATACATTAAAACTTAAGTGGCCACAAAATGAGCACCAGGCAAAACAGTGCAAACAGTAATGGTCCATGTATAGTGCGCAACAGATGTGCAAAACCAAAATACATAGGTAAAAACAATCAACAAAGTGCCTAAAGGAGAGTAGAGTTGCACTGGTCAGTGGTAGTAAGCACCCTCATAACCAGGAAAGGGGGATAGTCTCAGAGCAAAGCAAAGCAATTGCATAAGCCATGAGTGGGGAAATGCGCTAAGGTCAGGGATCAGGAGGAATTGTAGGATGGAGAGGTAAAGTCTGGAAGCAGACTTAAAGCAGCAATGCAATGGAAAATGTGCTTCCAAAAAGCTGGTTTCAGCTATAATTAATAAAAATATTAGCATACCTGTAAAATCTACTTTTCTAGGTACATTCTATGCTGCATACCATGAATTTGTTTTTTAATTTTCTCAGTCTTAACCCTTGCTAAGGTTACATTGCCATTTATGAACATACGAACATACGAAATTTGCCTGCAGATAAAGGCCTAGAGGTCTATCAAGTCTGCTCGAATGTGCAGCTAGCACCCCTTATTCTGCAGCTGCCCCTCCCTTCCACCCTTCCCCTTTATTGACCCTCCCCCTTGTCCTGTCCCATCCCCTTTTGAAGCAGTCCACTGTTCTACTGGATACCACTTCTTCAGGTAACGCATTCCACCCAGCCACCACCCTATCTGTAAAAAAGTGTCTCCTCATCTCGCTCCTGAACCTTCCTCCCTCCAGTCTCATATCATGGCCCCTGGTGTCCCCCCCCCCTTACTTTGAACAGCCCCTCTGTACCTGTCTTGTTTATTCCTTTCATGTACTTAAAGGTTTTAATCATGTCCCCCTGTCCTCCTCTCCTCCGTGAGTACATGTTCAACTCCCTCAGCCTCCTCTCGTGTGATAAGTCCCCAGCCCCTTGATCATCTTTGTCACCCTCGCTGCACCCCCTCCAGTAACTTAATGTCCCTCTTCAAATACGGGCACCAGTACTGCATGCAGTACTCCAGGTGCAGTCTAACTAATGACCTGTACAGTGGCAGAATCACCTCCTCCCTCCTCAAGGATATACTCCTTGCAATACAACCCAGCATTTTGTTGGCCTTTGCAGCTGCCTTCCTACATTGTGCTGAGTTGTTCATTGAGCCTGTAATGAGCACCCCCAGATCCTTCTCCTCCTCGGTCTGGGTTAGCTGCACTCCCCCCAGCTGGTAACTCCTCCTTGGGTTCTTCATCCCAAAATGCAGCACTTTGCACTTTTTGGCATTAAACCCTAGTTGCCAGGTGTCTGACCAGGTTTCAAGCTTTGCCAGATCATCCTGCAACCCCTGCCATCCCCCTAGGTCATCCACCACCACTCCTACTTTGGTATCATCAGCAAAGAGACTGATCCTGCTCTTGATGTCCAATGATATGTCTGCAATGAATATCCCAAACAAAACTGGCCCCAACACTGAGCCCTGTGGAACACCACTCATCACTACCCTTGGGTGTGAGAGCTCCCCACCCACCGCCACCCTCTGTTGCCTTCCCTGAAGCCAGTTCCCTACCCATCTCACCAGCTTTGCACCTGCCCCTGTGCCTACTAACTTACTTCCCAGCCTTCTATGTGGCACCGAGTTGAATGCCTTACTGAAGTCCAGATACAGGACATCCACTGCATGGCCCCTGTCCAGTTGCCTAGATATCCAGTCATAGAACTCCACCAGGTTGGTTTGGCAGGATCTGTCCTGTATGAAGCCATGCTGTCTGCTGTCCTGTAGTCCTTTGGCCCCTCCCCCCCTGTTTCTGCCATTTCTCCCCCCTTGGGTGTCACCCCCCTCTTCTCTTTAGTAAATACTGAGCAGAAATACTCATTTAGTGCTTCTGCCTTATCGCACCGTGCTTCCACCCAAACCTCCTCCTTCCTAATCCTTACTATGTGGTCCTTACAGCTCCTTTTCTCCCTGATGTACCTAAAGAAGTCTTTCTCCCCCTTCTTAATGCCTTGTGCCAGCCTGAGTTCTGTAGATGCCTTGGCTCCCCTTACTGCCCTTGTCACATCCTTTGATTCCATCAAGTACTCCTCCCTGTCCTCCCCCTCCCTGTTTTCTTGTACTTCCTAAAGGCAACTCTTTTCCTCCTTACCTTTTATATGACCTCCTTGCTCAACCAGCTCAGTTTTTTAGCCCTAGCCTTCTTGCTCTGGGCCTTGCAGCAGGTTTTGGTTGCCGACACTATCCCCAGCTTTATGAGCTCCCACCTCTGGTTAGTGTCCATACCAGATTGAATTCTGGCCAGGTATCCTTTTACCACTTCCCCCATCCTCCCAAAGTTGGCCTTCCTGAAGTTCAGCACTCTTGTGCCAGATTCCACTCCTTCCTTGCCCATATCCAATGTGAGCCATACTGAGGGGTGGTCACTCCCTGACAGCAGTTCCTCCACTGTAAGTTCTCTCACAAAGTCCCCATTTGCCAGCACAAGGTCAAGGGTATTCCCTAACCTGGTTGGGTCACTGACCATTTGCAGCAGGAAGCTGTCCTGGAAGGCATCCAGCAGTACCTGCTCCGTTCTGTTCCTGGTTGTTGGGGTACTCCATTCCACTCCTGGCATGTTAAATTCCCCCACAATCACCACACTACCCTTCTCGCAGGTCCTCCTGATCTGTCCTGCTAGTTCTTTGTCTAACTCCTCCATCTGAGATGGCAGTCTGTACACCACTCCCATTCTAGGAATCCTATTCTTGGAATCCTGGATTGGCATCCAAAGTGACTCAGTACTACCTTCCTCCCCTTCCTCCCTTACTAGGGTTGCCACCTTTGGATGAGGCACAAAATGGATCCTAAGCTCCACCCCTAGCCCCACCCCTTTTCATGACTCATTATGCACTGTTCCTCCAATAAAAGACAACACTTAAAGCAACAGTGAAATCAAAATGTTATGATACAGTACTGTGCACCTCTTAAAGTTACTTTCCTAGGTTCTTCCTAATTATTTATTTATGTATTTATTTATTGACATTGGTTAACCAGATAAACATACAGCGACAAAATAAATCTAATTTACAGATACGATCTGGGGGGAGGCAGGGGAAATACTGTAAATAGCATACAACAGTACATACCTCTCAACCTCCCTCATCATAAAACAGGGACAAGGCCTAAAATGATCAGGGACACATGACCAAAATCAGGGACAAATTTGAAAAAATAGTAATAGTAGTTCCAGAAACTGTGTACAACATGCTTCTTGGTGTGAATAGCATTTTCTTAATGAGAACTAGACTGTAACACCAGTGGCTGGCATTATTTTATTATTCAAATCCCTACTCTTCAGTGACAGAAATGCCAAATTTAGGAGGGACAGAAGACATTTCTGAGGCAAAATCAGAGACATCCCTGAAAATCAGGGACAGTTGAGAGGTATGCAACAGTATACATACTTTATATCTTTTTCTGCCTCCATTTCCTGTTCTTGTCCACAGTACTATTTCAAAGCCAAAGAAGTGATCATATTTTTTTTCTTGTGGGAAAAATAATTTAAAACTTTTAAAAATGCCTAAATTCTGTTAGAGATTAAAATATTTACCAGCAAATGAAAGTGGAGGACAACTGGCTCTGTTACTGTTACAAAAGGTGGGGGCAGCTTTGCTGCTATGCCACTTTAAGATGCAGTGTAAAGATTAGCTTAAGTAAGTGCTAATTGTGTTAATGGCCATACTTTACACCTCCCAGGGTGACTGCATTCACAAACACTAGGCTACATTGACAACATAACTTGTTTGTAACCTGGACATGTAGCTGAAACAATGAGTGATATGACAACATTTGTTTCAAAAGTATGTGAGCACTCAAAATGGCTCAAAAACCTGACCAGCACAGAGCAAAACCGGATTACCTGTTAGGGACCCTGAAAACCTGATCACCAGGTAAAAAACCTGACAGGTGGCAACCCTATCCCTTACACACTTCAGTCCTTCCTTCACATGTAGTGTCACACCTCCTCCTTTCCCAATCACCCTGTCCCTACGAAATAACCTGTACCCTGGTACAGACAGGTCCCAGTCATTGTATTGGGTGGCCCATGTTTCTGTGATGGATGCAATGTCCACCTCTCCCTCTGCCATGAGCACCTGTAACTCTGCAGTTTTCCTCCCAAGGCTCCTAGCATTAAGAGAAACCACCTTCCACCCTTCCCCCCTCCCATCCTGCCCTCCTTTACTAGCATTTCTAAGGCAAAAGTGGCAGCAATGCTTACATTTTAATGATACTAGAAAATTTTACAACTAAATAAAACTGGAAGATGTCCTGAATATTTTAGAGTGAAAAAAGCATCCATTTTTTGCACAATTGTGTTGCACTGCTGCTTTAAGAAAGAAAGGGAATAATGGTGGAGTTATGGCCAAGGAAGAGGCCATGAATTTGGGGGACATAATAGGAGTAGGCTGCTTGGCCAGCAGTAGATCTCCCAGGGATTAAAGAAAGGAATTGGACATCAATGTTACAGATAAGTTGGAGGTGGGAGAGAAATGGTTGGGAGGGGGACAGCCTAGCCAGAATTTGAATATAAAGGAGGCATCTTAAGAGAACTGTATTGCATTTCAGTGAATCAGTTAAATTCTCACTCATTTTGATGTTCGGTCCGTGACAGCAGTGTTGTTGTGTACAAGCTAATTAATGAGTTTCAGACATTCATTCAGTTGCTTGCAAAATGTGAATGCAGATACAGCCTATCGCTCAACCTTTAGGCATTAAAATGTAGTAGACATATATTTTAAAATGAAGAATAAATTGTAAAAATATATAGCATCATTTTTAATTTAAAGAATAATAAGATTACAAATAGGGTATATCAGTAATTGTTTAATATTTTGTTTGTCCAGAAATGCTCCAACACTATGTGGAGCATTAGTGTATTTTAATGGAGCAACGCTACATTTAGGTGTAAAGTATGCAGTGCTACTGTATGACTATGAGTAATGTATCATACCTGAGAGGTTTGGGACAGAACAGTTACAAGAGACAAAAAGAGCATCTACCATACCTCTCAACTGTCCCTGATTTTCAGGGACATCCCTGATTTTGCCTCAAAATGTTACTCTGTGCCTCCTAAAAATTGCGTTTCCATGACCAAACAGTGGGGGTTGTAAGCACAGAGTAATGCCAAACAATAAAGTTACAGACTTGTTCTTCCTTAGAAAATGTGTTCTGCACTAAGCCCCTTATTCTACCAGCTTCCTGAGTGGATATCACTAATTTTGAAGATGTGTCCCTGATTTTGGTCCTTTGTCCCTGATATTTTTAAGCCTTGTCCCTGATTTGTGAGACAGGAGGTTGAGAGGTATGGCATCTACTGTAAAAGGTCTTGCAAGCTGTTTTCTAACTGCAGGTGCAGCTCTTGGTGTGGACTTACGATGTCAGTGCATCAACACAATTTCACTCATCATTCCTCCCAAAAACATGGCAAACATTGAAATCATCCCTGAAGGGCCACACTGCAGTGTAGTGGAAATCATGTAAGTATAATCCATGTGAAAGGTGTATGCAGCTTTTACAGTACTCTAGAATTTCAATAGGTGCTGTATGCAGGTTTGAACTTATTCAGTAACATTTGCTGTTTTGATTTTGCAGTTCAACAATGAAATTCAGCCAGCAAACCTGCCTTAATCCTGCGGCCAAGTGGGTGAAGATTATCATTGAACAGATGTTAAACAGGTATACATCTTACCTTTATTAACATGTGTGCATATTTTATTTTTTTAAAATAAGATGATGTTAATTAACTGATCTTAGAGCTACAAATGTAAGTTACAGTAAATGATGTTGCATTTAAGATTGACTTCATGAGTATTGTATAAACACTGCAGTACTTAGCTACTAAGCAGCAGAAATAAATGAATAATTTCAAAATGTCAGGGTGTTGGGCTTTAATCATTGTCTTGATATTTGTAATAAACTACCAACATTATATATATATATATATATATATATATATATATATATATATATATAGGGGATACATGATGGGCAGGTGGAATATGGAAAATATTCTCACTTCTGCAGAGTGAGCCCTGGATATTTCATGAGTGCTGAAGGCATGAGTGAAATATACAGTGCTCACGATGCAGGAGTGAGAATATTTTCCATATTCCATGATCTGCCCATCATGTGTGCTATTTATAACATGGAGGCGAGACCAATTTCAGTGAGAGAGGTATGTTTGTTGTTATGAGGTTCATGTCACTTTAAATGATGCTGGTGCTGTGGCAGTGTGTGTGTGTGTGTGTGTGTGTGTGTGTGAAGTTTTATGAATGGGTTGTTGTAGTGAGCTGTTCTTGGTTGGGATGTGGGTGTGTGCGTGTGTGTGTGTGGGGGGGTCTTGATTGGGTGTGCTGTATTTCAGTAATTGGTTGCCTGAGGGAGGTTCTGTTCTGTGACAAGCTGGATGTTTGCAATATACTGGTTATTTGTTGTTCGTTTTGTAGGTCAATATGTGGCAATGCAGGATTCAGTAATGTACTAAACTCGGGTTTTGAAATGCAGCACAAGAGATTTGGAAATTGTTACATTTAGAAGGAGTGCTGCAGCTGCCTGTCATTATCTATCTTAATTGTGTTAATTTCAGTGTAGGGCCTGTTTTAGAACTCAGCAAATTACAGGGTTGTTTCTTAGTGTTTTCAGATGCAGGTGAGTGATGTCAGCAGAGTAGGTATAAATGGTATTTATTTTAACTCTGCTGATGTCATCAGGATTTATTTCACTCCAGTGAAAATAACATCATTTATCTCATTGGAATTGATCTCACCCCCATGGTATAAATACATATATTAAAAGGAAAATACCTACAAATCATATATATAAAACCCAGTAGTATTCAGTCATACGCATTTCATAAATTTCTGTGTAGATGGTCTTTTTTGGTGCTAACAGGCTAACACACACTTGTTCCCGCTATGCCCAGACCAAATGGCTCAACCTGAAGGACAGAATAAAATTTCAAACATGCCTACTTGACAACAAAGCACTCTTGGGCCTCTTACCAGCTGGTACCCAGAACTTCCTTTGTCCACTCCCAAAACATCACTCAACTAGGAATGTAACCAGAAATGTGCTGACTGTTCCATATGGTATACCGAGAGTACAGTGACCGAATATGGGTGCCATGTCAAAACAGTGACTCATGTTGGATGCTATATTGATGGGCTACCCTGCAAGGGTAGTGACTGTACATGATCACTGCAGTACTAGACATCAACAGGAAGGGGGGAATAGTGAGGAGAACGGGAGGGACAGGGGATGGGTTTGAGGGACGGATGTACCTGCTGCTGCTGAGCTAGCCATGATGTGTGGTGGTTTGGGTGGCTAGCTGTGGTGCAGCAGGTACAGGGTTTGGGACCTGGTGCATAAAACTTTTGTCACTGCCTGTGGCTTGGGCACTTAATTTTTTGTGCGGTGCAGGATTTTGCCCTCTCCCTGACATGCAGCCCCCTGGAGTTGCAAATCCTTATTCAGGGGGGTGCGGGGGGGCAGAGCCCCATGTGAGGAGAGGTGTGGGGGGGCAGACCCCCCCCCCACAAAAACATGGTTTTCGATTCCAGATGTTGGGTCGCCTGAAAGAGTATATCGCCAATTTGCTTTTCAGCGATATACACTCACCATAATAGTGTTGCTATTCTGTGATTGCTATTATAACATGGAACCTTCCATATCACAAAACAAACCAAGCTTCAAGCTGTTTTGCCACTAGAGCACCGACATGGCTAAATGACCTATGTGAATCCCTACTAAGTATCCCCAAAATAGTACAATTCAAGAAAACTTTAAAACAAGTACTCACCCAAACTCCAACTGCAATTGCCATTGATATATAACCACTTCTGAATAATGCCCCACCATGACACCTGACAATATTCTTGAAGTTGCTGCTTTCCTCTATACTCTTAACCCCTCATCCTCAAATACTACCTTTTTCTAACTGTGCCCTGACAATGCCACATTCTGTGTGCTGCACTCTATCTCCTAGGTAATGTGTATATCTTGTTATAATGTTTAAACTCTGTTGTATGTGAAATATTACTTCAAAGATGAGGAACCTTTGTAAATGAACTACTCTGGCTCAAAGGTGTGTATCTGATTCTAAAAATTAAAAAAATGATTCAGCAAGGTGATCAAAAATTGCTTTGATGCAACAAAGTTACATGTTTCAAAATTGTGTTGCCCTCTATGATACTAGTTTACCATTGTTTTGTGAAATAACTAGTTTTCAGAAATAGTCTGTTAATGATTTGACTAAAGTAAACATTGCAATAGTGTGTTCTCTACCCTGATCAGGACTGTAAAAGCATGTTCTTTTTCCTGATCAGGAAAACAATTGGGCAGTTATGCAGTTAGCAGGAATACATCTACATAGTGGGCTTCTACCTCTCAAATAAATGCTATATTGATGGATATATGCAATTACTACCATGGGTGTCTGCAGGCATACTCAGTGTACTCTGCTGAGTACAGTAAAATCTGGAAAACCCAGGGGCAATATGAGCCTCTGGCCATGGAAACAAACAAAAACAGAGCCTGGTGTACCTGAAGAACTGTTTTCTCCCCTTCTTGGATGCTTTTGTGTGAGTCTGTGAATGATCTTTGGAAGATATGTGGGTGCCTACCTTACAAGCCATGATTGTATGAATGGCCCGATCAAGTATATAAGCATTAGTGCTGGTGTGAATGGACATCTGTAAGGCTGGTTACCTTAATGTAGTGCAAAGGCTTATCACAATGTATCCTGAACATTATAACTAAAAGCCAGCCAGCTTCAGCCTAATTGGTAGTATATGTGTGTGTGAGTGTGTGTGTGTGTGTGTGTGTGTTAGATGAAACAAAATGTAAATTTATCAGGACTATTGGCGCACTACATATTGTTGACTGAAATGTGGGTGAGGCAATGCTCGTGTAGCGGGGCAGCACATCTTTTGGTTTGTATTTACATGGGGGTGACATTTTGGTCAACTATCAAGTACAAATTTAAAATTCCTGGCTACACCCCTGATTACTACTCGAATATTAAAATGTTGGAAACCACATTCAGCTTTGTGTGTTTCTTTCCAACGCATAGCCATTAGTATATAGTTGGATCACAGATATTTTTGACAACTGGATAAATCAGGTTAGTAACTCTGGGCACTGCTCAACAGCCTTTTAAATCCCATCTATTAATTCCATGAAATAGATGTGCTTAAAGGAGGTAGGAAATTATTTTTACATAGTTAACTACTCTTCCATCTTCCTTTCCATGCCAGTTATGTATTGTGATATGCTTTGATGTTTTATTTTGATAAATAATATAGTTTTGAGTTGCTTTCAGAGCTACATAGAGTTCCACTCTCCTCACCAGCTACTGATCTTTCTTTTCACATTGCTAAGACATTCTATGGCATCAATAACTCCCATTCCATGCTTTTAATCTGAATGGCCTGAAACGGTGTTATTGATGTCATAGAATCTTCAGGCAGCATGAAAAGAGAGAACAGCAATGGAAGTTGTTGAATCCACATATTTTGATACCTTTAAGCATAGATTAGACAAATGGCTCCTTTCTCTTCTAATTTAGGATGAATTGCCCACCCAATGTGGGGGACAATTACGATGGGTGCAAGCCTACTTTTGTCCAAAATAACTAAGTGAACTAAGCAGCTGCTGAAAAGAAAAGGATTCAGGGTAGTTACAAAGGCAACGAAATCAGATTATTAATTTAACAAAAAAGGTCAAAAACATATCACAATGCTGGGTAGATAATAAAAGAACAACTGGAGAGCATCTAGAGGTGTAAAAAACTGTTTCCTATCACCTTTAAAGTGTGCTTAAAGTGTTGTGGAAAATTAAAAGAACCACCTTCCATTAAGACATGCTGTGCTGTTTTTATTCTTCAGGCTATACTTATCTTCTTTCTGATTCATGGTTTTGTTTTAACAATAGATGCTTAAAGAAAAACAAGCCTTTTTGTTGTCTCTAAGATATTTTCCTTTTTATTCATTTTTTTTTTTTAAATTTAGCTTTTTCCTCCTCCTTCCAAACCCTCACCCGCCGCCTAGGCATCCACCCGGTCACGGGCCGCTGGCTTCTGTCCTCAAATCAGCCACTGCCACCCGATACCCCGTGGCTTACCCCCCACGGTAGGCCCACGACACACGCCCCCTAAAGCAAGCCGCGGGCAATCGGAATTAGGTTGGGGTTCGCCTGAGGACAAATCAGGCCGAGGCGGGCTTCATTCATGGCGCGGGCTGGCTCCATCTTTTCCTGTTTTCTAGGAGGCGGGTCGTGCAATGATGCCCAGCATCTGCCCCGCCTCCAAGTAAGTGAGCTCGGGAGTGTGGTTGTTCCTGGCTCCGCCAGGAGTCCCCATCACCCCGTTGGCCCGATTCTCCCCTCGAGAAGGAGAGCAGTCCAACGGACGCCAATCCATTCTTCCGTCGCCTTCGACCACCCGGTCCGCTCCCCAACCCGGTCGCCGCGTCGCAAGCGGAAATCCAACCGCTGCGCCGACGGGCTGGCCGTTCCTTTTTATTCAGCATATTGCCAGATAATTTTTATTTTTCAAATCACAATGTATTTTTTAATCTGAGCCAATAGCGATATGAAAACATTTGCTGTGGAGCCATTGATTTTCATTAATTGATTAAAAGTTTCTTCCTGTTCAGCAAATGAAAAAAAATTCAAAGAGCAGCAGAGATCAGAAAATAGAGATCAGATCAAAAAGGGATACCATGAGATACTGCTATTTAGACACGAAATATATTATATTTTTCTGGAGACTACAGCTGTATTTGCTTCTGTATATTATCTTGCAAGTGGGAGATCTGACTTTCTCATGGGTCATGTAACAAGGTCCCTAAACTTCAGACTGTTAGCTGTTGGATGATATACCATTGGAATATGAAAGATATAGTGCAGCTTTCTTGGCATAGTCTTTTCATTAGATAATCCATTTTTGTAAATCATATTCCTTTACTTGGATCCTTACAAGAGGAAGAAGAAATGGAGATATTCCTTGAGCCACTGATCCCTCAACCAGTTTAAGTTCAAGTTTATTTCACCAGGAAGACTCTGTTGAGCAAGCTCATTTGCAAGGAAGTCCTGCTTAGGACGCCACAATTAAGTACAAGCAGTACATAGTATTGATCAATAGGAGAGATACAGAAAAAACAGACCACGGTTACTGTAAATGCATGTAAAAAACAGGTCAGACATTGGAAGAGAGGATTTATATTCTACTAGATCTGGGCTACAACAGCAGAGCTATCTATAATACAATTAACAAGGCGGTGAATTAGGACTAAAATAAAATACGTGATACAATAGGTTGAGCCAGAATCTAGGTCAACTGCATAGAGGTAGCGTGAGTGACCTGGGTTGGGGAGATAGGAGATATGTGCTGACTGTAAGTTAATGTTATCATATAGAGCAAGCGGTGGACTATTTATTGTGACATTCTTCCTTGAGGGAGTGGTTAATAAGGTTTTTGGCCATTTTAGAAGAGATTAATTCAGCGATTTTGAGGGAGAATTGTAATTTATTTCAAATAAAGGGGATGGTGTTGCTGATGACTGTTTTATGATAACAAGTGCAAAATGTTGGTGTATCTAATAGAATGATGGAATTTTTTCTAAGAGAATAACAGCCGTACAAGCAGTTATATAGGGATGAGATGTAATGTGGAAGTTTGTTCAGAAGATATTTATAGGCCCAAAGTCAGCTGTGGAGTGTCCTTCTAGTTGTAAGGGACAACCAGCCTTTGGTTGAATAGAGGGCACAGTGGTGAGTGCTCAATGGGGCATTAAGTATAAAATGGATGGCCCTGTGGTAGAGAGTATCTAGTTATAGGATGTCCACATAGTCTACTAGGGGAAGGAAGGTGGCTTGGACAAGTCTTTTTCTGACTTCAGTGGGAAAGAGAGTTTTGTTCCTATAGAAAAAGCTGAGCCTGATTCTTAATTTGTTTGTGAGGTTCTCAATATGGATAGTGAAAAAGAATTTATTATCCAGTGGCTAGTCGCCATAGGAAAAATGGCTGCACCACTATACAGTATTGGTGCTAATAGTTCTATTGTGTTTGCACACATTGATGATCTGTTGTAAGCAGTAAGATGGGAGAGGGTGTTGGTTCAAATTCTAAATTACATCCCCATGTGCACTGCGAGGCACCAGGCACCTGAGCCCAGTACTTTCAACAACCAGGAGCATCAAATTGCGCTTATATAATGAGACCCCTATAGCAAAATAAAAAAAAAAAAATCATTATTTGAAAAAAGATTAAATGGTTTAATTTCCATGAGTTTGCTTACTATGGAGATGAGACTTACTGGATGATAATTCATCCCTTGGTCCGCTCTTGTGTAATGGCACTACATGTGCCATCCTCTGGTCCAGTAGCACGCATCCTGACTCCAGTGAGGTGCTGTACAGATCCGCCAGCAGTTCCTCCAACACCTCCGCCATCTCCTCAGCATCCTGGGGTGGATACCTGCCTTGTCTACCCTCAGTGCCCTCAAATCTCTCTCCTGCTTTTTTTCTTAACAGTCACTCCATATGATGTTTTGGTCTTTTTAACTGTGTGTTCAAGGCTTAAATATGTTGTCTGCAAATTGGTTTAGGGGGTTTCTGCTATCTGTGCCACTGTTATAGCTGTTGATAGACTGCTGGAAGACAGTTCTGTCTAGCTGTTAAAGCTCAGAGCAAAGAGGAAATGACAGGTGGGAGTTCCACCACTTACACCGCTGACTCACTGTATGACCTTGAGCAAGTCACTTGAACTAATGGTACCTCAGCTGTAAAATTAACTAGAAAGAGAACTAGGTAGCAGAAACCACATAGTAAATAAAATGTTGTCCATGGATGATGTTGTTCTCTGGTCAGCTACCCTGTCTAGATCAAAACACTGTGTGGCAGTTAAATAGAAACATAGAATTTGTTGGCAGAAAAGGACCGCTTGGACCGCCCAGTCTGCCTAGATTTTTTCTGCCTAGTCTATCTCTGCAGACTGTATCTGGTCTCCAGTGACCCAACCATCTCCCTGTGCATTTACTCATATTCTATTATATCTATCCCATGCATGCTAGAAGTCTCCTGCTGCTTTCGTCTACACCACTTCTGCTGGCAGTCTGTTCCAGGCATCTGTCACCCTTTCATTGAAGGGGTACATCCTCACATCCCTCTTAAACTCTCCACCCCCTGTAGCTTCATTGCATGTCCCCTGGACTGGTGCTCTTTCTTCTTTGAAATAGACTTCCCTCATGTATCCAGTTCACCCTTGTGAGGTACTTGTAGGTCTCTATCATGTCTGTCCTTGTAGTGCTTTTGGTGCAACCCACGCACCAGTTTAGTTGCTCTCCACTGGACTGCCTCCACTTTATATCCTTTTTGAAGTGTGGCCTCCAGAACAGGACACAGTACTCCATGGGGGTCTCACCAATGAAATATATAGTTGCAACACCACCTCTCCCCTCCTGCTGGAGATACCCCTCCCTATGCACCCCAGCATCCTACTAGCCCTATTCACTGTTTTGTTGCATTGCCCTGCCACTTTGAGGTAATCAGTTTTGATAACCCCAAGGTCCCTTTTTAGTGACTGTCAGTACTTTCCCACATCCTATACTCAGCTTCTGGGTTCCAATGCTCTAGATGCACGAGTTTGCAATTTTTAGCATAGCACTCCAATTGCCATGCTCTTAACCACTCCTCGAGTTTCTCATGATCCCTGCACATTCTTTCCACACCCTTCTGAGTGTCCACTCTATTGCAGATTTTGTTATTGTTTGTAATGAGGCATACCTTCCCTTCCAATTCTTCTGCAATGCCCCTTATGAAGACTTTGAAGAGGACCAGATACAGTACTGAACTCTACAGCATCCTCTTGGTCACTGTTACATCATTAGAGTGTAGCTGTTTAACACTACCCTCTGTCTCCTAAACTCAGTTTACCACTTTGAATCCCACTATCCTGGTGGGTGGCCAGGTGGAAGTGAAAGAATCCAAGGCACTTTTCGCAAGTGTAGGGGAATTTTGTTATCAATAAATATCCAGATATACAGCACCGAAGAGGACAATTTACATAAAAGAAAAATTCTTTAAACAAAATACACATCTTGTTTTATCTAACTGTTATAAAAAGTAAACAAAATTTTATATGATTAAGTGAATCTCACAGTGTGTTAATTATTCAAGAACCATGTACAATGTTTTCAATACATATCCACTTGTGAAGAAGTAAGTAGTCTTTTTTCAATGTCATATCTGTTTCCAAGCATACCGGTATTTGTTGTAAAACCTGCTGGGCTGTGCATTCCTTTTGCTGTAAGAGATATAGACATCTTGCCTGCCAAAAGTAAAATCTAATAACTGCAAAAATTAGTCTCAGGGTACTGGGGTGAAATCTATGAAGCCTTATAGGATATATTCCTAGAACTAAAATTTCATAGGTAACAGGGTTTAGCAGCTTTTCTTTCCATGTTTTTACCAATATTGCCCAAAATTACTGTGCAAATGGACGTAGAAGAAATAAATGTTCCTGAGTTACTAACACCTATGAGCATGTGTTTCTAGGATACATGCGTTTCTCTATTGCTTTGTGCTTATGTGCATTGCAGACTCCTAACCTCCCATGGCAGGAAAGTCAGCTGATGTCCCAAAGTTGTAGCAGAATTAGTTTGTCTATAATTTGTAGAACACTTTGTTAAGTTGCACTGTGCAATACTCTAAGGGTGGAGTTTCAAAAAACAAGGTTGTTACGATGGTGTGCTAAAACGTTTTCCTTGTGTTGGTAAGTAGAACTGTGTGTGGAATTTTCCATTGCCTCAGTGTTGACAATACTATATGGAAAAAGTATTGGTAAATGTCTAAACTTGGTTTTTGGTTGCATTAGAAATGGTGGACTACACCATATAGAAAACATTCCTTGAAATTAGTTATTCATAATTCTGTTCCAATTGTGTATCTTGCCTTAAACATACTGTGAAAGAACACAAAAGCGTGTAGCGTCTTTATTCCCCTATGCTTATAGTCTTGATATGTCAGATTCCTCTTGATAGGGTTCTAAGGGCTCCCCCACAGGCCTTGAAAAAATAAATTATTTACAGTGACTTCTAAATATCAATGTAAGGGAAAAACATTTGTTATATAGAGAATGACTGGGAGAATTAATGTTTTTGTTAAGTATACTCTTTCATGTTTGGATATTATTTTGGATTTCTATGAGGAAATCCATGCTGTAGCCTTGTGGATTCTATTCTTCCAGTTACATGCAGCATTATCCTCACTGCTAAGTCTCACCTCTCAAATTTATATTGGTTCCATAGAGATATTGATATTAGCAATGTTATTTACAGCAGTGGCTTTGGGTTCCATTTTTATTGGAAATCCTTGACTTTTAGCATAATTTAATTTGGCTCCAGACACCTTTTCATAATTTGATATAACTGTCATAATCTCAGATTCTACTTCCTTATTCTGTGTACATACACAGATATCATCTGCATATGCCACCACAGTGGATGCTACAATTTGGTGCATCAGGCGTATACCTGGAATCTAGGGGTTATTCAATATTTTTCATAGTAAGGGGTCTATTGCAAAGGCATACAACAATAAACTGAGTGGGCATACCTGTCTTACCCCTTTTTGTCCTAAAAAACATTTTCCTGACTGGACGTTAATGTAGGGCAGTATTGTTCCATTATTATATAATATGCAGATCCATGAAATTAGTTTGTTTGGAACATGGTATACCTGCAGGACATTAAATAGAAAAGTAAGTATGATCAATCCTATCTAATGCCCTTTCCTGATCTAGAGATAATATATATCCTTACTTACTTACTACTTGCCAGCAGAAACAGGCCACATGGTCTATCAAGTCTGCTCGAGTGTGCAGCTAGCACCTCACTTGCAGCTGCTCCTCTCCCCCTGACCACCCCCCACGCAGATGAGTGCCAGCTAACCTTGAACCAGATTAAGCTGTTGGTGGTATTTCCAGTAAATGGGGGAAATTTGGCCAGGACACCAGGGAAATTCCTTTACGTGTCCTGTAGGGGGAGTTGCTTCTGCTTGACTCATGGCCAGTTCCACAGTTGGAGTGGTGGAGGAGGTGGTGTTGCTTGTTTTGGAGCATTGGGCGAACGCTATGGATTTACACTGGACTTTATCCGGGCAGGACTTTTGTGTTGAGACTTGTACAGTGCTGCAGGACTTACCTTGGTGAAATCCTGGACATGCCATGGACTCCTCTGGCATGTTGCATGTGGGAATAAATTGGGATGGTACTGTTGGCGCAGTGACTAGATCTACTGAACTGTAGGTGGAGAAAGTCTCTTCCAGTGCATCTCTGGCCCTTTGTGGATCTTTGGGGGCTCCAGAGTTGGTAGCAGATGAGAGCAGGTGGTTTGGAGTGCTCCCGAGCTGAGAGTCTTGTGGGATGGTGCAGCATGCACACTTAATGAAGGAGGCTGATATTCGGAGGCAGGATGCCAGGATACAACTTGATCCTGCTATGACTCAGGTATGGAAGGCTTTGCCTTTGACATTCATTTACTCGGGGATACAGGCATCTGGTGCACAGAAGGGGAAGGAGGCATGTCAGTCTGGAAATGATTTGCATGGAGGGTAGGACATTGGAGGGTCACAGAATCCTGGAAGGACTGGGTGTTGTGTTGATCACCCAGACTTTGGAGCCTGTACTAATAGGAGGTGGCTCTCCCTTTTTGGGGACTTCAGACCTTTCCTCCCCATTGGTGGGAGGAACCAGGGGGAGACAGACCTTTTTCCCCCTAAACAATGGTCCCGGGTCATGTTTTGCTGGACGCAAGTTGGACATGGGATCCCATTGGATAATAGCACACTGAGCTCCCCTTAGACCGTGGAGGGATTAGTTATACTATGGAACCTGGACTTGGGGGTATAGCTCAGGTGGGGAAGGTGAGCACTGGGGCTGGGCTTTCTTTGGACACTGGTCTGCCAGCCTTTCTGGTGGATTTAGGAATGCTGCCCTTGTCGGACCCACCTTATCATATTGATACTACTACCAATATGGTTTCTCCGGAAATACCTACTGGTTGTGTTTCCCCCGGGCTCCCTTCTATGGGAGTCTCTGATTATCTAAGCACCAATGAGGGGGCAGGGGCTTTTGGAGGACTGCCCTGATTGCCAGATTTGCCACCTCCTGGTATGTATCTTACAGTTCCCGGACTACAAGGCCCTTACAGGAATAGGCAGACACATGATTTGTCTGGGGCTGACAGGGTGGACTTGGAATTTCCTCACACTTCTGCTCCATCCTACCATCCTCAGTTGGTGAAGAAGGCCTCCTGATCAGCAGGCAGTAATTGGACTCGATTCAGAAAATCTGACTCTTTTGTGTCCTCTCCTGCCCTGCCCAGAGACGTAGTGCTGTCCATCTCTTTTATAAAGGGGGATTGGCAGAGAAGCCCAATAGGGTCTATGTGGGGAAGACCCCGTTGCGAGACTCTGTGCTCATGACACTTCATGAATTGTACATTTTATTGCATGCCCCTATGGATGGATACTTTAATCTGAGTTTCTGATCCCTTGTGTATTTGGTTAAATTATTGTCTGATTATGATAAACTTAAGGACACTCCTCTATGGACTCCCTTTCAGGCAGTCCCCATCATCAACCCTCCGGTAAGTATGATGACTGTCCTGCTTAAGAATGAGGGGGTTAAGATTCAACATGTACACTACTGGTTGGCTCAACGTTGTGAAGTGCTGGGGAAACCAGAATCAGTTTTGAACACCGAGCTATTCTGGATCAGGTGCTGGCACATCAGGATTAAATTGCAACACACAGCTACTGGTCTTTAGCATTTGCCAAGTGCCTTTTATCTCAGGAGGGATAGGGCACAATGCTTCTATCCAGGACAGCCCAAGATGTGCTTTCACTGTGGCTCTGAAGCACATCTTAGTAATGCTTGTGACACAGTGCACTGTAACTTGTGTCTGGAATGGGGGCACATGGGAGTACAATATGCCAAAGCTTTGTGTTGTAACTTATGCAATGATACTGGACATTCCTCTCATAGAAACATAGAAACATAGAATTTGATGGCAGATAAGGACCGCTTGGCCCACCTAATCTGCCCATTTCCCTACCTAATGGATAAGCTGCAGATCCTAGTTAATCAACAGTCTACTTCCTCCTACCCCCCCACTAGAATTGCCTTATGTCTGTCCCATGCATTCTTGAATTCCCCTACTGTTTTTGACTCCACGACCTCCTCAGGAATGCTGTTCCATGCATCCACAACCCTCTCCATGAAAAAATACTTCCTCACATTAACTTTAAGCTGCTCCCCCATCTTCAAATTGTGCCCCCTTGTTCTTGCACATTTCTTTTTCTGAAAGATGCTACCCTCTTAGACTTTGTTGAGGTGCTTGAAAGTTTCTATCATTCCCCCCCTCCTTTCCTCAAGGGTATACATATTAAACTCCTTTAGTCTCTCTTTGTACAGTATGTCTTCTGGTGCAGACCCTGCACCATTTTGGTTGCCCTCCTCTGGACAGCCTCCACCCTGTCTATGTCTTTGCTGAGATGGGGTCTCTAGAACTGCATGCAGTACTCCAGATGGGGTCTAACCAACTGTCTGTACAGAGGGATAACAACTTCCTGTTTTCTAGCAGTGATGCCTCTCCCTATGTATCCCAGTATCCTCCCAGCCCTCCTTACTGCCTTTTCACATTGCTTGCCCACCTTTAGGTCATCTGATATAACTACCCCCAGGTCCCTTTCCATTTTTTTGTTGTCAGTATCTCATCTCCCATTGTGTACTCTTCCCCTGGGTTTTTGTTTCGCAGATGGATTACTTTGCACTTCTTCACATTGAATCTAAGCTGCCATACATTTGACCATTCCTCCAACCTTGCCAAGTCCCTTCTCATCCTTTTCACCCCTCCTTGTGTATCAACCCTGTTGCAGATCTTTGTGTTGTCTGCAAAGAGACATATTTTCCTTTCCAGTCCCTCTGCAATGTCACTTATAAAGACATTAAAAAGGACTGGACCCAGTACTGAACCCTGTGGTACCCCACTAGTAACCCCCCCTTTCTTCACTGTGGGCTCCGTTTACTATTACCCTCTGTGTCCTGTTGTCCAGCCAATGTTTTACCCAGGCTACTAGCCTGGGACTCACTCCCAGGCTGGCTAATTTGTTTATTAAGCTTTTGTGCAGGACTGTGTCAAATGTTTTGCTAAAGTCTAGGTAGGCCATGTCCACAGCCACTCCCTGGTCTACTACTCTGGTCACCCAGTCAAAGAAATAGACTAGATTTGTCTGACATGACCTTCCTGCTGTGAATTCATGCTGCCTTTGGTCCTGTGCCCCATGGGCCTCTAGGTACGCAACAGTTCTTTACTTCAGAAGTGATTGCATCATTTTCCCTACCACTGAGGTAAAACTGACAGGTCTGTAGTTTCCTACCTCCATCTTGCTCCCACTTTTATGAAGGGGAATCACATCCACCCTCCTCCAGTCCTCAGGTACCACACCATCCTCCCATGATTTGTTAAAAAGGGTAGTCAATGGTGTTACTAGTTCTCCCCTTAGTTCTTTTAGAATTCTGGAGTGAATCCCATCAGGCCCCATTGCTTTGTCCACCTTCAGTTTTATGAGTTCTTTCAGAACTCTTTCTTCTTTGAAAGGACCAATATCAACCCCCTTGGGCACATGCCCTTGGATCATGCATAACGAGAGAGATGTGGGGGACAGTCAGGATCGTATTTTGGAGCAGGCTCATTGTGCACAACAACAGCAGAGACAGAGGGCACTTGCTGCATCAATAGCACATGCAGTGGAAACAGAGGAAGTGATCCCTGAGACACAGACTGTGGCCCCTATACTCTCGGAGGAGATACTCGTTACATCTCAGAGTCTTCCATCCCAGCAGGAGGCTTTGATTCAAGCTCCTGATGCACTGGTTCGAGTGGAGCTTCCACCTGTAGGGGCTGGAATACAGGGGAACTGTCCTAGTGTGAATGAACCAATGCCCCCTCCAACACTGGATATGAAGGTGGTTGATAGAAAGAGGTCTCTTCATTCACATAAACAGCAGGAAGTGAAGGAAGGGGAGTTGGCAATCGCATTGGGAAATAACTACACCAGCTTGATGAAAGTGGAAGGGGAGGAGGATCATAGCGCTGAGATGGTGTATTCCTCCTGTGCTTTGGATCATCCTTCTACCACTATGGATACTGAGGAGGAAGCCTCTAAGATGTGGGGCAAGGCCAAGGTGTGGAAGAAACAGAAGACGGGGACTTGACTGAAGATGAATCCAAATATGGACTGTACCTGATGCATGTCTCTGTTTGTCTAGTGTTTGTTGGTCTTTTTCTTTTTCTTTTTCCCTCCTCTGTCTTTCATGGCAACTTTGTTTCATCTAGCCACCTTGAACACCCATAGTGTTAAGTCGTTGACAAGGAGAGGTACACTTTTCATGGCCCATAGGGATTTGGACTATGATGTCTTTTTTCTTCAGGACACCTGTTTACACACTGCCAATTATATTTACTAGGCTGGTAGACATTGGTTCTGGGGGCCATCGTTTTGTTCAGCAGGTACTGCCTGCTGTAAAGGAGAGAACATTTTATTTTCAGGTGATGCCTGGAAGATTATGTGATTTGTTGATATTGACCCAGGACAGGTGCTTCTTTTGGATGTCATCTACCAGGACACACCTTTCCGGTTTATTAATGTATAAGTTTCCCATGGTAAAAAGGACAGGGTGGATCTTTTCCATGTTATTCGCCCTTTTTAACACACCTCCAGGCATGTAGTGTGTGTGGGGGACTTTAATTGAGGAGTGTCCACCTCTGATCGAGGTGGACACACTGTAAACATTTTTGTGACACTATTACTCTTTGAGAGATCATGCAGGGTGCCTCTTTGGTGGATGCATACTGAACGGATTTTCCCTTGGGGGGACATACTTATCACCTAGCTGCACGTGCCTCTCAAATAGATTTTCTCTTTGTTTTGACTTATTTGATTTCAAGACATATGAAGCTGATTCAGAATGAAGTTTAGGATCATCTTCTACTAGGTGGTTCATTTGGTGGTACATCCTGTCTTGACCCTGGAAGGGGATACTGGAAACTCATTAATGCAATTTTGAGGCACTAGTTTGAGGGGAGGATGATAGAGGAATTCCTCTGATCCTGTCAATCAGTGGCCTATGTTTATGTAAATTTGGGGAGTTGGTGGGTGGACACTAAAACTGATTTAAAGTTATGTCTTCATCTCACCAAGGCCACTGTGAGGTCTCTACGAGGTCTTGGTATCTAGAGTATCTGGGGCTGAGACATCAGTACATGCATCTCCTTATCCTACAGTATCATACAGGAGGGGATTATTTGGCACAGATTATGCAGGTCAAGAACCGCATGAAGGTACTCCAGTATGATAGGAGTAAGTCTTTGTTCATGGAACACCAGATGGGTACACGGGAGACATCTGGGTTGATTGACCCCTATGATAGCTGTCGCCACAGAGTGATGCATAGAATGGTTATACGGGTATGTATGGCATCAGGGCAAGTTGTTACACAATGGGATTCAGTGTTACAGGAGGTTCAGGAGTATTTGCAGAACATGTTCGGACGCACCCATTGCGTAGGTACAATGGATATTTTTCTTGCCCATGTTGAGATTACTTATATTCCTGAGGAACATCTTGACCGTCTTATGGGGGACATTGCTCTGGAAGAGGTGGAATGGGCCATAGCCCATTTACACATTTATCGAGTTTGGGGTGTGGATGGCTTGACTTCTAAATTTTATAAAACATTCAGTGTACGAATAGTGGAAATTTTGCCAGTGCTTTTTAATTGGATTCTGGCGGAAGGGCTTCTTCTGAGTTCCATGTCTGAAGCTCTACAGATTCTGTTGTTTAAGAAGGGTTATTTAATTGGTCTCAGTAACTGGAGACCATTGTGCCTTTTGAACATGGATCTTAAACTTCTAATGATGATACTGAATATCCGCCTGGCTGCAGTGGCTCGGTTTGTCATTTCCCCAGTCCAGATGTGTGCCATCCCTGCCCGACATTTGATCCTTGTGAGGGAATTGTTTCATGGGGGGGGGACCTAACAGGACCTTGAGGTTTTTTTTTGATGCTTGACCAGGAAAAGGCATTTGATAGGGTGTCCTACCCCTGTCTGCATGCTGTCCTTAGGCACTACGGTGTCCCTGATTTGTTTTGCAAATGGCTCCGTATGATCTACGGTTTGGCTACACTGATCCCCCTTGTGAACGGGCATTTGTGAACTTGCTTTTCTTTAAAGGCAGGGGTCAGACAGGGGTGTCCTATGAGTCCCCTCGTGTACACATTTTGTCTGGATACCATTCTTCGGAAAATATTGATACACCCCTAAATTAGGGGTCTTCATACTCCCTTGTCCACTGGGATTGTGAAAGTCATCACCTGTGTGGATGATGTTACTCTTTTGGTACAGGATGTAGCTTCAGAATGCATCACACTGGATATTTTTCACTCATTTGGTCTCATTTTGGGCGCGGTTTTGAACATCTCAAAATGTGCTGTGATTGCTCTTGGGCTACAGGTCATGGGGGGGCTCAATACGGGGAATTCCTCTAACTTTAGGACCGTTTCAAATATTGGAGGTATATATTGGAGCTGGGGATATGGCTGTCTATAATTGGGATCTGAAACTGAATTACTGTGCATCCAGGGTTTCCTGTTGGAAATCATGGAAACAATCCAAGAGTAAATGGATGGCAGTGGTTAAGATGTTTCTACTTCCCCTTTTCCTTCATTTGGGACAGGTTTATCTGATTCCCAGAGATATGGAAACTAATTTTTACAGTTTATTTTTCCAGATGATATGGGGAAGTAGGTTAAACCCCATCAGGAGGGATGTACTGTACCTCCCCATCAAGGAGGGAGGTTTGAATATGTTTAATCCAGTGGTTAGGATAACTTGTCATTTTTTTGAAATGGAATTTTGGTTTATTTTTAGATGGGAGAGGATAGGTGTTAGAAACCCTAGATGACAGTATAGCTCAATCCCATTTTGCAACAATAGACAAGACCAAATTTTTCTCCTCTATTGTTTAGTGGAGCAGACTTTTATGTCTGAATGGTTTTGGAGAAATTGTGGAGATGGAGGAGGGCATAGATCCTCCCTAAGTTGATTCTCTGTGGCTACTTTATCAGGATATTTTGGCTGGTTACTTTTTGAAACCTCATGGGTACCCCAGTGTTCTGGAGGTTCGGTATGCTCTTACTGTACATACTAACCTGAGCAATTACCTCACCACATCCAGGATGTGGGATGTGCTCTGGCTTAGCAGTCATGGTATACTGAGTATGAAGGCTAACGCCAAACATCAGAGCATGTCGGGATGATTCTGTCCTAGGGAGGGGTGTACCAAGATTTTGGAATCTATGTGACATTTTTTTTGGAATGTCCCTTTGCTGGGGCATTCTGGGGCCTTTTGGCAAGGAGTTGGGGAGGTCCCAGGTTGGAGGTCCATGTCTTATGAGGCAGTCATACTGGGCCTCTCCCCCTCCACTGCAATGTATGATGAATCTTGTGGAAGACTTATCATTACTCTTTCAAAGTATTTTTTATGGCATGCACACTGTGTTTTTCTTTTACAGGCCTTGTTTTTGCCACCAGCTGCTGTGCTCCAAATGGTGAAAAGAGAGTTGCTTTTCATATACACGTCCCATTGTCACTCTGAAAATGGTGAGGGGTGTCCCTTGATGTGGAAACATGTGTAGGCTCATTCTGATCCTCCTTGAAGGAGGTCTGAGGTATATTCTCCCTCACTGCTCTTTGCTTATAACACCTAAGATGGATGTAAGGGGGCTGTTCTTTTGTGCCCGATTTAAGTCTTTCTTTTGGCTCTTACTTTTGTTTTGAGTTATTGATGGGGTAGGGATGGATGGGAGTGCTGTGCTTTTAAGATGTGGCAGGGGGAGCATGAGGGATTGTTATTATTTTTCATTTTTTTGTTCTTGTACTTTTTTTCTTTACTTGGTAGTACAGACAATATGTCATTACTGTATTTCTTTTCCTGTATGTTTCTTTGTCCAAATAAAAACTCCCCCTACTCTTTTCGAGAAGTGCCATGGGATCTTTAACATTCACCTGAACTATCACCAGAACAGGCAGATGGGACCTCAGTTTAACGTCTTATCCGAAAGATGGCACCTCAGAAGTGCAGCACCCCTCTCATGCTGCACTACAGTGTCAGTACTGGGACATTAACCCAAGTGCCAGGTGTGGGAATTGAACCCACAGTCCTCTGACAGCTCTCTGATCTCCCGGCCTCAGAGGTGAATGTGCTACCTGATGATCCAGTGACACTGCACAATGTGCCCTGGTGCTGTACCCAATTTGCTACATGAAATCAAGTCCTTTATAAATATGAGATTACTGAAAATAGATCTCTGTGGTATTGCATATGATTGCACAGGGGATATCACATCCTCTACTATGTGAAGCAACATTTGTTATAAGATAAAAGCTAAGATTGTATAAATTCATATTCAAAATTCTGATTGGTCTCCAATTTTTAAGGGAAGTTTTGTCTCCTTTTTTGTATAGCATAATCATTATGGCTTGTGTCATATTTCCGGGAATATTTCCATTCTCTAAAATTTCATTGTAGGCAAGTGTTAATACCGGGTCTAAGAGTTCAGATTGTAAGATATATAATTACAGTGGTAATCCATCTTAACCTGGGGAGGTACTCTTTTTGGAATTTTGTAATTGCTTTTGAGACTTCTTCAATAACAATTTCTGCCGTAATTTTTTGCCTTTGTTCCTGTGAGATTGCTGGAATAGAGAAATCATGAAAAAAATGTGTCTTCCCAGACTGCTGCTGTACTAGAGCAAAACATACCCTGTAAGTAATTCTGTGCTACTTCTAATACGTTCCCCTTGTATTATATAAGACTCCAGATGGATCATCATATAAATTTTCTATATAAGAGTTTTTGACCCTATCGGTACAACTTTTGTACATCTCTAACTTAGGTTTTCTTCCTTGTGTACTGAACTGGGCCTCCATCTTTAAAGACTCGGCTCCTTTATATTGATACAAAAACATTTCTTCTTTGATTTGTTTAGTTTGTACTGAGAGGTCCAATTATTTTTTCTGTGCCCAGGAAATTAGTTGAAACAGTTGTTTTCGTAGTCTCAAATATTGGAAATAATCCTCTATTTTCTGCCTAACAGCATATGTTATAAAAAAGCTTATGAACTCCTGTTTAGTTTTCTCCCACCATGGACCTATTGAGTCATAGGCTTCTATAATAGAGACTGTTGCTCTAAACAGATCAGTCAATTTAGCCATAAGGGTATTATCCAACAATAAAATACTATTAAAGGGAAACACTGGAAAAGGCACAGCTGTACCCAGGCATTACAAAAATGCCTGATTAGTGTTTCAGATAGTAACTTTTTTTTTAATTATCTTTAATTGCTTTTTAGTGATTTAAACAGTGGCCTTCAACTTTCACTTTCTAGTTCTGGCAGCCACCATCTCATGAGTAGCAGTGAGCTTCCTGACCTCACTTTATGCTAATATGTCCTGCCAACCAATAGCAGAGGTCAAACAGACATATTAGCATAAAGTTAGCTCCGGAAGCTCACTGCTACTCATGAGATGGTTGCTGCCAGCAACAGAAAGTGGATGTTGTGGGTAGCTGTTTTAAATCATTAAAAAAGATGTTACTATCTGAAAGCACTAATTGAGAGTTTCTGTAGTGTCTGAGGAAAGCTGTGCCTTTTCCAATGTTTTCCTTTCAGCTTCCACCTTGATTTTATGTTTGATCTTCTACCTGGCCCAATAACACATTTGCAGTGTACTGCAAAATGGTCTGACATTTCCAGTGGTATCATAGACGCCTTTAAAATTGTTATAGAACTAGCAAAAAAAAAAACAAACAGTCAATTCTGGTCCCTAGTGTTCCCTTAAAATATGTTTTTGCTCCAGAATTATGTACTGCTCTATATCCATCTTGTAGATTTGCAGAATGTATTAATTTTTGGAAATAATTCATGTCACTGAATATTTTGATAGTGCTTCCCCCTCGGTCTGCTTTGGAGAGCCCACAACTGAAATCTTCCCCTAATATTAGATTTCTGTTCATATATAAAAAAGGTCTATTTTTTGAAAATAATTCTACTTGTGATGTAAACCCTTCAGTAGCATACACATTTATGAGCCTGAATTTTTGAGTGTTATCGGTCATGTTGAGCATGGGTGCCTTCTCAGGGCATATTTCCACTTTTTTTGTAATATGAAAATCGTAAGTTTTGTACAGAATCCTTACCCCATCACAGGTGTCTTTTCCTTGTGACAAATAGGAGCTACCTACTGTATGTCCCAAATCCATTGCATTTGAAAAAGCTTATGTCTGATCTTAAGTCTAGTGTTTTGCACAAAAGAAGGATGTTATTTGGGAGGCCTTTTAGAATTCATAATGTAGTCAGTCATTTCTTGTAATTCTTTATACTGCATACATTTATGGTTAGGGGTGAGACCTTAATATTTCTGTCCATTAACAGGCAGATGTGTATTGCTTCAACTTTACAATTTTAAGCATAGCCTCCTGTTGTACTAAATATGTAGTATGCATACCCTGTTTCTTTGTTGACTCAATTCTGGAAGAAGGCTATTCTAGCACTGGGACTGGGACTGTTCCCAGAGTTTCTATGAATACCTGAGAAGAGCTACCCTAACAGTAAGTCCCTTCTTTTTCTTGTGTTAAATCATGTAAGTCTTCATTAGGGAGTGATGTAGTAGCCCAAGCTTGTAAGACCCTTACTTGAGCATCTGTAATAAGTTGTTCTGATCCTGAGGACTTTGTCCACTCTATTGTGTGCTGCCCATGGACGTTGCCTCTAAGGATGTCCTGTTGCATCACAAAGATTACATTTTAAAGGGTTGGGGCAAGCAAGACTTACATGGCCATACTCCAAACATAAATTACACCTTGGCTCATCACACACTGAGCTGAGGTGTGTTCTAGCTCCACATTTATGGCAAGTTCTCAGTTGCTGGGGATAAAAACATGAACTTATGTCCCTACCAGTAAAGAAGTTACCTGGAAGGTGGTTGATTTGTTTGTCTTAATTGTATTTTAACTTTCCAGCCCCATCCATATAAGAATCTTCATCTAAAATTGGTGTGAGGTAGTCTAGTACATCACAATGTTGTTTAAGCCAGTACTGCACATCAGAAATATTTACACCTTCATTTTGAAAAAGCAATGTTATTGTTTTAATAGTAGGTTTTGTTAGGGGAACTGAAAAAATAGTTTCCATAAAGGTCTATCTTTTACAAGTTGATATTTTTGCCAAAACTTCTCTAGAGTACTTATTTACTTAAAAATTATGTCATATGTCACCTCCCCTTCACATAAATAAATGGAAATAAACCACTGGCAACAATCCCCATTGCATCCTTCAACATTGCATGAATGACTGTTTTCCTATCAGAAGCATTTTCTGCATCCCCATTATACTTAAGTCACACAGCATTTCATCTCCGTGCTGGTTCTCCCTCCCGTTTAAACAAATCAGTCATTTGAAAAGAACCTGATCGTGTTGTTGAAATTGTGGGGTTGCTCTCATGTTAGGCATTGTTTGGTTCAAGTTCTGAAGCAGTCTGTGGTTTTGTGTAAAGGGACTCTTTGTTGTCCTTGTGTGGCAGGTCAGAGAGAGAGGCTCAACTCTAGCAAGTCCAGTATGTGTCTCCATAGCCGAAGGAATTGAGTTTGTATTTCTTTGGTTTGCAGAAAATACTTTATTTTGTCCCAAATCCTGTATGTTTGAAGTGCTGGGATGTCCTGTAGAAGTGAATAAGTTCTGATTTTTGTGGCCAGAGTGTTGTTTTTTAAAGGAAGGTGTGTCACCTTTTTGAGTATCATGTGAGGACTTATTTGTTTCTCTCCCTTGTTTCATTATTTCGGCAGCCAAAATTGGCCCTGTGTATGTCCTTCCTTCCCCTGTGCCCAGTTCTTGCCAACCTGCTGCTCTCAGTGCAATCGCTGCACTCCATTCAGTTGTTGATATTTGTTTGTCAGCTTCCCGACCTTTCCAGGGTTCCTTTGATGTAGAAAGTAGTTGGTGCGGTGCCTCATTATGTAGAGGTTTTATTTCCTTTGTGTTTTCAGGATCAGCATTAGTGTCACTATTCTGGATGGGTGATGACACTGAATCCCAGCTGTTGGTTGTGTTAAAGTTCAGCAAAGCAGTCCACTGTTCAGTAGTCTGGGTAGGTTTAACATTTAGTTCTTCCTAAAGGAGATGTAAGATCTAATTCTTATGCGAAAGGATAGTAGAGAACAAAAGTTCTTCCTTCTGTTTTCCTGCAACATCATCCTGCACATCTGTATGTTGTTCATCACTTTGCTCTATAGTAGCAACTGGCATGGTGGTACTGGCTTCATTTCTTACCCTTGCATTGTTTAGTGGAGTGCTGGATTCTTTGTCCATTCCCTTAGGGTGTATGATCTCCTCAATATCCATTCCAGTCATATCAACTGAGGCACGAAAAACAAAGCACTGCTCCATTCCATCTCCAACTTCTCCCTCTCCTCCTCCACCAATACCCGACTCCTCCACCATCTTGTTGATGACAGGCAAGAGCTCCCCCTACCACAAAGGTAGGGGAGTTTTTTATTGATGGTAACAAAACAAATATAAAGAAAACAACAGTGCAATCAAAGAAACAAAATCACAACAAATATAGAAGAGTTCATAAATCAGAATACATCATACAATTAAACAAAATTAAGCCTTTATTCGGTATAAGCAAACAGAATTATAGAAACCCCAAATAACCTGCCATAGCCCATAATATACCTAAAAGAACTCATCACCTAAAATATTTTAGACATCACCCATATATAATCTTAATTAGTTTTCAAGCTTAGTCTCTTACTTAAATTTTATAAAAAAGGAAAGGCCTCTCCACCATGAATTAACTTTCTGCACTTCAAGAGCCAACAATTCCTTATCAAGAACTGTTCGAAGGGCATTTTCACAAACAGCTTTTAATATTGCATACTGCATTCTCTGCTGCCTAAGCACCCATTGTACCACTGCATTCCATAAATAATATTTTAATACAGAGAAAAAAAAACAGATAAGGAACTTTTCCGGTATTTAGCCAAATGATAGGTATATTCCCCTAACATCAGGGCTTCATATGTAATATTTTGCAGCCAAGGGAATTTCCAGGCCTGGGCTAGGAAAATCCATAGGTTACCAGTACTTGAATTTGAACAATGAAGAGCAAAATATTCCATGGATTCTTCCGGGCTCCACAGTCTGTGTATGGGTATGATCGTTCTTCGAGTTGTTTGTGCTTATGGTTGCCACAGACATTGAGTCATCCATACGCACTAAGCCAGATGATTTCCCATATGTATTCTGGGATTCTTTCCTCTTTTAGCATGGTTAACACTTTATCTGTGTTCTGGGGTGTGTAAGTTTTTAATTCTGGATGCATGGGGACACTAATCTCCAAAATGTGTTGATATAACTTTTTCTGCATTACTGACCTTAAGAAAGATTTTGAAATGTTCAATTTATTATGTTTTTGTACTGAGGATTTCATGGAATCAGGAATCTGTAGACATTTTGAAATTTATTTTTGGGTGGGCTTCTCCCATTTAGTTATGAAAACACGCCAATATTCATAAACCATAAATTAACCAATGAAGGTAACATCTGCCATGGTTTCTTGATTGAATGGATCAAAAATAGTGAGTGGAAAAAGGTGACCAGATCTATCATTCTCAAGCCAACTTTCTGATGGGGGAGGTATGTATAGCCTCTTTTAATTGTATTGTATAGAGATCATAATGTTTTTAAATGTTAAATCTAGTAGGTGTTCAAGACTTACAGATCTCAATATTTGCTTGATTTTAAGTAGTCATGGAGATTTCCAAAACCCATTCAACAACCACCATTTGTTTCCCTCTAAACAATTTGTAGCAATTCTGTTATCCTGTAAAACATTCAGTCTGAGCCAAAAAAAGTATCAGCCATGATTCTGCTGAGGGTTTCAGATTGGTTAATCCTGTTTCTACCCATACATGAGTGGCAGGAGCTGTTGTAGGGAAAACCCACCATAGATCTTAAAAGACATATTATTGTTTTTTTCTAAGTTTAACATGTACTTATGATCCCATAATTCTGTGCCATATAATATTTGAGAGTTATATTTTACTTCAGTCACACTCAGCAATGGTCTTATTGAGTGGCCTCCAAATCTTGCATTGAATCTTTTCAGTGCTAGTGATGTATTCGTAACCTTATTTTGAATAGATGTACAATGTGACTTCCAGCATACATTTTTGGAAAAGACAAGACCCAGATATGTATAATCATTTATAACTTGTAAGACTTTTAATTTTGTTTACTATTACCACCAAATAACATTATATTTGATTCTGACATGTTTATTTTTAAACTCATTTAATCTGCAAAAGAGTCCAGGAGGTTTAATTTTCCCTGGGGACCCTTAGTTGTTAATGATAACAATGTAAGGTCATCTGCGTATGCCAATCCTGGGCATTGCTATGACCTAATCTTTGGTGAATCTGTACTAGAGGTTTATAATGTTTTCAGTAAAGAATCCAGGTAAATTGAAAACAATGTGTGGGCAAGAATGCACCCCTGTCTAACCCCAGTATTTGTTGGAAACCGTGAAGAGAAATTAACACCCAAATCTAGCCTTACTAATGACCATGTGTTGGAATACAGTAACCTAATAAGACTAATCATAACTGGCTCTATTCCAAAACTATACATTGAGTTCTAAAGCTTTTTTCTACTTATCATATCAAAGGCAGTTGAGAAATCAATGTATGCTGCATACAATTTTTGTGCCCTTAATGTAATATATTTCTTACACAAACAATGTAGTATGTAGTAGAGTCAAGCCATACAAAAGCAAAAGTATTGGACTTTAGGAGGGCTGACTTTGGGAAAATGAGAGAGTGCCTCAGAAAAGCACTAGCAAACAGGCAAGGGGGGGTGGAGGAACAATGGGGAGTAGTCAAAACAGCCATCACAGAGGCAACAAGCCTTTGTGTGAAGCAAATCAACAAAACACAATGAAGGAAAAAAAATGCTGTGGTTCTCGAAAGAGGTGGCAGGGAAGGTTAAGGAGAAAAGGATAGCATTCAGGAAGTATAAGGAAACACAGAAGGAGCAGGACAGAGAACGTTATCAGTTAAAGCAGAAAGAGGCAGGGAAGGCAGTCAGAATAGAAAAGGCCCAAACCAAGGAAAAGATAGCCAACTCTGTTAAGAAGGGGGATAAGACCTTTTATAGGTACATTAGGGAGTGAAGAAAGACCAAGGGAGGGATACTGAGGCTTAATAAAGGGGAGGGAATGTGGGCAGAGTGCGACAGTGAAAAAGCAGGGATACTGAATGAATATTTCTGCTCAGTATTCACAAAGGAAGAGGAGGGGAAGGTACCTAAACCAAACAAGAGAAACACTCTGGATATGGGGGTTGATACCAGTTCATTCACAGAAGAAAGGGTTATGAAAGAACAAGTAAAATTGAAGGTGGTCAAAGCAATGGGAGCTGATGGGATTCACCCAAGAATTCTAAAAGAACTAAGGGTAGAACTAGTGACACCACTGACTACTGTCTTTAACAAATCATGGGAGGATGGGGTGGTACCAGATGACTGGAGGAGGGTGAATGTGATTCCTCTTCACAAAAGTGGGAGCAGGGCTGAGGCAGGAAACTACAGACCAGTTAGTTTGACCTCAGTGGTAGGGAAAATGATGGAATCACTTCTGAAGGAAAGAATTGTTGAGTACCTAGAGGCTAGTGGGGCACAGGATCAAAGGCAGCATGGATTCACAGTGGGATGGTCATGTCAGATGAATCTAATAGATTTCTTTGACTGGGTGATAAAGTAGCAGACCATGGAGGGGCTGTGGACATGGCCTACCTAGATTTTAGCAAGGCATTGAATACAGTCCCACACGAAAGATTAATATACAAGTTAGCCAGCCTTGGAGTGGGTCCCAAGGTGGTAGCCTGGATAAAGAATTGGATGGACAACATGATGCAATGGGTAGTAGTAAACAGAGTCCACAGTGAAGAAAGGAACGTTACTAGTGGGGTACTGCAGGGCTCAGTACTGGGACTGGTCTTTTTTAATGTCTTCATAAGTGACATTACAGAGGAACTAGAAAGGAAAGTATGTCTCTTTGCAGATGACACAAAGATCTGCAACAGGATTGATACACACGATGGAGTGGAAATGATAAGAAGGGACTTGGCAAGGCTGGAGGAATGGTCAAATGTATGGCAGCTTAGATTCAATGCAAAAAAGTGCAAGGTAATGCATCTGGAAAACTAAAACCCAGGGGAAGAGTACACAATGGGGGGGGGTGAGATACTGACAACAACAAAAATGGAAAGGGACCTGGGGTAATCATATCAGATGACCTAAAGGTGGGCAAGCAATGTGAGAAGGCAGTAAGGAAGGCTGGGGGGATACTGGGATGCATAGGGAGAGGCATCGACAGTAGAAAACAGGAAGTTGTTATCCCTCTAAACAGACAGTTGGTGAGACCCCATCTGGAGTACTGTGTGCAGTTCTGAAGACCCCATCTCTGCAAAGACATAGACAGAGTGGAGACTGTTCAGAGGAGGAAATCAAAATGGGCAGGGTCTGCACCAGAAGACATGAAGAGAGACTAAAGGAGCTTAATATGTATACCCTTGAGGAAAAAAAGGAGAGGGGGGACATGAGAGAAACTTTCAAGTACCTCAAGGGAATCAACAATGTTCAAGAGGGTAGTATCTGTCAGAAAAAGAGATGTGCAAGAACAAGGGAGCACAATTTGAAGATAGAGGGGGGACGGCTCAAAGGTAATGTGAGGAAGTATTTTTTCACAGAGAGGGTTGTGGATGCATGGAATAGCCTTCCTGAGGAGGTTGTGGAGTCAAGAACAGTGGAGGAATTCAAGAATGCATGGAGCAGACATAATGCAGTCCTAGTGGGGGGTCGGAGGAAGTAGGCTGTTGGTTAACTAGAATCTGCAGCTTATCCATCAGGTAGGAAATTGGCAGACTAGGTGGGCCAAGCGGTCCTTATCTACCATCAAATTCCATGTTTCTATGTTTCTATGTATGAAACAGTTATCCATTGTTGAAATGATTTGATGAAAACCTGCTTGGAGTGGTGATAAACCTCCCATTTTGTTAATATTAGTGACAATCTGACCTAATATGACTCAGTCAAAAATGTTTCCTATAATGTCTAGCAGGCTGATTGCTTTTGTTTCCTTTTTTATAAATTGGCACAATTACTTCTCCCTTCCATGAGTTTGGGATATAATTTTCCAGTATACACTTGTTAAACAGGGAGCATAATATCTCTGGCCACTGTAGCTCTTTACATTTGAATAGTTCTCCTGGAATCATGTCTGGGCCAGGGGTCTTATTTGATTTTACTTTCCCTATAGCATCCATGACCTCAAGTTTTGTAATTGGCTGAAAGTTCATCTTAATCATAATTTTGTCTATGTCTAACCATGATCTCTTTTCATGCGTGTTTAGCATAACTTCTGAAAAATATTTCACCCATTCTTCTGCTGAAACATCATTTTCAATCTCCACATTACTTTCTTACAGCCAAACACCACTAGAGACCAAAACTGTTTGCTGTCCTTACACTATATTCCTGCTATCATTAGTTTCCATTGTTCTACATAATATTCCTTCTTTTTCTTTACCAGTAAATTTCTATATTCCTTTCTTAATGCCTTTAACTTTTCATAGAAACATAGAAACTGATGGAAGATAAGGACTGCAAGGCCCATCCAGTCTGCCCATTTCTTTTTCTACCTTATGAATGTGCCATCGGCCTTTGCCCTGTCAATGGCCTATCTTTTCATACTCATCTGTAATGCTCCCTTATGCCTGTTCCATGCCTGTTTGAAGCCCTGCACTGTATTCATATCCACCACTTCCTGAGGTAGGCCGTTCCACGCATCCACCACCCTTTCTGTGAAAAAGAACTTCCTCACATTACCCCTTAATCAGCCTCCCTCTAATCTCATGCTGTGTCTTCTTGTCCTGCTATTTTTCTTATATTGAAACATGTTAGACTCTTTCACCTTATTAATGCCCTTAAGATGTTTGAATGTTTTGATCATATCACCTCTCTCCCTCCTTTGCTCTAGAGTATACATATTTTCATGCACGTCTTTGCTACTGTTTTGTCTATATACTCTTATACCCTTCATACGTTGTTTTTTCCCTAGTTTGCACTCATTATCAAACCATCCCCTGATTTCTTTCTTAGGTTTAACACATTGTTTCTTAAAAAGTTTTGGTTGTATCTGACTGAAAAAAGTCTTTAAGGTATCATAAAATACTATAGAGTCCAAATTACCCATTAATAAATTTATGTATTCAAAAATACTTCTAGTTGTTCTTTTATTTGAACTTCCACCATATCTGACCACACAAGTCTATTTTATAGCTAATTTCAGATTGTTTTAACTTTATGTTAGTTTCCACCAAATCCAGACTATTCTCCATTTGAACAGTGTAGATGAGCACTGGGAGGTGGTCACTATCGGTTCTTATTGGAACATGGAGGTATTTCCACCAATCAGTAGACCCTCTCCAACATATTAGGTCCAGGACTGTGTTTCCCTTATTTAAGATAAAAGTTATCCCTCCTTCTGGTCTCCTTCTAGTCTGCCATTTAATATGTAGATGGCACTGTTCTTATAGATTTCACAAAGTTCATTACCGTTAGTTATCTCATCTTTTGTTTTCTGTTTAAGACCCTCTGCATCTGGATATATCCAATTCATTGTTGTGTTATTGGATAATCTATCAAAATATTCCACTCTGGCATTAAAATTGCCTAGCAATAATAGATGGTCTTCTCGATATTCCAGAGATACTTCAAAATACAGTTCTCCAACCACTGCCAAACATTTTCTTTGTAGAAATGACTTTACCGGTGGGACATAACATATAATCAGTAATAAACCTACTTTATTTGTCCCTACTCTAAGTACCATAAAAAAGTCATTCTTACTAAGCTCCTTGATCATACTAAAAACTCCAATCTTAGCATGTGTAATCAAGCCTTCGGCTCTCCTACCTTGTTTTGAGTCTCTGTAACTTGGACATTGGAATGTTTGATGCCCATTTAAGCTAATATTGTTCTCAGAATCATGCCAAGTTTCTTGCAGGCAAATTACTGTACTCTTTTTAATAAAGTTCAAACAATCTGGGTTATGAATGCAATTGTAAAAGATAGATCTTCTCTCAATTTTGCTTTCCAATAAATTGATGATGATGATGAATTTTAGCAGTGTATCTAGCTATATTCCAGGTCAAGAAACTCATAAGATTACACTCATCCCTTGTTATATTATTGGTATCATGAAGCAATGGCATTGATATAGAGCCTTCTTTATTCAGTTCTATGACCTTTGCATTCTTTAATGGTCAATTCCTATCCTCTAGTACTTGAAATCTATTTTGTGTCCTAAAGGCTTCATTTGTGATATAATTTCCAGTGTGACTCTCTTGATTCTCCTTTCTATTTTCCCTGGTTTCCTTATTTTAAGTTAGATTCCTCTTTCATCAAGTTATTCAGATCTACAACATACAGACCCATCTGGTCTAACTTCTCATAACAGCCCAGAATTCTATTTGCCACTGATTCATTCTTGCACAATATGCCCACCTGACTGTCCCCTCTCAAGCTCTCATGCCAGTATATTTTTTTAATACCCATTCTACCTAATCTTATTTGTAGGACACTAGTGAACAGATTACAAATGGACCACATCAGTTTTCTTGGTGTCTCATTATATATATTCTTGAGAAGCCAAATATTGTTAAGATCATAGGATCTTCTCCAACCTTCTCCTGCTTTCTATCATTAGGCTAAGTAGAGACAACTGGTGCCTGATCCATCTCAGCATATAATTTTAGTTTTTCTAGTAAATGACCATTTCTCCATACATAATTTGCCACTCTTTTTTGAGCTACAATGACCAATACATTTATTATTTATTTATTTATTTAGTTTTTGTTGACCGGGTAAGTGCACTAGACAAATCCTGCCTATTTTCAGGTACGACCCGTGGGAGAGGGATACAGATGAATGCCAACTGACCTTGAACCAGATTAAGCTGTTGGTGGTATTTTTAGTGAATGAGGGAAATTTGGCCAGGATACCGGGGAAATTCCCCTACTCGGCTGCTGCTTTGCTGCCAGTAGGGGGACTGGTCATTTGCAAAATGGCCACTCTGAGGATTTCCAGGATGGAGGAGGATGTCTGCAGAGTGGGAGAGGTTGCCTCGTCTCCCACTCCAGTTGTGCTAGAGGCTGCAGCCGGAGCTTTGTCTAAAATCGTTTCTGATACTGAGTCCCCAACAGAAGATTTACAACAGGAACATTCCGAGGAAATGGTCAAGATAAGTGAAGATTTATTGCCTGATATGGCGTTTTCTATAAATGTGGAGGAGATTACAAATGTGCCTAAAACACAGACTGTTGGGGGAGAAAACTCTTCTTGGCAGCTGCAGGATTTGAACCCTGAAACTGCGTCAAACATTGGTAACAAAACCATGGAGGAAATGGAGGACATGATGGAAGATACAGCGTTTGGAGAAGGGTTAATGGAAAATGAAGATGGACAGCAGAGATTGAAACTGTCTGCGTATAGGTCTCTGACCAATGAGAAGGAGTCTAAAGTCAAAGGCGCCAGTTTTCAAACAGGTACTGTGTTTTTTTCTGCAAAGAAAGATTTGCTTGCTAAACCTGCTTGTGCTGAAGAAATGGAGTTTAAAACTAAAGTTTTGCCTGTCTCAGTTTGGCCACGGTCATTTCAGAAAGAGGACAGCACTTCTAGCAAGATAAGTGAACAGAAATGGGGATCGTGGCTCGAACTAACAGAAAATAGCACTACAAATGAACAGAGTTCAGAAGCGCTTTGCGGTCACTCAGCAGTGGAAGGCTATAAGGGGAAAAAGGTGGAACTTAATGCTGGCTTCTGTAATCTGCTAAAATTGTCTCCCCAGCCTACTGATTTGAAGGTAAAACAAGCCAACAATACAGACTCAGAAGGAAAGAGTTGTAGCTCTTATGTGCCTAAAACTGACTTTGCAGTGACTTTGGACAAAATAAAGGTTTTGTGCTTGATAACAATTTTACACAGGGGAAGTTTTGACGGTAAAACATAGTCTACCAATCTGGTGCAGGTTCACAAGCAGGGGTCACAGAATTTGTTTTTCTGAGGGAAAATAAAAAAAATGATGATGAAAAAGCTAACTCTTTAAGTTTAGTCACAAAATCGGAGCCAAGAAAGGAACAAATATTATGGTCTCCTGAAACAGCTTTGAGTGGGGCTGGTTGGGTTAGGTCTGATTTAGGTGGGTGGCAGCCTGATCCTACATGGAGCCCTCAGTTACCTTTCTCACAGAATTCTCCTGACTGGGCTCCAAGGATAGCACAGCAAGGGAAAGCATTGAGTGTGGGGAAACATGAAAATGTGTGTATTTCTAATGATTTAGTTGATTCCAACAAGGTTTCATTGTCTAAAGAAGTTTCTATGGATTTGCTAGTACCCCCAAAAACTCAGAAGAAACCTTTAATGTCGAACTTTTTCAAATGTTAAGAGAAGCTGCACCACGTGGGAATGCAGTGCGTTCTATATAAAGGTGGGCTGGAAGAACGACCTGATAGACACTATGTGGGAAAGTTCTTTAAAAGATTCTTTACATTTTCTCCCAAAGATGTCTATGCTTTCATAAACATCTCGGGAGAAGATAATTACGATATCAGCTTCAGGTCTACAAGCCTTTGAACTTTTTGGTTAAGATATGGGCAAGTTAAATATTCCCCAATATGGACCCCTTCATTGTAATACCACTGTCCAAACCTTTGATTAAATTGTAATGGTAATGTTCAGGAATGAAGGGGTTTGGGTTGAGGATATCACATTTGGTTAAAAAGAGATGTGAAGTTTTATGAACCTGAGCCCATTCTGGACGTAGAACAGTTTTGGACGGAGGCTGGAAATACAAAGTAAGTTAAGGCAAATGAAGCCGGAATTGAACATATTCCAAACTCCTTTTTGTTAGGGAAAGATAGAGAGTATGTTTTACAGCGGACAGCAGCGGGCCTATTATAAATGTGGAGCAAAACCCACCTTTCTAGTGTCTGTGACCAACCCAGATGCAAACTGTGGAAGGTTGGGCATGTAACTATGTTTTGTGGCAACCAGTCTTGTTGCAATTTGTGTGAAGCAAAAGGTCACGATTCAAGTTCTGTCCTTGGCTGCACATAACTCATCAAACAGCACTGGGTCAGAGGGATATATTCAGAAAGCGTAAGATGCCATGGTACAATCCCTTTCTATAAAGGATGTTTCACTTTCTACTCTAAGTCCTTCAGATTATAAACCTGGAATTGGTAAAACAGTGGAAAGGGGAAAAAGCTCTACCTCAATAAAGACTGTAACAGAGGAAAAAATATCCTGAAAGTAAGACAAAAATGCAGACTGATGATACAAGCAAAAGACCACTCAAAAGGAAGAAATGGTCCCCCAATATTTTAAGTATTCCCCTGTCTGTTTTTCTGATGGGAATACAGGAAGATAGAAATGTCCAAAATCAAATGAATCCTTTGTAACCATCCCACAGAGAAGGTCGGCTAGAAATCTTCATCCTAAACCCCCCCCCCCAGATGTTCAAGTGGAGACTAGTAATACTTATGCAGCGTTGTTTACATCTTGGGGAAACACGGAGGGGGATGATTCTGATTCGCAAATATCCTCTATTTCATCTAAATCTCAGGTTATGGATAACTACAAAGATAAAAAAAAGAAAAAAAGGGAAAAGTAAAGGGTGTGGAATGTATTAAACGACAATGAAGTGTTTCTGGGGTTCTTTGAACACACATAGCGTATTAAATAAAGCAAAGAGGCAGGCCTTGTTTCATTATTTACATAGCTTTCCCCTGTCAATATGGTTTTTGCAGGAGACATGGATGTTCTCACTTGCACAGAGGGCATCATTTAAAAAAGAGTGGCTTTGGGGCCCATCCTATTGGTCTTTCGGGGAGGATGCTGCAGATGGGTTAGGGATTCTGTTTAACTCCTTTGAATTTCAATTACACAATCTGATAGATCTAATACCTGGGAGAGTTTTAATTTTGGACGGAAAGTGGGGAGGTGTGTGTTTTCGTTTCATAAATATATATAATCCTCAAACCAAATCTGGTAGAGTGAACTGTTTAAAGTTGGTGCAGCCCTTCCTATTCACGACAATGAGGGTGCTATGGGGGACTTTAATTGCATAGTCCCAGATCTTACAAAGAAACAAGATGGAAAAAAAGTTTATTGTGATTCTAACGCTCTAAGTAAAATTATTAAAGAGGCTAGGTTAGTCAGTTGTAACAACTCCTTTCACAATAACAAATTTTCCTTTAAAAAAGGGAAATCCTTTTCACTAATTGATCATGTGTTTGTTTCTTCTAATGTCCAAATAGAATCATTTAAGATATTCCCTTGCGAATTCTCAGACCATTTATTTTTGTTAAGTACCTTCTCCATTTTAGAAAAGCAAGAACTGAGGTATCATAGATGGAAACTGAATAGTGCTTTGCTGGAACTGAACTATATTCAAACAGGAACCAGGTATTTGTTAAAGGCCAGACTATCAGTAGCTTTTTTATATACAGATATATGTCAATGGTGGCTGGATACAAACTCAGATTTAAGAAACCTGTTTAAAAATTCTGGGAGAAGGATTAAAAATGGCAAGTTATTAAATTACCTTAGTTTGAGACAGCAACTTCAAAGACTTTTGTCCATTGCCTATACTACTAAGGGGGACTACTCAGATCAAATCTCTTTATTGAAAAATAAAATGAAGGAATATCAATATGACAGAAGCAAAACAATGCAGGCCATATTAATCAACGGAGTTAAAAAATCACCTATAGGGGACCCCTTTGAAATGTGCAAAGAAATAAGAGATTCATTGGGTTTGAAAGAATTAAAAAGATCAGACGGGAGGGTTGTAAACACAGATAAGGACTTAAGGAGGTAATAAAGGAACATTTCACTTCACTAAACTCCAAAACAGTATTTCTAATCATAATATTGAGGCGCATTGAAAAGTTGCCCATTCCTTTAAATGGGCCCAAAAACAGAACACTGGGACAGGATTTCTCAGGAAGAAATTATGAAGACCATTAGGTCATTAAAATTAAATATATCTCCAGGCTTAGATGGACTCTCACATAATTTGTATAAAACTTTCCCAGAAGAATTGAGCCAATGTCTAGGTCTATTGTTCCAATATTTTTTAGACAAAAATATTATCTACCCCTCATTTTCGGATGGGTTACTAACCTATATTTTCAAATCAGGTGACAAGCAAGACATGGCTAATTGGAGGCCAATCACCCTGCTTAATACGGATTACAAAATATTTGCCAAAATATTAACAGAAAGGCTTAAAAAATATGCAGAGCAAACTATTTCACGTTTTCAGTATTTTGGTTTACCGGAGACAAAAATACAGTCTGCTATCATGTTAATAAGAGATGTTATAGATTATGGCCTGGATATTCAAAAGGGTTACGCCATGCGCAACAGGATTGCGCATGCGCAAGTCCAAAATGCACCATTCTGCGATATTCAGCAGGATGCAGTTACGCCACTGGCATCAGGTTGCGCAAGAGAGCAATGCAAATGAATGCATGCTCAACAGGAGGGGGAGGATCCATGCATAACCTGCGCAACCCGATATTCAGTCGGGTTGTGCAGAGTTGTGCATGCGCAACCCCCAACCTGCGCCTGCACAACCTTGAGCCCAAACAAAAAGGCTTAAGTTGAGGGCCACCCACAGGTGAGCTGCTGCATTGCAGGGCGCAACACAGCAGCTGCCACCCTGGCTGGCCCCAACTCTTCCCCTGCCCCCACCAGCCCGATCGCAGGCATAGTGTAACACGACTCCCCCACACATCTCCCACAGCCTGATCGTGGGCAGTACAGGTACATGTAACACCCCCATATCCCGAAGCCCGATCGCGGGCATAGTGTTATGAACCCCCAGTGCCCGATCGCGGCAGAATGTAACCCCCAACCCAAATATCTCCCTGGTGGTCCAGTGACCGTAAGCCGATCGGGCAGAATCATCACAAACCTCCACCAAACATCTCCCTGGTGTCTGGTGTCCCCACCCACGAAGCCCCTCCAGCCCGCCCCCCGCAGCCGGCAGGCGACAGCATCCCACCGCCTGCCGCCCGCTGCCCACCGACTGACTGTCGGCATGGCTGCCGCCCATTGTGCAGTGCTACAGCCAATGGGCTTGCAGCTCATAACAGAATGACAGTTCAGATTTGTGAATGATGTTCATTCACAAATCTGACTGTCATGTATGGTATGGGCTGCAAGCCCATTGGCTGTAGCTCTGCACCAATGGGCGGCAGCCCTACCGGACAGTCAGTCAGCAGGCAGCGGGCGGCAGGCGGGTGGATGCTGTCGCCGCCGCTGCTGGGGGAGCGGGTGGAGGGGCTTCGTGGGTGGGGGGACACTAGGCACCAGGGAGATGTTTGGGGGTTTGGATGATTCTGCCCGCGATCGGGTTTTACGGTCCACTGACCACCAGGGAGATATTTGGGTTGAGGTTACATTATGCCCACGATCGGGCACTGGGGGTTCATATACGCTATGCCCGTGATCGGCTTCGGGACGTGGTGGGGGTGTTACATGTACCCGTAATACCCGCAATTGGCTGCATTGTGGTGTCGGTCCTCGACGGCTGCTGCCTGGCAGGGTGGCCAGGCAAGTCCTCGGGATCGCACACCTACATGCAAATGGCATGCAAATGGGGCCAAAATAGATGCAAATGGCCCCCCCTGCGCCTTGCATAAATTATGGCCCCATTTGCATGTCACCTTTTGAATATCGGAAATTTGCGCATGGCGCAATGGTACTTGCGCCACCGCAAGTTTAATGCTCATCTCTGGCAACTTGCGGTGGCGCAAGTTCCACTGCGCCATGCGCAAGTGCTGTGGCTGGGGAGTGATATTCAAAGGAGTTGCGCAATAGCGCAACTCCTTTGAATATCACCCCGGCCACACCCCTGCGCAACTATTTTGAGCAGCGCAAGGGCTTGCGCCTCAGAATGGCGCAGTTTGAATATCCAGGCCTATATCTCCGAGATGGGGTTAACAGGCTGTTTGGTTGCAGCAGATCTTGACAAAGCATTTGATAGGGTTCATTTGCCATTTCTTTTCTTCACGTTAAGGTATTATGGGGTTCACGATAAACTGGTTACTTTAATAGAGAAATTATATAATACTGGGTTGGTATTCCCTTGATGGCCGCATGGCAGAAGGGTTTCATTTAATCACTGGTGTCAGACAAGGGTGCCCTTTAAGCCCCCTGTTATATACATTTGCAATAGACCCTTTTTTACAAACTGTTTTGGCATCGCAAACATGGAAGGGAATTTATCATAAGGAAAGTAATCTTGTACAGTTGATCATTCAAGCTTATGCTGATGATCTTGTGATCTATTTGGAGGACAATACAGAAATTAAGGGTTTTATGAATGCTTTTCAGGATTTCGCCTCTGTTTCTAATGCTAAACTGAACATTAACAAAACCAAAGGATTGATTATTGGGGCAAGTAGCATTTCAGACATATGATTAGAGGGGATTCACTTCTCTAGAAACCCACTTCGAATTCTGGGGATTACCTTTGGTCCCCAGAACATACCTAGGGATAACTGGGAGAAGGTACTTAAGAAAATTGAGACAAAAGTAATAAATGGAAGCAATGGAGGATGACTAAAATCAAAAGAGTTCAAGTAATAAAACAATTCCTTTTACCTAGTATACAGTTTGTGGCAATGATATTTCCATTACCGTAGAATTTGAAACTAAGTTATATAGCCTTTTTTCAGATGTTGTGGGGCAACCGCTTAAACCGATAAAAGAGGTTTTACATATCTAAAACCAAAGCAGGGTGGTTTAGGATGATTGACCCAGTGGTATACGCTCATGTTTTTTTATATCCAACTCCATTAAGGAAGGTTTAAAGGCAGACTCAAGAAAGGACAATTCATGGAATTTAAAAATTATGGGGAAATATTTTAAGAATTGGTCTTTACTAGCTCCAAAACTAAATAAATATTTACAGATTCCAGAGCATTTCAGGCCTACTGCTCAAAAATTGTATAAATGGGAAGTACAGAAGAACGATGCTCTAACATTTACTACAAGGGATTTGTACAGCCATTTAATGCAAAAATTATACCCACAAGAGCCTGACTTTAAAAAATGTCCATTAAATCTAAACCCCAGAATTTTGGCACAATTAAATGATCCAATGCTGCCTAGAAATCAATGGGAAGTGCAGTGGCTAATATTTTACGGAAGGCTGAATGTTAGGGGTAATGCTAAATATAAAGCCGCACAAGAAAGATTATGTCCCTATGTAGAGTGTATAAATAAGGAGGAATCCATGGATCATTTCTTTTTAGAATGTTCTTATGCTTTGGGATTGTGGGATTATTTAGCGGAGACATGGAAGTTTAAGTGGCTCAAAAACATGACATATGATTTTTTAATCCTTGGAGTGAGCCCAATAGACTCATTTGGTTTACATAACGGGACTTTGACTTTATTTTTAGGATGTCTGAAATATTTTTTATGGCAAGCTAGAACACAATGGGTTCTATATCAAAAGAAAATGTCATATATCTGTTTTAGTAGGTTAATAGTTGAAGAGTTGGAGACAATCTATGCTGCAGATATGTTAAGAATGGCACCAGGAGCAGTGAAAAAACTGTGGAAAGGTTTTTTTCATTTTATTAAATATAAATAAAGGAGTAGGTCTTGTATGTAAAATGGACTGCTGTAATGTAAAAGAGAGTTCAATATGGATTTAGGAAGGAACATACGAATTGTTATTCTGTAATTCAGTAATCGTTTTTTTTTGTGATCAAGTGTTGTTCTTTATGTTTATTGTGCTAATAAAAACTCCCCTACTCTTTTCGATAAGTGCCATGGGATCTTTAACATCCACTTGAACTTCCACCAATCCAGGCAGATGGGACCTCGGTTTAACGTCTCATCTGAAAGACGGCACCTCAGAAGTGCAGCACCCCTCTCATGCTGCACTACAGTGTCAGTAGTGGGATATTAACCCAAGTGCCAGATGTAGGAACTGAACCCACAGCCCTCTGATCTCCTGGCCTCAGAGGCGAGTGTGCTACCTACTGAGCCACTGACACTGTTACATAATCAGCAAAACCAGGATTAAGTGGTCTAGTAACTTCTAAGATATCATTTTCTTTAATACATATATCCAACACTTCATTAAAAATTTTAATTGACAATTCTTTCAATGGATGTTTAGTTTCATTGTCCAATTTCTTTAACCCATATAGTCTTAAACAGCAATCATTTTCCCAATTTTTCTCATTTTGTTCCTCCTAATGTGCTTGTTCCTGATCAGGAGTTTCCCTATCTTTTTTTTTGTACTCCTTATTCCATTTAATTCCTGGTTTTGCTTCATATTATCAGAAAGCAATTTTTTAATAACTCAGAGTTTGTTTGAAGTTCTTTCTGTAATTCTTTTAGTTCATTTTCATTCTTTCTACCACCAATTTCTTCATATTGCCTTATTTTTTTTAGTTCTCTTAAATTTGGTACTAGACACAGTGTTTTTATCCTTTTTTAAGCTCTTCTTCTTGTTATTTTTCTCTCTTTTTTCCCCTGATTGTTTTTTTCTTCTGTCTTTAATGTATAGTCTGGAATTATTACTGTAGAAAAGACTAGTCTATCTATTGTACCATCTTGCAACTCTAACTCTATCTCTTCAGCAACTAGTAGTATCGACAATGATTTCCTAGGGGGTGCATGTCATTCAAGATACGCATGACATCATCTAACCTACATCCATTTATAGCAATGTTTTCCCTTGACAGTTTCAATTTCATTCCTTATTGCTATCACTTGTTCCATCAATATTAAGTTTGCTGTGTGTTGATTTTTCATAATAGCCTCTATTTCATCACTAATTGCAGTTGGATAATATATCATAGACTCTTCTACATTGTCCCTTTTACACTTTCTTTCCCCTTCCTGATTTTTTTTTTAGATGCTAGACTTTGTACCTTCACCTTTGGTTCAACAGAACTACTTATCTTCTGGCATTCATCCAATGTTTTTAGACCCTGAATGGTGTTCTGGAACTCTGATAGAATATTTTTTAATTTCCCTTTGTTTAGTGCATGTATCACTTAACTGATCATTTATCATGTTACCTGTTACTATTTGAGTATGTATAGTAACATCCCTTAAATTATTTTCAGGAGAAGCCTGGCCAATTATATCTAGGCTCATCTCTTGATTCACATCCCCAGACTCTTTAGTCATCGGAGTGTTTAAGAGCTTTTTTTTATTCTCTATTATAAGGGTGGAGGGTGAAAATACACTTAGACTGATCACTTCTTTAGTATGCTGAGCTAAGTCAGTCTGTTCTCTATTAATTTTAGGGAGATTTATCTTCACTACATGTGATGATGAATTAGTTACAGGTGTTTGTTATCAACATAGATGATATTCGTGTTTGTTTTCCATCAATTTTACTTATTTTACTCCCCTTTCTCCCCTTTCTTATATCTGATTTCTGTTTTTGCATTTCAGTCTCTCTCTGTCTCTCTCTCTCATGTTTTTTATTATTTTTCTGTTCTTTATTAAAGTTTTTCCTTGGCTTTTCCCCTTCCCTTTCTCAGAATCCAAACATTTCTCTAAAGTAATGTCACTATACATATCTTTTCTTCCATCTAAGTCCTCATCTCTTCCTAGTCTATTTTCTGTTAAATATGAATCTGACATATTTAACTGTAGTACCACAGATTTGTTGGAAACTGTAGATTGTGCCCTAGTGACTACCATGTCATTAAATGGGCAAAACCCTGTCGTCGGTAACCTTAACTAGAAAAACTCTATAAGATTTCTGACTAAAATTGTTCAGATATCTCAATATGGGGTCCCTTCAATCAATCAATGAATCAATCAATTGTATAATCAATCAATTACTGTCAGGTGTGCAATAAGGCAAAGCATTCAATGTGCAAAATGATGTGCAAAGTTATGTAAAGTGCAAGCCTATATAGCTAGCAAATTCTTAACAGCTAACAGCAGCTATTCTGCTTTGCAGAGTCCATGAAGTCCATTAATATCCCAATAAAAATTCACTTAGGTTTATAATATTAGTATAAAAAACAGTGGACTATTCCTTGTGCAAATTAAGAAGGATCACTGTTCAGCAGCAAATTCAGATTCAGTTTCAAAGGCAAGCTGTGTTGTTTTTCCCTGCAGTAATTTATCTTTCACTCTCTCTCTTTACTGTCAATTTAATTGAACTTCAGCTCTTTTTCCTTTCTTTTTCCTTTTAGTCCAGCATTTTTGGTTTCTCGTTTGCCTCTTTAGTCCTTTTCCTCTTTGAGTCCAGATAAATAAGAAACCAGGGCCTTATTTCTATGTTTATGTAATTCCCAGACCTTGAGAAAATATAAGAAGAGAGATTCAGAGGCTGGGTAAACTTAAACCAAATTACCTAGAATACTTATACTAAATTTTTATGACAAAATAATTCTCTATACCACAAAATACTCCTTGTGACACACTATGGAGAGCTATAGATATTCCCTTACAGTATATGCCAAGTCAAATATGAGTATTGAAAAAATAATAACATAGGAATGCAAATTTCCTCTCAGTGCTCAAATTTCATTTTGGTAGTACCCAAAAATACCCTGCAATGCCCAGCATAAATCTGAATTTTAAATGTTAAATGTTAAATGCTGCACTTACATCTCCTTTTTGATCACCAGTATTGTAAGATAACTGGGCCTTGCTCACTTGTTTGCTTGCTTGCTATACCCCTCGTTGTTTGAATACAAAAACGGCCATCCAAAGTGAGTAGCTTATGTTAGATGAACTGCTTCTAATATATGTAGGGTTGTATGTAATGAGACAGTACAATGCGAGTAAAATATCTCACCATTACAAAAAGTCAGCACTGTTTTATCGCTGGAATGCGTCTAGCATTCCCAGCACTGTTGTGTGTTCAGAGCAGAGGCCCTCAGTGTCTGCAAGCCATTTAGGCTTGCAGACACTGAGAGTCTGAAGACACAGAAATAAACCAAGTCTATGGTCTTCTGCAGCCCCCACAACAAAAACAAACAACTCCACCTCTCCATTGCAACTGAACAAGGAGCCGTCCTAGAGCAAACACAATCGTTCAAGTACCTCGGCATCACTCTTGATCCCCACCTCTCATACGCTGTCCATATCAGCAATATTACAAAGTTTGCCAATGCGAGGTTAGGCATATTATTCTGCCACAGGAAACACCTAACCCCAGAAGCACTATCAGTGGCCGTCCAAAGCTCCATCGTCAGCATCATAGACTATGGTCTTATCACATATGGGTCTGCAACTACCACTGCTCTCAAATGTATCGCGACCTCCTTGAATAAGGCCTGTCATCTCATCACTGGATCACATCGCTGTACCCACACATGTGACCTTTATTCCCAATCTGGATGGCTTCAACTGGACAAACTCATAAAATACCAAACCTGCATCACGGCCAAGAAAATTATAATGGGGCTTGCCCCACCTGGTGTCTGTACCCTCCTTAAGCCTAGAGATAGGAATGTCACTACAAGGAGATCCAATTCCCATCTACTACATATCCCACGATGTCACACAACCCAAGGACAAAGATCATTCACCTATTGGGCATCCAACTGGCTCAACTCTCTTGGCAGCGACATAGTGACCACTCCAACACTCGGCCTCTTCAAGTCCAAGCTGCACCTCTCACTGCTTGTTTCCTGAGATTGCCCATCTTAACATTTCCACTATTCCAGCTGTACATGCCCCAGCACCCAGCACTTACAATCAATCTTTGCACCCCTAGCACCTTACCTGTCATATTCCCTCGACAAGGCCCCCTGGCTGCACTGTCTCCCGCCCTCGCCCACCTTCCCCCCATGTCTCCACTCCTGCCCCTGCCCCAACCACCTCTCATACTCCCCTACCCCTGCACCTCCTTCCCCTGATCTCCTACCTCACTCCACCCACCCACCCCCTTCCCTTGTCTTGCTCATAGCTCAAGTCTTTGTACTGGTTATTACATGTCTGTAAGTCAATGATAATATGTTTGTAACTAAAAATGATGACTGTTGCACATGCTGATGTGGAACCTTTGTAAAAGAGCCTCGGCTCAAAGGTATTGTAATCCTATATTGAAATAAATAAATAAATAAATTTAGTTACACAAACCACACAAAATCGCAGTCACCAATGACTCAACACTCTTTAAATAAAATGTAAAAATTCAAACTAGTTTGTTAAAACAAGAAAACTGGCTGTAGTGTTGTTGACACTTGCACAAGTGATCTAAAAAAAACATGGAGAGAATGAATACAGCACAAGCACAGAGAGCTGTCGGCATTACGCTGAAGAATGCAGAGTCTGTGCACTTGTATGGTGTGTTGCCAGTATCACGTGGCAAGCTTAGATCTGATTTGTTACAAGTTTCAGGTAATGAGGATTCAAAATAAGAATAAGAAAAATGTAGGGACTGCCCTGCAGTTTAGAATTAAAGTCACAGAACAACATAAAAAACCTATGAACACACTTTCAATCCCTATACTACTATGGACATTCTGAGAAGTTTTGTGAAGTTAATTATTTAAGTGTCTAGATGTTTAAATATTTAAGCAGAACAAGCAGAATTTTACAAAGTACCTGTTTACACTCCTAAAATAACCTAAAAACTCTAAAAAAAAAACTCTAAAAGATTAATATCAATGAACTCTCTTGTTCATTTAGCTCAATATTACACTTCCCTAAAAATTAGGGTTGTTCCATCTGATTACAGCTCATTTTCAGGTCTATTCCAGAGTAGTACTCAGCCTCCCAGTATGATAACAGTAAGAACTCTTCCCACTACAATGTTCTTCTGTTCTTCCATTCTCCGGCCAATTCTTCTAACTTTTCCTGTGTGAACTCCCCACAGAACTTCTGCAAGCCCTCCACAGGGCGGGCTCCTGATGCCACTACAGGACTCTTGGGTCTGTGGGGGGGGGGGGAAGCAGGCAACAGGAAAAGTGGAAACCACACAAGACCACAAGAAATTCCAGAAAGGCAGCAAGACCTCTGCTATTGCTCTGTAAAAGTAACTTCACAGACTCAAATAGTGTAAGGCAATGGTGGCATACCTTACCCAAAGCAGAGTAATGCTTTCTTGCTGTCCTGCTCTAATGCACTCCTCCTCAGTGGTTCAGCGTGCACAGCCTTCTGGGATGCCGAGCACATGCAGCTTTACACTGAATGTTGCATGAACCATATGACTGTAATATGTTTGCATTAAAATACAACTGTAACAGAAAATCACAAGAAGGGTTCACAATTCAAATCTGTGTTTAGACTATTGGGTTCCAGGGCATGGAGTCTTGAAATATGGAATATTTTCTTTTGCAGTAGGATGTGTCCTCTTTCTTTGCCCTCTCCCTAGTGTGTTTTTTGACTAGCTGCCTGAGAAAATCCCCTTGTAGGAAGTCAAGGATGGCTCTGCTCCTTGCCCAAGCTGCAGTTGGAAGGCTCCACTCCACTTCTGGCATATTGAAGTCAGCAACTAACAGTACCTCTCCCTTACTTGCCATCTGTGATGCTAACTTCCCCAAGTGCCTTATCCAACTCCTCTATCTGTGCTGGTGGTCTGTACTCATCCCTGTACAGATAGTAGTCTCAGAACCTGTCTCCAGGATGACCATCAACACCTCCAGCCCTTTCTTTTCCTCCAGGTGCCCATGTACCTCTAAAGCTTGGATTCCCTCTCTCACATATAGTAACCGCTCCTTCATTCTCCCTGTCCTGCCTCTCCTGAACAGAGAGTAGCCTGGTATGACCATGTCCAAATCATGGCTGTCAGTGCACCATGTATGTCTACATTATTGCCACCAAATCCAGGCAAGCTTCCACCGTAATGACTTACAAGTTCAAATGATTTGTTTCCTAACTCCTTGCATTGGCACACATAACTCTCCATACCTTTCTTCCACACTGCCTGCTTCCCTGTTTTCCCTCCTCTTTCTGCCTGTGCTGTTTCCTGAAGCACCCCTTGACTTACTTCATTTTTTACCTTCTCAGTTCTTTGTTTTTGTTCTTGGTTTCCTGATTTACATCTCCCTTGTCCTCTTCCTTACTCCCACCACTGACTTCTTGCACCCCTGCCCTAGGGGAGTTTACTCCCCTTGGGCACTCATTTTGTGCTGCTCTTTTATCAGGGGGGGTCAATTGTTGCCTTCCTTGATTTTACAGCCTCTCCCCTGGCTACTTTAAATGCTCATTCAAGTAGCATTTTAACCTATCACTAAGGACTGTGGTCCCCTTCCTAAAAGGATGCCGGTGTCTTCCCCATAGAGGTCCATATCCTCCTTACTGCCCAACATAGCTGAAGCCCATATATGTGCACCATGCCTTCAAGCAATTATTAAGTGTCCTGGTGCAGTGTGCCCTTTCCATTTCCCAGCTTATACACAGTTAACACCTCAGCAAAGCCACTGTCTCCAGGTGGACAATGATGTCTAGTCCCCTCCCATTTCCTGCTGCTGTAGTGATCCTCTAGCCTCACGCACCATCACTCCAAGCTGAAGCATCTCTCAGGCACTTAACCTCCCTCTCTCTATGTCCACCCACTCCCAAGTCTATCCCTCTAACAGCAGAGTCTCCCACCCTTCCCAGCTGCTTCCATCTTGGCTGGGGACCTCTTCCTGCCTCCTTAGGGCCTCCCTTCTGAGGACCCCCACTTCCACCCTCTGCACTGCTACAGGTGTTTCCTCTCAGCTGCTGTCTTGCACAATACAGTGAAGGAATTTTGCAATGGTACAGACTGAGGAGTGTGCATCTTTCCTGTGCTCACAAAACAAGACTGGTGACTCAGTATACTTTGCATTTATGGAGGCACTTCTGCAGCCAGATGGATGTATTACCACAGGTCCTTTTGGGACCTGTGTGAGTCAGGATATGATTCTACTATCTCAGAGAGAAAAGAATGCTTTTCCTAAAAACTGCATTAATGCACCAGTTAGGGTTCAGATTATAGTGACAAAATAACAGAAATGTGAAGTTAGGGTTTCCAAACCTAACTCCCCACCCCCAAGCAGCGAAAGGAAAAAACATTACGGTTTTGCCTGTCCTGAGTCTCAGTGAATCAGTGGTGGGATCTTCCCTAGGGTTCTCAACCCTATTGCTCACCCCATTCTGATATAGACTTCAGACATACAGAACTATGTCTTCCCACATGTCGGAAACAATCTGTGGGCCCTGCCTGAAGAAAAAAGATCACATCAGGCCTTGTTTGCTCAGAAAATGGGGTGAGTATTAGGGTAGAAAAACACAAGGAAAATCCCACCACTGATTTGCTGAGACTCAGTACAGGTGAAACCATAATGTTTTTCCTTTTGCTGCTTGGGAGGTGTCTTTTGTCACTTTAATCTGAACCCTAACTGGTGCATTAATAAATATTTTTCAAATATATATATATATATATATATATATATATATATGTGTGTGTGTATATATATATATATATATATATATATATATATATATATATATATATTTGCAAAACTTCATTAATGCATCAGTTAGTGTTGTCATTACAGCAACAAAAGTTTGGAAATTCAGTGTTAGGGTTATCAACCCCTACCCCCCCACTCCACCCCTCCACACAGCAACAGGCAGGTGCCTGGGTCTTCGGCCCTAACTCTCACCCCATTCCATTTGTAAGGAAGCTGAGTGGTACAGTATAGGATAACAGAGTGAGAGTTAGGCCCAATGACCCCAAGGCACACCCAAATGCCTGTTGGTGTGTGGATAGTGGGGGTTGGGGGTAGGGTTGGTAACCCTAACATTGAATTTCCAAACTTTTGTCACTTTAATGATAACCCTAACTGATGCATTAACAAAGTTTTTTGCAATACATTTCCCTTCTTTTCGAGGAAGTGTAATGTTAATCATATGTGGTTGTTGGAGCACAGGGCCCTCCAGGCCCTGCCCTACCACCATGCATACATTTTGTAATTATCTCTGATTTTCATGGGCCCTGCCATCTATACACAAGTGTACTAATATTTTAATGATATCACATCTCCGTGTGGGAGTGCAGGGCTCTGTGGGCCCTGCACTCCCTCTACTGCATAATGGAGGGCCCTGCGCTCCCATTATTGCATAATGGGTTCCAAATGTGGGAGGGCAGGGCCCTACTGGCCCTGCACTCCCATAAACCCATAAGTATAGAGACATAGAGCATGCCTACAGCCATTGCAAGCAACCCTTGTGCTGCAAAAGTTGCAATATCTCAGGAACCGTAGGAACTTTGGAAAAAATTCCTTAGTAGTTGTATTTATGGCCTGGCCACCTCCATGCATGCTTAGCTGCACTTAGCAAAAAATCTGTATCTCAAACTGTTTTTGAGGAATAGCCACCAAAGACACCACGACTGCCACAATGTTATCCTATGGGAAAATGTACAACTTTGGAGTGCTGTAGCTATGGAACCGTTGTCCATTTCTTCACCAAATCAGCAAAAGGCACATCTGTGGGGCAAGAGCTTGCCACTCTGCAAATTTCACCCCAAAAATCTTAACCATTTTCTGCTATGAAGTAGTAAAGAAACTGTTTTTTGAGGCTGTTCACCTGCTTCCACTTTCAAATCAGTTTTTTCCCCATATGATAATGTGAAACGTTCAAGTTTAATAACTTTTGAATGGATTAATATTTTTTCACCAAACCTTCAAAAGGCACATCTGTGAGACAAAGGCTTCCTGTCCTGAACATTCCAGACCACAACCTAAAGCCATTTCTGAGATCCAGGTGGACAATGAAATGTCAAAAACATGGATTTTTATGTTTATTTAACACTCTATATCTCAGAAACCACACACTGGATTCCCATGAAATTTGGCAGGTCAAGAGACCTACCACTAGACAGTATGCTTACCAAACTCCATGTACATTCATTGAACAGTTCCAAAGTTATTAATGCTGTGCCAGTATGGGCCGGAGTGAGATATGGAAAATATTCTCACTGATGCAGAGTGAACTCTGTATTTTCACGTCTGCTGAAGGCATGAGTGAGAATTCACAGCTCACTGCAGGACTGAGAATATTTTCCATATCCCACAATCTGCACATCATGTGTGTGATTTATACCATGGGGGTAAGAACTTTAGGAACATTTTTTTCTATTTGTGTGTGTTTTCTGCTTTTTCTGTGTGTGGTGTGAGTGTGTGTGTGTATGTATGTGAGTGTGTATGTGAGTTGTTCTGAATGGACTGGGAGTCAGAAACACAATGGGATACAGGTGAGTGTGTTTTGCAAAGTTAATTGAGTAAGCTGTAGGCTTCAGTGGGAAAGAGAAACTGTCGCAGGTAGCATTGAGACAGAGAAATTGCTTTGTGAAGGAGTTCCATTTAGAATGCAGGGTGTTTTTAAACTGAGATCAGCACAGTAATGGGCTAGGAGTGTTAGAAACACAATGGGACATAGATGAGTATGTTTTGCAGATCTAATTGAGTAAGTTGCAGCTTCAGTGAGAAAGAGAAACTGTTTTCTGAAGCTGTTTCATTTAGAATGCAGGCTGCAGTGAAGATAGCCTCACTTTGGTGACATCAGCAGACTGTGGATAAATGTCATTTATTCTCACTCTGCTGATGTCATCAGGATTTATCCACCTTCTAGAGGAAATAACATAGGATATTGTACTGAGAAAACTGTCACCCCCATGGTGTATATATATATATATATATATATATATATACAGTATAGCCTCGGAGATCCGAACCTCAAAGAACCGAATGACCGTCAACCAAACCCCCACCAGTGCTGGGCGCGGGTTAAGTATACCACTGTATTTGCTGTAACTGCTTTTCTTGCCTGAACAGACTGAACTCTATGAGCGCCAACTTCATCTTCAGCTGGTCCGAGTAAAGAATTCCATCATGCAGGATGGCCAATGTTAAACACAGAGCTGTGAAACACTAAATGGCGCAGCACTTCACGTGGGCATGCTCATTTTGTTGGCCAAGCTAGATGAGGACACACATCAACCTGCAGCTGCACTCACCATTGAGACCTACCGGAGTCAGCTGGGAGAGATACTAGAAAATATATAAAGCCTACAAGCGTACAAGCCTGGCATGCTTTCTTGTGATTCTTGTTCACCGGCTTGTGAAAGGTATAGTGCAAGTTCAGTGCAGGGCTCATCAGCCGTGCTGCAATAGTGGAAGCATGAAAATGGGACACTTTCAGACTGGCAAGCACTGATTTTCAACTTAGACCCATGTCTGACAAAGTGAATGTTTCATTCTAACCACTGAAGCAAAGTGCAATAACACATTTTTTAAACTTAATTAACGGCATTAACTGAACCTTTGTAATCATTTCAAAGTTATTTTCAGAGTTACAAAAATTTCAGAGATAAGACCACCATGCATTCCCATGCTGTTCGGATCTCTGAGGTTCTACTGTATATATATACAGTATGTATATATATATATGTATATTTATTTATTTTTAAAGTGTAGTCACAGTGCACCAAAGCATTGTACAATCTATACACAATCAATTAAAACAATATAAATTCTAAAAATCAGATACAGTAGTCAAACATGAAATTAAAATTCTCCAAAGGTGAGCCCAAATAAATCAGTTTTTAATGCAGTTTTGAAGCTCTCCACTGTCAGGCACTCTCATGTCTGATGAGGCAGAGAATTCCACACGGTTGGGGCTGTGAATAAAAATGCCCGTGATCCAGAAGTTTTTAACTGTACCCTGTTAATCTCTAGCAATCCCTCATTAGCTGAGTGGCACGGTTGAAGGGGGCAGTAAGGGTGCAGGAGATCTTGCAGGTAGCTCAGACCCAGTCCATGTAGGGCTTTATAGGTCGGCAAGCTGACCTTGAAGGTGATCTGCCACTGAACTGGCAGCCAGTGCAGTTTGCACCGCACAGGTATAATATGACTGGATCGTGATAATCCAGACAATTACCTGGCCATTGCATTCTGCACCAGCTGCAGGCTGTGGATATCAACTCCTGGAAGCCCTAGGTAAAGTGAGTTACAGTAGTCCAGGCATGAGCTCACAAAGGCATGGATCAAAGTTTGCAGGTCACCATACGGAACTAGTTGCTTAATCTGGGTGATATTCCTCAGATGGTAAAAACAGGACTTGACCACAGCCAACACCTGAGAATGAAGCGTCAGCCTGTCATCAAGTATTAGACTCAGATTACGCGACAGTTAAGAGGTCAGCAACTGGGCACCCCTGAGCCACAGCCCTGAGGGAGATCCTGCCACTGACCACTCTATTCGGTGGCCAGGATCCACAACCAATACCTCAGTCTTGTCAGAATTCAGTTTCAACCAGTTGGTATTTATCCAGTCCTGAATTTCCTTGAGGCAGTTGTTAAACACTGAGAGCGCACTATTCTGGTCATGCACAAAGGACAGGTAGAGCTGGGTATCATCTGCATGGCAGTGAAAATCCAGCCCATACTGCCTCATAATGTCTCCTAATGGCAGCATGTACACCATGAACAAAATGGGGGGCAGCACGAAACCCTGCAGGAACCCACATGGCAGAGGGAATGACTCAGAAGAACAAGTCCCTGAAACCACTTTCTGTAATCTGCCAGTGAGTAAAGAATGAAACCATCCGAGAACCATACCAGACAGGCCACAGATGACCCGCAGACATTCCAGAAGCACCCCATGGTCCATGGTGTTATAAGCTGAAGAGAGAGTTAATAGTACCAAGATGGAATGGCACTTCTGATCTCTCGCAATCAGGAGATCATTGAGTACCTGAACCAGAGCGGTCTCTGTGCTGTGCCTCTTATGAAATCTGGACTGGAGAGGATCATAGATGTAATGGATGGTAAGATGGCTCTTCAGCTGCAGCACCACAACTTTCTCAATAACCTTACCCACAAAGGGGAGGTTAGAGACTGGTCTATAGTTGACAGGGCAGTCTGGGTCAAGTGAGGATTTCTTGAGAAGGGGAGTTACCACCGCTTCCTTCAGGGAGCTCGGAAACTCACTCGACTCCAGTGAACACCAGACTATCTCTTCAAGGACAGGGCCAATGACATCAACACAACCTATTAAAAGATGAGTTAGACCCAGGTCCAAACTACAGCAAGTTGGCTGCATATTTTGGAGAATCTGCATGACATCCACGATCTCTGGCCAATCAAGCTCCATCCAACAGAATTGAGGAGTAGTGATGCCACACCAGCTACTACCACCCCATAGAGCATGCTAAGTGGATCTCAGACCTGATGTCAGCAACCTTACCAGCAAAGAAGTGAACAAACTCCTCACACTCATCTTGAGAAAATGCTCTTCTAACTTGCAGACAAGCTGGATTGCAGTCTGTCCACAGTTCGAAAGAGCTGAGCTGGTCGATTCTGAGCTGCAGCAATCTCCCCGGACAGGAATTCTGCCTTCTTATGGGAGATTGCTGAATGATAGTCTCTATAATGTTCCATCAGTCTAAGTCTGTCAGCATCCCATCTGGATCTCCGTCAGCATCGCTGTAACTGTCGCCCTACTCACCTCAGCTCCCTCAAGGCCCCATCAAACCAGGTGGACCAAGGGCAAAGGGTGAGAGGGTGAATGCAGACTGGAGCCTAAGTGTCCAGAACCTCTTCCACTGCCTGATTACAAGCCTGTAGCAAATTTTCAGGACCCTTGCTTGCACCCTGTAATCCCGATAGGTCCAACACCATTAGAAGACCTTCTGGGGTCACTCCCTATAAAGAGTGGTATCAGACCATCTCCACGGGGGGGTATCCAGTGAACAAGGCTACCAAAATTGAGTGCTTACAAAAACAGTGACTCAACTGTGGTGCCTGTGTTCATGGCTATGAAGCTGGGAGGGGGAACTGGTTACTGGGGTGGGTGAAATATCATGATGGGAAGTAGAGGCTATATGCATGCACACACACTTGGGGGGGAGAGGCAGGGAAGGGATGGTATGTTGGAGGGGTGTGGCGGGCAGCTGCCGAACTGGTCCACTAGTGTGGTGAGGAGGGTGATTGACTGGGAGGTGCAGGGTACAGGGTTCGGGTCCAGCACGGTGCGGGTTTTTTTTTTTGGCTGGCAGGCGGCTTTAAATTTTGTATGGTTTTCACCCCCTCCAACATGCACCCCCCCTGTAGTTGAAAATCCATAAGTTGGGTGGGGGGTGCATGAGATGCAATCCCCTGCATTAAAAATGAGACCCATAGGTCTTGGGTGCTGTCTTTGTCCACGCTGTGAGTGTGTGCATCACTGAAATTCATTTTCGGCAATGTACACTCGCCGTAATGGCAATCACTATTCTGCAATCGCCGTTATGGCATGGAACCTACAGGGCAGGTCTATAGAACTATATATATATATATATATATATATATATATATATATATATATATATAAACACATATATGTAATAGATAACCCACTCTGAGGTGTGTTGTCATGCTCTGATATACACATGCATCGAGTGTACGTTGTTATTCACGAGGCTGCAGGCCAAGTGCATCAACCACCCAAGGTGTGCGTATATCAGAGCATGTACGCACACCTCAGAGTGGGTTATTTATTATGTATATGTGCCCAATCTCCATGTTGGTGGCAGGAATACCCCCCACTTGCCACTGTGAGACACTGGATAGCCCACTCCCAGTGTCCTGAAATTTTTTTTCATTATGCTGACATCAGGGTGCCCAATCCCTGTGTTGGCAGCTTTCATCTGTCCCTCTATGACCCCCGCCACAGTGGTACACTGGGGATCCCACTTCCAGGGTATCAAATTATGTTTCTTTAACTTTTTCCAACAATAGGGTGCCTAATCCCAGTGTTGGCACTACCCCTCCCAACAGTGTGGACACTGGATAGCCTACTCCTAGTGTCCCCAGTTGCTGGTGTAGTCCCTGTTGTTCTGGGACAATGGAGAGCCCACCCCCATAGTCCCGATACATGCATTTATATACCTGTTAAAAAAGAAAACTGTCCCCTGATGGCTTTTTTTCCCCAGAAAAAAGAAAATGGTCCTGTCATCTCCCTGTCCCTCCCCATCCCCACCTCCTCTGTGCTCCCACCTCCCTTTACCTCCCCACACCATACTTACTTCTGGAGGTTGGTGGTTGCGATCTTCTCTGGACTGGGACAAATCTGCACTCTTCAAAGCTGAACTGCAAACTGAAGGAATCAAGGTAAGCACTGTATAATAGCTCTCAATGGTGTTTGAACTTATGTTGATATCTTGGGCATTTTTCAACATTTTGGCACCAAATTTTCAACATGGGCTTTTTGGGACCTCACATCATGAACACTGTCACTGTCATCTCATTACTCAGACCCAAAATATGATTTTGTGGTCGCTGTGTGGAATCAACTTTCAGGACAGAGTAACAAAATAACAGTGCCAGTGTTCATGAGGTGGCATCCCCAAAAGCCGATGTTGAAAATTTGGTATAAAAATTCCAAAAAATTACCATGTTACGAGCGTGTGTTGCGCAGTTCCTATGCACATGCATAACTTCGCCAATTTATAATATTTCACTCCAGATTTTCAACATTGCCATTTTTCACACCTCCTCATGAACAGTAGAGCTGTCATTTTTCACATTCTGCCCAAAATCTGTTTTTGCACCTGTGGTGCAGAATTGCATGGTCATGGTGTGAAATCAACTTTCAGGATGAATTAATAAAATCGCAGTGCCAGTATCCATGAGGGGAGGTCACAAAAAGCCCACGTTGAAATTTGGTGAAAAAATTCCAAAAAATGACTGCGGCATGAGTGTGCATTGCACAGTTACTACACACGCTTGTAACTTTGCCAATTTTTCATATTTTTACACCAGATTTTAAACACTGCAATTTTTCACACCTCCTCATGAGCAGTATTCAGCTATCATTTTTTCACATCTTGCCCAAAACATGTTTTTGCACCTGTGGTGCAGAATGGCACTGTGCGAAATCAACATTCAGGACAGATTTTTTAAAAATTACAGTGCCAGTGTTCATGAATTGGGGTCCCTAAAAAGCCATGTGGAAAATTTGGTAAAAAAATTCCTGAAAATGCCCAAGTTAAGTGTTTCTGTTGAATTTATTCTACGCACGTGCATAACTTTGAGGGATACTATTATACTATCTCAAAAAGAAGAGAAATTCATTGCAAAAAAAATCCATTAATGCATCAATTAGGGTTCATAGTACAGTGACAAAAGTCTGGACATGTGGTGTTAGGGTTACTAACCTTACCACCCCACCCTCCACCCTCCACACACCAACGGGCATCGGGTGTGTCTTGAGGTCATCGGCCCTATCACCCCATTCCATGTGTAAACAAGCTGAAATGGTACAGCATAGGAGAATGGTGGGGGAGAGCTAGGGCTGTCAACCTCAGGACACACCCCAACACCTGTTGGTGTGTGGAGGGTGAGGGTGGGGGTTGGATGATAGGATTAGTAACCCAAGCACTGAATTTCCAGACTTTTGTCACTGTACTATCAACCCTAACTGATGCAGTAATGGAGATTTTGGCCATGTATATCTATCTATCTATCTATCTATCTATCTATATATATATATATATATATATATATCATAGGGGCGCGGTCATGACCCTATAGTTAGGGTTGAGTAGGCACGTTAATGTTAAACCTCAATTTTTCTGCTTTAATAACTTTGCAACCATTCAACAGATTTGCATGAAATGTAGAATGTGTGGTGTGGTATGGGTAGATCTCTTGATTTGCCAAGTTGTGTTTTGGTTGAACTTATGGTTTCTGTGCAGCAAAATGCTAAAGAAATGCATTTTTCACTACTTTTGACATGTTTTTTGCCCATGGTGCTGTGACCACACTGTGTGATCTTTTGGTCTGACATTTGAAATGCAGAAAGAGGTTGGGTCAAGGAACAATCCACCATTGGTTTGGTAAAAAAAAAGATTAGTCCGTTCTAAAGTTATTACATTTTTAATTTTTGGGTTCTGAGCATGCTCAGTTCACTCCAAGATTTATATGGTTATTTTTCAGACAAAGATTGGGCTCATGGTCAAGGATTTTGTAGCTCGGGGACCAGGATCCTGGTCCACCAGAAAATCCCTTGTCTGTGAGTCGCCATCTTGTTTTTCAGTTTTCCTCCAAAACAAAATGTTGTAGCTTTCTCCATGGGTGACTTTTGGGCCAAATGAGGCATGGGTTTTGTTCAGGGAGACCCCCCCTACAAAGCCATACCTTTGGTTTGGCTCATTTTGGTCAAAAAATAGCTTTTTAAAATTTTAAAATTCTTTGACCGTGACTCATTAACGATCCTAGTTCGCAAGCTCGTGGTCAAGGATTTTGCTACCTCATGGACTAGGATTTAAAAAAACGTTACCATTGCATTGCTAATGAATGGTTTGGTCTTTTTACTTGAAATTTTCAGGGTATTGAGGGGATGCCCTACAGGTGTAAATAATGCTGTTTATGTGTTGGGGAATTAAGCGGTTCTATAGATATTCCATCTTGAAGTCAAGATTTTCCCCATAGGATTACATTGTGCCACCCATTGCATTTTTAGGCGACCATATCTTGGAAATGATTTGAGATACAGATTCGGTTGATGTCACATTTACAATGACACATTTTGTTTTCTAGCTGCCATGGTTTCCAAGATATCAGCAGATTAGTGTTATAAGGGTTCTTTGTCCTATAGAGCTGCTGTATGGCTCTGTACCTATGTGTACATGAGAGTGCAGGGCCCAGAGGGCCCGCACTCCCACACATGAATATCGTTATGCACAAATGGGCAGCTTGATCCCCGCTCCCACCAACATGTTATTTACTAGTTATATTACACTTTAAGTGAGGAATTCATGGCAAAACTGCATTAATGCATCAGTTAGGATTAAAGCAATAAAAGCAGGAAATGAGACATTAGGGTTGCGCCCTAACTACCTAACACCACTTCTGTCTTCCAAAGACTGACAGGTGCTGGGTGCCTTTTAGTCATGAGGCCTCAACTCTCACCCAATTCTTCTTTACTGTAGCATGTAAACCTGTTTACACATGGAATGGGGTGAGAGTTGGGCCACACAACCCTATGGCACACCCCAGTGCCTGTCAGTCTGTGGAGGAGGGCGTGGGGTGATGGGGGGTTAGGGGCCCAATTCTAATGTCTCATTTCCTCACTTTTGTTGCTTTAACCCTAACTGATGCATTAAATGCAGTTTTTTGCCATGAATATATATGTGTGTGTGTGTGTGTGTATATATATATATATATATATATTAGAGGCAAAAAAATCCATTTATTGCATTAGTTAGCGTTGTTCCACAGTGACAAAAGTGAGAAAATTTGGTGTTAGGGTTGAAAGCCCCCTCGACTCCCGCCACACCCCCAACCAGCATCGTGTGCTGCTGGGGTTGCCGCCCTAACTCCTCATCCCATCAGATGTGTGAAGAAGCAGTGGTATAGGAGAATGGGGTGACAGTTAGATTGAAAACCCCAATGCCCACCCTGATGCTGGTTGGGGCGTGGCAGTGGGTCCAAGGGGGCTTTCAACCCTAACACTGAATTTCCTCACTTTTGTCGCTGTGGAACAACCCTAACTAATGCATTAAACTGAGTTTTTTGCCTCTAATTTCCCTTCTTTTCAAGAATGATAATGAGAAATAGTGAAAGTAATGCGGCAGCGGGAGCGCAGAGCTCGAAGGTGCCCGCAAACGCAAATGGTAATGCGCATGGTGACGCAAAGTGAAACACAAAGATAAATGGTACTGTAGACACAAATGGTTAAAATAACGCAAACACAAGTGCAAATGAAAACGCAAAGGGTAACTCACATGGTGCCATAGACGGGAACAGTAAGTGAAATGGATACGGAACCACAAGCAGAAGTGGTAACAGTAACAGTAATGTAAGCGCACAGGCTGGTTTTCCCCAAAAGCTGCATAGGGAAAGATAGTGAGTACAAAGAATGTATGCATAATAATGGGTCTCGGAGCAGAAAATGATGAGTTGGAATACTAAATTGCTTATATCTCAGGAACCGTATGACATAGAAAATTTTTTTTAAAAGTCATATGATTTATGACTTTCCTGGATAGTTTTGTACCTAGCCACCAGGGCTAAGCAATTTGTTGACAAAAAGTCTGTATCTTGCACTGTTTCCGAGATACGGGCCCTGAAAGGTGTGGCGAACATCGTAATGTTATCCTATGGGACAAAAAGAGAAGTTCGGAGTGCCATAACTTTGGCTCCCTTTAATATTTTTTCACCAAACCACTCAAAGGCACATCTGTGTGATGTTGGCTTTCTTTCCTCCACATTTCAGCCCAAAAGACCAAACTGTTATTTTGCAGCAGGGCAGCAAAGGATTCCTGTAATGCGGCGGATGCCATAATGTTATCCTATGGGGAAAAAAAGAGAAGTTCAGAGTGCCATAACTTTGCTGCCCTGCAATATTTTTCACCGAAATACTGAAGGACACATCTGTGTGATGTTGGCTGCGTTCCCTCCAAATTTCAGCCCAAAAGACGAAACCGTTCTTTTGCAGCAGGGTGGCAAAGAATTGCTGTCATTTTCCCCACCGCCTGGAAAAGTACTGTTGAACTTTGCGAAAGCTTTCACAAATTCATGCGACACTGTTGAAAATGCGAAAGTACTTTTTCCAGAAATTTGAAAAACATATTTCTGGGGTGTTTTACCCCAAAATAAAGACATGCCTAGCATCCTCGTGGTCCAACTAGGTGAATACAAAAATAGTTAGGTTGCTAGAGGGTCCCAAATTTAAATGCCAAGCATTTTTCTGATGCCCATCTGAAAACAAAATGGTGGATTTGTGACAGTAAAAGGGCCATTTGCGAAACTAAAAACTGCATTTGCGACACTGTCGAACTTTTTGTTAACTTCTCCCATTGACTTATAATGGAAAATTGTTTTATGAATAACTTTTGAACCGTTTAATATTTTTTCACAAAATCTTCAAAAGGTTCATCAGGGACCCTGATCGCACATTCTCTGAAGATTTTGGACTGGTCATGCAAACTATGTGACCTGTAGAGATGAGCAAAGAATTCTAAAAAAGCGTAAATGTGCATGCAGATCATGCTTAATAACTCCACAGCCATATATCCAAACAGTACAAAAGTTGGCAGATCGCAAGATGTATGGTTCTTGATTGTGTATTCCAAATTTCAGGTAAATCTTTTGAATGGTTGCAAAGTTATTAGGGTGCAAAATTTTAGGTTTAACATGTAAATGGCTCCTCTGCCCTAACTATGGTAGCACTACTGCACCTCCATAATATATATATTAATTGATTCATGGCAAAAAAAACTCTGTTAATGCATCAGTTAGGATTCATAGCACAGTGACAAAAGTATGGAAATGTGGTGTTAAGGTTACCACCTCACCACCCCACTCCCACCTCTCCACCCTCCACACACCAACAGGCATCAGGGTGTGCGTTGATGTTGTTGGCCTAACTTTCACCCCATTACATGTGTAAACAAGCTGAGGTGATGCAGCACAGGAGAATGGGGTGAGAGTTAAGCATGATGACCATGACACACACCCTGATGCCTGTTGGTGTGTGGAGGGTGGGGAGGGTGGAGGGGGTGGTAGGGGTGGTAACCCTAACACCATATTTCCATGCTTTTGTTGCTGTGCTATGAACCCTAACTGATGCATTAATGGAGTTTTTTGCCATGAATTTCCCTTCTTTTTGAGAAAATGTAATGTAACTGGTAAGTGATATGTGTTAGTGGGAGTGTGGGCCCTCCGGGCCCTGTGCTCCCTTCACATTGACCATTTTTTGCATAATGTTATGCATCTGTTGGAGCATGGGCTGTCCTGGCCCTGCTCTCCCACTTACACATAACTACAGAGCCATACAGCAGCCCTACAGGACAAGGAACCCTTGTAAGACTAATTTGCTAATATCTCAGCAACTGTAGCAGCTAGGGAAAAAATTCAAGTGTTGTTGTAATCATGACTGTGAAACCTCCTCACAAGATAGATTGATGAAATCTATATCTTGCATCGTTTACAAGATATGGGCACCAAAATACGCTGAAAAGGCACTCTTGGAACCCTTGTGACACTAATTTGACAGTATCTCTGTAACTGTATCAAGTAGGAAACAAATCCCACTACTGGTATAATCTATGATTTCCAAACTTATTTCTAAGCTGCAGGTAGTGAAAACTCAATATTTCAGTTTGTTTTCGAGATACGGGTGCCGAAAGGTGTCACGGACATCGCAATGTTATCCTATGGGAAATTTCTCAACATCGGAATGCTGTAACTTTGGGCCCTTTGAATGTTTTGGCACCAAACCAAAAGGCACATCTGTGGGACCAGGGCTTGCCACCCTGCAAATTTCAGCCCAAATGGCCAAACCACTTTGTAGCAGGGGGTGACAAAGATTTCCAGTTTTTTGGCAAAGTTCTTTCACAAAAAAATAGCAGAAAACGTTCGCATCTGCAAAACTTTGTGGACGCTTTTTCCATGATTTGCAAAAGTACTGGAGCTCTGACATTTAAATGAGATTTCTGGGGGGGGTTACCCCAAAAGATAGGACTGACATCCTCAGGACTGACTAGGTTTACCCAACAGTCAGTGTTTACCTAGAGGGTCCCAAAATTAAACATCAGGCATTTTTCTGTCTTGCTAACTGAAAACAAGATGGTGGCAGCATGAAAGTAAAAGGGCCATTTGCGAAAGGAAAATTGCACTTGTGACACTTTCATGAGACACGTATATTTTTCCCCATTGACTATAATGGGAAATTTGTTTTTTAATAACATTTGAATGGTTTAATATTTTTACACCAAATCTTTGAAAGGCACATCAGTGGCCAAGACTACATCTTCCCTGAAAATTTCAGCCCAAATGGACAAATTGTGTGGGCTGTGGGAGTGAGCAAAGAAATGCGCAAAAATTAATTTTTTTGTGTTTTTTGGCGTTCTGCAGCTTCACAACCGTACATCTGACCATAACACAACTTGCCATATCCAGAGATCTATGGTACCAGATTAGGCATGTCAAATTTCAGGCAAATCTGTTTTCTGGTGGTAAAGTTATTAAAGTGCAAGACTTGAGGTTTAACATTAAAGTTCTTACTCAACCCTAACTATAGTGCCACTACTGTGGCACTATAATTTTTTTTTTGTATTTAACCTGCAGCCACCAAGATAGTAATAATTTCCCTTAGAGCATGGGGTGTATGATAGTTCACATCTGAGTTAGTTAACTTCAAAATAAGTCAAACATGTACCCCAGAGCTTCTAGTACCCCAGGGCTTCTGGGGGCCTAGCAGCTCCCAAAAGCCTGAGCTACAAGCCAGCAGACACAGCAGCAAGAAGCAATTGTGGCTGGCTTGGTATTGTACTGTCTAACCACAGCTGAAAACTCTATGCCTCATGTATAATACATTATCAACATCTTGCTAGCTTTAGGTACCGAATACATATATGCAGTCACCCTGCAGCAAGTCAGATAGTAATAATTTCCCTTACAGCAAGGGGCAGAAGAGAGCTCACATATGAGTTATTTAACTTCAAAATAAGCCACAAAATGCACCTCAGAGCATCTTGGACCCTAGGGCTTCTGGGGAACTGGTGGCCACCAGCTTCTATGAAAAAGTCACAAACTGCTAGAAAAGCCCCACCTCCCAAAAAAATTGTTCCTCAGTGTACTGGTATTACAAAGAACTGCCCCAAAAAGAAGAGCTGAGTCAGCTGGCCCTATTGCTTCCTGCAGACTACAGAAAGAAGCAGTCCTAGGAATAAGTACCAGGTAAGGGGAATCCCTCGCCTGACAGAGCCTACTCTCAGACCATCTCCTTGACCCCACACTCATGATGCAGCCCACTCTGCTATCAACACTCAGGGAATATTTATGCTTAAAGCAGTTTCCCTGGAGGGCACCTAACCCCCTCAATGACCTCCACAGGCAGGGTATAAGTGAGCTGCCTTGAAGGGCTCCAACTGCATTTGCTGCTCTGAGGGATGGATATAAGAGGGTCTGTTGGATATAATATACATATTTTACCACAGTAATAAACAATAAAGTCCCATTAAAAATAACTAACTTCCCACAACAAAATAACAAACCCTGCACCCATGCACACAAGGCTCTCTCAATTCAGGCACCTGAAGGGGATGGGAGAAACAGCAGAATACACTCCGGAGTAAGCAGTATGATGTCACCACTTCTCAGGTCCTGATGTACCTACTGGCCAGTCCTCACCCCACACTTGAGGATTGGAGGAGAGATCCCTGCAACCCCAATGAAATCCCCCTGCCACAGGAGCTGCATACTGTGGCCCCTGAGTGAAGATATAAGTGCCAGAGAAGGTAAGGATGGGGCTAGTAGATAGGTGAGAAAAAGGGAGGTGAGCAGAGGCAGGGTCATGGATATCATCCAACTGGACTTCAGCAAGGCTGTTGATATGGTGGCACTTGACTTATTTCTGGGTAAAGTAAACTAGTGTGGTATTCAAGAAACACATACAAGGTGGATTGCTAACTGGCTTGGCTGCAGGAAGTAGAGGGTGGTGGTTCTACTTTGAGTGGAGAGGAATACTCTGGCATCCTTCAGGGATCCATGCTGTAGTGACTGTTGTTCAACAGCCTCATCAATTATTAGGAAACTGGGATCTCCAGTAGGCTGTTAAGGTTCACAAATGACACTAAGCTTGCCAAGATGGACTCCCTTGAGGGTGGGGACAAACATCATGAGGACCTGAACAAGCTGGGGGATTGGTTGTCTTCTGAAGCCTCAAATTCAGCGTAGCCAAATAATAAACACTTCAGGAAGAAACACTGCAGTAGGCCATACACACAGTGTGGGGCACCTGTTGCTGCAGTCAAGGAGGAAAAGGACCTAAGGGTCATAGAGGCTGAAGTAGGACAGGCACTACATGGCCATTTTCAAGTGGGCCAGCAAAATTGTGGTGTGAATCAAGCAGAGCAGGGGAAGTAATTCTGCCACATTATAAGGCCCTGGTGAGGTCCTACCTGGAGTTCTGCATGTAGTTTTGGCCTCCTTAATAGAAAAAGGACAGTGAGAAAGTTGAGAAGATGCAACACAGAAAGACCAAAATGACCAGTGATAGTGAGATAAAAGCAGCAAGGACAGGCTGAAGGTTCTTAACATGCTCACCCTTGAGAAAAGGAGGCTGGGTGTGGAAATGATCTCAGTATTTCACATACTTGACTATCAACATAACTGAGCAGCTGGAAATATTTGAGCTGGTGTTTTGGGTTTGCTTCTCTTCAATATCTACATCAATTATATTGCTGAGGGTTTTAGGAGGAGGGTGTACCAATTAGCTGATGGCACAAACATATGTAATTGGGTGGACACCCCAGAGGGGCTGGAGGACATGAGGGAGGACGTAAAGAGCACTTGAAAAATGGTTTGGGACGTGGCAGCTGAAATGTAATGCCAAGAAGTGCACTGTGATGCACTTGGGGAGTAGGAACAGAAGAGCAGGGTACACCCTAGGTGGGGAGGAAATTGAAGTAACAGAACAGGAGAGGGATCTGGAGATTATAGTCTCCTCGAACCTTAAGGTAGGAATTCAATGTAGCAGAGTGGCAGGATAGGCCAATGGAATGTTAGCATGCATAGGCAGGGATATTACTAGCAGAAAGAGGGAGGTAATAATGCCCCTTTACAAAGCCATGGTGAGGCTGCACCTGGAGTATGGGGTTCAGTTCTGGAGGCCACGTCTCTGCAAGGACATAGATGTGTTGGAGAGGGTTCAGAGAAGGGCATCCAAGATGGTGCAGGATATGCAGGGAAAGCCATATGAGCAGAGGTATAAGGAGCTGGATCTGTGTGCACTGGAGACAAGGCAGGAAAGTGGAGACATGATTGAAACTTTTAAATACATAAAGGGGCTCAATAAAGTGAAAGAAGAGGATTTACTTAAGAGGAAGGAGAGTGTCAAAACTAGAGGGCACAGCCTCAGACTGCAAAGAAAAAGATACAGGGACAATGTGAGTGGGTGTTTCTTCATGGAGAGGGTGGTGGAGCCCTGGAACAGACTACCAGATGGAGTTGTGGGGGCTAAATTGGTGGAAGAATTCAAGAGGGCATGGGACAAGCATATGGGACTGTGTATCGGGGGGGCAGTGGCTGGAAGGGGGGAGGTGTATGGGGAAAAAGGACAGACTAGATGGGCTGGTATGGTCCTTTTCTCCTGTCAAGCTTCTATGATTCTATGGTGTCCTTCAGTGGGACATGTAGATACACCATGAAGCACAGGGGTGGTAAATTAAGGGGTTACATTAGGAGGTAATTGTTCTTCCAGAGGATGATGAATTTATGGACCAGCCTACCAGTAGAAACAGTGGACAAGAAGATAGTGCAGACCTTTAAAGCTAAACCTGGAAAATGTCTGCATTCCAAGGGAATTACCAGATAAACTGGGTAGTAGTGTGTATGGAATCCCAACAAACTGGTATATGTTTGCACAATATACTTACTTCATCACTGCTTATAAAGCGGTGTGGTGTTGGAGGGAGCAGTGGACATGATGGACTTAAACTTCCTTCAGACCCTTAATTACTATGTTACTTTATTTAAAAAATAGCACAGTTCATCATGAGAAAGGCTGATGTGGAACCAACGTTCAGAAAAAGTTTAAAAATGAATTTCTAATAAAAACTACAAAAACGTATTCTGAAAGATATATTTTTTTTATATAATTATATGGAAACTGCAACAACATCCAATACTGATGTATGGTGATAAAGTAAAAATGCTATATCAATACTGTATATAGTGATGGACTATGAAATGATATAAAAATGATGTATGGCTGCATTAAATTTTATGGACAAATAGAGACTTCATCATTAGAACCCATTCCTATTGAACTTACTGCAAGTTTTCATAAAAAAAATACAAATGTCTAGCCCTAATTTTTAAAAAGGTAGAACTTTCTAAAGAAAATGTATTTGAAAATTACTTACTGTGGAACTGTTAGGGCTAGGAAAGTAATGTACTGTACGAAGCTTGAAAACAGTTATATTGAAATATCAACAGGATTGGGCAAAATTTTTCTTCTGACAGTGGAATTCAGGTGAAATTACAGGTCCACAAGTCCATGAAATTTCACAAACTGTCTTCCAAAATGTGAAATGGTGCCAGAATCTACATTTCAGTTATTTCCATCTATATGTAACACAAGTTGTCCATATTGCACCACATTTGGAATTTGTGGTAGCCTTTACCTTATGATATGTGTGCCACGTTTTCAGATCTCTAATGTATAGGGGGCCGAGATATAAGCTGCAAAACATTCTGAAATTGTTTAAGTGAAGGTGTGAGCTTCATAAAACCAGCTTTTGGATTCGTAGCCCATTACTGTGCCATAGCAATAGTCCCTTTAAGTCAGAATTATAAATTGTAACGCTGTCCTGTAAGAGAGGGAAGGGATTGTAACTCTAACCAAATTGCTGGCCAACCAATCCCTTCCACTTCTCAGTCTACTCACTATGCTGCTATGCTCGGACATTTTGTGACGTCGTACCAGGGAGAGTGTGGGGATGCACCCCATTGAATCCTATGAGGGGAAGATTTTCGAACCAGTACTGTGCAGCTTTAAGCTGCCTTTGCCACAAATGAAAGACACTGCTCGACTAATAGGGGCCCTACACTCTTCAACTGGGGTATTTTTCAGTTGACATCCAACCACCCTGCCTTTGACTTCCATGCACCAGATCAGGTGCATGTGCATAATCCCCCCTCCCCCGCTCCTTGAAGACTACTCCAGGGCCCACAGGAGTGCAGGTGCAGGTGGAAATTCCACAAGCCTTGTGATTTCTGACTCACTCTTGGCCCCCCTTTCCCTCTGCAAAATCTAAGGATTCAGGTGGGGGGGGGCACTTCAACCATTTTCTGCTGAAATGGAGGGAGATCACTATGTAGGAACTCATCCTGGAGAAAATTCAGTACGTCCAATCCATGGAGTTGCTATTTACCCCTCTAGTGCATCCTCTACCTCCCTGTTGTTTCCTTACAGGTCACCTGTCTGTTCTACTAACAAAAGTCCAGACTCTTTTAGACAAGTGTACAACCCATTTATGTTCTGGATTTCAACTAGGGGTTTTACTCCCAGTGCTCTCTGGTTCCCAAATGGACTAGGGCAGCAGTTCTCAACCTTTGTTATAGTGAGCCTCCCCTAAGCCATGGAAAAGATCTAGAGTCTCCCCCAAAATATTGAAATTTTGTTGGGCCTCCCCATAGAAAAATAGCCTACTTTTCACAGTACATCAGGGATAAATTGAAACCTCTTTGCATAGCTGGCTCTTATGTTATTAAGCTTATTGTAACCCCCACACCCCAACATGACAACCTACTTGCTCCAATATTTTGCCTCTCGAACCATTGTTACTCTTTACTGCCATACCTTCATGGGTCAGACTGCTTTTTCTGTTTCCCCTCTATCTGGAATAACCTTTCTGCCAACCTCTGCCTCTCCCCACTCACCCTGCTCTTAAGCAACTTCTCAGGGATCATTTTACTCCCTCCTGCTCTTATTCCTAGTACCTGTATGGTTAACTCTTGTATTTGGACAGTTCTGCTGCCAGTCTAATTGATCAATTGTTCCTTACATTGTTAGTTTATTGGTCTTAATTTGTTTGCACTTTTATTCATTTTGTATTGCTTGAGTGTTTTGCAGTTACATTTTGAATTGTATTCTCTCACTACCCTTCCCTGGGTTTACCTGAAATAAGCCATGGCTTAGTGTATAGTACCTTCCCTGGTCACCGACTTGTGAATAAATACATAAATTCACTTATTACCCTCTTTCAGTTTGCCTTACCCCATCCCACAAAATCTATAAAGTTCAAAACCAAAATATAATACTTTTTCAAGACTTGCTTGATCCTCCCCTGGTACAGGTTGGGGCCTCACCAGGGAGGTTGTCCTCACCATTTGAGAACCCCTGGACTAGGGGCTTACATCCTGCCTTGGGCCTCAGGCTCTTGAATAAATGTACTGAATACTAAAAGTTTCAAATGGTATTTTTTCACTCCCTGCTCTCTCTGTTATAGCAAAGGGACTGGATTTACACCCTAACGATGAAGGGGGCTTACCTTCATATCAAAATTTGGTGTTCCATCGATAATTTCTCCAATTCATGCTGGAGAATAATCATCACCAATTTTGTGTTTTTCCTTTTGGCTTATCTTCAGTACCACACAACTTCACCAGATACTTATTAGTGGTGGCCATGGCACTCTAGAGGGAGGGCCTGTATGTGTCCCCATACCTGAATGACTGAATTCTCAAAGCACCATCCTGGAATGCGGTCCTTAAGGCACTTTTCTGCACCTGGCAGAATAAATGAGGTGCTCTAAGTCCTGCAGTGTGGACTTTGACCAGGTGCACTGTGAGACCAGCGGCCAACAGAGCAGTGCATGAGCAAAAGTATGGGTACGCACAGCACAGTTTCTGCTCACACCCTGCTCTGTCTCCCACTGGTCACTGTCACTGCTCTGATACACATTAAGTGCTGGTGTTTTATTTTGATTTTTGTACTCACTCCAGTCTGCCATGTCTCTTATATAATTTAGCACTTTTGCACTTTACAAAAGTATTGCATTACCAGAATAAACACTATCTGTACTAAGGTAGGACCGTTTCTGAGTTTGTTTACTTAGCGTTGGTGCCACTGATTTGCTTTTTTTTTAATTTTTTAAATTTTTATTTAACCAGGAGAGGCAGACTAAGCTGAAAGCTTGTTTACAGGTGCCATCTGGGAGCACAAGGAAGTTAAGTGATTTGCTCAGGGTCACACAATATGTAAGTGGGGGTTTTGGGATTCAAACCCAGGTCTCCAGGTTTGCAGCTCAGAGCCTTAAACCAATGCACTAAACTGCCTCCTACCACTGCACTATACTGCCTCCTATTAAACTTAATAACATGAGAGCCAGCTATGCAAAGAGGTTTCAATTTATCCCTGATGTACTGTGAAAAGGAAGCTATTTTTCTATGGGGAGGCCCAACAATATTTCAATATTTTGGGGCAGACTCAAGATCTTTTCCATTGCTTGGAGTGATGGCTCCACGCACCTGTCTGTTTTGCACTCACCAACTAATTGAACAGCTTGGCCATACTGTGAAGGAACCCAAATCATTCTGGGTCTTTTGTATGTACCTACAGTGTGTAGGTGTTGTCCTGGACATGACTGCAGCACAGACCTTCCTTCCAGAGGAGTGTGCTGATGCTCTGATGGAACAGGCAGATCTGCTTCTCACCAGTTCATATGTATTGATCAGATGCCTGCTTTGGATCTCAGGTCTGATGATGGTGACCATCACAACAGTTTCACCTGCTGACCTGCATATGTGCATCCTTGAATGACTGCTTCGAGTCTGGTGGGCTCAGAAACACAGTGGCCTCAACCATCTGGGCCAGGTCACTTCTCTGCTTTGTCACACCATACTCTGGTGACTGGATTATTCCAATGTACTCACAGGGGCTCCATCTTTTGCACCACTCCTCTGACAATCCTCACAATGGATGCCTCAACTTCAGATGAACTGTAATGGTTTAAGATCTGTTTTCATGCACACTTTCTTATCTATACAGACTGAAATAAATATAGTTAAGTCTTTAATATCCCACTTTAAGTTTGATTGGGCTAAGGAAGAAAAAGTGGCCCTGAGATCTATCACATCCTCTTTCAGTGTTGGAAAAGGCTTCTGTTTTTGTTGAGTTGTTAAAATGAAATCAGCCTAAATAGAACATGTACAGCCTCATTACATGAGTGTTTTTCTAACATTCTTAGATGGTAGATTCAATCACAATGTATCTGAAATATGAAAGAATTGACAGCTGACTTATTGAAAACAGCCTGGCCTGCTACAGTTTGACAGTGTGGGATATGAAAATAACCAGCACTGGATGACTGGTAGGAGTGTGAGGATGGGATGGCAGGGATAAGGAAACAGGAAAGATAAGTGAGAACAGTAGCAGATCAGTACAAAACAAGACTAGAACCTCACACATCTCTCCTATTATCAATAAAGGACCCTTCGGAGCTAGATGTTTTGCTGAATTATTTTATTTCATCCAAACAGGTGAACATATTAACTGATCCTGTGACTCCTACCTGTGTTTGCTGTGCTTGTGCAATTACCTTTTTGGGCAAAATGAAATGATTCCACAAAGAATCTATCTCTGAAAAGTCTATTATTGTTAATATGAGAGGTGTGTAAGGTTCTCGTCTTGTTCTGTATGCATTGCCTTTGAAGTGATACCACTGCCTTGTGCTCACCTTCAGATACTGAACTGCAATAGCAAACCAGTAGTTGACCCTGAAGGAGGAAGTATGATATATGCCAGACCTTTAGGGAGTGAAGAGATATTTGCATAGAGGGACCAGTAATGGGCAAGAGATGGTGCACAAAGGGCTAAGCAGTTATTCAATGTCCATTTTGTTTTTTTACAGATGACACACCCATTTGACATATTCCTGTAATTGGTTTGTTCTTTAATCAATCATTTGTTTTAGGGGTATCTACTGACTAAATAATTCTATAAGCTACTGTCATATGAGATCCTGTTTTGCTACGTTTGTTTTTCTAGCAATAAGTCACCTGAGAGTGGGTGATGCAGAGACTTAATGCTTTGACAGGTTTCCTCTGGGATCTGGATTGGAATCTAGCCCAGAGACACAGAATTACAATCAGGTTGTTCTGGTGTCTGTTAAGGCTACACATGAAAATAGTTTATAGGTCTTGGTTAAGCTTCAACAGTAAATAAATAGCCCTAACTTGGCATTCATTGAGCAAATGGGGGATACATGAATCCCCACAGCAACTTAAAGGAGACCTGCAGTCAAAATTTGCAAAAACATATGTTATGCAGAGTTTTGATTTGTAGGTGTATCCCTAGTGTATCTAGTGTATCGTTTGCTTAGGAGTCTTTTTGTTTTCTAAATTTGCCTGCTCCCTTTATGGCCCTGGATATCTCCATGTTTGAATTTTTGATTGCTTTTCTTTTCCAACAATGCCTTCAGTCCCATGTGACAGTGATGCATCAAAGACCATTGTATGTGTGTATGTTCTTATAATTCAGTAAGTGATAGCTGCTACAACATCAGTCTACTGTTAGGAGCCTGATGTTTTGGCCTTAACTAAAGAATGGCTCCACCTTCCATCTGCATAGCCCCTGTACAGCCACCTGTTGTCACCAAGGTGGTGGTAAAACAATGAAATGCAAAACACTCCCTCCCAGGAAGAGGAGAGCATTCTGTAGGATGCTTGAGCCACTTCCCAACAGCCAGCCCTCTGAAGGCTGCAGCTTGTTCCCCAATTTGGGTCGTCAGCTTCGAAAACGGAAGCCCTACTGCTGCACCAGTGGTCCAGTTATGTGCGCATTCTAATGCATCTATTAACTAACTAAAAACATAAGAACATAAGAGTAACATAAGCAACATAACAATATCATGTTACGCGGCCTCATGGACTACCGTAAGCTCCGAAACGCCTGTACCAGGCTAACAAGGCTAGCCAAGTCCAATTACTTCAAAAATACTTTCTTCACTAACATAAATTCCCCTTCCAAGTTCTGGAAGGTGGTTCATGCTCTCTTAACCCCTCAGTCCTGCCCTCCTTCCCCAGTGCTAAAGGTAAATGGAAATCATTTAGCTGACACCCATGCCGTAGCTGTGGAATTTAACTCCTATTATACCTCCTGTGCAACCGAACTGCTGAAGTCCCTCCATAATTACCCTCCCCTCTCAAATGTCATGGCTACCCCTCTATCCTCCCCCCAAAAAAATCCCCACTTCCTATTTCCCCACATCCTTCCTTCTCATTCTCTTCAGCTTCCCCCACTGATACTCTAAATGTCCTCTTCACCATCAACCCCCCAAATGGATATTTCTCAGATGATCTTGACCCTAAACTCCTCTCTCTCTCTCAGCCCTGGCCATTGCCTACCCCCTCTCCTTAATCTTAAATCTCTGCTTCTCAACCTCTGATGTCCCTACTACATGGAAGCATGCAGTGGTCCTCCCCCTACCTAAAGGTGGAGACCACTCATCCCCTGACAACTATCACCCCATCTTGCTACTCCCTACCCAAGCCAAACTACAAGAACATCTAGTCCTCTATCAGCTCACCTCCTTTCTGTCTGATACCTCCTTCTTCACCCTGTTTCAATCTGATTTCAGGAAAAAACACTCCCTACTTTAGCTCACTGACTCCACCCTCTCTGGGATGGACAATGGCCAAATCACCTCAGCCATATTTGACGACCTCGCCAAGGCTTTTGACACTGTTTCTCACTCCATTCTCCTTGGTTCCCTCTCATCTGTTGGTCTAACCTTTTCTGCCACTAACTGGTTTAAGGCCTACTTCACTGGTAGAACCCAATCAGTTAAGATTGCAGATGCCATCTTGTAATCCCCCTGCTCTGCACTGGCATCTCTCAGGGCTCTGTGCTTGGTCGCCTTATAGTCTCTATCTTCCTTAATGATCTGCTATCTGTCTGCTCCTCCTCCTCCACCATACACATGTACGCTGATTTATTTATTTATGACTTTGACAACCATGTAGGTGCACTGATCCCAGGGACCATTTTCAGGCATGACCCGGGTCACTTACAATGGCACAGAGTTAAAATAGCACAAAACATAGAACAAAATGGGCAGATGAACTGTGATACAAGGTTACAATATAACACACGATATAAGATTGGATACATAAGTCAGGAATACATACACATAAATAAATATACATAAGTACATAAGGCAGGTAGACAGTAGGATTGCACAGCATGAAACCAAATATACATCTGTAGGGAGTGGATGAAATGGGAACTGAGGGAAAAACCAAGGGGTTGTGAAGGCATGAGACTCAGCAGGAGAGTGGACAGTTAGGCAAGGTGGACTACTCTAGGAAGCAGTGGTAGGAGGAATTTGATGATACTGTCCTGCAGGAATCTGGCTCATGCCCAGCTGAGGTTACATCCAGCTTGCAGCATGACTTCAAAAAGGTCCAGCTCTGGTTTGCAAACCATCAATTATTACTCAATGCCAAGAAGACAGTCTCTATGACCTTTGCCACAAGGAACAGACTTTCTAGGCTTCCCTCCCTGACCACTTTCTGCACTCTTGATAGGATTTTACTTGAGGACACCTTGTCCTTCAGATACCTTGGGGTTTGGTTAGACCAACACCTCAACTTCACTGGACACATTGACACCATCCAGAAAAAATTGTGCCCCAAGCTTGGTGCCTTGTTCAGGAACCACATTTGCATCCTTCCTGTGGCTAGGCATGAGCTTTTCCAGAAGATGTTCCTCCTCATTTTTGACTACTGTGATGTAGTCTATGGTGCTAGGTCCTCCCTGACCAGATTGGACACTCTTTTCAACTCCTTCTGCCACTTTGCCCTTGATGTTCCCTCTCGCACCCACCACTGTGACCACTATCAAGCCCTTTCCTTCCCCACCCTTACACATAGTCACCTCTCACACTGTGCAAAATTCACCACTAAATACTGACTGGGTGAACTCCCTTCCTAACCTCTCCTCCTCATTTATAACACCCCTTCTCCTTCCCACTTCCTCAGATCTACTGACACTCACACACTAACTGCCCCTCGTTGCTCCACCCTCTCCAGCCAGTCTGGGTACTCTCACCATTTCCCTAAAATATGGAACTCTTTACCTCCCCAAATCCAACACTCTTTCTCCCTCTATTCCATCAACACTGCCCTCTCCAACTATCTTGCACCTAACTGTTCCTGATTTGACTCGCCTTAATTTTTTTCATCTTACTCCTTACAGTTCGTCCCCCTTCAGAATTTACCCAATGCATCTATTGACTCTACTGCCTCTACTGATCCTAGCTCCTCCTAGGTGCTAGTTCTCATATCTTTCTCCCTTCCCCTACTCTCTCCCCAATTTTCCCTAGCCTTCACACTCCCCTTGCAGTGTTCTCAGCATCCTGAAGGGGTCCTATAGTGCCTAGGCTTGCCACTTTTTCTTCCCCCATCTACCTATCCCTGGCCTTCCAGGTCCCCTTGCAGGATCCCCAACATCCTGGAGGGTTCCTTGGAGTATCCTCATCCCCTCCCAGGTGTTATTTCTCATTCCCTCTCTCTCACTATCCCTCTATAATTACAATGCCTAACTGCAAGAGGGTTTACAATTGCCTGAACTTCCCTGCCCCCTTGCAGTGTTCATCACATCCTGAAGGGTTCTCTTTTTGGGTCATGCCTCTTTTCCCCTCCTATGTGTTAATCATACTTACTCCCTCTTTCTCTTCCTCTCTAATCCCTGCTCCAGTGCCCTGTCTCCTTGCAGGGTTCCCCGTATCCTGAACTGGTCTCTCTGGGACACGATTCTGCACTATCTGTCATCTCATCCCCTCTCTCCTTCACCCCTTATTTCACGATAGCACTTGTTCACTTATTAACATTGCACTTATTAATTGTTCTCACAGATTACATATGTATGCAACACTGTTTGTAACAACTGCCTTAATTAATTGTATGCTATGTTGATCTTTGTTACTTGAATGTAAAATGTCTCATCCCTATTGTACCCCTTCTCCCCAGGTCGCACTGGAAGATGAGCAACCTGTTGCTCAGTGTGCCTTCCTGGTGAAATATTTCACTAAACTAAAATAAATAAATCACATATAGGGAAGTCTTGTTTACTATATATTTTGTCCTTTCTAGTAGCAATGATTTGAACATGAACAGTGATAAGTATTACACTGCTGCAGAGTCATGCTTATTGCTGCTATTTGCTGTTTGCAGTTTCTGTTGTTTACCACAGAACAGTTGCCGTTATCAATAAATGCATTGGAACAATGATACCAGTCAAACAAATGTATCATGGTTGAAGGCATGCTTTTATATTTATGAATATGATTTAGATTACCAGGAGTTCATCTAACTTGCACATGCAAGAGCAGCCCATATGATGTATGCAAGGGCAACATACACATGGGGGTTAGACAAACTACTGGAAAACCCATTTGTGGTAGTAACTTGATAATATTATAACAAAGAGCAGATATATGATTTGCCTATATGTGTTTTAAAGAAGTTTAATTTATTATTTACCAGCTATGCTTGATTGGTGTTTACAATGAAAAATAGCCACTGTTTGTGACATTTTGTCACATCTGAGTAGTAGCTGTACTGGAAAATAGCAGTCAAAAGTGGATGCACTCTGAAGTGTTGTACGGGTTCATATGTTCTCCATTTGCAGCTGAAAAGTGAGTTTCATAAATCTGATGTAAATTCTGTTTATTTTATATTTGCTTATAATATGTTTAACGTGACAGCTCTTTTCCATTTGCTTACTACAGTCATCTGTGTCATCAGTGAGACGAGCAAAAAAAAATGTCTGCAACTTGAAAACTCATAAATAAATGGCTCACCAATAAGACTTCTGACTCTGATATTACCTTAAATGGATACAACATATTTAGACAGGACAGACACACCAAATGGAGTGGAAGATGCCTGATCTACCTTTGGACTCACCTACAGGGACATAAGGTAAACTTGGACAGCCCTGGGGGTAATTGTGAATGCCTTCCTTGCTGTAAAGCTAATATTAGGAAATGAATGTAAAAACCTGGTCATTATGTTAGTATACATTCCTCCAGGGAAACAACAAGCTGGCTTTGAGTCATTCAAAACACTACAAGTGTGCAAGCCATAACTGGGAAACCATTGTTACCGGGGACTTCAATATCAGTTGGTTGGACAAATCAAACCACATGTACAGGGGCTTAACATCCAGCCTGTACCTCACTCAGGCAGTGGAAGAGTACAGTGGAAGAGTGCACTAGGGCCACTCCCCCACCCCCTTGCCCTATCTGCACAATTTCTTATATAGCCTCTTGAGATCACATGACCAGGTGATAAACAACAACAACAAAATTAAGTGCCCACTTTTCCATTGTTTTTCTGCACAGCCACTAGAGGGCTGCACTTCTGCAGCTTTCCCATCTTTTCCTCATGCAATATATACAGCTAGCCCTCTGACATGCCTCATAGTAGACATGTCATTGTACTAAGCCCATCATTGGTTACCCAAATACCCAGGACAATGGACACTAAACTTCTAATTCCATGCCTGATTATCCTGATAACAGTAATTAATCAAATAGGCCTGTTAGATGACAGGCAACAATCTCAACCTCACTTCACAATTGCAGACAATTTGCACTATGTCCCTGGCACTATAACCACCAATTTTGTAGCAGCAATTAAGGACTCTGTTACTTCAGGATGGCTACTAGTGCATTTCCAAGGGTGGCTGTCCTCTAACATCAAAACATTCTTTCCCCACTTATTAATCTTTCTTAGTCTCACTGAGCTGCAGCAAAAACGTATCCTGAGCTCCATTCTGAGACAGAAGAATGAACCACGTTACAAGCAGCTAAAGGCATGCCTACTGAGGTTCATATTAATGCTTCTGCTACTGTCTGGTAATGTGCATCCCAGTCCTGGCCCCCCAATAACTGTGTCAGCCTGCAGCTGAAAAAAGTTTGAAACACCCATACTGGCATCTGTCAACGTCTGCAGCCATCTATGCAAATTTGACAACCTCCATGTCTGGGTCACCCAGCATAACCTGGATGTTCTCTCTGTCGTTGAGACTTGGCTGTCACCCAAGATCCCAGATACTGCAATCGCCCTGTCTGGCTACTCTATATTTAGACAGTATAGTCTAACCACAAGAGGTGTTGGCTGTGCTGTATACCTAAAAAACACTCATGGGACATGCCTTACCGATGCCCAGCATAGGGAACTTCATACAGGCTCTTACCATCAAATTACTACTAGGGGCTCATAACAAAGCCTTAACTGTGTTATCTGTGTATATCCCACTGAAATAACATGCTGCAGGCTTTAATAGCATCATGAAATACTTTTGTAGCATGCACCATAGCTCTGAAACTAGAATAATGGTATACTTCAATGCTAATTGACTGTCCCCTGACATAGGCTCCTATAAGGATGCTGTCTCAGCTGTCCACTATACCCAACTAGTTAACTTCCCTACCAGAACAAACTACAGAATGGGGACAAGTACCCTGCTGGATTGAATACTTTCCAGTCACCCTGAACTTATCTCAGATTTGACTGTGCTCCTTGATACTTTAAGTGATCGCATTCCTGTATTATGTAATTAGTCTAATAAATTCAATAATCCACCTCCCAAGATAATTTGCAGCAGGGTCCTAACACATGGTCACCTCGAGCTGCTAAAAGCGCACCTAAGAAGGCAGGATTGGTCATTGCTTGACTCTGATAATGCTATTGACACAGCACTAGATTATTTCACCAATCGCTTTAATGCTGCTTGCAATATCCATGCCCTCATAAAAAAATGGAAAGTCAAGGGCACCTGTAACCCATGGATAACACCAGAACTTATTGGTCATATGAAAACCAGAGATCACCTTTGGCACCATGCAAGAGCCACTGGTAGGCAAGTGGATATTCAAGCATACAAAAAAGCTAGGAATGTATGTACCCAGGCTATCCATCTTGAAAAAAAAACAATACTATAAGGAAGTGTTCTCTAACTCCTTGGGGAATAGTAAGAACTTCAGGAACAACATAAAAGATGTCAAAGGGAAAGACTCCAAAATGGCACCCACTATGCTCAACATCGATGGAATCCTGACACAGGTCCAGAGACTATAGCCAACACATTTAACAAAGCCTTTACGGATGTAAGTAGTGTCCTCCAGCCGGACTTCTTAGAGGATACTACTACAACTAGTACTCTGGGTACTAAAGTCGTGCACTAGACAACTCCCCTTTTCTACTTCAAAGGGGTCTCTGAACATATGGCTGGAAAATATATATGCAAGGTACTTAGAAAATCTAGATACAGTGGGGATACATTAGACCTCAAATTAGTTGCCCTTACCTTGGAAGAAACACTGGCACCCCTTAGCATGATATTAAACCTATCACTAAGGCTAGCACAATTCCTCCAAAAGTGGAAATCAGCTCTGGTAATCCCTGTGCACAAAAGCAGTGATAGGGCACAACATGCTAACTATAGGCCAATCTCCATTCTCCCCCTATTGTCCAAAGCACTTGAGCGTAGAGTTGCAGATCAGCTGGTTGAATACCTGGAAAAATATATGATTCAATGCCCTCAACAGCATGGCTTTAGAAAAGGCATAGTACCACTACTGCACTTTTAGAATTCACAGGCAACATCCATAAATCACTGGACCAAGATAAACTAGTGGGTGCGGTCTTCATTGACCTGATGTAGGCCTTTGATACAGTTAACCACACACTATTACTAGAGCAACTACCCTGCACTGAGCTTTCCAAGGAAACCACTGCCTGGTTCAAAAGTTACTTAGAAGACCGTACGCAACAGGTGAAGATATCCAGTGTCCTCCCGGAATGGCAGCCAGTCCACTCTGGAGTCCTGCAAGGATCTATATTAGGACCACTCCTGTTTAACCTCTTTCTGAATAACCTCCCTAGCTCCTGCCATGAACAGATCCTTCTTTATGTGAATGATGCTATTATCTACACAAGTAACTCAGACTCAAAGCTCCTTGAGCACCACTTACAGCTCAGTTTTGAGCAAGTGGAGGAGTGAGCACAATCTGGTAATAAACTACAAAAAAGACCAAAGTTACGCTTTTCTATAGCACCCATAAAAAGCATACACCCCAACCTCTGACCATCAGAAACTACATGGGTACCCCCCCCCCGAACAGATACAACACTTCAAACATCTTGGGGTAACTGTTGATAGCATCCTATCTTACATGCAACACATTGAGAATGTAGCCAATGTTGTCAACATAAGGATGCTCCTGTTTGTGTTCACCCTCTCACCCTCCGTCCAAGGTCTCCATGGTTTGATGAGACCTTGAAGGAGTTGAGGAGAGTGAGGTGAAGGCTGGAGAGGGCCTGGTGGAAATCGGGCCTGGGAGAGCAACAGGCTTAGGTTGATGGAACATTATATGATCTGTCAATCGACAATCACCTGTAAGAAGGCAGAATTCCTGTTCAGGGACATTGCCACTGTACAAAATCAACCAGCACAGCTCTTCTGGACTGCGGACAGATTGTGCAATCCAAGCTGCCTCTGGTCAGGGGGAGCTTTTTCACAAGGAAAGTGTGATGAGTTTGCTCAATTTTTTGTTGATAATGTTGCCACCATCAGGTCTGAGATCATCCAGTTCACCTCCAAGGGGTGCTGTGACAGTTGGTGGGATGTCATAGGCACTCAGTTTGTCTGGACAGATTTTAGTCGGCTGGAATTCATGGACATCGGGAGGATCATCCAGACTTTGCGGTCAACATACTGCAGTTTGGATCCGTGCCCCATGCAACTCCTAGTGGATCGCATGGATGAGATCAGCCCGATCCTTGCAGAGATAGTCTGGAGTTTATTGGAGAGGGGGATCTTTCCTGATCCCTTAAAGGAGGCAGTTGTCTAACATATTTTGAAAAAACCCTCCCTTAACCCGGATTGTCCTGAGAACTACAGACCTGTCTCTAACCTGCCCTTTGTAGGTAAGGTTATTGAGAAGGTGGTGGCACTGCAGCTGGATGACCATCTCACCACCCACAATGTCTATGATTCTCTCCAGTCCGTATTTAGGAAGAGACAGTACCGAGATGGCCCATGTCCAGGTGCTTAATGATCTCCTAATAGCGAATGACTGATCTTGCTCCATCTTGGTTCTCTTTGATCTCTCTGCGGCATTTGACACCGTGGACCATGGTGTACTAGTGGAACACCCACGGTTCATCTGTGGACTATCAGGTTTGGTCCACAGATGGTTTAGATCTTTCCTCCATCGTAGGATTCAGACAGTGGTCACTGGGATTTATTCCTCTGATGCACTCCCCCTATCCCGTGGGGTTCTGCAGGGTTCCATTTTAGCACCCATGTTGTTCACAGTGTATATGCTGCCATTGGGAGACATTATTAGGCAGTACGACTTGAGTTTTCACTGCAGTGCAGATGATACTCAGCTGTACCTGTCCTTTGTGCCCAGGTAAGATGATGCAGTCTCAGTATTTAACAACTGTCACTCTGAGATTCAGGACTGGATGAGTGCCAGCTGGCTGAGTCTAAATCCAGATAAGACTGAGGTGTTGATGGTGGACCCAGATCATCGGGCAGTGGGTTTGCTAGAGGGGCTGATATCTGGGCTTAGGCTCGGTGATACTCCGCTCGCTGCCTCACATCAGGTGCGTAACCTGGGCATTAATTTTGGCAATGAGCTGACCCTGAAACCTCAGGTGTCAGCAGTTGTCAAGACCTCATTCCTTCATCTGAGGAATATAGCCTGGGTGAAGCACCTGGTTCCACCCGATGATCTTTCTACCCTGGTCCATGCCTTTGTGACTAACCACCTTGACTATTGCAATGCCCTGTACCTAGGGCTTCCATGGGTAGATATCCACAGCTTGCAGCTACTGCAAAATGCAGCAGCCAGGCTTGTGACTGGTACTTTTAGGACCAGTCACATTACACCTGTTCTTCGCGGACTGCACTGGCTGCCAGTGCAGTGGTGGATCACCTTCAAAGTCAGTTTACTGACCTATAAAGCCATACATGATCAGGGACCTCACTACCTGAAAGATCTCCTTTGCCCCTACTGCCCTTCCCGCCCACTTTGATCCACCAAAGAGGGATTGCTAGAGACTCCCAGGGTGCATTTAAAGACATCAGGGGCTTGGTCTTTTTCTTTCACAGCACCTACCCTGTGGAATACTTTACCTCGTTGGGTGCAAGAGTGCCTGATCATCCAAAGTTTTAAGTTAGCCCTTAAAACCTATTTATTCAGGTTAACGTTCCCTGCTAGTATTTAGCCATTAGTCTTGCCATCAATGTTATGTTGTCGTGGTGTATTTATTATGGATTAATGTTTTGTTTTAATTGGATTTTATGGAAATTAATGTCTGTTTTGATTTGATGTGTTTTATCTTGTACAACACCTTGGCTTTGAAAGGCACTTTATAAATAAAGTTATTGTTATTATTATTATTGGGTTACTTCACAGGCACAAGTGCAGCCTGACTCCTGAAACATTAAGACTCACAATATACACCTCCGTCATTTCCATAATTAACTACGGGCTGGTCATCTATGGCTCAGCTTCAGCTACATCCCTCCGTGGAATCTCTATTGCACTTAACAAAGCATGCAGACTTCTCACTGGAGCAGCTTGCCACACACATACATGTGACCTCTATGCACAAACTGGGTGGCTTCAACTAAAAGGTCGGATCCAATACCAAACCTGTCTGCTAGCTAAAAATACACTTCTAGAACTCACATCTTCTGGCATTCAAAAGCTTCTAAACCCCTTTTGTAACCCGCAGCATACTCGTAGCTCTGAAAATCAGCTTTTTCTGGTCCCCAGATGCCACACAACTCAAAGGCAATGATCATTTGCTTATAGAGATTCTCTCTAGTTTAACTTGCTGCACAGAGACATCTCTACCACAGTAGAACTGGGCCCGTTCAAACACAAGCTCCGTCAGCACCTCACAGCAAACAGTAGCTGCGATTGTTTCCCCTATCACCACTACTCTATGTTGTTCTCCCCCAGCACTCTCTCCTGCCCCAACCAGGGAGCCTTGATCCCACCACCCCATGCTTAATCCCCCTTTTCTCTCACCCTACTCTTATCCCCACTCTCCACTCCACTCCACTCCCCTTCCCACCCTCACTTTTGCTGTTTATCTTCCCCTTCCTATCTGTAGCTCATACCCTCATTATCTAGTCTTACAGCCTCAACAAGACCGCTTATTTATTTATTTATTTAAGCGTTTTACTAGGAAGGCATACTGAGCAGTCTACTGCTTGATTCCAGATGTGTCCTGGGGGTGGGGGGAACATAGATAACAGTTGAAGACAGCATAAAACAAGTGAAATTACATAGTAGGGAGATCACTAACATTTGGTCCTGTTGACTAGACAATAGTGGGTCATGAAATCAGTAGGTAGCCACAGTTGATACAGCATGATACAATAAATACATAGTTACATAGTATAGGCCTCTAACAAATTGGTCCCGGTGAGAGACAAAGTATATCAAGATAGGCTGCCCCCTTATCTGGCTAATCTCCCCGTACTGTTACACTGAGTGCTTACCTATATGTAGATATTCTATTTCAATGTCTAGTCAAATTATAACATGTTGCTACCTGTAATCCTTGTTAAATGTTTACCTCTGTACGTCTGTGCCCCATTCTATGGACGTGGAACCTTTGTAAAAGAGTTATATTGCTCAAAGGTATTGTAATCCGAGACTTAATAAAATAAAATAAAACAGGTACTAGCACACTAAAACACTGGGTCCTGGCCTCCCACACAGAAAGACTAATGAAGGTAAAGGTGCTCCCAGATGCAATCAGTGATCACCCCCCTGTCCTGAGCACTTGGTATGCAAAACTAGCCAAGGCCCCCCTGAGAACAGTTAACAGTAGAGTGCTCCATAAAAAACAAATTACTGCACTCAAAACTTATCTAACATAAACTGCTTGGAGTTACCTTGGCCCGAGTCTCAAAGAGGGCATAGAGAGACACAAGCTGCATCAAACAGCAGCTTTTGCCAAAGCTCCTTGCACCAGGGACCCAGCACCAGATTCTGGGACAGAAGCGGTCCAGACTCATAAGTTTCCCCACCTGCGGCAACCTCTCCCATGCTGCAAACACCTGGTGCACAGGAAGAGTCCACTGCAGGCTCCATACCGAAGATGCAAGCGGTCCCCCCATCCCAGATCCCCAGATTGACCCCAATATCACATCCCTGGTGAACTAGTGCCCTCACCCACCCTGATCCCAATGTCACCAAGTGAACAAACATGTCTTAGTATCCCCTATCCCTGGTGGACTAGTTGTCCAACCAACCCCTGCATGTATTGCCCCCCATCCCGATACACGGCCGGCACCTGGCACAGCCCATCTCTCACCTCTGAGACCGGGTGCTGACTGAATTGTCAAGGAATACGTACTGTATAGTGTACATGCTCATTGAATGACAGTCTGTCAATGAGCGTGTACACTATGCAGTACGCGCTCCTTGATAGTTCAGTCAGTGCCTGGTTGCGGAGATGAGCTGTGGCATGTGCTGGCTGTGTATCAGGATGGGGGGGCCAAACCTGTTGTGATCAGGGGCCACTGGTCCACCAGCAATAGGGGATACTAAGATATAGTTGTACAGTTGGTGACATCGGGATTGGGGTGGATGGGTGCATTAGTCCAGCAGGGAAAGGGGATAAAATGAATTATTACAAAATGAGGTGGCATCTGGGTTGGGGTGGCTGAGGTCACTAGTCCACCAGGAAATGGGGATAAAATTAATTATTATAAAATGGAGTGACATCAGAGTTGGGGGGGTCACTAATCCACCAGGGATAGGGGATCAATATTATTACACCGGGCAACATCTGGGGCTATATTGATATGTTGTATATCGGGCAACATTGAGGATGGGGGTGGGGTCAGTGGCACATTGCCACAAACAGGTTGACTCTCCCAGTGGGGAGTTTTCTAAGTCTCCTTAGACCAGCCCTGGCTGGTCTAAAGGTATTTAGAATTTCTTCCTCTGGGAGAGGTCTGAGAATACAATTGTTGGGGATGTGGCAGCTTGTGTCTGCTTAATGTGCCCTAGCACCAGGTTGTAGCCCATTTTTGGATGCACGGGCCGTGCAAGTCCCATTTGGGGCAGACAGCCTGCAGTTACACAGGCTGTTTTTGTGAATAGCACAGGGGGCTGTTTCCGACGCAAGGTGCCACTTGCACCATTTATGTTTGGCACTGGCACCTTGTGTCAATTCCAGGGCTTTGAGAATTGAGCCCCTTGACTCCATACTGGACTTAGACCTCTAAAATCCTTCATTACCCATTACAATGTGGCATGCAAAAAATCTGCCCCATTTAGAAGTTGTAAGATTCGATGGAACTCCTTTGACTGGAGCACCCCTACCCTACTAGCCCTGATGCGAGAAAGGCACAATTTATGGGAAGAGGCCAGAACTACAAGGACACAAGTACATCTACATAAATGCAAGGCTGCATGCAGTAAGTTCACAAGGAAAGTGAGACTGCCCAAAGCAACCTACTTCAAAGGACAACAGGCTAGCAACTGCGGGAGAGGGAACAGATTCTGGGAGACACTTAAGGAATTCCTGAGAAAGGATAATAAACAATAACCAGTAGTGCTCAACAATAATGGAGCTGTCACCACTAACCCTGAGGAAATAGCAAACATATTCAATAACATCTTCATGGATCTCAGTACAATCCTCCACCCAAATACTGAACCTGCCCCTCCACACACACAAGCAGTGAAAGGACCCCTGTCATCCCAAGCAGCACTAGCCATTCAAAGTTCTATTTAAAACTCATCTCAGAGGCTAAAACAATAACATATGTCAAACGGGTCTTGGGTAAAACCAGAATGGGGAGCCATGACCTGGATATGAAGCTTATAGCATTAACTCTAAATGAGCTTGTTCACTCCTATACCAAGATATTCAACATCTCCCTTCAATATTCCCAGTTTCCAACATTATGGAAGATTGCTCTGATTACACCCATTCACAACAGTGGTGACCGCACAACTGTCACCAACTATAGACCCATCTCAATCCTCTCCCCTTCCCTCTGTCCAAGGCACTCAAAAGGATAGTTTCTGACCAGTTAGTAGACTACCTTAGCAAATATAACATACAATGCCACCAGCAGCACAGATTCAGGAGGCTTCGCAGCACCAATGCTGCCCTTATTGTATACTCAAGTTACCTACATTAGGCCCTGGACAGAGGCCAGCTTGTAGATTCCGTTTATATCGACATAGCCAAAGCCTTCGACCTGGTCAACCACCCATTATTGTTAGGTAAGCTACATATGCTGGGCCTCTCTACTGAAACTGTGTCTTGATTTTGATGCTACCTCACTGGTCGCACACAGCGCATCAAGAATAATGGCACACTGTCTGACTCCAAACAAGTGTTGGTGGGAGTCCCACAAAGGTCAATACTAGGCCCCCTTCTCTTTAGCCTCTTTATTAATAACTTACCTAAAGCCTGCCCCACAGCTAAGGTTCTACTCTATGCGGATGGTGCAGTCATGTACTCTAGTAGGAATTGCCAAGATGCTCTCAAACAGGACCACCATTCCAACTATTGGCTTGATGGAGGGATGGTTCAAGCAAAAAAAACTGTTCCTGAACTACAAAAAGACTAAAACTATGTTGTTTGCAAAAGCTCAGGCTAGGAAAAAAGCTCCACCCCTTCACAGTTTTCCATAAAAAGGGGATCTTACTGGAAAAGGTTAGCTCTTTTAAATACTTAGGGATCACTATCGATGATATGCTTTCTTTTGAACATCATGTAGACATTACAGTCAGTGCAGCCAATACTGGGTGCCCTATACAGAAACAGGCTTAGCCTCACCACTGAAGCAAAGTAAGTTGCAGTAACCAGCACTATCCTGCTCATGATAGACTACGGCCTCGCAATTTATGGCATGACAACAGACACCATCTTAAGAAGGGTCAAGCAGGTTCTAAATAAAGCATGCCGCCTAGTACTGGGGGCTGAGAGATTCACCCACACATGCTCTCTCTATGCCCAGACAAGTTGGCTCCCCCTCCAAAGCAGGATTAAATATCAAGTATGCCTGCTATGGAAACAAGCATTTGTCAATGCCGGATTCTTGCCACTGGTATTAGTGTTGTACTGGTTAAAGTTGCAGATCCCATGCCATGCCAGAAGAGTAAGGGTTGTACCCGAGGGGGGGTGGCAAAGGCAGTTATGGTGGGATAACAACTAACAAATTGAAGAGAATTTAAAATAAAATAAAATACTGTTTTCACCATTCTCTGCTTGGAGTGGGGGATGGGCTCTTACTGTAGAGGTTCCTCTGCAGCAGTACTGGTGTAGTCTGGTGTACTTGGGTGACTTCAGAAAGGAATATGGCTTCTATTCCCACCAGTTTGGTGTGAGAACATCATAAAACTGAACTGCAGGCTGTGGTAGTGCTGTGCTCTACGTCAGGAATAATTGGAGCACCTAGGGACATATTTTTCTAACTTCTCCCCTTTTCTGTCTTAGTAGTATGCTGCAACAGTGCCATTTTCCTATCCTATTTATTTCCCATTTTATGTCTCAGTAGATTGGCCACCTACAGTGAAGCCCAGCAGGATTAAATGCAGCACTGAAGACTTCTGCAGTAGAGTTACTGCAGTAAACAGTGCAGTTGCAATGGGAGTTAATCCCTTTTGTCATGCAGTAAACCTGTCACACTGCATTTTATCTGGTGGGCTTCACTGTACCCAGGTAGTCTCCCCTCTCACTATTCTTTCTGTAACCCCCCTACAAATAATAATAATATTTTGTATTTATATAGTGCATTTCCAGTTTCAAAGCGCTGCACATAAAAAACACTTCACAAATGATTTAAAATCTAACACAAATTCAACTTCAATTTAAAAACTTCCCTGATCATAAATATCAAGTCATTAAAAGCCTGTTGGAAAAGATGTGTTTTCAGGCTGGTTTTAAAGCTCTCCACAGTCCTGCAGTCTGTAATCTGATGAGGTACAGTGTTCCACAGGGATGGTGCTGCAAACATAAATGCCTGGGCCCCTGATGTTTTTAAATGCACCCTGGGAACCTCTAACAACCCCTCGTCAGATGAGCGGAGAGGATGGCCGAGGCTGTAGGGAACCAGGAGCTCTTGCAGATAACTTGGTCCCTGTCCATGCAGGGCTTTATAGGTCAGCAAACCAACCTTAAAGGTGATCTGCCACTGTATAGGCAGGCAGTGCAGAACACGAAGCACAGGAGTAATATGACTAGAGTGCAATGACCCAGTCAACAACCAAGCCACTGCATTCTGCACCAGTGCAAGCAGCGAATATCAACCCCTGGAAGCCCCAGGTAAAGGGAATTACAGTAATCAAGGCATGAGGTCACAAAGGCATGGATCAATGTGGACAAATCATTGGATGGAACAAGGTGCTTAATTCTGGCGATGTTCCTAAGATGGTAAAAGGAGGACTTGATGACTGCCGACACCTGCGCACACAACATTAACCCATCATCAATAACCACCCCCAGATCATGCACCCATTCAGAGGCAGGCAGTTGTACACCATCAAGCCAAAGCCCAGATGGTAAACCTACCACCTGCCTCTCTATCCGGTGCCCCAAATCCACTGCCAACACCTCAGTCTTCCAGGAATTCAATTTCAACCAGCTAGCCTTTATCCAGTCATGGATCTCCACCAGACAGCTGTTAAACAATGAGACCGCACTATCCTGGTCAGGCGCAAAAGACAGATAGAGCTGGGTGTCACCAGCACAGCAGAGAAACCTCAGCCCATATTATCTTACAATGTCTCCGAGGGGCAGCAAATACACTGTGAACAACATGGGGGTCAGCACTAAGCCCTGAGGGACCCCACATGGCAGAGAGAATGGTTCAGAGGAAAAATTACCAGATACCACCCTCTGAGACCTGCCAGAGAGGAAAGAGTGAAACCATCTGAGAACTGGATCAGCCAGGCCACAGATAACCCTCAGGCGCTCAAGCAGCACCCCATGGTCCACGGTGTCAAATGTTGAGGAGAGATCCAGAAGTACCAAGATGGAACGGTGTTTCTGGTCCCTCGCCATCAGGAGATCATTGAGCACCCGAAACAGAGCAGTCTCGGTACTATGTCTCTTCTGAAAGCCTGACTGGAGAGGATCAAAGATATCATGGATGGTAAGATTGTTCTCCAGTTGTAGCACAGTCACTTTCTCAATCACCTTCCTAACAAAGGGAAGGTTAGAGATAGGTCTGTAGTTAGCACAGTTGTTCAGGTCCAAAGAAGCTTTCTTAAGAATCAGTGTCACCATCTCCTCCTTCAGGGAGCTAGAGAATTCTCCTGAGACTAAGGAGCACCAAACAATCTGTGCGAGGATCAGTTCAATAAACTCAATACACCCCAATAATAGGCGTGTAGGGCCCGGATCTAAACTACAGCATGTTGGCTGCAAATTCTGGACAATCCGCATGATATCCCCCATCTCTAGCCAGTCAAAAGAACTCCAGGATGACTGAGAGGGAGTGACCAAATACCGACCACCATCAACTCTCATAGAAGAACGTGAGCAGATTTCGGCCATGATGTCGGCCACCTTATCCACAAAAAAATTGAGCGAACTCCTCACACTTAATTTGTGAAAATACTCTTCGAATCTGCATACAGGATGGGTTGCACAACCTGTCTATGGTTCAAAAGAGCTGAGCTGGTCGGTTTTGAGCAGCAGCAATCTCACCAGACAGGAACTCTGCCTTCTTACGCATGATTGCTGATGGATAGCATTGATAATGTTCTATCAATCTAAGGTGGTCGGCCTCAAGGGCCGATTTCCACTAGCGATATTCTAACCTTTGTCTGACTCATCTCAACTCCCTCAAAGTTCCATCAAACCAAGGGAGCCAAGGGTGGAGAGAGAGCGGTCGAACATGGACTAGGGTAATAGAATCCAGGGCCTCAGTGATAGCCTTATTATAGGCCAAAACTAGACTCTCTGGGTCCTCACCTGCCCACAGAAATCCCAATAGATCTAACACAGTCTGAAGGCCTTCAGGAGTTACTCCCCTCAATGGGCAGTATTTGACCATCTCCACAGGGGCAGGCCTATGGGGGGGCTGGAAACTGAATCTCACTGTGTAGTGATTGGACCATACAACTGGTTCCACCACCAAGTTGAAGGACTCGATCCCCAGGAGGAAGACCAGATCAAGAGAGTGACCTTTCTTATGAGTAGCCGAGGTAACTACCTGTGTGAACCCCAATGAATGCATAAGTTCGAGGAAGTCTTGACCAAACCGCGAGAGTTCATCATCGACCCAAGCATTGAAGTCACCCAGGACCATCAGCCTGGGTTACTCCAACGTCATGTCGATGATGAAGTCTGCGACTTCCTGCAGGAACATTTTCTCACCCCCGGGCGGACAGTAGATGAGAATGATCCTGCAGCCCACACCTGCTACTCTGGTAAACCCAAATGATCTGGCCCCCTCAACTGGTACAACAGTAAGGCCCAATTCCAATCTAAACAAATAGCCACCCCCCCACCGCTGTGGTCTGATCTCTAGTGATGTATCACCGAAAAACTGGCCGGGACAGCTGCCTACAAAATGAGGCATGCATTGTCATCAAACCAGGTCTCGGTGATGCAAGCCAGGTCTGCTGTCCCAACAAGATCAGCAATAACTGCTGTCTTGTTTTTAATAGACCTGGCATTGCATAACACCGCTCGAGTCAGACAGGTTCCGGGGCCGACCGAGTTGTCTGCCCAGACACACTGGAGCCCTTGGGTATGGTAACTAGATAAGGAGGACCACGTTCCAGTGACCATTTCGCCCCAGTGCGTCTCCTGGACTGCACAACCCCAATACGGCCGCCCTGCTCCCCCCCCGAGGTCCCAGCCCCTTCCCTCCTCCTACTGACAATACCCAATGCCCTACAGTGATTATAGACTGCTGCAGGCATGGGAGGAGGAAAAAAGGGCTGGAGGCCCCGGAGTTCAGAGGAGGAGTAGTGCCTGACCAGGAGAGCCACAGCCAAGCACATCCTTCAACAACACAAACCCGTACTTCCACTCCCCGTATAACTACCTTCACTCCCCAAATTTATAATCTAAAACAATCCTAAACACAAATATACAACCCTCAAAATAAAATATACAATCCAAAAGAAATACAAAAGATAATGTAAATATGAAATATAAAATACTCTCACTACTCCAGTCTTTTTATTGTCCAGAGTTAATCACCCCCACTACCTCTCACATAGTGGGAGAATGCAATTTATAAAACTGGAGTCCTCTCACCACTCCAGTTTTAAAGTCTGAATTAGATCATTTTCACATTGTAGGGGGGAAGTAAAAATAAAAAACAGCAACCAAACATAAAATCCTAAATAAAATCCAGGAGAAAGCCAGATTTAATCCAATAATAATGGACAAGTCCAGGCTAATCACTTTCAGTGCCCAAGCACTCCTCAGTAGTCTTCGGTAACCCAAACATGGCATTTATTCATGGAACCATTTTACAGAATTCTTCAACATAATCCAAAACAATCCAAAGCTTTGACCCTACCATGGCAGTCTGGGGTATGTAACTAAGTCTCTATGGGGGAACCCCACCAAGTAACTTAAGGTCTCACAGACTATCCTACCCCATTCCCTGCAGCCTGCAGCTACAATCCCCCAGGGAACAAACCCTAGGGAATGCTCTGTAAGGGATTTTGGAGAGACCCTATTAAGATTTTGGCTCCCCGAAGCTCAAAAGGCAGCTCCCGATGGTCTTCAGAAAGTAAAGTCGCTCACCAGCCTCAGATACATGGAGGAGGCCCCCCGCAAGACAACACCCAGACACACCGCTGCTCTGGCCTAGCTCAGTAATTCATGTTCTCAACTTTTGTTTTTACTCATGACGCTAATGGTACAAGGTCACCAGTAGTTCTCTTGAATTCCACAACGCCAAGTCCATCCATCCAAACTTGGCCACTCAGAGGTATATTATGTCCCGAATACTCTTCTGTGCCTCCCAAAAACACAGCACTCTTAGATGTCCTGAGTAGACTAACTCCAAGCCAATAGGATCCAAACAGATCTTCCGTCCTTCAGTCTCACCAATTCAGTAATCCACCGTAAAAGTGAAATAAACAAACTGTTGTGTATCACACAGTGAACCAAAGTTAAAGCGAGTAAATAAGAGAAATACCGGAGCAAACTTTAGGAAAGAAAATAAAACTAAACAGCACATAAACAGCACGCGAACTCAAGCACACAAACTGAGCTCTTTCTTGCAGCACAGTCTAGCCACCATCTCCGCCATGTACAATGTATGAGACAGTCTGGTTTCAAATGTGGCTGCATTTAAACATTTTTCCTGGGTTCCCAAAAAGTCTTCCTTGAGCTTGCCTAAATGCTCACTGCCAGGCTGGTGTCGTGCGTTTTAGCAGTTTAAATGTATTGCTAGAGAGTGCCTGAATAGCCTCTGTGTACTGTCTCTTTAAGAGCTGCCTAGATTGCAGTTATAATTAATCTGGGAGGGGTGCTGAGTGTTTCTATGCTTGAGTCCCACCCGGGTTGCCAGATAATCGCTCTGTTCTGCCATCACCATTTGCGCAGAGGGAGCTTTGTTATAAGATGCACTTTTTGCTGAATATCTATTAAAGTGGTAATGATAGTGTAGTTTTTCTAACCTGCCTTCTTTGCAGCATGGACATTTCTGTTTATCTCAACCATCTTGGTCCTGAACTGCCGAAATGGGCCAATCAAGTACTTTTGGGGACTTTAAAATGGAGCCTGTCCCCAGGGGCTTTGTGGGAGCAAAATTCTGTAGGAATTGTGGTTTTGGGCTTTTGGCACCTAAATGAACTTGGAGGAGGAGCCCTTGTTGTGACTGACAGAGGAATCAGCCAACCGAACCTTTTGGATCCTGGGGAAAGTCCCTGGCTGCTTGCAGCTAGCTTCAGTTATGAGTTGGGAAGTGAAAGAGTAACAGCTTGAGACAGTCGCAGAGCCGTTCTGTGTAGTTTTGCGTGGGAGAACTGTGGAAAGGCTTGAGTTTTGGCCTGCCTGTCTGCCTGCTGCTCCGAGAGGGAGAAGAGAAATTATTCGGACTGAATCTGAGTTGTGAGAACAATTTAATGCCACTGAACTGTGACCAGGCTTGAAACCTGAAGAAGACTGAAGATTTGCTCAATGTGATCGGCCTGTCAGGACTTCCAGCCACCTCTGAACTCCCGGTTTGTGCAGAGACTCTGTAATTGCGACCAGATAGTAATCTGCCTGGTACAGTAGAATTTCCTTACATGTAAATGTGCTGTATTCTGCTAGTGGGTCACAATTTGGTTACCCACTGTGTTTTGAACTGTGTTCTGCTTGCTGGAAGGTGCATCCAGCCTCAATAGACTGAATCCGAATTCATCTCCATTTGGCCTGGGCCTTGCCAAACTGGCCCAGCCAGACTATCCACTGCACAGAGAAAGCCATCAACGAGAGACCTGCCTGGGGATCAGCCCCTTGCTCAACGCTTTGAACAGCAATGATGCCTCGGTGATTCGTGTGGGTCCTGCTTCTCCTGGCACTCCAGCTCAACAACCTGCACTCTCGATTTCATCCTGCCTGTGTCCTGTATTGGGTATCATGAGTAAACATCAGCGTAGCTCGCTGCAACAACAGCTAAATCTAAATTGTTGTCATCTGATTGCTTTGTTGTCTTTTCTGTCATGAACTGAGTCCTTCGGCTCCGGATTACAAATAGTGTGTGTTGTGCATGTTGCTTTCTTCCATTACAGGGCCCCAACCAGCTGCGACACCAGCCTTCCCCAGGCAACGTTCCTGGCTAGCCCACCGCTTTCCTACCTGGGTACCCAGAGTGTGTGACTGTGTAGGGACTCTGAAGTGCATGCATAACTGTCTGATTGATATACCCTTTAAGCAAATCAACCTGATTACACCCCTCCCTTGTTAAAGTCCCCTGAATAAATCAGATCTAACTCTTTTTGCATTTAACCTGGCCGTGATTCCAGTTTGTGCCAAAAGTACTGTACTGTAGCTATTTGCTGTGTATAACCTTGTTTTACAGGGGGTCTCCAGGGTTGAGCTAGAGGAACCAGCCCTGGTGGTAAGTGCAAACAGCGTGGGTAATTGCCTGGTGAATAAGGGTCATTGTGAAAGTAATTATTGTATATTGTTTAGGCCACTAGAAGGGAAAGAGAGGAGGGGGTTACAGTGTCCCAGAGGGCTGTGCCCAGGTTAGCTTGACCGCTAACAACCCTGACCTCTGGGTGGAGGCACCCGTTTTAGTACCCAGGCCCCTTAACCTGCTACTAGCCAAGCAGGCAGGGGTAGTAGCCCTTGGGATAGCACCACCTAGGGGTTACATTTCTCTTACATTTTTTTCTTTTCTGTCCATATGTGGTGCTAAAGTGCCTGCTGTGCTTGTGAACATGTGGGATAATAACTGACACAACAAAGCAGGGATCAAGTGCATAAAAAACTCACAAATGCGTTCATCAATTCATTTTCAGAAAAATACAAATACTTACAGAAACAAAAAGAAAAAAGTCAAATTATTAGTCCTGCACAAAGAAATTCAGACCTCTGCTTCCTTCAGCAGAGTCTGCAGCTTTTGCTTCAGCCCAGATAGTCCAATGAATACTTTTCTCAAGTAACCTGTGTGAAATCCACACACACATGCACACCCCAACTGTAGGTCTTACCCTACTCACTGTCAGCACTAGACTGACTCGACTACGTAACATTCCCCTAGTGGTAAGCCCTTTTTATAGCTCCTTTTGATTACATTACATAATTGGGGAGTTTCCATAGGCCGTGACATAGAAACATAGAAGTTGACGGCAGATAAGGACCGCAAGGCCCATCCAGTCTGCCCATTTCTTTTTCTACCTTATGAATGTGCCATTGGCCTTTGCTCTGTCAATGGCCTAACTATTTATACTCATATGTATTGCTCCCTTATGCCTATCCCATGCCTGTTTGAAGCCCTGCACTGTATTCATATCCACTGCTTCCTGAGGTAGGCCATTCCATGCATCCACCACCCTTTCTGTGAAAAAGAATTTCCTCACATTACCCCTTAATCGGCCTCCTCTAATTTCATGCTGTGTCCTCTTGTCCTGCTGTTTTTCTTATACTGAAACATGTTAGACTCTTTTACCTTGTTAATGCCCTTAAGGTGTTTGATATTTCAATCATATCACCTCTCCCCCTCCTTTACTCTAGGGTATACATATTGAGCTCAGTTAATCGGTCCTCATATGTTTTCTGATGCAGTCCCTGCACCATTTTGGTTACCCTTCTCTGGACTGCCTCAATTTGGTTAATGTCCTTGTGAAGGTGTGGCCTCCAGTACTGCACGCAGTACTCCAGATGGGGCCTAACCAGTGTCTTGTAAAGAGGGATTATTACCTCCCTCTTCTGACTTGTGATACCCCTACTAATATACCCCAGCATCCCTCTAGCCTTACCTACTGCTTTAGTGGTCTGCTTAGATGATTTCAGGTCATCGGTGATGATGACGCCCAAGTCTCTTTCTCCCCTTGTGACTGCCAGCAACTCCCCTCCCAGCCTATAGGTGGCTTCAGAGTTTCTCTTCTCTATGTGCATGATCTTGCACTTCTTTGCATTAAACCCCAGTTGCCACTCTTCTGACCATTTTGCTAGTTTATCCAGATCTCTTCTCAGTCTGCCCAGCCCATCTGGATCATCTACTCTGTTACAGATCTTGGTGTCTTCTGCAAACATGCAAACCTTACCCTCCAGTCCATCTGCAATGTCATCAATGAAGATATTGAAGAGGACTGGCCCCAGGACTGATCCCTGAGGTACCGCACTTGTGACTTGCATCTGTTCTGACTGTATACCATTTACCACCACTCTCTGTTTTCTGCCTGTCAACCAGTTTGCCACCTAGTTGACCAACACCTGACCCACCCCAAGCCTACCCAGCTTATTAATCAATCTTCCATGTGGAATAGTATCGAAAACTTTGCTGATGTCAAGGTAGGCGACATTAACTGCTCCCCCTTGGTCCACCACTATGGTTACCCAGTCAAAGAAATCTATGAGATTAGTTTGACAGGACCTTCCTTTTGTAAACCCATGCTATCTTGGATCCTGTGCTCCTATGGATTCCAGGTGTTGCACTATCCTTTCCTTAAGGAGTGTCTCCATAATCTTGCCCACTTCTGAGGTAAGACTGACTGGTCTATAGTTCCCTGCCTCCTCCCTGCTACCACTCTTGTGGAGCGGGATCACATGAGCCCTTCTCCAGTCTTCTGGGACCTCTTCTGTGCTCAGAGACTCACTAAACAGTTCTGATAATGGCTTGGCTCTGCTAGTTCCACTCTTAGCTCTTTTAGTACCCTGGAATGTATGCCATCAGGTCCCATTGCCTTGTCCACCCTGAGCTTATCTAGCTCTTGTAGGGTGCTTTCTTTCGTGAAGGGACTAGTGCACACCTCCCTCCCCCCTGTGTCCATGGTGCTGAGCTGTGGGCCCTACCCTATCTTCTCTTCAGTAAATACTGAGCAGAAGTATCTATTTAGGATAGATGCTTTTACATGGTCCTCCTCCTCACATGGCCCCCTATCCCCTTTCATTTTAGCAATATGCCCTCTGGACTTTCTCCTTTCACTAATGTATCTATAGAATGTCTTGTCAACTTCTTTTACTGTTCGTGCTAGTGTTTCCTCGGTTTGGGCCTTTGCCTGCCTTACTGCCTTCCCTGCTTCCTTAGAGAAGTTTGGTATGTCTCTCTATCTTCATCTTGCTGCATTCCCTTATATTTTCTGAAGGCCAGTCTTTTAGCTCTGACCTTTTCAGCTACTGTGTTTGAGACCCAAAATGGTTTCCTTCTTCTTTTGCACTTCCTTTTCTCACTAACACAATGGGATTTTGCTTCAAGTATTGCATCTTTAATGCTTGCCCACTTTGCCTGTACCCCCTCACCTGTATTTCTTTTTGTCAGAGCTAGCTTAACTCTGTTGGCCATCTTATCAATGTCAGCTCCTCTGAAGTCCCATATGTTTGTCTTGGAATGGAATGATTTTGTTCTAGTGGCCAAATTGAACCATACCATGTGATGGTCACTGGCATCCAGGTGACCTTCTACCTGGAGATCTGTGATCCTTTCCCTGTTAGACAGTACTAGATCTAGGATAGCCCTGTCTCTTGTGGGTTGTTGTACCAGTTGTTTGAGGCCCTTCCTCTGCAGGGAATCCACCATGTGTCTAGTTCTGGCAGATGTCCCTGCTGGTATTGACCAATCTGTATCTGGCATGTTGAAGTCTCCCATTATCAGAACCTCCCCTTTAGCTGTCATGTTTTTGTATATCTTCTAACAGTAATGTGTCTATGTCCTCCCCCTGGTCTGGAGGCCTGTACACAACCCCAGTTCATATGGCTGTTCCATTTCCTGTTTCCAGGGTGACCCACAGTTCTTCTGGCTCCTTATGTGTATTCTGCATGCCAGATACTAGCTCCTGTGCTGCAGTATCCTGCTCTGCAGTGTCCTCTGCCCCTTTGTTTGATTTTGAAGATAGAGGCAGATACCTGTTTGTAGTTTTTATATGGTTTGTGGAGGTGATATGTTGGAGAGCACCAAGTGATGGCATTACATAAGTGGGAGTTTTCATCGACCACGACATCACAGGCTTCATTATTCTATTTTATATGCAGCCCTCAATCACAGCATCTCTGGGGCTGCTTCTGTACAGGGTGCACTTTATTCTACACACTATGGGGCTTACAGCTACTGTTCCCTTGCCCAAAGTGTCTCACTAGCCAGCAGTCAAGTATTCAAGCGACTTTTATCATGTTGCTAGCGTGGCAGTTGGCTTTTTGCTTTGGAGCATGCCTTTGCTCCAAAGCAATCATTCTTTTACTTGCTCTGAACAAGGAGTGTACATTCAGCTGTTATATGCAGCTACACCAACATGGAGCAACCCCCTCCAAAAAAAAGAATTGCTTGATGGCACTCGGTGACCAGCGCTGTCCCTCGCATTGGAGCCTCATAAGTCAAAGTAGCTGCACTCAGCAGCAGTGGTTCCAGAGCTTGGCGCTCCAGAAAGGGACACTACACTTCTTTTTAAACCAAGGGGCACCAGACATTAACAATAAAGCATGTTGTGTGCTATTTCCTATCTCTGCAATCAGGAGCATAATGCTGTGTGCATAAAGAGGGGGTAAAGAGAATAAGGGACAGCAAAGAGTTTGGAGATTGCCAGGTTGGCTACCCTGACAAGAATTTCAAGAAAAGATAGAAAAGATTAGCGGACAGGAAGAATGAAAGGAAAAACGAGGAGGGGGGGATTGCATATATTCATATTTATGTCAGGCTTTAAACACATAACAGGGGCTTCCTGTTACACACACCCCTCACCAAGAGGCAACAGTACTACTGTTGTCAGATACCCTCCCTGAGTTCTAGGAGGGTTGGAGCTTCTGCCCACACACTCTCAGAAGCTCAGCCTCAGGGACCCTTACAAACTGAATCGGTATCTATAATCAGACATACCTAAACATACTGTATCTCTGATACCGATCTATTCCCTGAGGTTTAATATCAAGGGTTTAATACAAAACCCTATCTTGTATATCATATGCAAAACATTTCAACATCTTCACAGAAAGAAAAACACATCATAACAACACATTTCCTCAAGTTTCATCAGCATGGGCCCCATTTCAAGACAAGAAATCAGCATTCTGGTGTTTTGACCCTGCTGTGTTCTGAATGGTAAAGCGGTAAGGCTGTAAAGCCAAATGCCTCTGCATTATCCGGGCGTTCTTGTCTTTCATCTGTTTGAGCCAGCTCAGAGGGCTATGATTAGTGAGAACCTTAAACTCTGAGCCCGACAGATAATATTTCAAGGCCTCTATATTTTAATGGTTAAGCAGTCTTTCTCCACTGTTGAATACTTTCTGTCCGTCTCATGAAGTTTGTGGCTGATGTATATAAATGGGTGCTCCTCACCTTTCCTTGTCTGAGAAAGAACTGCACCAATGTCAGTATCAGAGTCATCAGTGTGCACTTCAAATGGGAGAGAAAAATCAGGACTGATCAACACAGGGGATGAACATAGGGTTGCTTTAATGTTCTGAAAGGCCTCATTACATTCCTTGGTCCATATCACCTTATTGGGACATTTGTTTTCAGTCAGATCTGTAATTGGGGTTGCTATGGTGTCAAAATCAGGTATGAATCAGCGGTAATAACTAGCCAGTCCCAAAAAAGGAATGTACGTGTTTCTTTGTCGGGGGGATGGAACTGTTAGCTACTGCCTCGATTTTGCTGATGTCTGGTTTGACTGTACCTTCCCCAATGGTGAACCCTCAGTATTTGGTCTCAGTCCTTACAGTAGCACATTTGGTAGGATTTATGGTCAGTCTGGAGTCTTGAATAGACTGAATGACTGCACTAAGATGTACTAGGTGCGTCTGCCAGTCAGGGCTGAAGGTGACAACAACGTTTAAGCAGGCAGCACTGTACTGTATATGGGTACGTGATACCTGATCCATATAGCATTGGAAGGTTGCAGGGGCACCATGCAGTCCAAAAGGCATGGTTGTGAACTAGTAAAGGCCTATTGGGGTGCTGAATGCAGTCCATTCCTGTGCATGTAAAGAGAGAGGGATTTACCAGTCGCCTTTTGTCAGGTCAAGCGTGCTAATGTATTTGGTGTTCCCTAGTTTGTCCAGTAAGTCATCTACATAGGGCATAGGGTACCCATCAAAGGTGGAGACAGCATTAATCTTCCTGAAATCCAAGCAAAGCCAGATACCTCCCCCCCCTCCTTTTTGGGCACTACTACCACCGGTGAGGACCATGAACATCTTGATGGTACTATGACCCCTAGGTGTTCCATTTTTCTCACCTTGTCTAAGACTTCTTGTCTAATTCTCTCAGACAGCCAGTAGAGTTTCTGGTGTATGGGTCTTGTTTGTACTACCTTTATGGTATGCACTACCTCTTTTGCTCTCCGTGGGGTGTTAGTAAAGGTAGTTCCGTAATATTCCAGTAGTGGTTCAATCTCCTGTCTCTGAGGTCCCTCCAACCCAGGATTGATTTGAACCCCCACTACTTCTGTGCCTTTATCCAGTCTCTCACAGGCTACTTCAAGCTCTGTGCTCTCTTGCTCAGGGTATATGAAAAGACTGGGTACTGTGTCTTGCCTATCAAACCATGTCTTCAACAGGTTGGCAAGGTAAATTTTCTTTTGGGATCTTTTCCTGGCATTTCAGTTTCAAAATTTACCTTCCCAATTTGCCTGTTAACTACAAATGGACCTTGCCATCTCATTAATAACTTGTTTTTGGTAGATGCAACAATAACAGTACTTTATCCCCTGGATGGTATATTTTACTTTTTAGTCCTTCCTCATACCATTCCTTCTGTTCTGCCTGTCTATGGGCAACATTCTGGTATGCTAGAGTAACAAATGTTACCAATTTTGTCCTAAGATGGGTCATATAGTCTACAATGGCAGACATCCTTCCCCTCTTCCCAATATTTCTGCACCACATCTAAAGAACCTCTGGGGTTTCTTCTGTATAAGAGGGTAAAGCGTGACAACCCTGTAGTGGCTTGGGTCACCTCCCGGTATGCGAGCAAGAGATAGGGTAGATATTTATCCCAATCCCACCCTTCTTCTTGTACATATTTCTGGAGCATATGTTTCAAAGTCTTATTAAAATGCTCCACCAAATGACCAATCTGGGGGTGGTAGGGAGATCTTTTCACTGCAGTTACCCCTAACAATCTGTACAACTCCTTGAGGAGTACTGAGGTAAAGTTGGTACCTCTGTCTGTGAGAATGACCTGAGGGATACCCAATTGACTTAAAATGTTAGCCAGTTCCTCAGCAATCCGAGGGGCTGTCACAGTTCGAAGGGGTATTGCCTCAGGATACCTGGTCGCATAATCACAAATCATCAAAATATACTGGTTACCTTTTGAATTTTTTGTTAGGGGGCCAACCACATCCATTGCTATTCTCTCAAATGGTGACATTACTACATGTATCGGTTGTAGGGGCACATTATCCCCTTTTCCACCTTTGGCTGCCAATTGGCACTCAGGACAAGTGCGACAATACTCAGCCACATTCTCATGTATCCCAGGGCAGAAGAATTGATTAGTCAATCTGCCTAATGTCCTATCTTGTCCTTCATGGCCAGCCATAGGGATATCATGGGTTAGGTACATTAGCCTATCTCTATATTTCTGGGGTACGATCATTTGTCTTATACATTCCCCCATAGCGGGGTTAGTACACATGTGATACAAAACATCATTTCTTGTGACACACTGTGGCTGCCCTTCTGCAACCTCCTGGTCTACCTTTAAGAAAAAGGGATTCAAAGTCTCATCCAGGTTTTGCTCCATTTCTATGTTTGCTTGCACGCATGTGCAAGAAACATAGTGCTATCATCCGAGTTTCCAGAGGTGTGTCAGCATCTTCCAGTTCAGTCAGTGTATTTGCAGGCGTGGTTGCAGTGCGCCAATCACTGCTCCAGTTGTCTATGACAGCAGTTGAAAATGTAGTGGCACACAGTTGAAAGGGAGAGCTCCGCTTCAGTGAGCAGAGCTCCCCCCCTCAACACGCATGCACGCATATTGCGTGCTGATGTGCTCCCCCCCACGCACATACTGTAAAGCCAATGGGGGGTGCCCCATGCCTCGTCGGCTCCACACCGCCCCCCCAAAAAAGCTTTCTTGGTGCCACGCTGGGAGCCCACCCCAGCGTGGCATACGATGTACGACGGGTGCCCCGATCCCCGTCGGCTCCAGCCCCCCCTAAACAGCCTTACAGCTGCCACACTAGGAGCCCATCCCAGCGTGGCACAAGCCCGTATGACCGACGGGGGTACCCAATCCCCGTCGGCTCCAGCACCTCCAAACAGCCTTTCCAGCTGCCACGCTGGAAGCTCACCCCAGCGTGATACAAGCCCGTATGGCCAACGGGGGAGCCCAATCCCCTGTCAGCTCCAGCCCCCTCAAACAGCCTTTCCAGCTGCCATGCTGGGAGCCCACCCCAGCGTGGCACAAGCCCGTATGGCCGATGGGGGTGCCCAATCCCCCGTCGGGTCCAGCCCCCCCAAACAGCCTTTCCAGCTGCCACGCTGGGAGCCCACTCCAGTGTGGCAAACTACCCGCATCGCCTTAATAATAAAAACAAAAACCCTGTAAATTAAAAACAGTCCCTCGCAGTCTCCCTGCCCCACTCCGCACCCACCCACCAGCACCCTGCCTCCCACACCCCCTACCCCATACTTACCTCCAGAGTCCAGCGGATGATCTTCAATGGACTGGGAACATGTCTGCACTCTTCAAAGCCGACCGCAAACTCAGGAAATGCCGGTAAGCTGTATAATGTAATAGATAGGGTTTTTTCAACTTTGCTGCATATCTCGGGCATTTTTTGGAATTTTTGCACCAAATTTTCAACATGGGGTGTTTGGGATCCCTTCTCATCAATGCTGTCATTGTTATGGCGTTAATCAGGCCCGAAGGGTAATTTCGCAGTCACTGTGTGAAATCACCTTTCGGGACCAATTAACAAAATGACACTGCCAGTGTTCATAAGGTGGGCTCTCAAAAAGCCTATTTTGAAAATTTGGTGGAAAAATTCCTAAATATGACTGTTTTACGAGCGTGTGTTGCAGAGTTCCTACGCACGCTCGTAAGTTCGCAAATTTTCAATATTTTCACTCCAGATTTTCAACATTGCCATTTTACCACATCTCCTTATGAGCAGTACAGTTGTCATTTTTCACATCTCGCCCACAATGTGTTTCCGCCCATGTAGCGCACAATGGCGCAGTCAGTGTGCGAAATCAATGTATGGGACACATTAAGAAAATCACAGTGACACTGGTCATGAGCAGAGGTGTTAAAATGGCTATGTTGAAAATTTGGTGAAAAATTCCCAAAATGACTGTTTTAGGAGCGCGCGTTGTGCAGTTCCTACACACACTGGCAAGTTTGCGAATTTGTAATATTTGCACACCAGATTTTCAACAGTGCCATTTTACCACACTTCCTTATGAGCAGTACAGCTACCATTTTTCACATCTCTCCCAAAATGTGTTTCCGCACATGTAGTGCACAATGGTACAGTTGGTGTGCGAAAACAATGTTTGGGACAGATTAAGAAAATCACAGTGACACGGGTCATGAGCAGAGGTCTTAAAATGGCTATGTTGAAAATTTGGTGACAAAACTCCATAAAATGACTGTGTTACAAGTGAGCATTGTGCAGTTTCTACGCACCCTCATAAGTTCATGAATTTGTAATATTTTCAGTCCACATTTTCACCAGTGGCATTTTTCCATACCTCCTTATGAACAGTACAGCTGTCATTTTCCACAACGTGGCCGAAATGTGTTTTCACACTTTCAGCGCAGAAATGCGTGGTCGCTGTGGGAAATCATTGTTCGGGACAGATAAAGAAAATCACACTGACACTGTACATGATCAGAGGTCCCAAAATGCCTGTGTTAACAATCTGCTGTAAAAAATCCCCAAACTAGTTACATTATGAGTGTAGCGCTGTACAGTTCTCACGACCATGGACTTACACCAGCTTTTTTTAAGATTTTCACAGCAGATTTTCAACATTGCCATTTTTTGCACCTCCCCATGAACAGTACTGCTGTCATTTTTCACATCCTGTTCGGAATGTGTTTTTGCACCTGTGGTGCCAAATGCCGTAGTCGCTGTGCAAAAGTAGTTTTGCTAACAAACTGATATTGCCACTGTTCATGAGGTGGGGGTCACAAAAAAACCATGTTGAAAATTTGGAGTGAAAATACCAACGAATGCCTGAGGCGTTAGGGTTTCTGAGCATAGCGCCCACCCTGTAAGAGAATGACAGGCATCAGGGGTGTGACTTAGGATTCTTGCCTGTAATGCTCATACCATTCCACCCCACACCTGCAGCCAGTGAGAGGCATCCAGGGTGTGCCTTGGACTCTTGAACCCAAACTTCACCCCATTCTCCCTGCCGCACCCATTCACGGTATTTCCTGATGGAATAGAATTAGCATAAGGACCAAAGACCCCAAGGAACACCGTGACACTTGTCAGTGTCTGCAGGGTAAGGTGTGGTGAAATGGCGTGGTCGTTATGCCTGACGACCCAAAGGCACACCCCAATGCCTGTCACTCTCTGCAGGGTGGTGGTGGAGTTGGCTTCAGTTCAATACTTCGCTGCCATTCCTATTATGCAGCTCTGTAACTTCTACACTACCAATGCCAATGCCAGCAAGCAAACATTCGGCATTGACAAATGCTTGTTATATTAGTCCCAGCTAAATCAGACCCAACATCAGGTATTCCTTCCTGATGGGAATCTCTCCATTTTCCTTTTTCAGTCCTCTTCTTCATTCTTGATTTTGTTGTTTTCCCTGGTAAGTCACATACCTTCTCATCAAATGGAAAAATGTTCTGTGACTGTTCTCGTCTAGCCTGGGCCTGAGTGGTTACTGTCACAAGCTGGTCACAGGTCTGTTGATTTTTTATCAACCAGTTAAAGTTAGGGAAATCCTGGCCAATAATAATGGGACTTGGCAGTCTAGGTACTAAACCAACAGAGATGAGTTGTTTGTCCTGCCCTACCGTCATTTCCACCATGGCAGCAAGGTACTGGTGGATGACTCCATGGACACAGGTTACTTTTGCCTCCAGCCCTTTACTGCGGTAGGTCTTTAAAATGTCCAACCTGACCAAGGTTTGTTTGTTTCCTGAGTCCAGCAATCCCACTATTTCATCCAGGCCGATTCCACTGTGGTAACATACCCCCAATTAGCCATTGCCAAGTGGACACCTTCATTTCCTCTATTGGGGAAATTACGGGCTATGTGTCCTTTTCCCAAACAGCTCCTCTGTCACCATTCTTCATAGATGACTCTACTAAATTGCTTCTTCATGTAATGCTGAGGATTTAATATCTATTTTAGTTACCTGTTAAAGTCCATTCTGCCTATCTGAATTTTCATATTTGTAACTAATATAATTTCTCATGATGAGGAACCTTAGTAAATGAGCACTTGTGCTCAAAGGTATAAATCCAAATAGACAAATAAAATAAAATATTAAATTAAAAAAAAATAGCATTTTGTTCGATTTCCCACTAATGCATATGTCTCTGATATCAGTAGAAATGGACTCTGTGAGTAACAGTAACAGTAACAACAAATGTCAACAAATGACAAAGATAATTTAGTATGTCAGTATCTACTATATAAGGAATTACAGTATGTATGGGTGACCATACACAACAAGCTTGTGCTTCTATCTAGGGGATGAGATAATAGCACATGGACCTCAAGAGCAAAGCTTGATAGGTCAATGCTGTTATGAACTCAGAGAAAGAAACACAGAGTGAGTTGCGTAAGGTCTGCCATACTTCATGTTTTATATTATAGATTGAAGGAGCAGTCCCAACCAATTGGAGTGCTCCTTTCCCCCCAGCGCATGAGACACTCTTATTCTGTGACTAGTGTCTCATGCGAAGATGCCCTGGAAATAGACATGTTCAGGGACAGTTTAGAAAAAAATAACATATCACGCTCAATAGATAAAATATTTATTCATTCAAAAAACTTTGTTAATGCACTAGAAACATAAATATTGATGGTGAATAAGGACCGCCAGGCCCAACCAGTTTGCCCAATTTATTTACCTGCTGCAAAAAACACAGACCCTACTTAATCTTCAGCCTTGTTCTCCTTCCCATCGCTAGGGTTCCCCTATGCCTATCCCATTTTGAATTCCCTTACTAAATTTTCCCCCACCACCTCCACTGGGAGGCTGTTCCATGCATCCATCCACCTGTTCTGTGAAGAAACACTTCCTCACATGCCCCCTTAGTCTGCTCCCTTCCAGCCTCATGTCATGACCCCTTGTTCTAGAACATCTCTTTTTCCGAAAGATGCTGTCCTCCTGTACCTTATTTATGCACTTGAGATATTTGAAGGTCTCTGTCATATTCCCCTCTTCCTCCTCTTCTCCAGGGTATACATATTGAGGTCCTCCAGTCTCTCCTCATATGACTTTTGGTGCAGGCCCTGCACCATTTTTGGTGCCCTTCTCTGAACTGTCTCTACCCTAATTCCTTATGGAGATGCATTCCCCAGAACTGGACACGGTACCCAAGATGAGGTCTCACTCATGATTTGTACAGTGGTATCACCACCTCCTTTCTTCTGCTGGTGATGCCTCTCCCTTTGCAGACCAGTACCACAATGGCTCTCCCCACAGCCTTGGCATATTGTTTGGCCACATTTAGGTCATCTGATATGATCACCTCCCCAATCCCTTATCTGTTTGGTGGCTGTCACTATCTCCCCTCTATCATGTAAGGCTGGATTAGGATTAAAGCATCAAAAGTAGGGGAAATGCAGGCAACAACAGGCATTGACTGTGCATTGGGGTTGTCAGCCCTAATGTGCACCCCATTCCATGAGTAAATAAGCTAGATGGGTACAGTATATGAGAATGGGGTGAGCATAAGGGTTGACAACCCCAAATCACACCCAATGCGTGTTACTGCCTGCAGAGTAGGGGTGGGGTGTTATGGTTGGAAACCCTAACACCACATTTCCCTATTTTTGCCAGTTTAACCCTAACTATTGTATTAACAAAGTTTTTTGCAATGAATTTTCTTTATTTTTTGAGATAGTATAATCACATCCTCATTTGCCTATGGTAGGGCAGGGCCCTGTCGCCCTGCACTCCCATCCATCCATACCTTTTGAGATAGAGTAAATTGTATAATTATTTACCTGTAGGAGTGCAGGGCCCCTATCCCTCTATAGATGGGTATGTGTATGTTGCTGTGGAAGAATAGGTCCCTGCACTTCCAATTTTATCAATACCATGATCAAATTCTCACCATAGCCTTCTTATTACCCCACCTCCTGAACCCGGTACTAAAAAAATTTACAACTCTCTGCCAAAATGTGATTCCACACCACTGCAACATCATTCCACACCACACATGAAAAGACAGTTTGGCTGGGATTTTAAAAATGGCAGCTGTCACTTTCATGAAGTTGTGTAAAAAATATGTGTATATTGAACATTTTGTGTCAAAATGTTTAAAATTGCCAGAGTTATGGGGAAATGTAACAACATATCAATGCATACACATAAGTTTGCCATTTTTACATATTTTACCCCACATTTTAAACATAGCCTTCTTATAACCCCACCTCATGAACAAGAGTGGTGAAAATGTTCAAATCATACCCAAAAGGTGATTTTGCCAAGTGACCGCAAAATCACCTTTCTGCCCAGCCTTGCATAGTTCCACTGATATTGTTCATGAGGTGGGGTCCCAAAAAGGCCATGCTGAAAATTTGGTGAAAAAATATAAAAAAATGTCAAAGTTATGCACCAAAGTTGAAAACCCCATTGAAATACACTGAACTGTGCTTACCTCAGTTTCTCATATAGCAGTCACCGTTTCCAGCAGCAAGATGTGTCTACAATCAGAGAGCAGATCTTCACCCTGGTAGCTGTTCAGGTGAGTGAGGGTGTGTGTGGGGGGCGTGGGTGGTGCTGAGTGGGAGGTTGGGGTGGCGGGTCGGATCGGCAAAAGATCTTTTTTAGAGGTTTTAAAAAAAAAACATTGAGAGACTTTTCTTTATTTCAGGAAAATGTGAATATGGTACATGGATTGGAGTGAGGGGGATCACTAGACACCAGGGAACTATTGGACTATAATGAAGACAGCGATTGGAGATTGGGGGGTGTCACTAGATGCTAGAGAAGTATATTTTTGTTATGGGGACAGTGATCAAGGGTTGGGGGTGCCACAAGATACCATGCAACTATATTTTTATTATGAGGATGGAAATCAGATGGGGCTTGCCACTAGACACCAGGGAAATAGATGAAATTAATGGGACATGGATTGGAGGGTGAGGGGTGCCACTAGACACCAGGGATATACCTAACAATAATGGGAACGGCAATTGGTGGGTGGGGGGGGTGCCACTAGACACCAGGGCCCAGATATTCCAAAGGTTGCTGCAGGGCAACAGTGTTGCCCGTGCCAACCTGTACCCTGGCATGATATTCAAATGGGAATTGCACCTGGCACAAATCCCGATGTGCCGGAGTGCATCAGTAATGTATGCAGATGCAGGTGGGGGGGCGTGCCCATGCATACTCTGCACAGCCCGATATTCAGCCCGGGATGTGCTGAGACATGCATGCACAACCCCTACTTGCGCTGCACAAAGTTGAGCCAAAAAAAAAGAAGCAATGGCCGGCCACCCACATGTGAGCTGCCGTATTGCAGGGCACAACACAGCAGCTGCCACCTGTGGGTGGCCACCCGAGCTCCGGCTGCACCTCCATTGGGGCACCCCCCATGCCCGGATCGTGGGCTCTGGTGTCTAAAATTAGAATCCGATATCCCTGGTGGTCCAGTGGACCACTGTCTGCCCGATCCCGAGCTGATGTGAAAAATAAATGAAAACTCCTATATCCCTGGTGGTCCAGTGGACCACTGTCTGCCCGATCCCGAGCTGATGTGAAAAATAAATGAAAACTCCTATATCCCTGGTGGTCCAGTGGAGCGCTGTCTGCCCGATCGCGGGCTTAAGTAAAGATTACTGACTTCCATATCCCTGGTGGTCAGCGGACCCCTCCCCTCAACAGATCTGAGCGCCCGCTCCCCCATCAGCGGTGGCGGCGGTACACTGCCTGCCCGCCCGCTGCCCGCCGACGACCATCAGGGGCTGTATGCCCAGTGGTCCACAGGCTGAGCCAATGGGCATGCAGATATACTGTACTACAATTCCAGATATGTGAATGGATTCATTCACATATCTGGAGATATGCTCTGTGTAAAGCTGCATGCCCATTAGCTCACTCTATGAACCAATGGGCGTACAACTATCAACGATATCAGTCGGCGAGCTGAGGAAGGCAGGCGAGTGAGAATGCTGCCACGTGACCGAGGGAACGGGTGGTGGGGATCATGTGTGTGTGAGGGAGGGGTCCACTGGACCACCAGGATAGGGAGTCAGTAATCTTTACTTAAGCCCGTGTTCGGCAGACAGCGGTCCACTGGACCACCAGGGATATCGGGGTTTTATTTATTTTACTAATGCCTGCGATCGGGCTGTGGGACACATTGCTGTGCTGCAGAGGGTGTCGATCCCTGATGGCTGCTGCCTGGCAGGGTGCCAGGTGCAAATCGTCGGGGATTGGCGCACCTGAATGCAAATGGGGCCATAATGACATGCAAATGGCCCCATTTGCACCTTGCATACATTATGGACCCATTTGCAAGTTGACTTTTGAATATCGCAGTTGTTATGTCTAGTGCAATGGAACTTGCGCTAGCGCATCCCCATGCTCCACTCTAGCCACTGGCACTGGCACAGTGCCACTGCACCATGCACACTGTGGGTGGCCAGGGTGCAATATTCCACAATGCTATGCCATGGCGCAGCTCCATTGAATATCGCCCAGTCCACGCCCCTGTGCAGCCAAGTTGAGCTGCGCCCAGGCTTGCACCACAGCCTGGCGCAGTTTGAATATCTGGGCCCAGGAATACATAACTACTACAAAGCGGGGGTGGTCAAAAATGGGTGTATTGTAAATTTTTTTCTGTGTTCTTTTTTCAGAAATGTGTGATAAAGGAATCCTATTTCACAAATTTGTGAAACAGCATCCTGTTTTGTGTTGGTTTTTTTTTTTGCAGAATGCTACAATGGGTTCCCGAGCACAAAAAAAAGACATGGAAGAGGATTTTAGAACATTCTAAAAACACATTTTCAGCTGATTTGTCTGAAAACTAACACCAGAATCTGGTGAAATGGCTCTTGATTGCCAGAACATGTGTTAGTTTCAAGTAAAGATGCCAGGCCCGATTCCTAAATGGTTATGCATGTCGCAAACTGACTTGCACCAAACAAAATGGTGCAAGTAGCACTTTGCGCCATGCGTAATGACATTCCATATTCTAAATGGCAGCCTGTGCCATGTCGTAGGCTGCCTGTGCCAAAGGTATCCTATGCCACTAGGTACGCCATAAACCCCCTGCGACATGGCACAAGAGGGTTTATGGTAGCAGTGCTACCCTATTCCAAGAGGGTGGCTGTTGAAACAGCACATGTGCTATTCCAAGACAATCCCTGGAGGACATTGGTCTAAGTACAGTTAGACTAGCTATTACCTGGTCTAAATGTACTTTATGTCCACTGTGGGTGCGCCACTGTGCCATGTGCATCCAACAGCCACCCCCCACATAAGCCCATCACCCATTCCCATTGGAACCTGCCCTGTAAAGCCCTCCATGGGTTGCTGACACCCCCAAACCCTGATCACCAAGAATTGCCCCGTAGGCCAGATCATGTCCTCCCCCTGTACCCAAGTAGTACCCCACAGGGCAGATCATGTCCCCACCATCTCCAAACCCCACTCCGCGATCACCAGCTCACCACAAATATCATAACTGCCATGCCACTTATTCCCTGGTAGTCTAGTGGTCCCCCCACCCGGCAGTGCCAGTCCACCCCACCTCCTACACACCCATTCCCAGTCTGCAACTGGCACACCCCATCTCTTACTTCCACAGCTAGCCACAGACTGAACTCCCTCTGAGCATGTACTACTGTATACAGTATGTGCTCAGTAACTGCTTGAGCATGTACTGTATACAGTAGAATGTGCTCTGAGGAAGCTCAGTCAGTGGCTGGCCATGGAGATGAGAGGTGGGTTGTGGCAGTCACAGACTGGGAGGGAACGGGTGTGGGTGGTGGGGGTGGACTGGCACTATCAGGTGGGGGACCACTAGACTACCAGGGAATAAGTGGCACAGCAGTTATGATATTTGTGGCGAGCTGGTGATTGTGGATTGGGGCTTGGGGATGGTGGGGACATGATCTGCCCTGCAGGGCACTACTTGGATATGGGAGGGAGGACATAATCTGCCCTGCAGGGCTATCCTCAGGGAGTGAGGCTTTGGGGGGGCTGTGCATTTGGGGCTTTGGGGGAGAGGACCTGCACCCTGTCAGAGGGCATTGCTACAGCTTGCAACACCCTGTTGTGGTGTGCCCTCCCTTTGGTGCACTGCCTGGGGTACCGCAAGTTGCAGGACGTAGTGCCTGGGGCCCCTGCCTGTTCTGGAATCGTGCACAGGGTCCCTGGCTTATCAACATATGGTGCAACTTGCAAGTGCCGGGCGACTTGTGTCATATATCTTGGAATCGGGCCCCTCATGTTTTTGAGCTATTGAATTTTCTTTCCTTTACTAACTGAGAAATAAAATGGTGGTAGTACAAAAAAAAATGCTCCATTTGTGACTCAGGATGACCTGTTTTGCTAAAAAGGATTACTCATTTGCGATAAAGGATACTTTTTTGAGTGGGACATCTAACTCTTCCCATTGAATATAAAGGGAAATTTTAAAATGTAATAACTTTGAAATGGATAAATATTTTTGCACCAAATCAGTGAAAGGCACATGTACAAGGCAAGTCCTATCTACCCTGAAAACTTAAGACCAAAATTCCAAACTGTTCTGCACTGCGGCATGACAAAGAAACTACAAAACATTATAAATTTCACAGTTTTCAGCACTCCATATCTCTGCACCCACGCACCCAACTGAAACTAAACTTGGCACATCTAGAGATCCTCCATCCTTGATGGGGCATGCAAACTGTCATGCAAATTGGTTGAATGGTTTTGTACTTATTAAAGCATAAAATTTCATGTTTAACATAGAAGTGACCATTCAACCCTAACTATTGGGGGCACGACCACGTCCCTATAATACTGCTGCGGAGACCACTCTTACACTTCTAAGAGTGGTCTCATTTACATTCTTGGGGTATGAGAACCGCTCTCCTTCAGTTTGCAGTACTCATACCCTAAGAATGTGCATAAGACCACTCTAACTATTAACATAGAGTATATGTTTTTTAGTGTTTTTACTTTTAACCTTGATTGTAGAGGTTTTAGTGTATGACGGTGCTTAGCCCCTGCACCAGTGGCTCAGAAAACTTATTTCATGCAATAAGCCCTAGCTATATACTATAATACAATTGTTACATAGAAAAGGAATTAAACTGAATATAACCTGTATGGCTTAAAGTATGAGGATTACTTGGTCCAGTACCTCTGATTGTTGGTGGCTGGGGAAATGAAGGACAGGTGTGCAATGATTATTGATCAACCAGTGGACTGTTACACACTCCCTGGGTTGGTGGCTGGCCTCATTTGTTGAACAATTGTCTCCAGTCAGAGGCAAGGTGGCAGTGTCAGACCTGTTAGCAGCAAACAGTGCATTAGTGCATCATAACCCTGTAATGTGCATGTATCTCCATACTGGCTGTGATCTATTTAGATGAGTGGGAGCGGGGAGGGGGGTGGAAAATAGTGTGAGTTGAAATGTAATTTTCTCTAATCATGTATGTATTTTTTAATTTCAGAAAAGTCTTCACATGGCAGAGTCAGGCTGTTACATCTGGCATACCCACATTTAATTTGATGTTATCAGCATCAATTCTTTCTATTGGAACTGTTTCATCAAAAAATGTATGAATATTTAAATTCTGTAATTCAGCTTGTATCCCTAAATCCACATTTGTCAAACACCAGAAAAATTCTGTATGCAACAATCATCATGTTTGGCGCTTAAATCAAAATGAGCTAAGAAATGGGTTGTAGAAAAAAGATGACAAATTCCTTCTGGGGGGAGATGCCAGATGTGACAGTTTGGGCTGCAGTGCGAAATATGAACACTACATAATAATGGAATTGAACAACAGTAAGATTATTCACATGGCACTGCTGCAGGCAAGGCAAATACATGTATTTTTCTTGTTACCTTGCTGAGATTTCAGAAACTGTTTTATTATGATTATGCAAGTGGGATTGAGAATGGGGCACTCTGGTACCTTTGAGTCATAGTAAATCCAAGCTTATCTACTGCATAATGGGCCCTATGCATGAAGCCAGCACGATGTGTGTAGGCAGCAGGGGAACATATGTGTGGGCTGCGTGCAGTGCCACATGCACGACAGGCACACAAGGCAGCACGCACGGCAGGAACATGCAAGCCTGTGTCCCACAAGCACACTGAATACACAGGGGCATGCCCGCGTAAACGGCATGAAGTGGAATGCTGAGTGCATGCATGTATGTGCATGTTTATTTTATGTATTTATTTATTTAAATATAGGATTACAAGTACCTTTGAGCTAAGGCTCTTTTACAAAGGTTCCATGTCAGGAGTAGTACATACATGTTAAATCAAGCGCATACAACAATTTACAACAGTACAGGTACATATCACAGTAAATAATATACATGATAAACATTCAGGGGGATCATATCAGAAACCTAGATTGAATATCTAGATACATGGAGGAAGTGTGAGAGGATAGGGGAGTGGCAGCCAAAAAAAGAGACTAGAGCAGCTCGAGGCATTGTCAAAGTACATCAGAGAGAGGTGCTTGATCTCGATGGGGAGGGGGGAAAATTAGAGGTGGCAGTCACAGGAGCTGGAAGCAGTGAGATGAAGATGGAGACTGGATTTGAACATGCCCAGTGAGAAGGTGGAGGTGATGTGAGTGCTGAGGGCATTCATCCAGCTGGGTGCACAGTGTACAAAGGATCTTTGGCCCAGAGTGGTGCGGCATTGGGGAACCTGTAGAAGTTGACGTTCAGACCCTCTGGTGTGGCGAGGATTAGTGTTTGGGCACAGGAGGGTTTAGACACTAGGTGGAGTAAGGCCCAAGGTAGTTTTTTTTGCCATCATGCAGGTAAGGTACTTAATGCGGTTAGCAAGTTGAAGCCATCCCGTTTGAGCATAGAGGTCACATGTATGTGTGAGTTAGTGGGCTCCAGTAAGGAGTCAACAGGCCTTGTTTAGGGAGGTTGCAATGTACCTGAGGGTAGTAGTAGAGGCAGAGCCATAGATTATGAGGCAATAGTCTATGACAGAGACCACAGAGCTCTGTATAGCAACCTTTAGTGCTGCCGGGGTAAGATGCTGTCTGTTTCGGTAGAGGATTTCAATGCGTGTGTTGGCGACTCTGGCAACACTATCTATGTGGGTCCCATAGGATAGGCTAGTGTCGAGTGATATTCCAAGGTATTTGAAAGATGACACTTGTTCAAGGGTATTTCCAGCGCTTGTATAAATGTCAAGGGGGTATAGCCTGTGTTTGTTTTGTGAGCTGCAAAAAAGCATTGACTTGGTCTTTTTGTAGTTTAGAACTAGTTTATGTTTTGCGAACCAATTTTCAACAGCGGAGAAACCAAGCGGTAGGTTGTGTTGCAAGGGTTGTGGGTCCTTATGAGGTGTGAGAAGCACAGCGTCATCGGCATAGAGGATAATTTGTTCTGGGCAGCATAGTGGAAGGGAGTTCAGGAAAAGGCTGAAAAGTAGTGGGCCCAATATGGATTCCTGCGGGATGCCTGAGCGGACAGGTTTGGAGTCAGAGAGTACTCTGGAGATTTTTACTCTTTGTGAGCGCTGTTCCAGGTAACTATTAAACCATGCAGTACAGTCCTGGGAGAGCCTGGCATTCAGCAGCTGTTTAGTAAGCAGGCCATGGTGAAACGGTATCTAATGCCTTAGTCAAGTCGATAAATACTGCTCCAGTTAGATGACCTTTGTCCAACGAGTTGTGAAGGACTCCAGTAAATTCCAAAAGGACAGTTGATGTGCTGTGCCCTTGCCTGAAACCGTGTTGCTGTGTACACAAGATGTTATATTTGTCCAGGTAGTCTGTAAGTTGGTCAGCAACAATGTGCTTAAGGGCCTTGGGGGGGGGGTAATATTGAGATTAGTCAGTAGTTCTCCTGTATGGACTTGTCACCGCTTTTATGGACCGAAGTGACAATAGCAGATTTCCATTTGCTTGGGAACTGACTGAGGCTGAGGAAGAGGTCGAAAATTCTAGTTAGCAGGTGTAATACCTCTTCAAGGGTGAGGGGATAGCAGTTTAAGGTCCAGTGAGTCACCACTGGCTCTGGACTTGGAGATAGCCTTAATTACGTATTTGCGGACATCATTCACCTTGACTGTTTTGAAATAGAAAGGCGGATGATTTGAAGTGGTAGAGAGGGAATTTGGAGCGGGGGAGCCAATTTTGGTAAAAAAGTCTGGGGGAGAACACCACTGAGGTCGGTGAAGGCTGCATTGAAAGTATTGGTAATGACCATTGGGTCAATGGTGGTGGCTCTGTCGACATTCAGTAGGGTTGGGGAGGATCTGGGCTGCTTCCCCTGTGACTTCCCTAATATTGTCCCAAAAAGCTCTCCTATTTTCCCAAGTGTTGGTGAGGGCTTCCGTGTAGTAGGTGCTCATTGTCAGTCGTATTTGTTTTGTGCAATTGTTGTGAGCCTGTTTGTAGTTTTGAATGGCAGGTTGAGCACCTGTAGCCCTAGCTATTGCCCAGAGGTAGTCCTTGATTTTAGCTATGCCAGTAGCTCAGCAGTGAGCCAGGAATTGGAGAGTGCCTTGACTTTGTACTTTTTGACTGGGGCATAGGAGTCACAAGCTGCATTGAATGTGGTGATGAAATAATCAAGGGCTGAGACAACATCCAACGCATTGTAAATGGGTGACCAGTCTTGCTGACAACATTTATGATTTAACAAAAAACAACTGGGTAAAGTCCCATGTCCTAATGCAGAATGCCATCAGCCATCTGCCACATACCCCATACTATCAAATGAATGTTCCATTTTGTTGGCTAAATATTAAAATCTGTCCTAATGCTGAAAGGGCCTGACCTCCTTTAACAGCCATTCCCATAGGGTGTCACTCATGGGGGATGAGCGGACTGGAGTTAAGTCACATGGATGGTAAGTGACAAGGTATGCAAATGGCAAGACTGATGGTGGTCTGTTGGAATGCCTGTGCAAAAAGTAAAGGTGAAAAAAATAATAATTGCACACACTGTCATTGCTTATTACTCACTTAGAAAATGGGCTAGATACTATCAGCTCTCTGATTGGCTGGGAGGTATAGCAGGGAGGTACATTAAGTTATGATAGATGCCTGCTTCTAAAGAAGTGCCAATTCAAGGTGCCCCATTACCTAAGAATATCTTTTGGCACCTCGAATTGGCATACTGACGAGCCACCATTTTTTTGCCCTTGCTAAGTAACTGAGATGTCTTCAATCCATAGCATGTCATGCGCCACCTTCCCCCACCTGCCATGCCAGTCTGCAGGTTCAAAATGAATTTCAAACATTTCTTATTTGAAGTTTCTGTTCCTTGCTCTCCCCTGCAGTTTTTTTTCTCATTCTGACTCCTGCGGCTTTCACCCTCACTCGCTCATTTTCCGACTCTCATATTCTGTGACCGTTGTGCTAAACCTCCGGTCACCTTCCCGACTGCCCACTACTACCTCTCCACTGCCCTCAAACAAACAAACCAAAAAAGCAGTAGATAACCTTTCTGCAATAAAAGAGTGTAAAGTCATCAGAAAGTGGAGACACATAATTAACAACCACTTGAATTGGCTGGTGGCAACATCAGAAGGAAACTGTGATCTAGCTGAGGAAAAATGGCAACGTATACTAAGTCATGTTGGGAACTTCCTTGAAGGTAATGGAGAACCATGTGATAGATGTAGAAGGAAATTCTGCACACCACAAATATTTAATAATAATAATAATACTTTATTTATATCGCATCTTTCAAAAACCAAGGAGCCTTTTAAACCAGATATAAAACTTTACCTTACAATTGAAATTTCTATAATGTTCAAAATACACTTAATAATTTAGAAGTAACCTTTCCTAAATTTGAACAGTATGCTGTCTCTGTTGACCTTTGCATATTATATTTATGTAATAATCCACTACAGAATCCATCGATTATTTGCCCCATATCTTGTTGTCTGGATTATTGGACTGGATAGAGTGGCTGGTTGTGGGTGGACTGTCAAACAAAGACGGCGTGGGGTTCACTGTCAGGGGGGTTGAGTCCTAACTACCTGGGGTAACCTTACAGGGGGGGTCAGAGGACCCCATGTTGGGGATGCCTGACCTTTCGTGGGGGGGGGGAACACTCTCACCTACTACTCTGTCAAAGCTGCTTTTTAACCATCTGAAGAATCCTGAAGAATCCTGTGTGACTTTAATCGGAGTCTGTTTCAGTGCTCAAAACCTGCTGGATGGGAGAGAGCCCTTGAACTTATTATCCATTAAGCTGGTTTTCTGTATACTGTGGTGAGAGCACAGTTTCTTGGACAGACTTTGTGGGCTGGTGGTGGTGAGAGACCCACCTTGCTCAAGACTGACTTATTAGCGCGGCAAGCTTAGCCCCATTTGGATCTTATAGCATCAATAATTTTACTTGACCTTGCAGTGTTTGTTTGTTCTTTTTTTATGGGTTTTTATTTTGTGGGGATTGGTGAGGTGGGATATTTTATTTGTTTTGGTTTTATGTTGGGTGGTTGTTCTTTTTTATATTGGTCTGTTGTTGAGGGTGCTGGTATTCTGGTTTTAAGATGTGCTAGGCAAGAACTCTCCCAGTTAGGTGCTACTCCCCTTCTGAGCTCCATGGCCTCTAGCCTTTGGATTGCCCCCCTCTCTTGCCCAGTGATGTGTATGGGCATTGTCAAGCTCTGGGGATTGTGAGAAAGAGGCATAAGGCTGGGTGTTGAGGACCTGGAGAGGGAGTGGAGAGGAATGGATGAATAGACATAGAGAGGCCCAGTGGTCACCCTTGGGCAAAATGGGTTCGAGAGAGGTGTCCTCCCTGTCTGGTTCCCATACCCAAGGGCACCACTTTAAATGGGCAGTTAGTGCGTCTGACCTCAGCTGCTCATCTTACTCAGGTAGTGTTATGCAATGCCAAATCTATGAAGAACAAGACAGCAGTAATTGCTGATCTTGTTGAGTCATCAGACCTGACTTGCATCACCGAGACCTGGTTGGGTGAGAATGCTGGTCCAATTCTTGGGTCAACAGTTCTGGCAGGGTTTTCAGTGATACACTGCCTGAGGATGGATCGCAGAGGTGGGGTGTAGCAATCTGTTTAAGAATGGAATTGGACCTTACTGATGTGCCAGTTGGGGAGACCAGATCCTTTGAGTGTATCATTGGCACAGGTGTGGGGTGCAGAATCCTTGTCGTTTACTGTCCACCCGGGAGTGAGAAACAGTTTCTGCAGGAAGTCGTGGGGGACTTTAATGCCTGGGTCGATGATGAACTCTCGCAATTTGGTCAAGACTTCCTCCAACTAATGAATTTGTTGGGCTTTACACAGGTGATTACCTCTGTGACCCATATTCATGGGCACTCATTGGATCTGGACATCCTACTAGGGATAGAGCCCTCCAATGTGGTGGAACCGGTCAGATGGTCAAACCATCACAGCATAAGGTTCAATTTTCTGGCTCCTCCAATTGGCCTGCCTCCGTGGAGATGGTCCAGTACTGCCCATTGAGGGGTTTGACTCCAGATGGCCTGATGGTGGTGCTGGATCTATCAAGTATGTTGTGTGTAAGCAGGGATCCTGAAAACCTGCTGCAGGCCTATAATAGGGCTGCGGTGGGGACCCTAGATTCTGTTGCTCCTGTCCATATTCGTCCACTCACTCTCTGTCCTCAGTCCCCTTGGTTTGATAGGAGCCTGAGGGAGTTGAAATGAGTGGGACAAAGGCTGGAGCGATGCTGGTGGAAATCTGGTCTTGATGCTGACAGGATTAGGCTGATGTCCCATTATAAGGATTATGAGTCGGCTGTCTCCCATAAGAAGGCAGAATTCCTGTCCAGGGAGATAACAGCTGCACAAAACTGACCAGCTCAGCTGTTCTGGACTGTGGACAGACTGTGCAATCCAGTCTGTCTCCAGCCACAGAGAACGTTGTCACAAGGAAAATGTCACGAGTTTGCTCATTTATTTGCAGATAAGGTTGCCAGCATCAGAGCAGATATCTTTGCATCTCGCTTTAATGGAGATTGCAGTGGTCAGTGGGAGGTCGCTGTCCCTCGATGTATTTGGTCAGATTTCAAATGGTTGGTGATCACGGATGGCTTGAGGATTATCTGGAGTTTGTGGCCGACATGCTGTAGTTTGAACTGGGGCCCAACTCGCCTCCTTGTGGGGTATGCTGAGGTCATCAGCCCGGTCCTAATGGAGATAGTTGAGTGTGCTTTAGAGACAGGAGTGTTTCTGGAGGCAGTGGTGACACCCCTTCTTAAGAAATCTTCTCTTGACCCTGACTGTCTTGCAAACTACAGGCCCATCTCTAACCTTCCTTTTGTAGGGAATGTTATTGAGAAGGCAGTCACACTGCAGCTGGAGGGTCATCTTACCATCCACGAGATCTATGATCCTCTCCAGTCAGGCTTTAGGAAGAGCCATAGCACCAAAATGACACTTGTCCAGGTACTCAATGATCTCCTGCTAGCAAAGGATCAGAGAACCCAGTTGATCTTGGTTCTCCTTGATCTGTCTGCGGCATTTGACACCGTGGACCATGGTATGCTTCTGGAATGCCTGAGGTTTATCTGTGGACTGTCTGGTACAGTCCTCAGGTGGTTTCATTTGTACCTCACTGGCAGGTTTCAGAGAGTGCTGCTGGGGATTTATTCCACTGACCCAGTCTACCTGCCTTGTGGGGTCTCTCAGGGTTCTGCGTTGTCACCCGCGTTGTTCATGGTTTATATGCTGCCATTGGGGGGCAGTGTGAGATGGTATGGGTTAGGTTTCAACTGCTATGCAGACAATACCCAGCTCTACATGTCCTTCGTGCCAGGGTAGGGTGATGCGGTCTCGGTGTTTAACAACTGCCTCACCAAGATCCAGGACTAGACGAGTGCCAACTGGTTGAAGCTGAACCCAGACAAGACTGAGGTGTTGGTTGTGGAACCGGGTCATTGGGTTGAAGGACAGCTGGCTGGGTGGCCTTCCAGGCTTTGGCTTGGGGGCAGCCAGCTGGTGACCTCGGAGCAGGTGCATAATCTGGGTGTTATTTTTGATGAAGGGCTGATGCTTAAATCACAGGTGTCAGCTGTCATTAAAGCCTCGTTTTACCATTTGAGGAGTATCACCCAAGAGAAACACCTGCTCCCGCCTGATGACCTTCCAACTTTGGTCAATGCCTTTGTGACCTCATGCCTTGATTTCTGTAATTCTATATACCTAGATCTTCCGTGGGTTGACATTCATCGCTTGTAGCTAGTGCAGAATGTGGTGGCCAGGTTGTTGACTGGCTTACCTCGGTCTTGCCATGTCACATCTGTGCTCCGCAGCCTGCACTGGCTGCCAGTGCAGTGGTAAGTCACCTTCAGAGTCGGTTTGCTGACCTATAATGCCCTACATGGACAGGGTCTGCACTATCTGCAAGAACTATTGTGTCCTTACTGCCCCTTCCATCCACTTTGCTCCACCGATGAGGGATTGCTGGAGATTTCCAGGGTCTGTCTGAAGTAATCTGGTGCTGGAGCTTTTTCGTTTGCTGCTCCGACCCTGTGGAATTCTCTACCTCATTTGGTAAGGGAGCGCCCGACTGTGGAGAGCTTTAAGTCTGCATTGAAGACCTGTCTTTTCAGACTTGCTTTTTCAGATTTCTGATAATTTATTCTTATGGAGTTTATTGTTTTTTTATATATTTTATTCAGTGAGATGTTTTATCCTGCTGTGTTTTAATTTTGTACAAGTGCTTAGGTAACCTGATTTGTGCTTTTAAAGAAATAAAGCGGAGATGAATTGAATTGAGTTGAGCTGAGTTGAGAATGTGGGTTATGCTTGAGTTTACCCATGCCTGGTGTGGTTGGTCACTAGGCTGCATAGAAATTCCAGCATTACCCACATTCTGAACTGGATTATTGCAATTATACAATTGGTAGGAAGTGAAAGTTTAAGAAAATAAATTTTGACACTCGGTGTCAGGGTTTATGTTAGTGAGATGTGGGTGAAGGTTCAACAGCAACTGGGAGGGAACAGAGAGAGAGACACAACAGTGGTTGGGTCAGGTCAGTGCAGCATTTGTGCAGTTGAAGGTTTGCCGGTATCTAGGATGGAATCGACAGATGAAGCATATGGTACAATGAAATTAAAATGTTCATATGAACATATACAGTCTGCACTGAAATGAGCAAATTTGTTCATAACTTATTAGCTGTATGTAGCAAATATTGGTTGAGCAACCATGCACAGCCAGCCAGTGCTGCTACAGAGGGGTTCTGATTACATCAGACTTGAGTTTGAAGCTCGAGAAGTCTGATGTAATGAGAAGCCCAAGGTGGCAGCATATTCTAGTTGGGCATGTGGAAGACAAACCAGTTGTTGTTTTTTTTGCATCATTTATTTATTAGGTTTTCCAGTATATTTGATATACAAACATGTATGAATACAGACAAGACATACAACAACATAACAAGTTCACAACTTATATACATCAAGATCCAGTTCCTTATTTGATCACATATCAAGAACCAATCAGAAAAAAAAGAAAAGATTATTTGAGCACCAGACTTATTGATGAGGTCAAGGTAACCCTTGTGTCTAGGCCAAAGCCTACTAGCCTTATATACCAGTTAGTTTGACTTTGAAGCCATCCTTCCCCCAGCATTATGTTGTCCGCTACCGGCAGGGAGGTTAGATAGGGCTGCCAGGCTCTATGAAAGCGCTCCCCTTTGTCTTTTATGACATAAACTAAATGTTCCAGGGTAAGGACTTGGAGAATCAATGCTTTCCATTGGGGTATGGTAGGTTTTACAGCAGACACTCACTAATTAAGGATACAGTGTCTGGCCATGACCAGTATAACTCTAAGACACCTTCGGAGGGGAGTCTACTCCTCCTCTCCAGTATCTTCTACCCCAAACAGCAAAACTAGAGGAGAAAGTGGTATCTGTTTTCCTATAATAGGTTGCACCTCTTTCACCACCTCGCCCCAAAATTCTTGCAGGACAAGGCAATCCCAAAAGTAATGATAGCAGGATGCTAAGTTATTGCTACATCTGGGACACATAAGGGATATTGTGGGATTGTATTTATGAACAATCAGTGATGGACAGTATAATCTGTGACAAAATTTATAGTAAGATTCCTTGTACTTATTACATAACAAAATCCCCTGGTGGAGCTGAGATATTATTTTCCAATTATCCTCTGAAATGGAGGTCGGCAGATCTCTCTCACAAAGCAGTCTAGTTTTCTGTGTCATATCTGGAAGCAATGATTTGCCCTCCCTAGCCATTCTATGAATGGCGCCCTTTGGATTTTTTTGTCCAAGCAATATTACCGCTCCAGTTGGTCCCAAGAAGAGTCCAAGCCCTGCATCCTACCAATAGATCTACTATATGCTCTAACTTGTAAATATTGGAAAAAATGTTGATGCCCCAATCCAGTCCTGGTATGTAGATTCTCAAACAAATCGAGTCCAGTCCTGGTAAAGAGATTCTTTAAGCAGAGGATACCTCTTTCTTCCCATTCTCTATATCCCAGGTCCTCTAATCCCGGCAGGAAGAACGGGTTTCCCACCAAGGGTAGGAGCAGTGAACTCTCTGTTCTAAGCCTCTCTGTTTGGTCATCACCCTCCAGCTCTCCAACCCCACCTGAACAAAAGGGTTTGTCTCAGGTAAACTAAGATATGCCCTCCAACCCCTAACAGAGAGGTAGGCAGATACACTCCCCGGGCATCCTCTCTCCTCTAAGTCCAACCATCCTGCCTGTTTTGGTCTGCCAATCCAGTCCTGTATGTACCGACATTGGATGGCCATATGATAAGTCCCCAGATCTGGAAACTTGAGCCCTCCCTTCTCAGTTGAGACTTTTAGTCTGGCCAGAGCCATCCGTGGACGCTTCCCCTGCCATATAAAATCTGAGAAAGCTTTCTCTAATTTCTTGATGTCAGGTCTCCTTAGCCCTATGTGCAGATTCTTCAGCCCATAAAGTATCCTAGGGAGGACATTCATTTTGATTAAATGTATTCTACCCAACCACGTGATAGGAAGTTTGTGCCACCTGGCTAGGTCTGTCATTATGGTTCGAAAAAGTGGGATGTCATTAAGATTATATAGTGTTCCAATGTTCCTGCTTCCCGAACTTTCTTCAGGCCCCATTCTGAATACTGTGGTCCCTCACTATCTTCAGACCCACCTACTCTCATCTCTTCTGATTTATCTAAATTTAACTTATGTCCTGAGAATTTAGAGGATTGGTCAATCATTTCTAATAACACAGGCATAGACTGGTGCGGATCAACAACATATAATAACATATCATCAGCATAGAGTGATAATTTACTCTCCTTTCCTGTCTTACCTATTACTCCCGAGATATCAGGCTGTGTACGGATGGCTATAGCCAAGGGTTTGGACACCAGAGTGAAGAGGAGGGGTGACGGTGGGCAGCCCTGTCTGGTTCCTCGAACTAGCTGGAAGCTGTCAGAGAGACTACCATTAATTAAGACTCTTGCCCTGGGAACTCTATACATTTGTTGGGCCAATAAATTCTCCACCCAGACCAAACCGGGCCAGGACTTACATTAAATATGGCAACTCCACTCTATCAAAATTCTTTTTCTGTGTCCATTGATAAAATATGTGCTGGTTCTTGTCCATTCATCGCCCTCCAAATCACATTCAATAGGGTTCTCATATTACGGTAGGAGTATCTGTCCCATATGAACCCAGTTTAGTCTGGGTGGATCAGCCCCGGCCAAAGTTTATCCAACCTACTTGTTAGTATCTTGGCCAGTATTTTAGAATCGCAGTTTAGGAGGGAAATTGGCCTAAAAGAGACACATTCAAGTACATCTTTACCCGCCTTTGGGATCAGACAAATAGTGGCTTCTCCCCAAGTACTTGGCGACTCCCCTGATTCTTCTCTAGCTTCTTTAAATACCACTTCCATGTGTTCTATTAACTGGGGTTGCATCACCTTGTAGTATTCGGCTGGAAAGCTGTCTGGCCCACTCGTCTTCCCTCTTTTAAGGGCAGCAATAGCTGTATAGATTTCTTGTCTCTCTATTATAGAACTAAGCCAGGTTCTCTGCACCTCTGTGATTTGTGGGAACATGAGCTTATTTAAAAATTCATGCATTCCCCTTTCCCCCTCCTCAGTCTTTGTTTGGTAGAGTTCCTGGTAAAATCTTCTAAACCTATCCCTAAAAGATTTTTTTATCTTTCTGAAGCACTCCATCCTCTCCTTTTATTGCAGAGATCAAATGTGTCCCTCCCTTCCCTCATATCAGGTTAGCCAACATAGTGCCAGGTCTGTTCCCCCATTCATAAAAATGTTTCCTGACAAAGAGGCACGTTTTCTTCACCTCCCCATCAATAAGTTATTTAGGGCTTCCCTAGTCACCGTCAACAGATGGTGGACATTTACTCCCCAGTTCCTTGGGCAGCTTTCCTTTCTAGAGCCCTAAGTCTCTGTTCCAGGTTCCCCCTTCGTTCCCTAACTTTCTTTTTATGATGGGCTATGTAGCTAATTATAGCCCCTCTCATAAATGCTTTTCCCACATCCCAAAAAATAGCTTTGGATGGGGCCATCTCTAAATTAACTTGTACATATTGTTTCCATTGTTCTTGCATGTTGTGGTAGGGTGCAAGGATAAGTGGGCAGTCAGATAGAAGAAAAAATGTCTCACCAGTCCTTATATATATGTTGAATTTAATTTATTCTTTTTCAGCTGTTATTTCAACAGGAGAATTTCAGATTAGCAGTGTTTTTGTTCTTTTAGATATTTTTCAGCTCACACTTCCATTTGGACAGTAAATACCAGAGTAGACAAAATCTTCTGACAAATCTAAATCTTCTCTTCAAAGCAGTAAATACCACAGTTTATCATAACTCCATAGAGCACTTTTCAGCAGTTTCCAGAGCATACCTCCAGTCCCACAGCAAAATGGAATCTAAACTCTTATCCCGCTCAATCTAAATTTATACCCCAAAGGAGTCATGTGAACATTTAACTCCACCCCAGCAAAACATTTTCAAATTAATTTCATTAAACACTGCATCATTATTTAGTTTACATAACCTAAACACATTTTTATTACTCTAGCTACTTACATGCTATCAGCAGAATGAATTACAATAGTTTTAAATGTTTTTATATTCACTCTCTAATATGAAAAAGAACCACCCCTTTAACAATAGTATAAAGGAATTCAGGGAGCAGCCGGCCAACTCCCAAAACAGCACCAAATGCCAAAGAGCCCGGACACCAGGAACTCCAAAAACGCCAACTACAAAAACTATCCTCGCTCCCCATAAATCTCAAAACAACAGGAAAATGCCTCTCCTCAACTAAGGAGGGTATGTAGGATTCCATCATCTTTACTTAAATCTAAAACCCTACATCTAAAGTACATTAACAGGCTAAATACCCTCGCAACAGTGCACATATCTAAATGGGAAAGGGGTTAATGGTGCTCACATTCACACTGTCACGTAGCTTTTATAAAAAGAAAAGGTTGCACTACGCTATATTATGGACTAAAAATAATTATTTGAATAGGAAATGCCGCATTGCAACACGCCAGCCTTTATGCTAAATGGCCGGCTTATTAGTGGACAAAAGTTTTAGAATCCGAGTCTGGAGTACTACTCAACAACATGGTGGGGGGGAGAAGAACCTTCCTCGGCAACCAGGAACAACAAAGCCAGCACAGAAATGCCCTCACTAAGGTGCACACAGCATCCTGCGATTTTAGAGGGATATTTATTTTTATAATCCAAAAGAAAAGCTACTGCTTGCAAACCTAAAAACCGGAATGTTATTTTAAACTGCACGAACGTGCGTACGACTGCACGGACATGCCGTTTTACCGATCGTTCAAACCGTGAAGATGAGCATCTACTCACAAGGTCCAAACAACATAAATTCTTTTCCTGACAACCCCAAAGACCCCACCAAGGGATCTTGTTCTAAAAATGAAAGGAAATCAATTCTACCAACTCCAAACTTACCTGGGGGGGTTCTGCCTGATTACCCTTCAAATATGATTTTTCTTTCTTAAAGGGGAAACTTCCCAACACTCAAATACCCACAAGAAACTTAAACACTAACCTCTTATTTTACTTATGACAATAATCACAGAGCCGCTCTGTGACACATGTGCTCTTTAAATTCCTTAATAGCCAACAAATACTGTAGTTAGGGAATCTCCAAGTTGTTTGGGTAGAGTTTTCCTTTCCCCATTGCAATGTTGCTATGACCATAGCATGGTCAGATACATAAATTGGGCTATGTTTAATCTGGGTGAGCTGAAAATACCACTCCCTAGGAAGGAACAAATAATCGGGCCTTGACCATGTTCAGTGTGGATGCGAAAAAAAGGTATATTCTCTGACAGTAGGGTTGGCTGTATGCTAGCCATCTATAAGATCTAGATCGGCCATCCCTGCCAACCACTCCCGAATGGCCCCCTTATGAGCTCCTTTACCCTCCGAATGATCAAATGTTGGATTTAACAAACAATTCATATCTCCCCCCATTATTAAGTTCTGGAATTGTTCCTTCACTAGCAAAGCCATCAAGGTTCGATAAAAAACTGGATCGTGTATTGCCGGAGCATACACACTCCCGAAAGTGATCTTCTCTCCTAATAGAGTTCCCACAACAAATACATAATGCCCCGCATCTGGGTCCACCACCACCTGGTCCATCTGGAAAGGTAACTTTTTGTGCAAGAGAACAGCCACCCCTCTCTTATGTGAAATAAAAGCTGTTGCGTAGTACTCTCCCACCCACTCTCTCTTTAATTAGGCATGCTCCTGATCTGTGAGGTGAGTCTCCTGAAGCAGAGCAACCTGGGTATTTTGTCACTTCAGAGCAGTCAGTAGCATCATGCGTTTAACAGGGGTGGCTATTCCCCTAACATTCCATGACACTATAACCAAGTCTTTCAGGCTAGCCATGATTCAAACCAATATACCTTGCCTGCCATTTATCTATCATGAGCTCCCCTGAACCCCTCATCATGTAGTTGCACCTACTCTGATTGGTATAATAGAAGGATCTTCAAACTATCAAAAACCTATGTATTAACAAACAAACAAGAACTATGTACAGAACCCCCCCTCCATCCCCCTACCCCTTCCCCCCTTCCTGCCCATTGAGAACTGTATTTGTCCCTCCCTGTTGTAACAGTAATTGCAATAAGCAAATATTTTACACGCCTACCCTTTCATGAAGTTGGATCACATACCCCAACCCCCATCCTACTGCAAAATACCTTAAGAAACTGAAATCAGTGACTATCAGCATTTTCCCCTTCTGTGCCAAATTCTCCATAACATCAGCAGATATCGAGGAGAGTCATATTGTCCCCAGCATGAGATATATTGCACTTATCGCCCCCTTCCCTGTCATAATAAAGGTCACCCAGTTAGACGGGTCATCTAAGCATTATTAGGAAATTGTTTCAAGTAGTTTATAGGTCAGGACAGGGCCTGCCCGAGTGGAGGGCGCACACCACAGATAGAACAGAAGGCGCTGCATCCCCCTCCCTCCAACCACCCCCCCACTCTTTCTTACAAAATTGACCTCCCATCTCCCTCAATGTCTTCCATCATTATACAGGCCAGGCCATCCAAAAAGTAGGAGGAATAGAGAACACCCCCACCAAGCATGCCAGGCGCACACAAGGAAAGACCCATCAGTCACCAGAAAATATGCAGGTGGCCTGGGGACTCCTTTCTGAGATCTTCACTTAAAGTAAGGCTGAGGGCAGCGAGTAAACACAGTTTCTGGTGCATTAAGCCCAGACCCATACTGGAGATTCCATCCATAGCCCTCTACTAGGGAGTTGCGATATAGTCCTGCTGAATCTGGCACCATCCAGGGAAAACGTAGAATAGGAAGTCACAAATCAGACTCAAGGCTTATATGGCGCTCAGACTTCTCATTCAAATCTCCATTCCCCAGCAGAAATGAAATTCAGTCCCAGTTGACCAAAATGCTTTCCCCCAGGCAAACTCCATATAAAATATTACAGTACCTTAAGGATTGTAGGGATTCAGATGCTAAGCATGGCACAAACAATTTAGGCCAATCAAACACAAAAAGTCCAGGCAATTATTATGTACCAGCGCCAATTCATCCCAATTTCTTTTTAAGATCTCTGACAAACACCTCCACCTTTGGGATCTCCCAGAAAGAGTATACAGCTCCTTTGTGCTTGATTTTAAGGGTCGCCCGATACAGCATGTAGCACTCCACATGGGCCTTGTGCAGCTGTGCCATCACAGGGTTGAAAGCTCAGCGACGTTTAAGCAGGCCGAATAATCTTGAGATAGAAATAAGCGATGCCCCTCATATTGTAATGCCAATTGCTCTCAAGATGCCTTCGGGATAAGCTCTCTATATGGGTTATTGTGAAATCTCATTATTATTTGTCTCAGGGGTTGGTTCGGAGCACGGAGCAGGTTTGGGTATAACTGCCCTATGGGTCCTTTCAAGCTTCAGGCGACCACTTTTGGGAGAGTCTGAGTAGCTTTGGCAGAATCTTAGCACAGAAATCCAGGACATTTGGTCCTTCCAGCCCCTCAGGTAAGCCAAACCAGTATTTTTTAGAGTCTATTTTTTTTTTTTGCTTTACTATTTATTCTATTTTTTTAACGAAAGTGTTTACACAGAGCTCTATGGCAGCATGATGGCATAATGATTATGAACATAATTTGAGCATCCTTGTCAACTGGTTTCACACTTTTGCATGATGAAAATGGTGTTACATTTCTATTAACAAAATTGTTTAATGATGATCTTTTCACATAGTGGCTGTCATATGGTGAGAACAAGCTTTCCATTTTAACAGTTTATTATTATTCTTTATATATGAACATACAAAAACACCAGCAGAAAAAGGCCTTACAGTCTACTAAATCTGCTAAATTTTGCAGCTAGCAGCTCTTATTTTGCAGCTGTCCTCCCTCCCTCCCTTGCCCCTCCCTTGCCCCTCCCTGTTGCGTTGTCCCATCCTCTTTGAAGCCCCCACTGTTCTACTGGATACCACCTCTGCTGGCAGTGCAGTATACATCTATTGTATAAATATATCATACATCTACACATGACTCAGAGTTATGAGTAAATGATAAACACACACATTATATAATGGCAATAAAGTAAACTTGTATAAGTATGCATTCACTAAGTCTCTCATTGCATTTTAGATTTATATTGTATTTTAACTAACTGTATTTGATATCAGGATCAAAGGCAGTATTAAAGCTAAATGACACTCTTCTTAGAAAGGGATTGATAGATGACATTAAAACATTATCTCCATATGATCAAACATCTTTGATTGAGGCATCCCATTCTGTCATTAACTACTTTGCTGCTAAACTTTATCACCTATCTTACCTTTGAATGCAAAGCAGGTAATAATAGTTTAAGATTTGATAAACAGAATTGATTTGATATGATTAAGTTCTGATTATGTATTCAGTACTATTTATAATGTCTCATAATAATAATAATAAAGCTTTATTTATATGGTGTCTTTCTATAACTAAGGTGCCTAACAAACAATTATAACAAATAATAATAAAGTCAGTCATTATAAATACTTAAAAACAAATATTACAGTTAAAACCAGATTATAGATCAGTCACCAAATGATTTCGTCCACAAATAAGTTTTTAGGGCCTGTTTAAATCTCTCCACAGTTGCGCATTCCCATAGCTGATGGGGTAGAGAATTCCAGAGGGTAGGAGCCACATGCATAAATGCATAAATGCATAAATGCACAGGCCCCAGAAGATTTTAAACAGACCCTCAGAATCTCTAGCAACCCCTCGTCAGCCAAGCGGAACAATTGCCCAGTGGAGTAAGGGACCAGAAACTCTCTCAGGTAGTCCAGCCCCTGTCTGTGTAGGCCTTTATAAGTCAGAAATCTGACTTTAAAGGTGATCTGCCACTGTACTGGCAGCCAGTGCAGTTTGCACGGCACCAGAGAAATATGACAGGAGCGAGATATTCCTGTCAATAACTGGGCCACAGAGTTCTGCACCAGCTGCAAGCAGCGGATATCCACCCCAGGTAGCCCTACGTAAAGAGAATTCAATAATCCAGGTGTGAGGACACAAAGGCATGGACCAATGTAGGGAGGTCACCAGACAGAACAAGATGCTTAACCCTGGAGAGATTCCTCAGATGGTAAAAAGAGGATTTGATGACTGCCGACACCTGCGAGTGCAATGTCAGCCCTTTGTCAAAAATTACCCCCAGGCTTCATACCTGTTCAGAGGTCGGGAGTGATAAGCCCCCAAGAAAAAGACCCGAGGGTGACCCTACCCCCAACCCCCCTATCCAGCACCCCGGGTCCACAACCAGTACCTCAGTCTTTTCTGAGTTCAGCTTCAACCAGCTCAAATTCATCCAGTCCTGGATTTTGGTGAAGCAGTTATTAAAAACCGAGGGAGCTCTATCCTGGTCAAGTGCGAAAGAAAGGTAGAGCGGGTATCATCACCATAGCAGTGAAACCTCAGCCCATACCTTCTTACAATGTCTCTGAGGGGAAGCATATACACTGCGAACAACATGGGGGACAACACTGATCCCTGAGGCACCCCACATGGCAGATGAACTGGGTCAGAGGAATAAATCCCGGACACCACCCTCTGAGTTCTTCTAGTGAGGAAAGATGTAAACCACCTGAGGACTGTACCAGACAGGCCACAGATGAACCTCAGGTGAGCGAGTAGTACCCCATGGTCCACAGTGTCAAATGCTGATGAGAGATCAAGAAGAACCAAGATGGAATGTTTTTTCTGATCTCTTGCCATCAGGAGATCATTGAGCACCCAAACCAGCACCGTCTCAGTACTGTGCCTCTTTCAGAAACTGGACTGGAGAGGTTCATAGATGTCATGGATGGTCAAATGATTCTCCAGTTGTACAGCCACTACTTTCCCAATCACCTTCCCTATAAAGGGGAGGTTTGAGATTGGTCTGTAGTTCGCATGACAGTCTGGGTCCAAAGAAGCTTTCTTAAGGAGAGGTGTTACAACCAACTCCTTCAGAAAGCTAGGAAACTTACCTATTTCCAAGGAGCACCAGACTGTCCATGCAAGGACTGGACCAATGATGTCTCTACAACCCATAATCAGGGTAGTTGGTCCTGGGTCCAAACTACAGCATGTAGGGTGTATACCCTGGACAATCTGCATGACTTCCATGAACTCCTGGTGGTCAAAGGAACTCCAGGAAAACTGAGGAACAACAACCAAGTGCCAGTCCAAAGCAACACCCTTAGAGTGTGTTGGTTGGAGCTTGGCCCTGATGTCAGCCACCTTAGTCACAAAGAATTGAATGAGCTCATCGCACTCCACTTGCAAAAAGACTTTTCAAACCTGTAGACAGGCTGGGTTGCACAGCCTGTCCACAGTATGAAAAAGCTGAGCTGGTCAATTCTAAGTGGATGCAATCTCCCTGGACAGGAACTCTGCCTTCTTATGGGTGATTGCAGATTGATAGGCTTGATAATGGTCCATCAATCTAAGATGGTCGGCATCATGGCCAGCTCTCTGCCAGCAACACTATAATCTTCATCCTAATCTCTGCATTTGCCTCAAAGTCCCATCAAACCAAGGGGACCAAGGGCAAAGGGAGAGAGGATGAACATGGACAGGAACAACAACATCCAGGGCCACACAGATGGCCATATTATAGGCCATCACTAGGGCCTCTGGGTTGCTGTTTGCCACTGGAAGGACCGATAGGTCAAGGACCACCGCCAGGCCTTCAGAGCTATCCTCTCATAAAGAGCGGTACCTGACCATCTCTACAGGGATAGGCCTGCGAGGGGGGATGCAAAAACTGAGCCCCACGGTGTAGTGATCAGACCATCCAGCTGGTTCCACCCCCAAATATGAGGCTTCGATCCCCAGGACCTACAAAACCTGAAGTTAGACAATATGTTAAGGTGACATTTGTCATTTCTGTTACATTCATTAATTGCATTTTAGAAATCTTCTGCTGCTATGCACTATAATAAAAATTCATCTTGTGAGCAGCTCATGAACATGCATGGTGAGAAAATCTACAATATTGTATTTCCAAAATTTAAACATGGTGGCCACACAGTTAGACAGGTGCAGGCTGACAGCTCATGGTTTGTATAATTTTTTTCTCAGTGACATAAACCACAGGCAAGTGTTTTTCATTCATCATTGTGAAATTGGTAAAAAGAAGGATGACACATGATTGATCAAGAGGTACTTTTAACCAAACCATTATCCAATCACAATAGCCCAACTGAAAGTAGCTCAACAAAAATATGTTTATAGAATACATCCAGTTTATCAAAAGGGCCCATTTCATAATCACAGTAAGGCACTCCATAAGTTGCATTATGATGGGCTAACGGCCTTTCACTGTTAGTGGATGCCTTTGACTTTGTCTTGTGCTTCACCCTACTCAAGACTTGCTGTTATCCCACCATAGTGCATCCCATGAAATGCTTTATTGCTTACACAACATAAATATACTAGAAGAAACAATCCTTTGGCCAAATATTGACTGTAATCCACTATATAAAATATTTGGGGTAACAGAACAGTCATAAGTCTGATCTGACTAACCATGCATATAAGTGTTAATGCAATATTTGTGGACTCAAAATAAATATTATAAGACATGGAAGTTCTGCATATGAGTAGTAAGTTTTAGAAGCTGGAATTCATCAGACATATGCTACATATAGTTTACATTTCATGTTAATCATAAACCATCCCCCCACGTGACAATTTTCTCTGTTTACAGCATTATAGAACTTGAGTGGGAATATCAAATAGTCCTCTGAGATAAGTGAAAGTAAAATGTTATTTTATAAAATTCTGCTCCTCTGCTGATGAAAGTATATGCATTTATTTGCAATCTTTTATTCCCACTTGCATTGTATAAACAATAAACAACCATCCGTCTATAGTACTTATACCAATCTTATACAGTAATAAAACGTTTAATCCTCTCCCTTCCAGATGGTTTTGTTCAACTAAGTTTTGCATTTACAAAATCTTATACCAGAAACATACAAAAATATGTTATCTTTCTCTGATTTCAAAAAGTCTTTCATTTTCTCTGTCCAGAATATGGAGAACTTTTCTGAATTTTCCAATCTGAAGATGCTGAAGAGCAAATACCATCACCTCTGTACTCTCAGTATGACAAGTCTGACAAGTCTGATGCAGTCATCAATGCATATACTAGCTACAATGAACTGTAGATACATATACCATAGTTCAATTTACACATCAAAAAAGGATAAACAAGTATTCATGTGATCAGCTGGTAACATAATAAAAAAATGAAATAATGTAACTCATAGAACAAGTGTAGCAAGTCTTGATGTTCACAACTAGCAGCATGTCCATCATCCAAGCAAATTGTTAAGAAGAGTTACATAATTTGTTTAACATCAATTGCTGGTGTCAAATGCTCAGTGGCATTGCATATGACATTTACCAGTAATTAAATTAAGAGTGTGACATTCATTTACAAATCATCACATAATTAGTCACTGAATTAATGTAAAAGTTGATAACAAAATCCAACAAACTCATCAGTATCTTGTACTGGGGGGATGAACATATAATATGTACTACACATGATGTTACTGGTACATGTACATGCCTTCTGAGTATACCCCAACACCACCTCATAAGCCATCAATAGGCTATGTGACTATACTTCTTGTGGCTAGCTCCATGATATAGATATTTGTACGGATGCTGATATTCATTCTAGGCTAGTTGCAGGCTCCATGCAGCCACACATATAGCAGTGACCCCAGGATGTTCAGTAATACATGTAACATTTGTTTCTATCAACATTGGGTTGAAGGCATTAACTTCATCACAGCATTTACTCTCTGACTCAGTTGTCATGGGATAACACTCCAGACTTAAACACTTATTGTAAAACAAAATTAATCAAATATTTTGTATGGTGCATAACAAGAGAAGGAGAAGAAGAAGAAGAAGGAAGAAGAAGAAGAAGAAGAAGAAGAAGAAGAAGAAGAAGAAGAAGAAGAAGAAGAAGAATTATTTTATTAGCAAAATTGTTGACATTTGTATTGTACTGTATTGAATGTATATTTTCGCAGACTAGTCAGAAGGGCATGTCGATCTGATTTTGCAGTAGCCCACACATGATTGCAGCAGACAGCAAACATGTTTTAAAATGTTGCAAGCATTTCCCGATATAGGTGCAAGCTAAATAATAATCCATTGTTTCATTTTATGCAATATTTCATGTCATTGCATACAAAATGTTACATGCAATTACGATATGTCCCACATGGTTCTGTATCATGACCTACTAACTTTTTCATCATGTCCCATCAATACCAATCATACCAATCAGAAGATCACATATCCACATATCCGTAGATATTAATAGATATTCATTCACAAATGGTAGCAAATATAGTCATGCTCATAGCCTAATGCAGACACACACAAACGGTGGTAGGAACAGAATTGGGAAGAAAACAATGTACTCAGCACCCATGCTATGACCCACTAGAGAACCAAATTTCTGAGAAGGACTGGAGCTGCTTAACTATTTTTTTTTTTTTCAGATGGTGGAGGTTGAGATGGTGCTAGTCAATCAGTGCATATGGATCACTGACTCTGTCTGGAATTTCTTAAATTGTCATGAATTAAAACTTGGCACATAACCAAAGTTCAGTTCTACAGCATATTTATCATGTAATAGGGATAAATATTTGAATGAGGCACTGCAGAGTTAAACATTTTGGACCATGTGGCATATTATCTTATTTTCTATTTTATGGTGGTGCATTATTGACATTTATGATACTTATTCAAGAGCAGTGTATGAAGTGTCCTTCTAGAACGGTGTCATCCCTGTGACATAAAAAATACACACACACACACACACACACATACACACACACACACAAGCAGAGCTCAGGTCGTCCCTGGAGAAAAAGATTCCAGACTATGGAATGTCTGATACAAAGATGCATTTATTTGTAAAAAAAACACTGAAGCAAACACTTGGCAGCACCGGGTGTTTGGTTCAGCATATTTTACAAATTAAGTCAGCTTTGTATCAGACATTCCATAGTCTGGATTCTTTTTCTCCAGGGATGGCCAGAGCTCTGCTTTCTGATGTGTGTGAGTGCAAGTTTACATTTTGTAGCTCGGCCAGTTGGTCCAGTTGCCATTCTCTCTGTGGTTTGTTTATATAAAAAATACACCCTACTCCAATTCATGTTGTGTAATCAGACTAAAAATTGATTTGATAAGACTTTGTAAATCTAATGCAATGATAATAGAACGTCTGAATAATAATCCTCTAACTGTTAAAGTTTATAGACATACCAATAGCATTTCCCTTCCAAATTGCATTCTTATCATTCTCCACAGGACTGATTATGCTTTGTTCATCCAGTTCTGATCCAGATTGCTCAGACTGATACAGAGATAACCCAAAGTGGTGACTAACTGCAACAGACCACTCACTTTCTGAATCAAGATATCTGTCTGACTCTGACAAAACCTCATTAAAATCCATGTTATCACTTTCAGGTTCATGGATAGAAAGTTGTGATTCCATTATTTTTTGTGGACATTAAGAATTAAAAAATCAGTAATGTGACAGTATGCACATACAGAATATCACATATATAGTTCATCAGATGTCAGAAATTTGATCCATATGTAGCAGCAATATCACATTAATCTATAAATTATTAAATTAATTGTATTGCTTGATAACTAAATATGCAATAGATGGAATACCGAAGTTATTCACATTTCAAGTACATCTCATTAACTGTTGACTAACTAAACATTAACAGTTGTTTGGGTTATAATTTTTAATTTGATTAAAAGAAATTGTGTGCATACAACTACAATGCCAGCAGATATAATAAGGTATATATATAGGTACATATATAAGATAATTAAACTACCTCTACACCATCACTTTTGTGAGGGGGGTTAGCCCATTGACACGCTGCGCGTGTCAACTGCCCCACCCACCCTGGGTCATCACTACCTAAATAGGCACTGGCCTATGACATCACTTCCCCTCTCTTAATTTTCTAAGTCCCCACTTTCCCATTTGCAGGTTATACTTGCCAGCCACTAGAGGGACCAATGCCCTTCCACCTCAGGCCCACCACCTGTACTCTGCCTACCTACTTCCTGGTATCCCTCCTATCGCCTTTTCCCACTCCTCTCCCTCCACACACCTACCTCTGCCCACACCCTCACAAGTTCATCTTTTTGCTGTACCAAATTTACATCCTGACCCACCACTTCTCCCCTGTACCAACACCCAGTGATCACTAGGAGTCGCTATATCTCACCCCTGCTGAGGCCCAATCCTGGCCTGCTTTGGACCCCCTGAACGTGGGTCACTGCCCTCACCCAGGCATTTTTTTTGCTGCCCTGACAGAGACTTGAACCCTGTACCCTGTCCACCAGAGTCCGTGTCACTACCACTAATCCAAAGTGGCAGCCACACTTTCTAGAAGACAACCCAGATACTTCTACCTCCTACCCCACTACCACCAGCAAACCATGTTAGTTCACCTCCTCCTAATCTCCCTCCCCCTCACCCTCCTTCTAGTACCTTCGTCCCTCCAGCCTGACATCCCCCCTGTGTCCCAGGAAATTGCACCATTAATTCCCGCCGACATAGTTCTCACTCACCCTACTACATCCATGTACACTCCGCCTACAGCATCCATCTCCTGGCCACCTCCCACCCCCTCCCAGACCATCCCTGGTGGCACATCATTCTCACCCTCCCTACCTTACAATCCTTACCCATACCCTGCTCCCTGATGGTCCCACCCCCATCTCCTCTTATCCGCAGGCAAAAAGCATATCACCATGCCCTGGCCAGAGCTGTTGTCCTCTTACTACTCTTAACAGGCAATATCCACCCTAACCCTGGCCCCACCCTGACCTGCTCACCAGGTGGAGTCCCCGGTCTGAATATTGCCTCCATGAATATATGCAGCATCTTGAAAAAATTTGACTCCCTCCAATGCTGGGTCACGCTGCACAAACCTGACATCATTGTGCTGGTAGAAACATGGCTATTAAATCCACTCCTGACACCTTTATCGCCCTCCCCGGCTACACCCTCTACCGTGAGGATCGAGTAACCAAACGAGGAGGTGGCTGTGCTATCTACATCAGGGACTCTCTCACTGGGCTCGCCCTCCCTGCTCCGGACCTTGTAAGTGGGGCACAGGCCCTTACCATTAAGCTTACCCCGGACCCCAACAGGGCTCCCCTTTATCTCACCGCTGCCTATATACCACCCAGGAATCAAAACCCAGCACTATTATCATTAACTGACTATCTAGCCACCCTCCCTCACAGTGCTGAACAAGTCATTGTGGGGGACCTTAACATGAACTGGCTGAGCCCCTCCTCCACCCCCACTCGGGACCACTGCTCCAGCCCTTGATCTAACACAACTAGTCTCCCAACCCACTGAGTGAACCCTATGAGAGGTACCAGCACCCTCCTAGATGTCATCATCACAAACCGCCCCCCAAAAATTCTGAACATCCAAGTCCTCCCTGATTCACTCAGTGACCATTCCCCTGTGCTGTTCCACTGGATGGCCACCTCACCCCGACCCACTGTCCAGTGCTCGCCCCGTCGGCGTTTCAGACCGTGTGGTCTGAAAAACCTTAAACAATATCTTGCCCAACAAGACTAGTCCCCCATTCACCGCGCTCCTGATATAGACACTGCCCTTGCCTTCTTTACCCAAACCTTTAGTAAAGCCTGTGACCTCTTTGCTCCCCTCTCAGCCATCCGAACCAAAAAACATAACCTGCCCTGGATTTCTCCTACCCTTTTAGAAACTGGGTGACAAACAGACAGACAGGCCTACAACGCTGTGCAGAATAAGTGCACATGGGCAATCAGGAAAGCCAAGGCTGACCACTATCAGGCCACCCTCACCGCCTCCTGGAGGTGCTCCCGTACTTTCTGGGACAACGTCAAACAATTGAGTGGGAACATTCGCGCCCTTCCCCCATCCCAGATTATTACTGATAACACCACCATAACGGACCCTGCAGACATTGCAAACCTCCTAAACACCTCCTTTGCTGACCTTAGCCCTATCCTCCCCAGCAACTTCTTTGACCAACCACCTCCAAACCTGCCCCTGCCCTCCAATGCCCTAGCTTCTACCTGCGTAGGGTTACTGCCCAGGAAGTCAGACCGCACCTGACAAGTGCACTAAAAGGCAACAGTCCCGGTGACAACTCCCTGGACCACAGAATTCTCAGGCTGGTACTGGATCAGGTCCTTACCCCACTCACCAACCTTCTTAACAAATCCCTCTGCCTGGGATAATTCCCCACTACATGGAAAACCGCCACTGTTACTCCTATCCATAAAGGGGGTGACAGGTCCTTAGCTGGGAACTACCAACCTATCTCCATACTCCCACCCCTTTCCAAAGCCCTTGAAAAACTGGTTGCCATGCAAATCACTGAATACCTGACCAAACACAACATCCTCTGCCCTGAACAGCATGGATTCCGTGCAGGACACAGTACTAGCACAGCTCTTGTTGAATTCTCATCATTCCTACACTCCTCCATGGACACAGGCTCCCTAGCTGGGGCCGTGTTCCTCGACCTATCAAAGGCCTTCGACACGGTCTCACACCCCCTCCTTCTGGAAGCCCTCTGTCACTCAGGCTTCGCCACTGGGCCACTTGCATGGTGCTCCAGCTACCTATCCGCACGCTCCCAATGTGTCAATATTGGTGGGACACTTTCCAATCCATGTCCTGTCTTCTCTGGGGTTCCACAGGGCTCCTTCCTGGGACCCCTACTCTTCTCGCTATACCTTAATACCCTGCCCAGTGCCTGCATGGGGAAAATTCTGTTATATGCAGATGACGCCGTCATCTTTGCCACCGGCCATAACCCCTCCTCCCTCCAGGATTCACTGCAACATTCCTATAATGACGCTGAAACCTGGTTTAAAGAGCATAGACTGGTCGTAAATCTTAAAAAAAACTAAAACCATGCTCTTTGCCCACCCCCAAAACAAAGCATTCAAATCCCCTCTCCGTATCCTCTCCTACTCCAAACAGCAACTGGAGCAAGTCCACTCCTATAAGTACATAGGGATCTCCTTTGACTCAGCCCTCACCTATCACACCCACATTGATGCACTTGTCTCTGCTACCAATATACGGCTCGGTATCTTATACCGCTACAAAAACTATCTCCCCCCCGATGCCCTCTGGCTCGCAGTTACATCCTCCATATTATCCCTAGTTGACTATGGGCTACCTGTCTATGGTGCTGCCAACACGACTGCCCTAAACAAAATCCACCTCGTCCTAAATAAGGCATGCAGGCTTATCACGGGGGCCCCTAGGCTCACACATACGTGTCAGCTTTATGACATGGCAGCAGTACTAAACCTCGACGAACAGCTGCAGTATCAAACTTGCCTTATAGCTAAAAAAATCCTGCTAGAACTGTCACCACCCGGGCTGACAGCCTCCCTCCTCCTAGCCCAACCCCTAGTCAGTACTCGGACCTCCTGCAAGGCCACCTTCCTGGTTTCTCGATCTAAGACCTCGCATGGACAGAGGTCATTCTGCCATAGAGCCCCTTCTTGGTACAACACGCTCCCTCTCTCCATCTCGGAAATCCCCACTATCTCCAAGTTCAAAACTGCGCTCAAAAGCAAGCTAATCAACATGCGCTGCTGCACCTGTGCATAACTGGTGTACTACACCCTTTGCCGTGACAAGGCCCACTGGGCTGCACCCTCACCATACCGCCTTAATCCTACCTCCTCGACATTACTACCTTAACCGACTGCCTACCTTCTCTCAGTTTTCAAGAATGTACCATGTATGCTAGAATCCTAATATACTGCTTGCTAAATTGTCCCACTAGAATGCACTACTGTATCCAAATCAAACTATCTACTGTGTTGGCCTGGTCGCATGCTCTGCTAACTCTGTAACCTGTACCATGGAACTTGTTATGCATGTTTTCTTTTGCAAGTATCATTCTCTTATGCTGCTAAACTCTGTAACCTTACTTTTTGTCTACAATACCTGAATCTGCACCCTGTAATGTAAACTGTGTAATCTAGACCCTGGATCCATGTATGCCTGCATCTTTATGTATTATGTTCTCTTTGTACCACACCTGATGAGGTACCTTTGGAAATGAGCCTCTGGCTCAAAGATTGTAAACTGATTGCAAAAAAAAAAAAAATATATACTATGAGTGGATGCCTTTTTGGATTTGTTCAACAAACTTTAGGAAATAAACTAAACACTGTTTATGCTGAGTGTACAAAAACATGTATGATAAGTAGTAATACAGCAATAATAATTAAAGAGCTAGTGCACTACCCAAAATGAATATTAGCTTTTAAAAGCAATCAATATTGTAATATGGCATCAAGCTCATACATAACTCACTCCACCTCTCCTAAAATGAAACTGCCAGTAATACAGGTGGCTACTAAATTGCCCTTGGAAGGAATAACCAAAAGAGAAGGGCAGCTAATAATCACAATAGGGGAAATATGGTTCCCCTTAATGGGATCCAAGAAAGGGAAAACGATTCAATGAGTGAAATGGACCTTCAAGAGATGAGCTTGGCTAGCTCAATCACTGATAATAAAGCCCCTAGACAAGTATTGGTATTAGGTGACTCTATGATAAAATAGATAGATCATATGGTGTGCAATGGAGACAAAGTTAATCGAACATATTTTTTTTTTTTTTAGTCTTTGGTAACCGGGTAAGGCCCACTAGGCACAAGTGCCTGTTTTCAGGGGTGACCTGGGAGCACTGGGTGGTTAAGTGACTTGCTCAGAGTCACACAGTATGCAAGTGGAGGTTGTAAGAATCAAACTCAGGTCTGGTCTGTTGGATGTACCAAACTCGTTCACACTTCATTCCTCTAACCTCTAGGCTATACTGCCAGCCTGCAGTATAGCCTAGAGGTTATAGCTGTAGGCTTTAGAGGTTAGAGCATATTCCACCTTTAGGGGGGCCAAAATGAAAGACATTGAATGTATGGCCAAGAATATTCTTCCCAGTTTAGGAGATAACCCCTGGTAGTCATTCATGTGGGAACTAACAATACCACTGACACCACAGTTGAAGATATGAAATCTGAGTTATAGTCCCTTGTGGATTGCTTAAAGCAATTTGGGTGCGAGATTTGCATATTAGTAATTCTCCCAGTTCCAAGAGCTAATAGAACAAGAACAGCAAAAATTAAATCCTTTAATGAGTGGCTAAGGAAATGGACACTAAAAGAGTCACTTTCTTGTCTGACTCATTGGGAGCAATTTTCCAACAACAATAGCCTATTTTGCTGGGATGGATTACATTTAAGTAAACAAGGGAACCATCTACTGGGTAAAGCAATAAACATGTACATCTCTAATACTTTAAACTAATGACAAGGGAGCATAGGGGCTCTTTCCCCATCTATCATCTCAAGAGTAATTATAATAGGGAACTGAAGATTCTATCAACCAATGCTAGAAGCCTTAACCAGTCTAAAAATTGTGAACTACAAATTCTTATCAATTTGAATAAATTGGATATAATTTCTGTGACTTAAACATGGTTGGATGATACTGGATCTGGAACTAGTGTCACCCCAGGTTTCACATTATTTCATAGAAACAGGGTAGGTAAAAGGGCAGGAGGTGCGTACATCCATGTTAATGATCAATTAGAAACATCTGAAATGGCTATTGATTCTGACCTCATTAAGGGTGTATGCATCTGTGTAAAAATTCCTAACAACGGCAATTTAATCCTAGGGAACTTTTATAGACCACCGTCATCTAATATAATTTATGATCAGGAATTAAGACAAATTATTCAGACTATGGCAGAGTATAATAATGTAGTTATACTGCATGATGTTAATTTACCTGGTATTGATTAGGATAAATTTAAGACCACCAACCCCCAAGAAGCACTTTACCTAGATACAATATTCCAGCTGGGGTATGAACAAGTAATTACAGAAGCTACTAGGGGAAGTAATATTCTTGACATAGTGGTAACTAATATCCCGAACCTAATATCTAACATATCCCACCATTCTCCACTTAGGAATGGTGACCATAATTGCATCATGTTTAATGTTAATAAGCAATACAAAAATACAAAGGTATCTAAAGCTCGATATTACTATAGTAGAGGTAACTACAGCTACATTCATAGTTTACTTAAATCTATAGATTGGAATGATGTCTTAAAACCAAGATCTGTAGAGGAATGCTGGGAGCTCATTAAAAACTTTATTTACAGCTTCAAGAATAGATGTATCCCCAAGAGTAAATATTCTAACTCAAGGGGTAAAATTCCCCCATGGATGACCAGGAAAGTGAAAAAACACATTAAAAAAGGAAAACACATATAAGCTCCTAAGGAATAATCCTAATGACATTAATAAAATCAGATAGAAACAACAACTTAAATGCTCAAAAAAATTATACAAGAAGAGAAGAGTAAATTGGAACAAAAAGTAACCACTAGCAAAGACCCAAAGGCTTTCTATGCTTACATAAACAATAATACAAAGAGTACTTTCAGACTAGGTCCAATTATTAAGAAAAACCGGGAACTAAATGATCCAGTAGATAAAGAAAATACCTTTAATACCTTTTTTGGCTTGGTCTGCTCCAAACCAGACCCAATTGCTACCCCTATGGTACCTCTAGGATGTAAGTTCAAGATGTTTACTGAATACGAAGTAAAACCAACACTAAAAGATATAAAAAAGAACTCTTCCCTGGGACCAGACTATATTAATGCATATTTTATAAAACAGACAGCAGACAAGTTATCCACTACTTTCACACTCCTTTTTAATAAATCTCTACACACTGGAGAGATTCCATCTATACCTATTTAACAAGCATTTGTCAATGCTGAATATTTGCTTGCTGGTATTAACATTGGGAATGAAGGAGTTAGACAGATGCAGAATAGGAACGGCAGTGAAGTATTGAACTTCACGCCAACCCCACCTCCACCCTGCAAAGAGGGACAGGCATTGGGGTATGCCTTTGGGTTGTCACCCATAATGATCATGCAATTTCACCTCACTCCATCCTGCAGACACTGACAAGTGTTGAGGTGTGCCTTACAGTGTTCAGCTTTACAGTCACCTCATTCCAGAAGGACATACGCTGAAATGGGTGCAGTATAGGCGAATGGGGTGAAGTCTGGGACCGAAGAATCCAAGGCACACCTCGATGCCTGTCACTGGCTGCAGGGTGGGGGTGGAATGGCATTAGCATTACAGTCAGCAATCCAAAGGCACACCTCAGATTCCTGTCAGTCTGTACAGGGTGGGATGTTATGATTAGAAACATTAACACCCTGGGCGTTTGTTGGTATTTACACTACAGATTTTCAACATGGCCTTTTTGTGACCCACACCTCATGAAAGCATTTGGGACCTCTTCTCATGAACAGTGGCACTGTGATTTTGTTAATGTGTCCCAAACTTTGAGTTCCCACAGCGACTGTGCCATTCTGTGCCAGATGTACAAAAACACAAATCGAGCAGAATGTGTAGAATGACAGCTGTACTACTCATAGGGAGGTGTGAAGAGATGACTATGTTGAAAATCTGTAGTGAAAATATTAAAAATGCTCAAACATTCGAGCATATGTGGAAACCGTGCAATGCATGCACGTAACACTGTCATTTAGTGGAATTATTTCACCAGATTTTCAACTTAGGCATTTTGTGACCTCTGCTCATGAACACTGTCACTATGATTTTCTTAATCAGCCTTGAAAATTCATTTCCCACAGCGACCGTGCTATTCTGCGCTAGATGTGTAAATGCATATTTCAGGCAGGATATGAAAAATGACAGCTGTACTGTTCTTAAGGAGGTGTGAAAAAATGCCAGTGCTGAAAATTTGAAGTGAAAATATTACAAATGCGTAAAATTACGTGAGTACGTGCAAACTGCGCAACGTGCACTCATAACACAGTCATTTCACAGACTTTTGTCACTAAATTTTCAACGTAGGCATTTTAGCACCTCTGCTCATGAACAGTGTCACTGTGATTTTCTTAATCTCTCCCAAACACTGATGTCCCACACTGACCGCGCTATTGTGTGCTGGAAGTGCGAAAACACATTTTGGCCAGGATGTGAAAAATCACAGCTGTACTGTTCATAAGGAGGTGTGAAAAAATGCCAGTGTTGAAAATCTGGAGTGAAAATACTACAAATTTGTGAAGTTACAAGGGTGCATGGAAACTGCACAATGCAGGCTCGTAACACAGTCATTTTATGGACGTTTGTCACCAAATTTTCAACATAGGCATTTAGGACCTCTGCTCATGAACAGAGTCACTGTGATTTTCTTAATCTGTCCCAAACACTTATTTCCCACAGTGACTGTGCTATTCTGCGCCAGAAGTGTGAAAACACATTTTGGCCAGGATGTGAAAAATGACAGCTGTACTGTTCATAAGGAGGTGTGGAAAAATGCCAGTGTTGAAAATCTGGAGTGAAAATATTACAAATTCGCTAAGTTGCGAGGGACTGTGGAAGCTGAGCAATGCACGCTCTTAAAACAGTCATTTTTTGGATTTGTTTCACCAAATTTGCAACATAGGCTTTTTACTCCAGAACAGTGGCACTGTCATTTTGTTATCGTCTCGAAGGCGCATTCCATGCCGTGACCATGAAATCACCTTTTGAGACTGAAGAACACCATGACAGTGACTGTATTCATGAGGAAGGGTTCCAATAACCCCATGTTGAAAATTTGGTGGCAAAAGTCCAAAAAACGGCTGAGATATCCACATAAGTTGAAAAAACCCTATGTATGCCATTATACAGCTTATTGGCATTTTCTTCAGTTTGTGGTCGCTTTGAAGAGTGCAGATGGGTTCCTGGTCCACTGAAGATCATCGCGCTGGGCTCTGGAGGTTAGTATGGGGTGAGAGGGGTGTGGGGAGGAGGAGTGCACAGAGGGTGGGCACGGGTTCTGGGGGGCATGACACACGGCGAGGAACCATTTTCTTTATTTCAGAGACAAAAATAATAAAAAGGATGTCGCGGGAAGGTTTTTAATTTTCAGGCTTCATTTGTGCACACTGGGGTGGGTTCCTAGCGTGCCACCTGCATTTTGCAGAAGGGGGGACTTAAGCTGATGGGTATTGGGCCCCCCATCAGCAAATAAAGACTGTTTGGGGGGCATGATGCTGAGGGGGATTGGGCACCCCCTCAACACACAACAAATAGGGGGGCATTATGCCGACGGAGAGTGGGCTCCCCCATCAGCAAATGAATTGGGTCACTAGCATGCCAACAGGGGGATTGGGCACCCTCGTCAGCTTACATGGGACTATGAGGTGGTGGCAGCTGAATGTTACACCAGGCAAGGTACCACCCTGCAATGATGGGTCACTCCCTCATTGCAACAGAATTGCTGATGCTGCAATGACAAGGTGGCTCCTCATTGCAGTGGCCAAATCATTTCAAATTGGTGGCACTTCTGCAGAACCAGTGCCATCAGGACACTGGGCCTACATTCGGTGCACACCGCCAAGCCCACAAATGCAGTGCTGGCATTGGCCGCCACACTGCTGCACCTTCACAACCCGCTTCTCTCCTAAGCTGCCGCATAATGTATCTTGCGCATGTGCTCAAGCAAACATAAAAAGGGCAGCAAATCTGCAATCAATAATCAGTCTTTGTTCCCTGACTGATAATATTCTTTACCAGGGCACAAATTCTCCGTTATATTCATTGTTATCAATTAAGATGAATTTAAGGGAACTTCGGTCAAATTGTTAATTAAAATTAAATGTTCCCAAAACCAAGACTAAAATGGGGGACTGTTCTTTTTCTTGTTCTGCAGCTAAAAATTGGAATGAGCTTCCTGGTTTAATACATGGGAACTTTACCCATCAAATGTTTAAAATTAAGCTAAAGAATTATTTTCTTAGCAAATTGCATTGTCAATGTATTTGAATGAGTTGTTATGTGTATTGAATATTAATTTTTGTTATTAATGTAATGTTTGTATTGTAGGTTTAATAATTTTTGTACCATCTTGACTGTATAGTTATGGTCCCGGGTCATACATGAAAATGGCCTTGGCTCATTGTACTTACCTGGTAAACAAAGGTTTAAATAAATAAAACCTAAACCTAAGCAGTGTGTGGATCTCTCTGCAGGCTCTTTGCTTTAAAACTACAAGCTATTTAAAAAAATACTGTAATTCTGTTCTGTGTTTGTGTTTGTGCATACTACGAGTGTGTGACTGAGCCCTGCTGACATTTTGTCAGGAAGCTGGAAGAGGGACTGTAGTTCTTTTGACCAGACTCGAGAACTACAGTTCAAAAAGGAAATTTTTAATTTTAATTTGGGGACTAGCATACACTTATACTCCACCAGCTCCACGCATGAGTGGTTTTCGTGGAGTTTTAAAAGGGCATTAAAAACATTAAATCTCGAGGGGCTCTGTGACCTTGTTTGAGTACTTCCGGGTCACGACATCCTATTTAAACCTCCTGGTTTGTTTGTTCTGTTCTGCCATTTTTAAACCTAAACAGTGTGTGGATCTCTCTGCAGGCTCTTTGCTTTAAAACTACAAGTTATTTAAACAAATACTGTGATTCTGTTCAGTGTTTGTGTTTGTACATACTACGAGTGTGTGACTGAGCCCTACTGACATTTTGCCAGGAAGCTGGAAGAGGGATTGTAGTTCTTTTGACCAGACTTGAGAACTACAGTTCAAAATGGAACTTTTTATTTTTAATTTGGGGGCTAGCATACACTTATACTCCACCAGCTCCACGCATGAGTGGTTTTCGCGGAGTTTTAAAAGGGCATTACAAGCATTAACTCTCAAGGGGCTCTGTGACCTTGTTTGAGTACTTCCAGGTCACTCCTCTCCATTTATTGTACTTCTCATGCTAGCAGGGTGAGCAAGGAGCAGGATGCTAAGGCGACTGCACGAAGACGGCTAAGACACACGCGTTCAGCTCGTGTTAAGCATGTTAGGCAGTGTTAGGGGGAATAATTATGGCCATGTTGTCACCTTCACTTATACTTGTGAGTACTATTACATTACGTGGTTCTGTTGTTTCACTTCTAATGCGTGGTAATGGCATCCTCCTTAAATCTACCAAGCAATATTAATGTGTTTGTAACCACTACTAAAGGGGAAACAGGTATACAATGCACATCTTGCTATATGTTTAGCCTATAAGCTGACATTGCTGAAAATCTCCCCTTTCAATGTGCAAAATGTACTGACAACATTGTATTACAATGTGACAATAGCTTATACTATAAACGGATATTGGCATTCGAATCAAGAAATGATTCTGAACCTATAACAGTTCAAGATGCTTTACATGTAACAAATATCCCTTTAAATGAGACTTCCTCTACCTCTACTTACAGCATCCCTTCTGACAAAATAATATCTAGTGAGAATAATCACGCTACTATGAGTAGTTCAGTGATTTATCCATCTGATGTCTCTAAAAAAAGAGCTAGAGAAGATGAGCACAGTTTGGTAAACAGCATAGAAGATACAACTTGGTATAATGTGCAAGGGTCTAAAGCTACTAAAAAAAGAAGGAGAAAGGCTGAGTATTTTAACATTCCACTACATAATAGCTTTGACCCATTGTCCACTGCCCCTGTTGATTCTAATTGTATTCCTATTGAGTCCCCTAATGAAGGATTAAATTCTAAAAACACTTCCCAAGTCATGGTTGATATGCCAAATTCTTCAACTCCACCACCTAATTCCACGACTGATATTCCTTTGATTGATTTTGCTACTATTCAAACTGGTGAAGAGGCACCCTCTATGTGTGTTCCTAATACTGATGATTCACATACTAGACAAATATTTTGTTCTGGGTGATTCCTTAGTTAAACATCTGGATAGGGTTTTATGCGAGCCTGACAAACATAATAGAACTTGTTCTAGTTTCAGTGGTGCTAAGATCTCAGATCTAACATATATGGTCGATAATATTATTAGCTCTCAAGACATAAATCTACTGTGTATTATCCATGTTGGAGCCAACAACATCTACAGGGGCTCTGTTCAGAATATCAAATTAGCCTATGTTTCTATGACTAATAAAATGATTGATCTCGGGTGTGATATTATTTTTTCCGAGATTCTACCCATACCACGGTATTCCTGGTTTCTTAATCATAAAATTAAAATTATTAACAACTGACTTAGGCAATGGTGATTACAACAGAATATTCAGTGCATGACCCATTGGGAAGAGTTCTCTGATAGATCTGAGCTTTACTGTCCTGATGGCTTGCATCTTAACAAACTAGGGAATGCATTGCTGAGTCAACAATTCCTATCTACAATTAACATAAATTTAAACTAAATAGTGGGGAGGGGGAATGCAAATGTACACACCTCTTTGTCTCACTCTTATAAAGTCTCCAGTAAACAATTACAGTTTCTTAGTTTTAATGCGAGAAGTTTGACACATAAATTCGATGAGTTACAAACTGTGATTTCGAATAAGGATTTTGATATTATTACGGTTTGTGAAACATGGGGTGATTATAACTCCCACTGGATCAAGCAACTCCCTGGATATATCTCTTATTATCTAAATCGAAGTGAAAGAAAGGGTGGAGGTGTTGCCTCATTTATTAATAATATAATCAACTCAGTCAATATTTCTAGTTCTATAAAAATTCATAATCTCCCGACTGAGAGTCTTTGGCTTAACATTTTCCTATCCAAACAGGATTTTATTATCCTTGGGACATGTTATGTTCCCCCAAATTCATCTAGTTTAATTATGGATGCCATTCTTTCTGAATTTGAAATAGCTACTCAAATGGGTTATGTTATTATTACAGGGGATTTCAATCTCCCAGATATAAATTGGAAGTCATTCACAACATCTAGCAGTATTAGTAATAAATTTGTGTCCACTTGTTTGGAATTGGACTTACAGCAATGGATAACTTCTGCAACCCGAGGTAATAATATGTTAGATCTTGTTCTGAGTAGTACCGCCTTAGATATTAGGGATGTGCATATTTCATCACCAATTGGCAGCAGTGATCATAATTCTATTTTATTTAACTTGCAGAGACATATTATCTTTAATACTATTTCTTTGATTATATACCTGTACGACAAAGCTAATCTTCACAGTATCAATCTATACCTTGAAAAAATAAACTGGTTATCTTTTTTTGATAACCAGTCCTTATATCAAAGTTGGGTACTTTTCAAATCACTTACTTCGACTCATTGTGATACTTATATTCCATCAAAAAATAAGAATTCTAATGGGAAACAGACTCCTAGATGGATGAATAAAAACATAAAACATTTAATAAATATAAAAAATAAAAAACATCGTAGCTACCTAAAGAATAGGACAACTTCTAATTGGGAATCCCATTTAAAATCAAGTAGGAAGTGTAAATTAGTCATCCGTAGGGCCAAATCTAGATGGGAAATGAAATTGGCAACAACAGCCAGTAAGTCTAATTCCAAACAATTTTACTCTTACATAAACTCCCTCAGGAAGAGTCCAAGTGTGGTGGGGCCTCTTACAGCAGAAAGCATACTTATCCATGAGCCAAAAGCCATGGCTGATGTATTTAATAATTAATTTTGTAAAGTTTTCTCTGCATCAGAAGTTCAATCACCTGTACCTATGATTTCACCATCAGATACTTTTATCACATTCTCCATTGAGTCTATTCTTAAAAAACTACACTTACTAAAAGGTAAATTTTGTTCAGGCCCAGACAATATAGCAGGGCATTTACTTTACCTATTATCTAAACATATTGCCTTTCACTCAAACTTTTATTTGGCCTTTTTTCACAATGTAATTTTATCCCTTGTGAATGGAAAGAGGCGTTTGTGGTACCAAAACACAAGAAGGGATCAAAACATCCATGGGAAAATTATCGGCCGATTAGTTTGACTTCATCCATATGTAAGGTGTTAGAAAGTCTACTAAAGGATATTATTGCCCCTATTATTGATGCATCTGATTTGGAACAACATGGCTTTAAGAAGGGTAGAAGCTGTCTGACAAATTTGCTCTGCTTTTATGAACATTTTAGTTCTTGTTTGGATAACCAGTTAGCCTGTGACATTGTCTTTATTGATTTCAGTAAAGCTTTTGACACCATGCCACACTGGGCTCTAATTCAAAAACTCACAGGTCTTGGTATTAATAGTTATATAATTACATGGCTTCATAATTGGCTTTCAAACAGAACTCAAAAGGTGATGATTAATGGGGCATTTTCTAACTCTGGTAAAGTTTTAAGTGGTGTTCCACAAGGCTCGGTTCTCAGCCCCTGTCTTTTTCAGACTTTTATATCTGATTTAACTAATTCCTGCCTTTCATTTGCAATTAAATATGCAGATGATGTGAAGATCGGAGGACCATGTTCTAATTTAGACCAAATATCTTGTATTCAGCATGATCTTGATATTATTAGTACCTGGGTTAATAAATGGGCATGAAGTTAAACTCCACAAAATGCAAAGTAATGCATTTGGGTTCTAATAATTTAAATTTCCAGTATATTCTGGACGATTTACCATTGTGTGCCACTAATGATGAGAAGGATTTTGGGTATAAACATTTCAGATGACTTAACATATTCCAAGCATATGCATTCAGTTATTAGTACAGCTAATAAAATTATTTGGTCTATTTTGCGTAATATTAGATCTTGAGATCAGGAGGTGTTGTTACCCCTATTCAGGTCCTATGTCCGTCCCTATCTTGAATATGCATCACAGTTGTGGTGTCCTTTTAAAAAATCAGATAGTCACTCTCTTGAAAGGGTTCAGCGAAAATACACTAAAAAAAATATCTGGTCTCGAATCCTCATCTTATGAGTTTAGGTTGGATACATTGAAACTAATGCCTCTTACTATCAGACGCATTAGAGGTGACCTTCTCCTCCTATATGACATTATTCATGACCCCTATATCATGACTGAGTTAGGATTTTCTTTTAAGTCATCAATACATAATACTAGAGGTCATGTCCTCCAGTTAACTGGTAAATCTTTTAAACAATAATCGTAAGTTTTTCTTTTCTGTAAGAACTATTGGGCCTTGGAATAGACTTCCATCTGACACAGTAACAAGTAATACTAAAGAGATTTTTAAACATCGTCTCGACATGCTAATTATGTCTGGGTATGACTTAACATTCTACTCTATGGCCTAGCATAGGAGCATTATGGGCTTTGGCCTAGTAGCTCTTTCTTCTAACCTTAGTATGAACCTTAGTATGAACAAGTACAGACCAATTAGTCTAATCTCTATAGTCTGTAAATGTATGGAGAGATTACCAAAGACCAGAATTGAGGAAGAAATATGGGATAAACATCTTGCAGACCCTCAACAGCACGGCTTTACCAGAGGGAAATCATGTACTAGTAACCTAATCACCTTTTATGAACCTGTCAGTAATAGTCTTGACAATGGTTTATTAATAGATATATTGCTGTTAGACTTTAAAAAAGCATTTGATAAAGTTTATCATGCACAACTAATATCCAAAACGACAACACTGGGCCTGAACCCTTATCTGGTACGATGGGTTACTAGTTGGTTAAGCCTTAGAAAACAACGGGTGCGAGTATCTGAGTCATTATCTAGGGATATCAAAGTAACCAGCGGTGTGCCACAGGGGTCGGTATTGGGACCCCTGTTGTTTAGCATTTTTATCAGTGATATGAATGTAGGTACTCCGTGTCAAGTGTCTTAGTTTGCAGATGACACTAAACTCAGTAATAAAGTAGACTGCCCATCTAAAAGTAAACCTTTACAACAGGATTTAAATAAAAGTGCAGCATGGGCGAAGGTTAATAGAATGGAATTTAATATAGATAAATTTTCAGTAATACATCTTGGGAATTGAAATCCTAACACTGTATATTTTCTAAATGGATGCACAATCAAATCATCCGAGTCCAAAAGAGACTTAGGTATAATAGTGAATAAATCCCTGACTTCTAAGAACCACTGCAGACAGATAGCACAAAGGGCCAATCGTATTATAACTTCCATCAAAAAACCTTTCATCAATAGAAGCAGTTCCTTCATGTTAAAACTGTATAGATCACATGTCAGGCCTCATTTGGACTATGCTGCTTCCTTCTGGTCTCCATACTCAAAAACGGACACCATGTTAATTGACTCAGCTCAAAGGAGAGCCACTAAATTTATCTCTGGCATTAGTCACCTGCCTTATTCAGATAGACTAAGAGAATTAAAACTATACAATCTATTCAACCATAGAATTAGGGGGGACTTACTGCTTATCTTTAACATCCTAAAAGATCCAAGCAGCATAAATGAATATAACATTCAATGGGCCGCAAAACCTGGGGGGCTAAGATGTCACAAAAGACAATTACTAATCCCCAAGTTCAATACTAATAAACAAAAGAACTATTTCAACATAAGAGTCTGTAAACTATGGGACTCTTTGCCTGACTACTTGGTGAACATTACTTCTATGGGGGTGTTCAAGAATGGTCTGGATAAATACCTTCTGCCAATGGAAGGATGAAGTCACCCTGCCATTGCAGGGAAGGTGGTCTTGATGGGCTAAGGCCTCCTTCCACCTTTAACCACCGAGTATTACCGAGTAACTATTACCTTTGCTATCTGATGTACTCTTTATTTTCCCTTTGGGCAATTTGAAGATTTTTTTACCTGATGTTAGTAAGCGTATCTGTGGAACAGTACTCTACCTGGCAGCTGACACATCTAGTTCAGTTCCACCCACTAGATCATCAACACTGTGAACTTACTGACAGTGACATCACAGCTACTCAGGAAGAGCCACTCAGTAGCTGCCAGGTTGGTTACCTGTGATGTCTCAGTAAGTGAGGTCATAGTGCTAATGATGTAGTAGAGGGAACAGAACTTGTCTGCTGTCAGGCAGAGTGCTGTTCGTCACATCCAGCATAATTCTCTCACACAGAACACTTTCTAGTGAGAAAATGGAAAAAGAAAAAATACTTCAGAAATAAAAAGTTAAAACTGACTACTTCTTAAAATTTGTAACAATTTCCTGTCTGGTATTTTTGATTCTACTAGTCCTTTAATAAATACATTACTTTCCACCAATTGATGATATTGTAGTATTAAGATGTTGTATGAAATTGTATTTATTGATAAACAGAAAGATCTATCAATTTTTAGTGTCATATGACTATATAAAGATAAGTATATATACAAAGATATGAACAAATGTCTAATAAACATTGTCAATGTAAGTGCATATATTATATAGTGTACATGAATAAATATTTTTATTTTTTTATTTACCTTATTCTTTGGTAACTGGGTAAGCCTATTAAGTGCAAGTGCCTGTTTTCAGGGGCGACACAGAAGCACTGGAGTGGTTAGGTGACTTGCTCAGAGACACAAAGTATGCAAGTGGAGGTTGTGGCAATCAAACCCAGGTCTGCTAGATGTACCAAGCTCATTCACAGCTCACTGCTGTAACTCCTTGGCTATACTACCAGCCCCTAATATCAAAAAAATTACTCTTTTAAAATATTTCTGTACAGTATGCATACAATTATTTTAACATGTTTTTGCACATAGTGATGACACTTATAAGTAAAAAAAAACACTACATCATAGTGTACACTAGCACACAAAGACATGGCTGGATATTTCCTGAAATATCTGTGATATCGCTACAGAAATTCCTAGCCTTCCTACAGTACCACTGTGGGCCACTAGCTAGAATCTCTTTTGATATACTGGAAAATATCTAGAAATATCTGGATGTATCTGTATAGTGGTATACTTTTGTGCATGAGAACACATGCCGGGAATAGCTTTGTTGTGCTGCAGTAGTGATATCAGTATGTTATTCTACTGTAGTAGTGATGTCATTACTGCAGCACAACAACTTAGAATGTTGTTCCTGAAATAAAGTGGAGTGTCTGAAATGGGTATGGATGCCCATACACTATAAAAGATAATGTAAGGGCATACATACACAGACAAGCCTGTGCCCCAATTTCAAGTTTTCCATGTCAACCAGGGAACCTCTCAATCTTCTATCTCAAGGAACCTGGTTGCAATAAAAACCTCCCAATGCTGATACAGGCTCCTTGTGTATTGATACCCATATATTATTCTCTATTAGCTACACTTCAGAAAGGTCAAAATAATTTACAGATCAATTGAATAATACATGGGCGATAATGTATGGAAAGGCCTACTTAATGTAAGGAATAAGACACAATTAGATTTGGTTAATGGGCTGATAAGAACATGTTCCATGTGTTTAATTAGGTGTGAGGTGCTTGCGATGAGTGCCTTTAGCAGCTGGGAAGTGCTCTTATTAGCCATAAACCACATCTTGAAGTGCTTTATTCAGCTTGTAAAATGGGTAGAACATTTTCAAAATATTGTTTGAACAAGTTAGTGCAGTTTAAAAGTAAAAAGTAGGTTATTTATCATTTTCTTTTATTTTTGTATGGTTTAAAGAATATAACCCCTTTTAGTGCAGAAATTCAGAATGTTTTTACATTTCAAGGAGGTGATGTGTGTCAGTCTCTGTTAAGCATGGAATCCAATGCATGAAGCGTGATTGTTGTGGTGCTATATTGATGTCACTACTGCAGCAAGAAAACTAAGAATCCTACCACATAGTAACTTTCATGTATCCTATCTAGTTGGAAGCTGCCTTTTTTTAACTTGAGCTTACAGAAAATGCTGCAGTCCATTGAATCAGAAATGTTACCAAGCGCCAACCTTTCCTTGCCCCTCCCCCACTCCCATTTCATTAAGAGGAAGCTGAGCTTCTGAAATGGGCAAGGATACCCATTCATCGACTCTACCCACTACCTTGATGCACATTGCAGCTACGAACCTGATAACAGTATACATCCTGGGAGGAGTCAGTGTACGTACATCTGAAGAGTAGATGTACATTGAATTGACGATCACTAGCAACCTGAAATGTTTCTACCAAGGTAAGATGGCAGCAGAAAAGGCAAATAAGATGCTGGGCAGTATTATTACGGGGACCAGCAGTAGGAAGATTTTAATACTCCCATTGTACAGATCATTGCTGAGGTCAAACCTGGAATACAACTTGGAGAGTACTGCTGGACACATTCCAAAGAAGGACTACAAAGACTATTATGGCATAGTACGGTAGGACATAAGAGGAGAAATTAGAAAACCTTAACAGGAACTCGCTGGATGAGAACAAAGAAAGGTGAGACAGGATTAAATCCTTCCAGTATTTGAAAGGAATACATAAGCTGAACAAGGAAGTCTATTCAGGCTCAGTGGAATTAGAAATATGAGGGGTCACTGTCAATATGTAACTGTAAGAGGTTTTTATAATAATCCAGAAGGCAATTCTATGTGTAGAGACTTTGACTGCAGGTTGAAATGATCGTTATGAAGAAGCAGTACTGCTGCAAAATAGTGGCTTCAATAGAGGATGGGACAGAGTTATAGGGAAAATATGGGTGATGAGGTGGGCAGACAGAGGAAAGGGTCTGGTTGTATTAAACCACAGCTGCCATACACTTGACTGCTATTCAATTTTCCTCAGGTCTCTGGCTATTCTTTTATCACCAAATATAACGTCAACTTCACTGCACATTTTGATGTCAACCACGATGATGCAGATCTTCCTGAATACCCCATGATGGAAAAGTGTGTGTGGTGACAACCATGACCTAACTGAGATGGAAAATGTCTGTCTCTTATCATACTACACATAAGGGGATGACCATTTGAAATACTATGAGTAGTTCATGAGAATATTGCACTGAATATTACAAAGTGTAATGAGAAATAAATAATATGACCTACTGCAAATTGAACCCAGGCCCCCTTGGTTCAGTTCCCAGTAACATAGAAACATAGAAACAGACTTTGATGGCAGATAAGGACTGCTTGGCCGACCTAGTCTGCCCATTTCCCTACCTACTGAATAAGCTGCAGAGCCTAGTTAACCAACACCCTATTTCTTCCTACCCACCACAAGAATTGCCCTGTGTCTGTCCCACGCATTCTTGAATTCCCCCACTGTTTTTGACCTAATGACCTCCTCAGGAAGGCTGTTCCATGCATCCACCACCCTCTCTGTGAAGAAATACTTCCTCACATTGCCCCTGAGCTATCCCACCTCTATCTTCAAATTGTGTCCCCTTGTTCTTGCACATCTCTTTTTCTGAAAGATGCTACCCTCTTGGACTTTGTTGATTCCACTGAGGTACTTGAACATTTCTATCATGTCCACCCTCTCCCTTCTTTCCTATAGGGTATACATATTAAGCTCCTTTAGTCTCTCCTCATATGGCTTCTGTTGCAGACTCTGTACCATTTTAATTGCCCTCCTCTGGACTGCCTCCATCCTGTCTATGTCCTTGTGGAGATGGGGTCTCCAGAACTGGATGCAGTACTCCAGATAGGGTCTCACCAACTGTCTGTACAGAGGGATAACAACTTCCTGTTTTCTACTGCTGATGTCTCTCCTTATACATCCCAGTATCCCCCCAGCCATCCCTATTGCCTTCTCACATTGCTTGCTAACCTTTAAGACATCTGATATGATTACCCCAGGTCCCTTTCCATTTTTGTTGTTATTACCCGCCCCATTGTGTACTCTTCCCCTGGGTTTTTGTTTCCCAGGTGCATTACTTTGCACTTCTTTGCATTGAATCCAAGCTGCCATACTTCAGACCATTTCCCCAACCTTGCCAAGTCCCTTCTTATCCTTTCCACCCCCCTTGTGTATCAACCCTGTTGCAGATCTTTGTGTCATCTGCAAAGAGGCATACTTTTCCTTCCAGTCCCTCTGCAATGTCACTTATAAAGACATTAAAAAGGACTGGACCCAGTACTGAACCTTGCAGTACCCCACTAGTAACCCCCCTTTCTTCAGAGTGGACTCCATTTACTATTATCCACTGTGTCCTGTTGTCCAGCCAATGTTTTACCAGGCTACCACCCTGGGACCCACTCCCAGGCTGGCTAATTTGTGTATTAATCTTTTGTGTGGGACTGTGTCAAATGCCTTGCTAAAGTCTAGGTAGGCCATGTCCATAGGCCCTCCCTGGTCTACTACTTCGGTCACCCAGTCAAAGAAATCGATTAGATTTGTCTGACATGACCTTCCCACTGTGAATCCATGCTGCCTTGGGTCCTGTGCCCCACTGGCTTCTAGGTAAGCAACAATTCTTTCCCTCAGAAGTGATTCCATCATTTTCCTTACCACTGAGGTCAAACTGACAGATGTGTAGTTTCCTGCCTCATTATTGCTCCCACTTTTGTGAAGGGGAATCACATCTGCCCTCCTCCAGTCATCAGGTACCACACACCATCCTCCCATGATTTGTTAAAAAGGGTAGTCAGTGGTGTCACTAGTTCTTCCCTTAGTTCTTTTAGATTTCTGGAGTGAATCCTGTTAGGCCACATTGCTTTGTCCACCTTCAGTTTTAGAAGTTCTTTCAGAACCATTTCTTCTGTGAAAGGACTGGGATCAATACCTCTATACAGAGTGCTTCTATTGATTGGATTAGGTACCTCCCCATCCTCTTCTTTTTTGAATACTGAACAGAAGTATTTGTTCAGTATCCCTGCTTTTTCACTGTCCATCTCTGTCCACCCACCGTCCCCTTCATTCAGCCTCACTATCCCTCCCTTTGTCTTTCTTTGCTCCCTAATGTACCTATAAAAGGTTTTATCCCCCTTCTTAACTGAGATGGCTATCTTTTCCTCAGTTTGGGCCTTTGCTATTCTGACTGCCTTCCCCACTTCCTTCTGCTCCTTCTGTGTTTCCTTATACTTTCTAAATGCTATCTTTTTCTCCCTAACCTTCCCCACCACCTCTTTTGAGAACCATGGTGTTTTTATCTTTCATTTGGATTTGTTTATTTGCTTCACACAAAGGCTTGTTGCCTCTGTGATGGCAGTTTTATTGTTTCCCCATTGTTGCTCCACCCCTCCTTCTTACCTGTTTGCTAGTGCTTTTCTGAGGCACTCTCCCATTTTGACAAAATCAGCCCTCCTGAAGTCCAGTACATAGAAACATAGAAACATAGAATTTGACAGCAGATAAGGACTGCTTGGCCCACCTAGTCTGCCCATTTTTCTACCCAACAGATAAGCTGCAGATCCTAGTTAACCAACAGCTTACTTCCTCTTACCCACCACTAGGACTGCCTTATGCCTGTCCCACGCATTCTTGAAGTCCCCCACTGTTCTTGACTCCACGACCTCCTCAGGGAGGCTGTTCCATGCATCCACAACCCTCTCAGTGAAAAAATACTTCCTCACATTACCCAGCCGTCCCCCTCTATCTTCAAATTGTGCCCCCTTGTTCTTGCACATCTCTTTTTCTGGAAGATGCTACCCTCTTGGACTTTGTTAATTCCCTTGAGGTACTTGAAAGTTTCTATCATGTCCCCTCTCTCCCTTCTTTCCTCAAGAGTATACATGTTAAGCTCCTTTAGTCTTTCTTCGTATGTCTTCTGGTGCAGACCCTGCACCATTTTGGTTGCCCTCCTCTGGACAGCCTCCACTCTGTCTATGTCTTTGTGGAGATGGGGTCTCCAGAACTGCACACAGTACTCAGATGGGGTCCTCACCAACTGTCTGTACAGAGGGATAACAACTTCCTGTTTTCTACTATTGATGCCTCTTCCTATGCATCCCAGTGTTCCCCCAACCTTCCTTACTGCCTTCTCACATTGCTTGCCCACCTTTAGGTCATCTGATATAATTACCCCAGGTCCCTTTCTATTTTTACTGTTGTCAGTATTTCACCCCCCATTGTGTACGCTTCCCCTGGGTTTTTGTTTCCCATGTGCATCACCTTGCACTTCTTTGCATAGAATCTGAGCTGCCATACATTTGACCATTCCTCCAACCTTGCCAGAGTCCCTTCTCATCCTTTCCACTCCATCTTGTGTATCAACCCTGTTGCAGATCTTGTGTCATCTGCAAAGAGACATACTTTTCCTTCCAGTTCCTCTGCAATGTCACTTATAAAGACATTAAAAGGACTGGTCCTAGTAATGAATCCTGTGGTACCCGCTAGTAACCCTCCTTTCTTCACTGTGTACTCCATTTACTACTACCCTTTGCGTCCTGTTGTCTAGCTAATTTTTTTATCCAGGCTACCACCTTGGTACCCACTCCAAGGCTGGCTATCTTGTGTATTAATCTTTTGTGTGGGACTGTATCAAATGCCTTGCTAAAATCTAGGTAGGCCATGTCCACAGCCCCTCCCTGGCCTACTACTTTGGTCACCCAGTCAAAGAAATCTATTAGATTCGTCTGATATGACCTTTCCATCATGAATCCATGCTGCCTTGGGTCCTGTGCCCCACTGACCTCTAGGTACTCAACAATTCTTTCCTTCAGAAGTGATTCCATCATTCTCCCTACCACTGAGGTCAAACTAACTGGTCTGTAGTTTCCTGCCTCTGTCCTGCTCCCACTTTTGTGAAGAGGAATCACATCTGCCCTCCTCCAGTCCTTGGGTACCACCCCATCCTCCCATGATTTGTTAAAGACAGTAGTCAGCGTCACTAGTTCTACCCTTAGTTCTTTTAGAATTCTTGGGTGAATCCTCAGGCCCCATTGCTTTGTCCACCTTCAGTTTTATTAGTTCTTTCAGAGCCCTTTCTTCTGTAAATGGACTGGTATCGACTCCCGTCTTCAGAATGTTTCTCTTGTTTGGTTTAGGTAACTCCCCCTCCTCTTCCTTTGTGAATACTGAGCAGAAATATTCATTCAGTATCCCTGCTTTTTCACTGTCACCCTCTACCCACATTCCCTCCCCTTTATTAAGCTTCAGTATCCCTCCTGTGGTCTTTCTTCGCTCCCTAATGTACATAAAAAAGGTCTTATCCCCCTTCTTAACAGAATTGGCTATCCTTTCCTCGGTTTGGTCCTTTGCTATTTTGACTGCCTTCCTAGCCTCTTTCTGCTTTAACTGATAAAGTTCTCTGTCCTGCTCCTTCTGTGTTTCCTTATATTTCCTGAATGCTGTCCTTTTCTCCTTAACCTTCCCTGCCACCTCTTTTGTGAACCATAGCAGTTTTTTCCTTCGTTGCATTTTATTGATTTGCTTTACACAAAGGCATGTTGCCTCTGTGATGGCTGTTTTGATCACTCCCCATTGTTCCTCCACCCCTCCTTCTTGCCTGTTTGCTAGTGCTTTTCTGAGGCACTCTCTCATTTTCCCAAAGTCAGCCCTCCTAAAGTCTAGTACTCTTGCTTTTGTATGGCTTGATTGTATGGCTGTGTTTATCGTGACCCACACTGTTTGGTGGTTGCTTGTTCCCAGATGGCTACCCACTTCTAATCGGAGATTCTTTCTCCATCCCCATTTGAAAGTACCAGGTCTAAGATTGCTCCCTCCCAAGTGGGTTCCGATACTAGCTGTCTGAGGCATGCCCCCTGTAGGGCATCAAGAATGACCCTGCTCTTGGATGTGCCTGCAGCAAAGGTGCTCCAGTTAACATCTGGCATATTCAGGTCCCCCATCAACAATATCTCCCCTTTTTTCTGCCATTCTAAGAAAGCCTTCTATCATTTCCTTGTCCATTCCTCCCCTGAGATGGGGGTCTGTATACAACCCCCATGCGGATTGTGGTGCCATTTCCTGTCTCCAGGGTGACCCAAAGTGCCTCATCTGCTCCCTGTTTACTCTTTAGTTTTGTTGCTTTGATCCTCCCTACATAGAGAGCTACTCCTCCTCCTCTTTTACCCCTCCCTGTCCTCCTGTAGATTGTGTATCCTGGTATGTTGACATCCCAGTCATGGTTCTCTGTGTACCATGTTTCTGTGACTGCCACAATATCCAGGCAACCCTCTTCCATCAAGGCCACTACTTCAGAGAGCTTGTTATACAGACTACGGGCATTGGTACTCATCACCCTCCACTTTTTGATAGCCTTACCCCTTTTATCCCCATTTCTGTCCTTACTGCCTTTGCCTTTTTTTACATTTAAATCTGTTCTGCTCCCTAATAACTTTTGTACCTTGGTGTTTACATCACTAATCACCATGTTTTGTGGGGGGAGGCTCAGATTTCCCTGCTCCTTTTCAGTGCCTCCACCCTTGGCTAGTTTAAATGCTTGCCAAAGAAGCATTTAAACCTCTCATCTAGGATCCTGGTTCCCCCCCTGGACAGATGCAGACCATCGCACAAGTATAGGTCTGCATCCCTCCAGGTGGCTCCCCAGTCCCCGATGAAGACAAAACCCTGAGCTCCACACCAGTTTTTCAACCACTCATTGAATTCCCTGGTGAAAAGTGCCCTAGCATCTCCCTTACCATAGACAGGTAGCCCTCCGAGAAGGTTACCGTATGCACTACTTATCTAAGGCCCCTTCCCAACTCTACAAACTCCTCTTGCACTGCTCTGATCCCATTCCTAGCCAGGTCATTTGTCCCTAGGTGGACAATGACATCCAGCTCCCTCCCTCGTGCAGCTCCTCCCATGATCCTGAGGATTCACTTCCTGTCCCTCCAAGCCGTGGTGCCAGGAAGGCACCTTACCTCCCTCTCCCTTCCCCCATTTCTACCCCCATAATGATTGAGTCCCCCACCAGGAGTTGTTTCCTTCCCCTGTGGGGTCCCATGCCACCCTCCTGTGGGTCTCCTTTGTGAAGGTTCCCAGCATCCTCCTTGGTCTCCACTGCAGGTGCCTCCATAGAGGAACCACTATCCACCAGAAGAGCGAATGAATTGTGGAGAGGTACAGCTGGAGGGATGCAACTCTGTTCCACCACCCTCTCTCTCCTTGAGCCCACTCTGGTCCAGTCTCTCCTCTTTCTTGGCAACCTCTGAGGTAGTGGCATTGGCCCTGGTGATCCCTGGGTGGGGGAGGAGGTTTCACGAATCCTAGCCAGGTCAGCCTGGAGATGGGCAACCTACTTTCTCAGACCAGAGAGGTGCCTGCAAATAGGGCAGCATCGCAGCCTCCAGAATGTCTCCCGGAACACTGCCGCCCCACAGCCATTGCACTGCACCACTCCTATTATGTCTTATTTGTGTCCTCTCTACTGTTTTTCTGGATGCTTATTCTCTCCTCTCCTCTCCTTACAACTCTCACCCTTCCTGTTCTGGGACAGCAACTTCCTATCTTCTTCAGTAGCCTCCTTCTTCCTTGCTCAATATCAGACCACCAGCAGCTGGGGGGGAGAGTGAGCTACTTTTTTACTTTAGGGTTGACAAAACCAATGTTTCTCTATGACCCTTTCCTTCCTACTGCCAAACAGGAAGTTCCTGTTTGCAGTCAAATCCAGTGGCTATTAAAGTAGAACTGGCTTTGGGTGGGATGGAGGGCAATTAGTAAGAAAAAAGGCTAGCAACAGGAAGTTTTAATTTGACTCACCTGCTTTTATAGTGCCTAAACCACACCCCCAAGTAAGCTCTCTTTCCTCCTACTGGTTTAGCAAAGTCAGCTGATACAGTACCCTTCACTGCACAGAACTCACACTCACTTTCTTTCTTTTCTTTCTTTTTTTTAACCCTAAATAAGACCCCTTCTACTTCTAATAAAGTTATCTGGCTACTTAATCTTAACAGACACTGACTCCTGCTGAGATATACATCTTAAATTAATAAGAAAATGTAGCTTCTTTTAGTTAGCTGCTTTCTGCTCTACAAGCAAGGCTAGCAACAGCCTCACTTTTGTATGGCTTGACTCTGCAGCTGAGTTTATCGTGAACCACACTCTTTGGTGGTCACTTGTCCTCAGATGGCTACCCACTTCTAGATCTGAGATCCTCTCTCCATCCCAATTTGAGAGTACCAGGTGTAAGACTGCTCCATCCCAAGTGGATTCCAACACTAGATGTCTGAGGCATGCCCCCTGTAGGGCATCGAGAATGGTCCTGCTCTTGGATGTGGCTGCAGCAAAGGTGCTTCAGTTAACATCTGGCATATTCAGGTCCCACATCAACAATATCTCCCCTTTCTCTGTCATCCTAAGGATGCCATCTATCATTTTCTTGTCCAGTTCCTCCCCCTTAGACAAGGGTCTGTATATAACCCCTATGTGGATTGTGGTGCAATTTTCAGTTTCCAGGGTGACCCACAGTGCCTCCTCTCCAGCCTGTTTACCCTTTTATTCCATTGCTTTGATCTCCTCACTTACATAGAGAGCTACTCCTCCTCATCTTCTACCCTCTCTGTCCCTCCTGTAGATTGTGTACCCTGGTATGTTGACATCCCAGTCATGGTTCTCTGTGTACCACATTTCTGTGACTGCCACGATATCCAGGCATCCCTCTTCCATCAAGGCCACCAGTTCAGGGAGCTTGTTACCTAGACTATGGGCATTGATACTCATTACCCTCCATTTTTTGATGGCGTTACACCTTTTGCCCCATCCCTGTCCTTACTGCCTTTGTCTTTTTCTCATTTTACCTCTCCCTTCTCGCTGTCGACATCTCTATCTTGTTGTTTACCTCACTAACTACCCTGATTTTTGGGGGGAAGCTAGGATTTCCCTGCTCATTATCAGTCCCTCCCCCCTTGGCTAGTTTAAATGTTTGCCAATGAAGCATTTAAACCTATCACCTAGATCCTGGTTCCCCTCCTGGACAGATGCACACCATCACACCAGTATAGGCCTGCATCCCTCCAGGTGGACCCCCCAGTCCCCAAAGAAGCCAAAACCCTGAGCTCTTCAACAGTTTTTCAACCATTGATTGAATTCCATGGTGCAGATCACCCTAGCCTCACCCATGCCATAGACAGGCAGCACCTCTGAGGAGGTTAATGTGCATGCTACTTGCCTGAGGCCCCTCCCCAACTCCACAAACTCCTTCTCCACTGTTCTGATCCCTTTCCCAGTCAGGTCATTTGATCCTAGGTGGACAATGACATTTATCTCCCTCCCCCATGCAGCTGCTCCCGTGATCCTGAGTATTCGCTCTCTATCCCTCCAAGCCATGGTGCCAGGCAAGCACCTCACTTCCCTCTCCCCTCCCTCCCCCAGTTCTACCCTCCTAACAATGGAGTCCTCCACAAGGAGTTGTTTCCTTCCCCTATGGTGTCTCATGCCACCCTCCTGTGAGTCTCCTTTGTGGAGGTTCCCAGCATCCTCCTTGGTCTCCACTGTGGGTGTCTCCACAGAGGAACCACACTCTTCCAGAACTGCATATGAATTATGAAGAGGTACAACTGGAGGAATGCACCTCTGTTCCACCACCCTCACACTCCCTGAGCCCACTGTAATCCAACTGCTGCTCTTTCTTGGCAACATCTGAGGCAGCAGTGGTGTCCCTGGTGGTTCTTGGGTGGGAGAGGAGGTCTCCTGAATCCTAGCCAACTCAGCCTGGAGATGAGCAACCTCCTCCCACAGCTGAGAGCTGTGCCTGCAGATGGGACAACACCGCATCCTCCAGAATGTCTCCCAGTAGGCTACATTATTTTTCTCACTACAATTTGTGATTTAAATTGCTTTATAGTGGCTAATATTGCACCAAAATCATCTAATTAACATACTATATTATAATTATATACATAAAAATGCCATACAATGGATTTCATTTTTATATAGGGAGCAATATTTGCACATGGTTTAGGTGTATGTGGTTAGGATTTGGTTATTGTATTCTACCATATTTCAGACACCATGTAATATATTATTCTGACACATTATGTGCATTCATAGTGAGTAGAATTGATGAGAAAGGTGGAGAAAAGTGAATTATGGCTATAAGTATCCAATGGACAAACAACAGAGAAAATGTAGTGCAGTATGTGACCAGCTCCAGGAGTATATATGCCAGTATGTTGTATATGCATTATAAGCAACAGTCATTGACTGTCATAATAGGTTCATTAGAGGTTTAGAACTGAGCTAAAAGAGTATCAGTGCATCAAGTTGAGTGGAAGACACTCAAAATCAGTATGTTGCAAATGAGGAACTCCATTAATCTATTATATGTAAAGAAATAAGTATGTCCCATGGATGTTCATATATGACAGTGTACAAATGGGTTTCACAATAGCATATGATGCTTCTTGGAACTCTCATCAATATCTGAACATGCAAGTGTGCACAATGACCTGCTTACTAACTCATAACATATGCTAAGGATATTCCTAAAAAAACAAACTCTGGTCAGAGCCGATACGGCTGCTCAGAGCAACGGCGAGGAAAGGCAGTGCAGTGCAGTGAGAGCAAGTAAAAGTATTCTTAGAGCTTTCACTGCACTGAGTCTGCCATTTGCAATATGGTGGCACCGACATAGCTGCACATGCGCACGAAACTCATGCATGCACAGTTTGAGTCAGAGCCGCCATCTTGCACATGGTGGCCGTCACTTCTATGGTTGCAGAAGAAAAAGTAAACCGCCACCAAGGGGGTGTGTTTATGTGGCCCACAGAGGGGAAGGGTTGCATAAACAGCATCAGTGAAATTTCACTGCAGCACTGTGGAAGCACACCAGACAGCAGTCCAGTCATGTGGTTCCACGGTGCTCTCCTAAACCTTTTTGATGACATAATGTCTGCGGAGCTCCTCTCAAGCAGCCATAAAAATCACAACATGACTTTTTAACATAGTTTAAAGCCAGGCAGCATGCTACATGTACTGTAATGCTTGAATCAACGTCACCCACACACACCCCTCCTGCAGAACAGTTTAAATTACATACTAAGCCTTTTAGCAAAACAGATGTTGTTTGATTTTAATGCATAAAAACAAAATCTTAGTCATAATTTATACTGAAGTTGCACATTGTATTTTTATAAATGTTTTAAAATGATTCTAAAGTGGTGTGATATAGCGCAGATTCACACAGCTCTGCAACATCTGTATAAAATGGACCAAGTGAGACTTACATTAAAACAGTTTATGGATTCACTATTAGTAATAATCTATATTTTATTTAAAAAAAGGCATATTATATAAATACTAACTGCTGGCACATACAGTATGAATTGTGCAGAAAGCAGAACATTGACAAGTGTAATATTGTACATGCATACAAATATAGAAAATTACATAATTGTATGACAAACTGCATCAACTACAAACAGGACTGTCTAACAAATTCTATATCAAGAGGCATTCCAAGAATCTGCAATACAGAATTTAATCACTGTGCCCAATGAGGGATAGCAAATAACAAAATAAAAGTGGATTACACAAGCAAATATGATATCTACTTGTCAGAGTGTCAATTCTCCTCAAACATTCAGCAAATACAGGAGACCCATTGCACTACTCAGTTAATACCATATTATATACAGTACAATGATGACAGTGAACAGGGATGCACAGGAACCCAGTTTGTGTACCTTTTTTCAGCAGGAGCAGAGTTCATTCTTACAACAGCAACATAATGACAATTTCTTAGCTTGTGTCCTGAGATCAGTGGTTTCCATCATGGAACTGGCAATATAGCCTAGAGGGTAGAGTAATGAACTATGCATGAGTTTGGTACATCCAGCAGACCTGAGTTTGATTCCTACAGCCTCCATTTGTATACTGTGTGACTCTGGGCAAATCACTTAACCACTCCAATGCTCCCAGGTTGCCCCTGAAAACAGGCACTTTGCCTAGTGGGAAGGAAGGAAGGAAGGAAGGAAGGAAGGAAGGAAGGAAGGAAGGAAGGAAGGGAGGAGGCAGGGAGGAAGGAAGGAAGGAAGGAAGGAAGGAAGGAAGGGAAGGAAGGAAGGAAGGAAGGACCCACTCAGTGGCCATCGAGTCCTAAGAGTCATCCTTCAGAGTGAGGCTCTTCATTCTGCTTTCATTTCTGCTGGCGTTTGAGTTCCCATACTTCTTTTTCACCACTAACACTACTGATAATATAGAACACAGTGAAAAAAGATGGCATATTACACCTAACTCTGGAATGAATGCAATCGTCAGTCACCACCCACCCCCTTCCCTCTTTGGGAGTGCAGTACAAAACATTTAAAATTTTAGAAAGTCTCTTGACAAAACAAATGTTGTTACATTTTGATAACTGAAAACAAATTGTTAGTCATATCAATGCTTATTACAATGATACTAATACAGGTAAATATTGCTTCAGAGGAGAGAACGAGTGCAATTTCATTCATCACTGCCTTGACCTTTTAGATTAGTGATACCAAATCTTTCTTTACAAAAATATTTGTTATAAACCTGTACATATAATGTATCAGAAATAACTCGCAGTTATGAGACAATGCTTTTATGAAATTTACCTGCACCATTTCACTGCTAAATCTGACAGTCAAATACCTGTCCCCTCCCCCATACAACCAACACTATCTTTAATGAGTAAAAATGTAAGAACTGGACTTCAGATTGATTCACTAACAGAGAACATGTCTGCTATTTTATGTGTGACAAAATTAAAACCCCATGTCAAGTGTGGCCAGATTAGACTAAGAGTTGGTGCAGGAGCAGCATACAACAGTGACACCTAACATTGCTAGTCTGGCAAAGGGTTTTTCTTAGATTTTAAATAATATAGGGATTTACATTTTCTGTTGAAACAATAACATCCAAAATGTATGAGTTTAACAAACTGAAACATTAACATTACTATGAACAGCACTTAATTTGTGCAGAGAACCCAATATATCTGTTAAATTTCTATTAGGGTAGATCATTCTCACAGCTGCTCATCTTACCCCCCAAATCATGACTTCTGCTAAATGATCAAGTGTGCATATGATCCACATTTCACAATGGGACCAGTGAGAGGGCTACTGTAAGTAAACCATGGGCCAGAGTAATGTCACAAAGCATAAATATTTATTAATAAGCATTAACTTTAAAAAATGATAACATTACTCTGAACCTAAGTGACAAAAAACAACACTGAATCCACTCACTCTTTAATGATATGCACTGAGTGCTGCTACCTTAATTAATGCTGATGTTTGTGATCATCAGACAACCCCAACTAGCTAGTCTTTGCAACACTCCTCTTTAGGATCCTGGCCTTATAGCATTTATGTGGACTTATTTTGCCTCTCTTTTGAATTACTTTACCAAGTTGCCAGATACTGTTCAGTCCTGAAAGGGACTTTTTAATGGTACTGCTCCCCATGTCCTTACAAGGGCTTTTTGCTGATACTAATTGGTCTTTATGAAGAGCTTACCTGATGCTGCCATTTCTACTCACAGACAGACAGATACAGTTCAGGAGCTCATGCAGCAGAGGCAAGCAAGGACCATTAACTGGGCTTACTTGTTGACAATTTTCTCATGTGCAGTTGCAAGTCCAGTAGAATCAATGACTCACTCCATCTTGCTCTTCTTTCCATGTTACCTGCCTGTGATATCCGCCCAATGAAAGTGGAGCCCATAATGTGAAGTTGGGTTGAACAGGAATGATGCACACTGTGTGATGTTATGACATAGTCCCTTTTGTCACAACCTGGCCCGACAGATGATGGCCAAACTGACTTTGCTTCAGGGTTCTAATGCCCTTACATCACACTAGAGCTGCCCAGAACAAAATACATGTCCTGCATGAAAATTGGCTGTCTGGAACAAGCAGACAGCAGGTCATTTCGAGCCTTGCCTGTGTGAAATAAAATCTGAAACTTCTTAATGACAAAGTGTATGGTGTAGATTTAGTACAAAAAAGCAAACTACATTACTTTTTACTTTATATGAATGTGTACCACTGAAGGGTCAGTTTGCAAACTGGCTGCAATTGGACCCTGACAGGAAGGATGTAAGAAGTACTCCATGGACATTGAGATCCAACAAAAAAAAAAACACTGCAGGCAGAGAGGTTAAATAAGGCAAAAATAAGAGACTGTAAATAAAGTCTCATAAAAAGGTAACAAAAATGTTATTTATTTATGCAAAATAACAAAACATGTATCATATGTACCATAGAAACATAGAAGGTGATGGCAGATAAGGAACATGTGTCCCACCTAGTTTTCCCTTTACTAGATTACAGTAGATAATTAAGAAACACAATTCTTCAGGTGCTCTTTAAAGTAATAATGTATTCCTCTGGGTTCAAAATATGACAATAAAAGATATAGATAAAAGTGCATGGTAGTACCTGAAGCAGTAAAGTACAAAAAGAAGCATAACAGAAAGAGTAGATTAAAAGGAATCAGTGAAAAAATAAAAATTATCTTCAAAAACATACTTAGGGAGTGCACAGTAAAAAGTCAGAGGGACAGAAAAAGTAGCAGAGGAACAAACAGAACTCAAGGCCAATCGAATATAAAAAAATCTTCACATATGTAAATGAGAAGAACTAAATGCAAAGAACAATCAGTCCACTAAAGGATCATGAACAATGTGACATAATTATGAATGATGACTTGATGGCAGAATGCCAGAATGTGTATTTCTCATCAGTATTCACTGAGGAAAGGGATGGCATGATATCAGACAGTAAAATATTCATCAAGGGGGAACAGATGGCTACACTACATTACACACATGTAACACCTGAAGAAAATGTTAAAGATGGTAAATGTAAACAAGGCAACTGGGCCTGATGGAATGCATCCAAATCTCCTAAAAATCTGGCTGAGAAACTACAGTATCTGTCCCACTGACAATTATATTCAATGAGCTCATCAGAATTGCATACAGAACATGTCTGCTGACTGGAGAGTTGCCCATTTGGTACCAGTATCCAAAACAAACTTCAGGGCAAAATCAGGGAAGGATCTAACCATTACATCATTACCTGGGCAGCTGCTGGAAACAACCATGAGAAAGAAAATTGTTAAGCAAAAAACAACAACTTGAACTCAGTAGCCCATGGAGTCTGCACAGGAAACCATGCCAAGCGAACCTCACTGCATTTTTCTGGAAATGTATCAAGGAACAAGCTGTGGGACGTCATGTAGGTATAATATATTTAGACTTTAGTAAATAATTTAATTCTATTCCATACAGGGCAGAGGTTAGTTCATAAACTAGAGAACCTTGGAATAACTGGAGCATGATGAAATGGATTCAAAAACTGGTTATGGGATAGAAGATAAATGGTAATAAATTGTAATCAATCTACATTGAAACAAGTGGCCAGTAGGGTTCCACAGGGGTTAGTCCTGGAACCTACAATGTTTAATGTATTTATAAGTGACCCGTAGGAAAGTGCCATAAGCTGGATAGCCAGGCATACTGAAGATGCTAAGAAAGGAATATATGTTACATGACAACATGAAATAAATTAAATTTATAATTGTTAATATTGTTAAACCAGGTAAAACAATTGCAACAAATATATATTACACTGGTGCTGTAGCACCAGTATAGCTAGGGTTGACAGAGAGCTTCCATGTTAAATCCTTAACTGTGCACCTTAATAGCTTTGGCAACATTCAATGCAATTGCCCCAAATAATAATAATAGTAATAATAATAATCTTTATTTTTAATGCGCCTTTCAAGAATCAAGGCGCAGAACAGATTATAAAATCACATCTAGATAAAACATTACAATACAAACCAATAAATAAATCATATCAAACATCATGATAAAACAACAAGATCAAACCAGATCAACATCTTCCCCAAAAGCCTTAATCCATAGAAAGGATTTTAATGCTTTTAATGCTTGTGGCATGCATTGTCTTGGGGGTAAGGTCTCAATATGTGGAACATTTTGTGACAGAAGCTTGTAAAGTTTCTGAGATCCGCATATGTTGTTTTTGCATTAATGTTTAAATTTGTTTCCTATACTTACAATGTGTTTTTTTTTTTGCTTTCACCTACAGCTTAGACATAATGGAAGTTTTTTTATAAAACCTTCAGCATAGGAGTGGCCTGTGCTAAGGTAATGCCTTTTGAAGGTTTTGTGAAAAAATATTAAATGCTTCCAAAGTTCTGCACATGCTCTGTAGGGTTTTTGGAGAGAACCCTCTGATATGACACGTGTGGGGTCATGAGCGTTTTTTGTTTTCTCACCACTTTCTTCTCACAACCTGAAAAAATATTTTCTGTGTCCTGACAGCTGCCAACTTGCTTTTTTTTTTCTTTCCTGAAGTAATACATAAAATATCATTACAAAAATGTATCTAGTTAAATGGGACCCGTTTAGCTAGACTCTGGTGTTTTTTTTTAGTCCAGAAATACCTTTCTGGGCACCCCAAAATCCAACCTGCATTCTCTATATGAGAATAGTGGGACTTTCTTGACATCTACAGCCACAGATGGAGAAGTGCTGGCAACTTGTGTGTCAGCAATGAGACAGTGATCTTGATCTCTTTCTTTCCTTCTTGTCCTCTCTCTTTCTCTCTCTCCTTCTGGATGTATGTATGTATGTATCTATCTGTCTGTCTGTCTGTAGGTATGTATGTCTGTCTGTCTATCTATCTAGCAAGGTTCATACTAAGGTGTAAGGAGCACAGAAAAGGCAGTTAGGCCATGTTGGCTCCTATCACATTACCCATAATAAGTCAACCACAGTTCTTTCAGTAATATAGGCGTCTAGTCTACTTTTGAATTGGTATTTATTCTTGCTTACTATGAATTCTGTAGGTAAACTATTCCAAGGGGTAAATTCCCTTTGGGTATAGAAGGTTTTTTTATTATTTGTATTGAACTTTTTTGTCTTAATTGTAGGGGGTGCCCCCATAGGTTGCTTTGTCACATTTGAATTCCATATTTAACTCATTTAATAAGTAGGCATCCTGCATTATATCATAGCACAGCAACATGTCTCCCTTTATTCTTCTAGTTTCAAGGGACATCAGGTTTAATGCTTTAAGGTGATTGTTGTAAGGTGCATCCTTTAGGTCATGTATCAATTTAGTGGTATGTCTTTGAATACTTTTGATTTTCTTTATACAACCTCTTTAATTGGTCCCCAGATTGGACTACCATAGTCCAAAAGGGGTCTAACATATGACCTATAAAGTGGCATTATAACTTGTTCATTTCTACTTCAAATATTTCATTTTATAGCCCACAATACCCTTTTGCCTTTGATATTTGTTTGGTACAGTGAGCAGCATATGTGAAATTTTCATTCATTATTATCCCCAGTTTGCTTTCTTCATTAGATATCCTAAGAGGTTGACCGTTCAAAAATAGGTTCCTTTTAAATTCTGTCGTCCTAGGTGTATGACACAGCATTTATCAGTATTAAAACTCATTCCTCTCTGTATTGCCCATTTGTGGATGTTATCCAGATCTTCTTGTATAGTAGCTATACTGTCCTTATTACACACTACTCCCACTTGTTTTGTATTATCCGCATATTTGCTTAGCCAATTAGCTGTTTGTTGTCCCATACTAGATATAAATATTCAGAATAAGACAGGCCCCAACACAGATCCCTGCAGCACCCCAACTGTCACTGGTACCGAAGGGGAGGGAGTAGTAGCCATTTATACACACTCTCTGGGTTCTCCACTTCAGCCTCTGCTATCCATTCTATGATTCTATGATCTACTTTAATATTACATAGACTTTGTACTATGTCACCATGTGGGACCTTAGCAAAGGCCTTGGCAAAATCCAAATAAATGCAGTCCACTGGCTTTCCCCTGTCTAGTGCCGCAGATATTTTTTCATAAAAACATAACAAGCTTGTTACACAAGACCTACTGGACACAAACCCACATACTGTTCTGCATCTCTATGTCCACTGAGGTCTACATGATAATTTATTATATCTTTAAGTAAAGATTCCATCAACTTTCCCAGCACTGATGTCATGCTAATAGGTCTATAGTTAGTGTAGTCAGCCCTATTTCCCTTCTTAATGTATGTATAGGTATCACATTTGCTGATAATCAGTCTGGAGAGATTTCTCTATCAGTTAAGGATTTTTTGGAATAATAGTTTCAGTGGGGTGGCAATATGTGGTGTTAGGAGTTTCAGCATTTTGGGGGAAATGTTATCTGGTCCAGCTGAATAAGAGTTTTTTTTATTTATATATTTTGTCACTTATGTCTTCCTCTGTGAAAATTACATCTGTTCCTATGTTTTTGGTGACATCCCTTAAGTATATTGTCCTATTTGAGAATATAGATCCAAAATAGAAATTTAATGTATTTGCCATGGCCTCTGTTTCAGTAATTAGCTGATTGTCCACCATAATGTAATATACTCCAGAGTTAGATTTTCGTAGTGAATTCACATACCCATAGAATTGTTTCATGTTATCTTTGTTAGCAGAAGAAGCAATCATATTCTCCATTCGCTGTTTATTTTTTCTAATCTTATTTTTATATTGCTTTTGTAGTGTTTTATATTTATCCCGTGTAACATTTGATCCTGTTTATTTGTACTTGGTATATACTTTATACTTTTTCTTTATTAGTTTCCTTAATAACTTAGTGAGCCATTTCAGTTTGTTGCCTCTGCTGTTATATTTTTTTACCTTCCCTATGTGCATGTCACATATTGTGAGTGTGTTCCATTTCATGACGTCCCACATTTCGAAATCATTTTTGTGTTTTAGTATTTCCTCCCAGCTAATTTTTTCAAGGTCTGCACTAATTCAGGCTTTGTTAGCTGTTGTAAAGTTATAAATAACCTGACATCTCTTCATTACTGGGATGTTTTCTTGTAGTGAAAATCTTATGCTATTGTGGTCACTATTTCCTAAAAGTTCTGTAACTTTACATCAGGCATTATTTGTCTCATTTGAGGCTAGGACAATGTCTAGTATTTTTTCTTCTCTGGTGGGATCTTTAACATATTGGATGAGTCCTAACTGTTTCACTGTCTGCAGAAAGGTTTCACTCTGCTGTTTGCTTGCTTGCAGGTTGTTCCAGTTGATATCCCCTAAATTCAGATCTCCCTCTAATCCTGCCTAGTTCATAATCTTTTTCAAGCTCTTTATTTATCTGTTTAGTGACTTCATTATTCATTCCATGGGGGTCTGTAACATACTCCAACAATTATATTTGTCTTTTTTCCTGTGTCTATTCTGATTCATATTGACTCGTTAGTGCTACCTTCCGTTTTTATTTTGTCAGAAATATTTGTAGATTTCATTTTGTTTGATATATATGCTGCTACCCCACCTCCTCTTCCTGTCTAGGTGGTACAGTATGTAACCAGGAATTTCTCTTCCCCAATCTCCATCCCCCATCCACCAAGTCTCCTTTATGAAGACCATATCAATTTCATTTTGTGGGTCTAGGATTGCTTTAGGTTCCTCCCTTTTATTGTGAAGGCTTCTAGCATTGGCTAGGTAGCAATTAATCCCCTCTGTACTCTTTGATTTTCTATTACTTTTTCATATTGTCTTGGTATTTACTTTTTGTGTGCCCTCCTTTCTATGCTCTCCACCCCCAGGAGTCAGTTTAAATGTTCAGTTACTGCATTTTTTTCATTGTGGCTAGTACGTGCATGCCTGCTCCACTTAGGTGCAGGCCATCTTTGGCATAAAGGTTCTTTTTGTGATAGAAAGTCTCCCAAGTGTCGATGAAGGTCAGTTTTTCCCCTGCACATCTATTTTAAAGGTGGGCATTTATCCTTTGGATTGTGAGATTTTTTTCTTTGTGGAAATTCAATTTTGGCAGAATCCCTGATATTATTGGATTTTGTCCCTTATTTTTAACTACAGAGCAGAGTTCTATGACATCATCTACAAAGTCCTTCTTGTGGTCTTTGCCCACATTGTTAGTCCCTACACGTATTACAATGGTTTGGCTGTTTGATGACCTTTCCAGGACCCTTGGTAATCTGTTCTTTATGTCTTTTATATGGGCACCTGGTAGACAATTGACCATCCTGTTTACTTTATCTTCCCCACATATTACACTATCATTTTTTCTCAAGATGGAATCTCCAATTACTAATACTGTTTTTCTACTGGTTGTAACTTCTGGAGCTTCAGGGATGTCTTCTTCAGTTGGCATTAGGATAGCATATCTATTTAATAATTCTATATCTGTAGTACCCAGAGTTTGTTTCCCTTTTTCCATGAGTATTCCATTTATGGTAGCCCATTCTGGTGTCCCTAAGGGTATACCAATGGTGCAGTGATGCAAATACCACAAAGACCATCACAGTGACATTTTCAGCAGTTCACTGTGATGGTCTCCAGGTATTCAGACACTACTGAAACCGGGGTGTTCTCCCCCTTCCCTGACTAACTCTGACTGCAGTTAGAAATCTTTAGTGTGAGATGTGCAGGGCAGAGACCCCCATATGGGGGGTGTGGGAGGCAAAGCCCACATAGAAAACACTTGTTCCCCCAGCAATGGCATAACACCAATTGGCGGTGTTGTGCTGTCGCTGTGCCGATGGTCAACAAATTTCTTGTCACTGTGGCATAGTGGAACCATCTCTAAGTTACTTTGTTTGACATTTTGTGGAGTAAATTCCTCATCCATTATAGTATTTGTACTCTCTGGAACTGCAATTACCTGAGTTGTTAAGTCTATGTTAGGTGGTTCACAATGCCGTTTTTTTATTTAGCTCCCTCAAGGTGCCTACCTCAGACTGCAATTGTCCCATTTCCACACATTTATTACATGTATAGGTATCATTATTTGGTACAGAGGCCACTGCTGCATACATAAGGCAGTTGTAGCACATAGAGATGGATCTCTCAGAGTACAGTAGGTCTAGAAGATCGTTTGGTGAGCTGTAACTTGCCATAATTATTTGCAGGAAAGGATAAACCTATTAATTTATACAGGATTTCAAGATAGCACACAGCTATATAAAGTTTGTATGATGGTATCTCCACTTACTTCTGTAGTAGTTAGCATTTCCTGTCCCTTTTCTCTTCTCCCTGCAGGACACGCAAGACATGCGCTGATGCGCGAGTATCTGCGCGTCTCTCCCACTTGAGCTTGCTCCACTTGTTCAGAGCAGCCTTTTTTACACAGTGGTGACCTGGATGTCTTCTTCCATGTCACATGACTGCTCTGTCACTTAGCATGCACCCAAAAATCAGTAATTTTTCAACTTTTAGCCACATAATTTACTTGGACTCTTTGGGTTAGCTAGCTATCATATTTATTCCCTACACCCTCTCAGCTCAGCCACCCCTCCCTCATGTTTCTCTGATCCAGTACATTTAAAAAAGTGGACTAGGGTGCCCACCCTCAGTACTGCTTTCCAACCCACTCCTCTCCTGGTCACCTGTCCCCCCATGAATAGGTGGCAACACAGGGGAGCCCACAACCCTGGTGCCACTGTAGACTTGAGCTGACACTGGTGTGTCCAGTTCCCAGTGTCAGACTCAGTAGATTAAAGCTGGAAAAAAGAAAACAGTCCTTCATTGTCTTTTTTTGTTTTCCTTAACTTTCAAAACAGAAAATGGTCCCTTGCTAATAAGACCCCACCCAACCCCACCTGACCCCCAAACTCAGAACCCACCCCCAGCCCCCATACACCTTCACTCACCTAAACATGTCCCATGATGTACTGTAGATCCACTGTCCGATTGAAGACCCATCTTGCTGCTGGAACTGGTGACTGTGAAAAATAAGGTAAGCCCGATTTAATGTACTTCAGTGAGATTTGAGGTTTTACTCGCACCTCTTATATTTTTTAATATTTTTAAACCAAACTTTCAACATGGTCTTTTTGGAACCCCACCTCATGAACAAGGGAGGTGGAATTTTTCAAATCTATCCTGAAAGGTGATCTCACAGTCACTGCACAAAATCCCCTTTTGGAGTTGGCCCACTGGTGCAGTAGAAAGTTTTCCTGTTGCGCCATGGGTGACCCGGGTTTGGGAAGAGACTCGGGGCGCTTGAGGACTGGCAGGGGGTGGGGGTGAATTGAACGGTCATTGCATGCTCTTCACCTCCGCAGGGGGGAGGAGGTGTTCGTGTCTCTGGTCTGGGCTCCCGGGTGACCATGGGATGCTCTGTTACCCAAGCACTTAAAGACTGCTCCTTGAGGGGGGTGTTAGAGCACATGATGTGGTTGCATTGTGGTGCTTGATGTGATGCACCACCACCTTCCAAACAAGAAAAAAGGCATGTGTTGTGCAGCATTAAGCCTTCCCAGCCATGGCAGATGCAAGGAGGTTCCCAGCGCAGCCATGACAGAGCACCATCAGGGTTGCTGGGTGAGGTTCCGATGGCTCCACCCTGGTGGGTAATCCAGGGATCACTGCATTTGGGCAGCTCCCGGCTCAGCTGCTGCAAGGGGGAAGCTGAAGGGGTTGGCTACCAGAAGATAACTAAAGCATATTAAGTAAAAAAAATCCTCTTTTGGGCAGGATTTGAACATTTTCTCTTACCTGGTTCATGAACTGAAGTCATAAGAATGCTATGTTGCAAATTTGGTGTAAAACTTTGTTAAAATGACTGACCCCCAACACTCAGCACCCACCCATCCCCATACACCTTCACTCACCTAAACATGTCCCATGATGTAGTCCGCTGTCTGATTGAAGACTCATCTTGCTGCTGGAACTTGTGACTGAAAAAACATAAGGTAAGCCCGGTTTAATGCACTTCAATGAGGTTTGAACATTTACTCATAACTCCTATATTTTGTAATATTTTTAAACCAGATTTTCAACATGGTCTTTTTGGAACTCCATTTCATGAACAAGGGGGTTGGAATTTGTCAAATCTATCCTGCAAGTTGATTTCACGGTCACTGCACAAAATCCCCTTTTGAGCAGGATTTTAATATTTTATCTTATTGGGTTCATTAGGTGAGGTCATAAGAAGGCTATATTGAAAATTTGGTGTAAACATATGCTAAAATACCAAGTTATGAGTGAACATTGAAATAGTTCAATGTTCACTAATAAACTTCATTAATTTTTTTTTATTTATAGTTTCTGTTTTTTTGCCCAATTTTCTCCCCAGTTCCCTGGGGCCCCAGCACAGTGCATGCGTGAAGGTGCATGCATACCCAATGATGCTGGCTCAGCCCTTTCTGACCCTCTCCGTGGCTATCGCCGGAGCTCTCTCAGGTCAAAACTGCCATCCATCCTCCACTGGGTGGTGGCCAGTGGCCGGGGATCCTCCAGTTCCTCCCAAGAGGAGAGAGCTGCCTTGCGGTTGCTCGATCTCACACCTCGTCCTTCCCCTGGCTGACCTCCAATAACCCAGGCTCATTCCCAAACCCAGGTCACTGGCACAGCGTGAGGTGTGGCATCCAGCGCCTCAACCCTCAGCACTACCAGGCTGGTTAACCTCAATAAGTTTTTACTTTCTTCCACCAAACTTTCAATATGACCATTTTGGGAACCCACGTCATGGACAAAACAAATTAAATTTTTCAAATCCATTCCAAAAGGTGATTTTTCAGTTGCTGTGCAAAATCAAGTTTTGGGCAGGATTTTAAAATTTTCACCTACTGCGTTCATGAGGTGGGGCCATAAGAAGGTTGTGTTGAAAATCTGGTGCAAAACTATGGTAAAATGACAAAGTTATAAGTGAACATTGAAATACTTCAGTGTTCACTCATAACTTCACCAATTTTCAATATTTTGACTCCAAATTTTAAACATAACCATTTTTCACACCACCTCATAAACGTGACAGGTGTAATTTTTCAAATCCTGGACAAGGTGTATTTTCACATAGACCCTTTGGGAAAGGAAATTAGTTCCAAAATGTGTCAGGGCCTGGCACATGGCACCTATAATAAAATGAAGCACTTTCAGATATACATTTGGTGAGCAGTCCTTTAATTTTTTTTTTTGAGTGCGGGATTCTTTTGAACTTTTTATTTTCACATATGTTGTGCAAAATGACATTTCAGCCAGTATTCTATAAATGCCATGTCATGTTTATAAGTGGGAGTCATAAAATAACTATCTTGAAAATTTAGGGTCAAAATAAAAAAAAATATTCAAAGGCTATCGCTGCAATCTAATGGGTAGGAGCAACCAGTCATAACCCCCCCCCCATCTGAGCTATTTAAGTCAGCTCCTTCCAACCTCTCTAAGAAGCACTGTTTCTTTGCTGTAGCTAGAGGCTCTGATGGGGCTCAGCCCCCCTCCTTCTTCTTCCAGCGTTTATCACCCACCTTTATTTGTGCTTTGGACTTTCTGTTTGGCTTGTTCCTCAACTGGCTTTCTAGGTTAGTGTTTTGCTTTCTGTCTTCTGGCTGCAGTTTGTGCTTCTCTCTGTCTCCTATTTCTGCTGCACTCATGTTCTCCTGTGCCTTGTGTGTCTTCTGTTTTGTTTCTTTTGGTCCTTCTAGTTTTCTCAGTGTCCTTCCTTTCTTTTTTGCTTTTGACTTATACTACTGAAGCTCCCGTATTGCTGTTTTTTCTTGCCTGTAGCAATCTCCCTGTGCAAATCCATCCTTAATTGTTTACACATGGCTCCTAGCAGGCAGACGCTCCTTTCTGGCTTCTGTTTTTGTTCACTTCAGCAGTTTCTGCTCCCAAGTTTTCAGTTCCCCTGTGCTCTTGTCTTTCCTAGTAGTTTCATTTGTTGCTTCTACTGCCTCAGCCTACTTGACTTGCAGTGCATCAGCACCTAACACTAACCTCCCATATGGAACTGGTTGGCATGCATTCCTCACTCAGTCCAAGCTCATTTCATTCAGTCTCCTCCCATGTGCTCAAAGCTGTCAGGCTATGCCATGGCCTCCCATGAACTCCTGCAGAGTCATTCATTACTCATTGCCATTTTATTCTCAATTATTCATTCGGCCTTACCTATGTTTTGTTTCTCCTATGTGCTCATGGCTGTCAGCCTTTGTCATGGCATCCCATGACTCATAGATACATAGACAGTGTCAGCAGATAAGGGCCTATGGCCCACCCAGTCTGCCCATTTGAGTTTGTAAGTTCAGTTTATGTTTTCCTAGAACTTTGTTGCCCCTTACCCCGACTCCAGAATTCTTTTATGTCTATCCCATGCATTCTTAAATCCTGTGATTGTTTCAGCTCCCACCACTTCCTCTGGCATGGTGTTCCACTTGTCCATCACCTGTTCTGTGAAGAAATTCTTTCTCACATTTCCTCTGAATCATCCTCCCTCCAACTTCATCCCATGCCCTCTAGTTCTGGAACATCTTTTTTGCTTAAAAGTAGTGTATCCCTGCACCCTGTTCCTCCCTGTAAGATACTTGTATGTCTCTATCATGTCCCATCTCTCCCTCCTCTCCTCCAGGATAGATACATAATGGATGTATGTCAGCCACAATCATAGTATGGCTTTTAGGGCTCTGCCCTTTAAGTTGGTGGTCTCTCTCTCTGCCACTTGAAATCTACATCTTGAGGGTGGGTCCCTCAACTGAGTGGGGCTTTTCTTTTTCTGCCCTTTGGGTGAGAATGTCCTATGCTCTGGGGAAGCTTTAGCCATGCAGATCAACTTGTTTGCACCTCTCGATGTAGCATTTAACACTTCAGCTTCCGGAGAGTAAGGCCTTTAAGTCCAAGGGGGCTCCTTTAGCTGTGCACACCAAGTCAGCAGTATCTTCAAAGGCTATTCTCCCTGTGACTGCTAAGGTTCACCTGGTCACCACCTCCATCCCTTCCTCTGCTCCTCAAGGGTGAAGATCATTCAACTTCAAGTACATGTCCTTCAAGAGCTCATCTCCTTGCATAACCCCTCAAGGGTTTGGCTTCTCCTTTAGGCCTCCCCTAGTGGAGTCCAGGTGAGTGCCTTCAGCAGTTGTTGCTGTCCTCCTTCTGCCTTGTGGTGTGGTCCTCCTTGACTAGTGTCACTCTTAGCCTCAGAGATTGCTCACAGCCTCTTCATGGCTCTCTCATTAGAGGGAAAGAGTGAGAGCCCTTTTGTCAGGAGGTCTAAACCTCACTCTCAGGTTCTTGGCAATAATGGGAATGCAAGGAATCACAGACATGTTGCATAAGAGTAATAAACTTGTTTATTACTACCAAAAGGATAAATCACAGTTGCCCTAAGCAGTTCTTACCAAATATGAACTGGGAGCCAATGCTAAGCATTCCCTATACCTCAAGGATTCTCGGTGTCTCTTGGGGTCTCCGAGGTATAAGATGTAATGTCTTACATTATATACCTATGATAAATACTATGGTTACTGTAAGATGGAAATATTTCTAGTTACAGAGATGAGCCCTATTGGCTAAATTAGAGGTGGCTCCACAGTCCAAGATAACATTATACAATTTTGCAGTAGTCATCACTTTGTAAAGACAAAGGAGGCTCAGTTGTACATATATTAGTATAATAGTACAAATCACCAAAAGATGGCAATGCTGACTTATATATATCATCATCATTACACGAACACAGTTGTCCTAACATCTTATAAGCAAGAAATACATATGTATTAGAAAGCAAAGTGCATAACAATAATATGCATACATATCCTGACATCTACTCTTATACAGTAGATGCCCTATGCCCTATATGTTAGTATAACATATACCTAAATAGTAGCTGTCTACAGTGTACCTCTGGAGGTACCAATAAGGGTGCAGGGACCTGGTGTATCATCCCCCCTCCCTTGTTGCATCTCAGGGCAACACAGCAGAAGTAGGGATGTGGAGAGAGAGCAGGTGTCATTGACAAACCCGATGCACATGCCTTGTAAAGGAACTCCAGCTGCTCATGGTGTTGATGCAGTGTGCACCATAGACAGCAAAGCATAATAATAAGAATATCAAAAATGCTTGTATAATAACAAAACCTTTGAATGTAATCTCTAACCAAGTGTTAGTTAATGCACTGTTCATATCACTATCATTAATAAGTGCAAGGACAGCTTCGTTAGCCTTAGTAATATTATTGCTGATGTGGATGAGATGAGTATCTTTCTTCTCTAACAGTGATTTTAATGTCAGTGTAAGGGGGTCAATGTGTACATTAAAATACGGTAGATACTCAGATAGGGTGAGCAGATAATCAGGGTGATGAGGGACAAAGCAAAAGTTAGGGTTGTCAATAACACATGTTTGAGATCAGTAAACATAAGACTTTATATTAGTCACAACACAATGTTCTCCATCAGAATTATATTGCATTTTAACCGTGGGGAGTCTCCACTTTTGCAACTGTACCAATCAGGTGTAAGTAATCTTCTTTATCTGTGTTGACAGGCAATAAGCCTCCTCATGATAAGATTGGTAAAGCTTGTCTGGAGCCAATGTTGAGTCCAAAAAGTCTGTGCCATTAGTGCTGATGTCATCGTCCATAGAAAAGGACCAATCAATACTGTCAGGAGAAGAACCACATACAGGTTTAATAACATTAAATACATCACATCAACACAAGTAAATGTTTTGCTTCTTTGCACAGCAATCTGTGTGTGGGGTGACCCAGGCATCCAGGAAAGGATGGAAGACCAGTAGAGGAGGCAAGTTGAGGTGTTCTCTGTAGATAACTTCATCGAGGTGTCTGACTGACTGGACAGTTGCAAGTTTGTCAAAGAGAGCTGTTTTGGGATCAAAACTTGGTAAGAGACAGTAAAAGAAACAAACACTGTATTCTTATTAGAACATTTCTTAGAAGTAAAACCTGGACCAGTGTTAGGGTGCCTGATCACAAAACCCGAATTCCTAGCTGTGGAAAGTGGAATGGTCAGAGTTTGTTGTATACACAATGCAATACACTAGGAGTTTTACACTGTGGACAATACCATTTAGAGATACGTCTATCATGAATGATATCAGGGATCTTTCCAGATTCTAGATCATGGAAAAGATTATTAATGGTAATGATAATATATGAGCCATAGGCTGAGCACAAGGTTTCACGGGCAATGTATTGTCTATCTGCTTCTTTGTTATTTTGTGCAATGAGCACGTTAATCTTATCTTTAGAATCTGTAAATGCCTTAGCAATGTCGTGCATGTAGTATACAGTGTATCTTTTTTCCTGACTAAGGCCATCCACACCATGCAATAATGGAGGTATTATATCTTTTACCAAACCAGTTTGGAATTTTGCTAAATGTGATTTGATAGCAGCAATGTCAGCCTTATTTCAAATAGACATAGCTGTACCAAAAAGACCTGTAAAGGTGCCCATGGCACCTGTGACATCCAAGCTGTCAACCTCATGGGTATTACATTTGTGACTTTGATCATCAGGATTAGGATTAGGTTTTCTCCTAAAATTGCCTCTATGCTCGGTCGTGTGTACCCCAGCAATAGGGTCCTGAGTACGAATCTGAAAAGCTGCTAAACTCTCAAGCAATAAAGTATGGTAAAATGCTGAAGTGTTAGTAGTATGACACATACCAAATTCTTTCATATTCCATAAGTTAAACTGAATAAAACAGGTAAATGCACAAATTGTAAGTTATTAATAAGTGTGCCAGGTAAGGCAGTAGCTGTTTGACCAATACGAGGACCAGGGGTATGTTTTGGACATTCCAAGAGCTGTTTATTGGTCAGGGATAACACAGAAAGACACACGGCAGCAGAGGCCATGTTCTGTACAGCACAGAATTTCCTGGCAGAGCCTTTAGACAAGGAACTACAATATGAGGGATCAATCAAGGCAGTGATATTGTATAAACCAGAATGTCTGAGAGCAGTCTGGAGCAAGGACAGTGAACTATTAGAGGATAATTTTGCATTGGTCCAGCCGTGGAAAGTTCCTTTGGAAAGCTTGGCCACAGGGAGAATTTGTCCTTGTGATGTGGTTTGCCACTCAATTTGTAGGGTAGACTTATCAGGAGCAACAAGCGAGGCAGTGAGGTAGGCATCAGAACCTTCCTGGACAGTAATAAAATTGTCGGGTATATTGATAGAAACTCCCTCTGGGGCAGATTTTGGAGGATCAAGATGAGGAAGGAGGTGCTTTACCATGCCTTGGATGCAGGGGATAACACCTGAGATGAGGAGAAAGTAGAACGAGATAGGTATCTTGTCAGAGTACCTGAAAAGGAAAACCAAATATTAGTGAGTTAGTACTATTCTGCTCAATGGGGTGAGGAAAAGTAATTATACTCCTTTATACAGTTTCAGCTGGTTTGCATGTAACCATCTGTCAGTCAGTTTGTTGTTGTGCATTAATCTAACCTGACAGACTGCTGGACTGAACTTGTTGACAATGGGGTAGGGGCCTTCCCACTTATTGGAGAAGGAGTGTGTGGGATGTGCAAAACTGAGAACCATTACCTGATCTCCAACTTGCCAATTCACTTCTTGTGTGTGTTTGTCACACTGCATTTTGGACTGTTGCCGGGCCTTACCCATGCAGTTAGCAGCATACAAGTGTATGCATATGAGGTCTTGTCTGAGTTTTTCCACATATTGGTCTGCAGACACATGGTCTGCTGTGGGGGTATGCAGGTCAAACAACAAGTGTTCAGGTAATCTCATCTGTCTGCCAGTCATTACCTCAAACGGTGTCAACTGGGTGGCAGCTGAGGGTGTGCCCCTGATTGCCATAAGGAGTAACAGTAATAGGGAATCCCAGGTTTTGGGATTGTCCTCAGTGAATTTGGAAAGCATTTGCTTAATCCATCTGCTGGTTTTTTCTACTTGACCTGAAGATTGTGGGTGGTAAGGTATGTAGAATTTTTGGTGAACTCCAAGGATTTCAAGTGCTTCTTTCATCAACTCACTGTAAAACTGGTCCCTTTATCGGAGTCCACCTTGAGAGATAGGCCCCACCTGGAGAAGATCTATTCCACCAGGATTTTGGCAGTGGTTTTATCAGTACATGTGTTAGTGGGGAAAGCTTCCACCCACTTAGAGAAAAGATCAGTTACCATAAGGGTGCACTTGTTATTCCTGCTGGTATTAGTCAATGGGCCAATAAAATCAATCTGCTTGGCATGCCAGGGGCCAGAGTGCCTTTGTGGTAGTAGTTTAGCATTTTGTTTGGTGGGGATAGGATTGTTTTGCGCACAAACAAGGCAATTATCTATGTACTGTTTGACATCTTTGATGACGGCGGGCCACCAGTCGGTGGTCTTGAGTCTTTGGAGGGTGTTTTCTACTCCCTGGTGTCCATCAGTAGGGGTGTCATGCACTTGGTGCAACAATTCAGACCTGAGGTGTCTGGGAACCACCCACAGTTTGGTGGGGGTATCATCTGGCTAATACCAGATGAGCTTGCCATCAGGGGACAAGTGTAACTTACCTTCATGCCTCCGGTACGGATTGTGGGTAGGTACATTTTGTTCAGTGCTCTTGTCAAGGAATCTGAACACATCTTTGAGTTCAGAGTCAGCATGAATGGGCTGCTGACAGGTCCGAAGGGGAAAATGGTTTGGGCTTCTTTTCAGTTGCTGAGATGTGTACAGCCGTCCTGGCTTCTGGGTGATCCATCATCCAGTTGCCCCCCCGGGCCCCTTCCTTGGCAAGGATGTCCGCAGTATCATTGAAGGCATGACAGGGGTCATGTATGGAGTGAACTTCAACTTTGTTTACATAGAGTTTGTGTGCAAACCTCTGTGCCAGTGAATGTATGTATATTACCAGTTCTTTGTGTTTCACTGGACTGCCATCAGATGAGAAGGAGTTCTTCTGCCAGAAAGGGAGAAATTCTGTAAAAGAACAACAAACCCAGTCAGAATCTGTAAAGATGATGGTATCCTCAGTCCCATGCTGAATGATCTCGAGGGCACAGGCCACTGCTGCCATCTCGGCATATTGTGATGATGCCACACTGCAACGCTTAAAAATTTTAACAGTGTTACCATAAGGATAAATCACCAGAATACCCATCCCTGCAATTTGTTCTCCCTGGTAAAAGGAAGCTGAACGATCTGTAAAGATATGAACAATGAGGTGCTTTCAAGTATTTGTGATGTGGCTGGGAGGAAATGACCTGGATCTTGAAGATCAGGTGGTTGCAATGTACAGTCATGGGGTTCTCCTTGGAAAAGGAGGCCATGCACCACCATGGATGGCATTTTGGTTGGGTGGACCTGAATGTCTCTATCTTGGAGAAGAAGTGACTAGTATGTCAGCCTGGTATCAGAGACTGACCCATCCTTCACTCTGACTGATAGCAGAAAGGTAGTCAGGGCATGGTTTGTGTTGATATTCAGTGGAGAATACCCAATAATATACAAGAAGTGCTTGACAGCCCAGTAGGTAGCTAGAAGGTTCTGTTCACAAAGGCTGTACTTCTGTTCCACTGGAGTCAAGAGCTGTGATGCATATACAATGGGTATCAAGGTGCCATGAACCTTCTGGGCCAACACTGCTGACACAGTGATGTCAGAGGTGGCATATTTCAGATAGAATGGCAAGGCTGGATTGGGGTTGACCAGAGCTGGAGCTGAGGCCAAGGCCTGTTTCAGTGACATCACAGCCTGGGTGTGAATGGGGCCCCAATTCCAGGGAATGTCCTTTTTCAGTAATTCATACAGAGGAGCAGCCTTGTGGGCAAAATCACAAATAAAATCTCTGGAATAGTTTACCATACCTAGAAATCTCCTAAGAGTGGCCACACTGGTAGGTAACGGCAGATCTTGCAGTCCTTGTATCTTCTTCTAGGTAGGGCTTCGGCCTTGATCAGTTATTCTCAGGCCCAGAAAGAGTACCTTCTTCTGACATAGTTGTTCTTTTGCTATGTTACATTTGAGGCCTGCTCTCTGAATGAGGGTCAATAGTTTGTTCAAGAGATCCAAGTGTCGTTCCTGCTTGGCTGTTGCTAACAACAGGTCATCCACATACTGCAAGAGACACTGGGGGGGGTAAAGAAACCCTCAAGGGCATCCATCATGTGGAAATGGAATAGGGACGGGCTGTTAAGGAATCCCTGTGTTAAGCAGGTCCATGTGTACTGTCTACCCTCGAAGGTGAAAGCAAACTTGTATTGACTTTTAGGGGCTAATGGCAATGACCAGAAACCATTGAAGATGTCCAGGGCACTGAACCATTTTTGGTCAGGGGTCAAGAGTCGCAGCACGTCAGGTGCTGATGCCACAGTTGGAGCACAACTGGGGGTGACCTGATTCAGTCTCCTGTAGTCAATAGTAAGTCTCCAGGCACCTGTGAGTTTCTTCACAGGCCACACTCGGGAGTTGGCAGTAGAGACACTTGTCCTGATCACACCTTGTTTGAGGAGTGATTTTATTGTTTCACTAAGAGAGGGCAAGGCCTCTGGTGGAAAAGGACATTGCCTTTGCCTCTCATGTGCTGGGCCTGTCACTTCTATGACAGTGTGCATTCTGCCACAGTCATGCTTATTGGTGGCAAATGCCTCCAAATGCCTTTGTAGAATGGGGAGGAGCTTTGGGAAAAGCTCATGGTTCTTGAACAGATCTATGATGTCATACTCTTTATTATTGGCAGATATTGTTGCCACCACATGCGAATCAGGAATCATGATGGTATGATACTGACCCTGAATTTGTATCAGTAACATATTGTCTAGATCCACCACACAGTCATGTGGTGCTAGAAAGCCAGTTACAATTATACTAGGATGGTCATGCAATACCATTAGCTGGAAGGTGTGATAGGCCTTCAAGTGTCCCAACTCTACAGGTAGTGGCAGAGAATGGTATGCAGGCAATCTAGTTCCATCTACTCCTGACATGTTGGTCCCCCATCCGGTGGACTAAGGGGATGTCTCTGGGTGGTCATTATGTAATACAGCCACAGCCACACCCGTATCCAGTAGTACTGTCAATAGGTCGGCCCCCGACTGCAGTCTCAGTGCAGGGCCTTCCGTTTGAAACCAAGACCAGCTTGTTTACAATATGGACTGGGCCTGTAATTGTCAATCTGTACCTACAGAAGCATGGAAGGATTGGGCCTGGCTCCTTTGAACCACCTCACCATGCTGCACTGATGCGATATAGGGAGCTGCTTCTGGGTTCAGGCCTGTATGGGCCTGAGGGTCTGTACTTCCGGTATCTCCATGGCCTGTTGAGGCCTGTGCTCCCAGTTGTATGGCTGTAAGGGCCTGAGCGGGAACAGCATCTGCTACAGAGTTCACTTGCCCCAGAAGTTCTCGGAACTTTCGATTCTCTTCAGCTATCTCCCTATAGGAAGGGCCTGGTCTTTGTTGTTTACCCTTATTGTTCTTATGGTGTTTCTTAGTCTTATGGTAATTCTGGGTTCCCACCCCATTGTTGTTGTTGCTGCTGTTGTTGTGGTTGTTGGGCCTGCTGAGAGTGTTGGTTGTCTGCTAGAAGGTGCAGTTTCTCATGGGCCTGCCCTTCCACCATATAGTGCATTGTGGTCTCCGAGGTAGTCTCCACAGTGGCTACCTTTTTGGAACCAGAGCCCAAATCATGGATGTAAAGTTGATAAACTCTCACAGTTTTCCAAAGAATGTCGGCAAACCTCTCCATGGTGGGATAAGTGGTTGGCTCTACCTTTTCTCTCACTGCAGGGATCATGTTCCTAAGGAACAGGGTCTTATACTCAATAAGGTCTACATCTGCAGCTTCCTGTGCAAGGTGCTTCCCTGCTCAGTAGGCCATCCAGAGCCTCTGGTGATAAGTTGCTGGACTTTCTTTTGCATTCTGTTTCACAGGATATGCAAGCATCACTCCTACTACACCTGGGCTGTGTGCAGAAATGACTTCAGCTGTGACCTCGTCAAAGGTGGCGTGGCCATCCTGGCAGACGGCATTGGGGAGTTTAGCCCACAGTCTAGGATCAATGATCTGGTGTAGGATCTGGACCTGGTAGTCTGTGGCGAGACTAAGCATTTCACATTTAGCACGCACCTTTTCCAAGTGACAGCTGAGGTTGTCGGACGGGCTCATCTGACCAATACTGTCAGCTATTTGCTGAACAGAGTAGGCCATTTGTAGGGGATTTCTGGGCTGATCAGGGGGAGGTAGGTTGCCCCAGGCACCATCCAGGGCTGCCTGAGCTGTGGCCTCAGCTGTGGTACAAACCATGCCCTCCTGCATGCCAGCCTCATGCAGAAGCTGCCTAATTTTGGTTTTAAGGACCAGTTTGTTTCTCTCAGAGATAGGTACATTGCCTATCGCATGTTCAATCATCGTCTCTATCTCCTGCCTGTCTTTTGCATTAATAATGGCTACTGGTGGAGCTGTCGGGACTAGGCTTTGGCCTACTCCCCCCTATCATGGGAGTCACCATGTTGGCGTCATCCATGATGTGAGTCATGACGTCAGTGACGTATGACATGGGTTGGGTGTGACGGTTGTCTGCCATGTTGTGGATGGCTGGGTGGGGACTCTGGGCCATAGTAGGGGTGTGACTGGGTGTTGTATTGTGAGATATCATCATCTGTCACCTCCCCTTCAGATGATGTAGTTAAGACAGGAGTTACGCCTCCCATCGCCTTAACATGTCCAGCCAGAACCTCTCGCTGATGGCGCAGGTTCACCATTTTGGATTCACATTCAGCATGATTCACATTTGCTACATTCATATCTACCTCATCCTGCATCTGTTTCTGCAACATTCTATACGCGGCGCTCAATTCGCAATTGTCCCTAGTAGCCACTTCTAAGTCATTACTAACCTCGTTTATCTCATCCTGAACCTCTCCCAACTCCTCACTCAATTGCTCATTTGTTGTACTTAGTAAGTCATTCATTTGCAAAGCCTGACTCTTATCCTGTCTCAAACTTTCACACTCCTGCTTCAACATACAAAGTTCCTACTCGGCTGCCAGGGTGGAATGATGCAAAAGGGAATCTTTTTAATTTCGCAGAGTTTGGAGTTCAAATGCCAAATCCTGCTCAGGTCTCACACATTCTGTTTCCTGCAAACCCATCTCCTGTTTAAGAGAAGAGATTTGCAGTTCAAGGGTTCGAAACCTCACTTCAGAGGCTTCCAGAGCAGCATATACAGCCATGACCAACAGCCCTTTAGCTTCTTGCTTTCAGGCTGTTTGTCACATCTCTGAGTACTGAGTTGAAACCCCCAGTACACGGTTGTCGGATTGACTTGTGTCCCGCGCGAAGTCAGCACATCCTCCATGGGAGGCAAGTAAGTTGTAGACATCGAGTCTCAGTTCTGCGCAGATATTGGAATGGTGGCCATTGTGTGGGAAGGAATGAAAAATAAAACTATGAAAAAGGCCCCGTGCTGTGTATTGATCCACAACAGGAGCACTTTATTCACAGGTGGGCTACTGTGTACTTGTAAGCTTGCAAGTCAAAACTGCTGTGGAGTGGGTCAAACAGCATCGACCACATTCAGAAAGCAGCCAGACATTGCAAGTGATTACAAAGTGGTCGTAGAATGGGAGAGGTGATGTGGAAATGCACCCCTACAGTCCCCGTTGGGAAGGGAGTAGTTTGAAGCAACAAGTGAAACTTTGCAAACACCAAATAGTGCCTGCACGTGGTCGCCAAATGTCAGGAGGTCTAAACTTCACTATCAGGTTCTTGGCAATAATGGGAATGCAAGGAATCACAGACATGTTGCATAAGAGTAATAAACTTGTTTATTACTACCAAAAGGATAAATCCCAGTTGCCCTAAGCAGTTCTTACCAAATACAAATTGGGAGCCAATGCAAAGTGTTCCCTATACCTCGAGGATTCTCTGTGTCTCTTGGGGTCTCGAAGGTATGAGATGTAATGTCTTATACCTTATATACCTATGATAATTACTGTGGTTACTGTAAGAGAGAAAGATTTCTAGTTACAGAGATGAGCCCTATTGGCAAAATTAGAGGTGGCTCCACAGTCCAAGATAACATTATACAATTTTGTAGTAGTCATCACTTTGTAAAGACAAAGGAGGCTCAGTTGTAAAAAGATGGCAATGCCGACTTATATATATCATCATGATTACAAGGACACAGTTGTCCTAACATCTTATAAGCAAGAAATACATATATGTATTAGAAAGCAAAGTGTATAACAATAATATGCATACATATCCTGATATCTACTCTTATATGGTAGATGCCCTATGCCCTATATGTTAGTATAAGATATACCTAAATACTAGATGTCTACGGTGTACCTCTGGAGGTACCAGTAAGGGTGTAGGGACCTCATGTAACACCTTCCTCTAAAATATTTCCCATGAACTGGGTCTCTAAATTACAGTAGCTGAGCCATCACTAAATTATTCCAAGCCTGAAAGGAAGGTGACCAAGGCCTTGGATCTCCAGAGGTTTCCTCCTCATAGGGTTTTTTCCTGTCCTCCATGCCGAAGTTCATAAATGATAGGTAGTCACAGCAACAGGTGGTCATACTGTAGTCCATTTAGAGTAGTATACCATTCACTTAGGTAGATTTCTACTGTTGGATGGGGTTGGATTGTGGCCTTCCTTCCTTTGCTGTTCCTTACAGAAGTCATGCCACTCTGCTACCAGTTCTGATATCTGTCCATCATTGCTTACCCCATTCTGTGTCTGTTTCCTGTTATTACTGATTGCCGTCAATCTGTCCTCACTCAGGCTCCATGTCACTACTTGCTGATCAGGACTTCTTTTTAGGGGGTGTATTTCCTAAATTACCTTTAGCCTAAAGGAATAGGAGTGGAATCCTCCTTGAGAGTTCCCTGCCTTCACAGTATCCTGACAAGGTGGTAGTTCTTTGTGGAACAGAGATTGCGAATGGCCAGATTATTCACCTACAACAATCTATAACTCATTCAGAGATCTCAGACCATCAACAAAGTTGCACTGGCATCAGTACACACTAAGTTGCATAAGGCCATTGAATTCAGAAGCTATGCCTGCAATTCAATGGGTGGAAGCAACCAGCCATGCCCTCTGCCTGAGCTATTTAAGTCACCTCCTTCCAGCCACTCTCAGAAGCACTGTTTTTTACCCCACCATCCTTTTCTCCTCCTCCAGTGGCACACCTCTCTCCTCAGGGGCTCCTTCCTAAGGCATCATTAGCCTAAATGAATCATTCCTGTGGCATCTCTAGGGGTGGAACCCTCCTCAAGGGTTTCTTGCCTTCATGGTACCCCAACAGGGTGGTAGTTTCTCATGGAAGAGAGCATGCATATGGACAAAGTATTCACCTACAACAATCTACTACTCATTCAAATACCTCAGACTACCAACAAAGTTACACAAGCATTACTCCACACTAAGTTGTGTAAGCCCATTGAATTAAAAAACACTGTGTGTAATACCAGCCTTTACCTCAGTGGGTAGTGCTTTGTGATCTCATGCCGGTGAGCTGAGTTTAGGGGCAAGCTCAATGACCTAGCTGGATGGGCTGAGGCTATGGGGATGGTGCTGTCATGTGACACCACCACACCAGTTTAGGAAGGGAAGGTGCAACATTGCCCACATGTGCCCAAGTACTATATTGTGGTGAGAACTCTTCTCTTGGCATAGGGCCCCACACCTGTACACCTGTGGGTGCCAGAGGACCCTGTACTTTTGTTGAAAGATAGATTCTTTGCTCTGTGCATCTGTGTCTGTGGCCTCATAGAATTGCAGGACTTAGAGGGCCCTGCATGTCCACAGTCCACCAGACAGCCCCATGAATTCATGAGTCTGCTGTTGCATGAAAGTGCAGGTCCCGCTGAGTTCTTCACTTCCATAGGCAGATGAAGTCTTCCCTTGGTGCAGGATCCAGAGGGCCATGCACATCTACATCTGTTCATGCAGTTTCCAAAGGGACTTGCGTGAATGAGGATATGATTCTACTATTTCAAAAAAGAATGGACATTCATTGCAAAAAGCTGTGTTAATACACCAGTTAAGGTTCAACTTAACACCACAAAAATATGAAAATGGGGTGTTATTGTTTACCATCCTAACCCCCCCCCCAGCAGCAAAATGAAAAGAAAAATAGTGTTTTGGGTCTCCAGAGTCTTTTCAAATCAGTAGTGGGGTCTTCTTGGGGTTGTCAGCCTTAATGCCCACCCCCTCTGCTGAGCAATCAAGGCCATGCATGATCTCTTTTCTTCATGCAGGGCTAGCAGAATGAGCATTATGGTTGACAGCCCCAAGGAAGACTCCATCACTGATTTTCCCAAGACTCTGGAGACCCAAACCCTTAATTTTGTTTCCTTTTGCTGCTGGGGGGGTGGAGGTGGGGAGTTAGGTTGGAAACCCTAATGCCACATTTGCCTAATTTTGTGGCATTAATTTCAACCCTAACTGGTGAATTACCACAGTCATTTGCAAAGAATTAATTGATATGCTGCTGCTAAGTGCATTACATACTTATGATTTCTGGGGGAGATGATGAAAGCACTGAGCATCCCTTACTACTTCAGCTGCTATCATGTTGCAGTGCCTTTAAGACTCATTGGGGTTCCCAGATGTGACCCCACTGTCAATCCTACTAGCAAAGGGCTATGATGGAGGCAAACAAGGACAGTTTGGAGATATCTCTATTCCATACCTCCCATCTCCAGGGACTCCATTTGTGGTATAGCACACCAAATGAGTCTCTAGGAGGTGCACCTCAGCCCAGACCAGGGCTCATTTTCTCAAGACTGAGGAAGGCTCTCAGCCTTTGACTGGGCAGTAATTTCCCAAAACAGACTCTAGTATATTTGATGCATGTTTTTACTTCTGCCAAGCTGTCCCTGGTCATAGCTTCAGATTAGGGCCATATAGAATCATAACAGTGTCGCCTATGGATGCAGGTGCACAATTTGCTCTCTTCTGTCTGGAAGTGATACAGTTAGGCAAGTCACAGACATTAATATCAGGGTTCTGTGTTCAGGGGGCCACAAGTCATAGGCATTTTATAATGCTAGTGAGGTGGCCTCAAGGATTGCAGGTTCAGCCATATGCATAGATTGGATATCCTGGCTTCACCTGTTCTAGTTAGCACCCCTTGCTCACCACAAAGTACTAAATTCACAGTTCCAGGAGACTTACTTCATCTCCCTGTGAGTCAGATGGGAACATTTGGGAACTCCACCCTTAACATCTGTTAGTTAAGCCTGACAAAGAAGTGTCTCCCCCTCAGGTGTTCCCTCACACTCTGAGGGCACAGGCTCCTGTAGCCACAGGGTTGTGCTAGTGAGAGTTGAGTCTCCTGAAGCTTTAGAGTTGAGCAGTTCTTCTGACCAAAGAGAGGCATTCTATGGATAAGAATGACAAGAATGATACCTGGAAGACAGAGAAATTGCTTATTGTAACAGTAGGTCTGCCATACTGTCTTCATAATGTGCCATTCACCACCCCCACTTACCCACCCACCATCCCCTCCTATTAATGAGCCAGGGCTGCCGCGTCATGCCTCACACCAAGAAGGTAATGTGCAGGAAGCAATTTTCTCTTTTTTTTGTTTTGAAACATAGAAACATACATTTTGTTGTAAGAAAATAACCCTTAGGCTTGTCCAGTCTGCCCCTTGTCCCTGTGTATTCCATCACCACTGACTCTGTTTGCTCACACTGTCACTCCCTTCCCAGTTTCTCTTCCTAATATGTCCCTGTACCTATCCCATGCATGACTGAACCTCCCCACAGTTTTTGCCTCAACTACCTCCTCTGGCAGGCTGTTCCAGTCATCCACCACCCTTTCTGTGAAGAAGTATTTCTGCACATCTCTCCTAAACTCCCTCCTTAGCTTCATTGCCTTCCCCCTTGTTCTACTACCTTTTATTCTCTGAAATACTGTATACCTTCCCAGAATGCATGGGTTAAACAGAAGGGAATCACAGTGGAAAGGAAGGAAGGGAGGGAGGGAGGGAGAAACAGCTGTAGATTGGGCATGGTCTGTGGTAAGAGTGTAGATAGGGAAGAATGGGCAGACTGGATGGGCCAAATGGTCATTATCTCCTGCTAAATTCTATTTTTTTCTGTGTTCCTCCACTTGCACTTTGTTCACTACTGTGTGGTACATGTAGGTTTCAATCATGTTCCCTCTCGCTGTCCTCTAGAGAGTACATGTTGAGTTCCTATAGCCTATCCTTGTATGGCTTCTCATGCAATCCCCTTATAATTTTGGTTGCCCTCCTCTGTACTGCCTTCACCATTTCATTGTCCTTGCAGAGGTGTGGCCTTCAGAACTGGACACAGTACTCCCAGGTAGGGCCTCACCAGTGAGAAATATAATGGCAACACCATCTACTTCCTCCTGCTAGCAATCCATCTCCTAATGCACCCCAGTATCCTGCTAGTCTGTCCCACTGCTTTATTATACACTCTGCCACCTTTAGGTCATCAGATATGATGACCTCTTAGGTCTCCTTCTTGCTTGGTGACAGTTAGCTCCACTCACCCCATTTTATACACAGCCCCTAGGTTCCACAGTTCTAAGTGCATAACCTTGCATTTTTTGGCATTGAAAAATGTTACTAATGAAGACATTGAAGAGGACTGGTCCCAGCACAAAAGCCCATGGCACCTCACTAGTCACTGTACTATTGCCTGACTTGCTACCATTCACCACCACCCTTTGCTTCCTACCCCTTAAACAGTTTGATACCCAGCTTGTCACTTTCCAGGTTGTTTAGTTTATTAACTGGCCTCCTATACGGCACAGTGTCGAAAGCCCTATGGAAGTCCAGATAGGCCATGTCAGCTGCTCTCCCTTGATCCAACTTCTGGGTATCCCAGTCAAAGAAATCGTTGAGATTAATTTGACATGCCCTCCCTCCTTGTGAAACCTGGAAATGTGCTCTGTGGTGCTGGCTCAAGTGCTACTGGAGGGTTAGGAACCCCTGAAATTGGACAAACAAAATGAAGACAGCGCACTCCTTCTCTTGGAGAATCAGGTGAATACCAGATTGAAGTGTGCTGTGAATCAGTAAGCTCCAGGCAATGGTGTGAATGCAAACACTTGTTTCACTAGTAAGAAACACCATTCAGTGCTCTGGTATTGCTGAATAACAGTGATTTATTTAACTAGTGAAACACAACACTGTAAGGATGCCCTACGACATTGACCATTAGGTCATCCTCAGGTGGTGGAGTCTTTATGAAAGGCACACCTCTTAAGTATACTGAATGTGATGACATCATAATGACATAATACATATTTAAATTACAAAATATACTGACATAGTTCAGTCCATCACATAAGTAAACTTGCATCCACTTACAAAAAATGTATAAGAAAAAAAGGGAGTTCGAAAAAAGAATGATATCAATCACATTGTCAGCAAGTAAAAATTCATGGACCGGAAACTTGCTCCCGTGTGCCTTTGCTTGCAAATTCACTTCCTATTAAAGTTAATAGAGCTTAGCACAGTTCCTGGGGTAGGTAAAATCCCAGAGATCACTCTTAAGAAAGTGCCTGGTTTTCTAATATATTGTTGGGGAACTGCAGCAAAAGGACAGCCCTTCAAGGTGGAGCAACCTAGAATATGAAAGATAGTAAAATTAGTATCTTAAACAAGTAAAGCAATCTAATTTTACAGCATAAAAGTTTTTTTAACCGAGAACTTATTTCTGAAGTTCTAATATGATCAGATTTAGCACCAACCCAAGTCTGACAATCACAAATACATTTACACCTGTAAGAATTTTTTAAAATCCCATTTGTCATTGAGGCCAAATCACATACATTTACACCAGTAAGAATGGCTTTAAAGCCCATTCTTCATTGAAGCCATTAGGTTTTAAACTCTTCAATGTAAATATCTAAAATGTTTCTCTTCTAAGTAATTTGTTTATTCCCCCGCACCCACCCACAATGGGCATAGACTCTAAGGTTACAAATTTCAACAATTTGTGATCCACCCAATGTGTGTCCTGAAAATGTAGACCCACAGGAGTATAACCACTGCAGTATTTTTTATGTTGGCTGCACTTGCGCATCCAACATTTTGTAGCAAGGATAGGGGATTTCCGGGCTGTGTCACTGCTGAGCCCACTGCAGTTGACAAAAGCACGGGCTCAGCAGTCTACACCAATGAACACGCGCTGTGGTCCTGACATCACTCTCTGCTTGGTAGACTGAAACTTTGCATGTTTTAAAGGACTGAAGCTGCTCCAATCAGAGTGGGCTTCAGTTTTTTGATTTGCATGAAGCCAGTTGCTGAGCGTCTCTCAACTTCAGAAGCGTCAGGAGCCTGTCAGTCTATAAAACAGAAAAACATCCCTTGATGTCTGTTGCTGGCCTCCCTGTAACTGACCCCCACCTCACCCTCCCTCTCAGCACCCACTGAGCCACATTCCCCCAGACATAACACTGGCACTGGTGGTGCCCAATCCCCCAGAGTCGCCACAGCACAGGTGTTTTCCTGTCAATTTTATTTCAATATGTAACCTGTAACATAGAAAAACTGCCTCTAGCTGGTGCCCTGTAACTGTTCTCCCCACACCCGACCATCCCTCTGTAGACCCACCCCCCAACAAACATGACACTGGGGGTGCCCAATCCTCCAGAGTCATCCCTCAGAGGTTTTTTTTACTTTTATTAATATAGTTTGCTGTAACAAAGAAAACCATCCACTGGTGTTTGTTGCAGGCTCCTGGTAACCGAAACTATTCCCCCTCACCTGACTCTCCATCTGAGCACACCCCCCCAACAAACATGACACTGGCAGTGGTGGGCTTACACTGAGGCATGTGCCTCGGTCAAAAAATGCTGTGCCCCAGTTCATGCCCAGCACTCCTGCAGTGCACTCAGGCTGTGGACTGGTGGTAAAATGTTTTTGCTGCTGCCCATGACAGTCAGAGGCAGCACCCCTTCCCAAGATTCTGAGACAGGCCAGACCCTCCCTCTTGACTGCAGAGGGTGTTGGGAGGCCCTGTCATCCCTGCCAAGGGTGCAAATGGGGGGTGGGCAGAAGTGAAGTAAGCCCACAGGAAGCATGGCCAGGGACAAGGGGACAAAATAGAATAAAGAAAAAAAATTGTAAATTCTCCTTTTTGGAAGCAACACTAAGCCCCATTGCCCTGGGATGGGGTGGGGTGGATGCCCAATCCCCCAGTGTCATTCCTCGTAGTTTTTTTTATTTTATTAATATAGCTTACTGTAACAAAGAAAACCATCCATCGATGTCTATTGCAGGTGCCTGGTAACTGTTCCCCCCACCTGCCCCTCCCTCTTAGCACCCAACCCCCACCCCCCAAAAACATCACACTGATACTGAAGGTGCCCAATCCCCCAGTGCCATCACCTGAGCTATAGAAACTGTACCTCATCATTTTTTTCTTTTCTTTTGTTTTTTTTAAGCCTGTAAAACAGAAAACCATCCATCATTGTCTGTTGTGCAATTAGTCCCTCCCACTCAGCACCCACCCCCCAAGCCCTTACTTACCCACCAGGGTTCTGATGCCATAATCTTCTCTGGACTGCAGAGATGTCTTCACTCTTCAAAGCTGGAGCGTGAACTGATAAAATCAGGTATGTGGTTCAATGTATTTCAATGGGGTTTTGAACTTAGTGGCATAACTTGGCCATTTTTGAATATTTTTGACCCAAATTTTCAATGTACCTTTTTCGGGATCCCACCTCATGAACAATTACAGTGACATTAGGCAAATCTGTCCTGAAAGGTGATTTTGCCATTACTGTGCAAAATTACCTTTCGGGCAGGAGATGAAATTGTTCTCTGCCCTTGTTTATGAGGCAGGGTCATAAAAAGACTGTATTGAAAATTTGGTGAAAAATATTAAAAAATAAAGTTATGAGCCTGTGTTCAAATTTGCAAATGCAGGCTCCTAACTATGCTAATTTTCAATATTTTAACCTCAAATTGTCAACATAGCCATTTCTTTATAACACCTCATGAATGTGATAACTGTAATTTTTCAAATCCTGTCCAAAATGTGTTTTCTCATCCTGAAAGGTGATTTTGCAGTTGCTGCACAAAATTACCTTTTGGGCAGGAGTTGAATATTTTCTCTGCACTTGTTCATGAGGTGGGTTCATAAGAAGGTTATGTTGAAAATTTAGGACAAAAATATTAAGCATTTGTCAATGCCGAATGTTGTCACGCTGGCATTGGCAGTGGCGGAGGTGGAGAGGCATAGCACTGTGAGTTTGTTAATGTGTCCCAAAAGTGATTTTGCACAGCAAGTATGCCACTGTGCGGCACAGCTGCAGAAATGCATTTTGGGTAGGCTGTAGAAAATGGCAGCTGGACTGTTGATAATGAGGTTTGCACAAATGCCAGTGGTGAAAATGTGGCATGAAAATATTGCAGATTGACAAAGTTACAAGGGTTCGTGGAAACTGCGTAATGCACGCTTGCAACACAGTCATTGTTTGGACTTTCGCCAGCAAATTTTCAACATAAGCATTTTAGGACCTCTGCTGATGAATAGTATCACTGTCATTTCCTGAAAGTGCCCCAAAAAGTGATTTCGCACAGTGACCGTGCAATTCTGCACCTGACGTGCGGAAACACATTTCAGCCAGCTGTATTGTTCATAAGGAGGTATGGAAAATGGCAATGATGAACAGCTGGAGTGAAAGTATTACAAATTCACAAAGTCATGAGCGTGTGTGCAAACTGAGCAACGCGCGCTCATAAAACACTCATTGTATTGACTTTCGTCCCTAAATTTTCAACATAGGCATTTTAGGACATCTGCTAATGAACAGTGTCACTGACATTTTCATAATGTGTCTCTAACACAGACTTTCCACAGCAACCGCGCTACTGTGCGCCGGAACTGCAAAAACAGATTTTGGTCAGAATGTGAAAAATGACAGCTGTACTGTTCATTAGGAAGTGTAGAACAATGACACTGTAGAAAATGTGGAGTGAAAATTTAAGTTTGCGAACTTACTAACGTGCGTGCAAACTGCGCAACACACGCTCGTAACACAGTCATTTTATGGAGTATTGTCACCAGATTTTCAACACAGGCATTTTAGGACCTCTGCTCATGAACAGTGTCACTGTCATTTTCATAATGTGTCCTGAACAGTGATTTTGCATAGCGACCGTGCTACTCTGCACCGGAAGTGCGAAAACACATTTTGGCAAGGATGTAAAAAGTGACAGCTGTATGGTTCACAAGAAGGTGTGGTAAAATTCCAATATTGAGAATGTGGCATGAAAATATTGCAAATGTGCTAACATATGAGCGTGCGTTGTGCAGTTGCTACACTCTCGTAAAACAGTCAATTTATGGAGTATTGTCACAAAATTTTCAACACAGACATGTTAGCAGCTCTGCTCATGAACAGTGTCACTGTCATTTTTGCAATATGTCCTGAACACTGATTTCACACAGTGACCGCGCTATTCTGCGCCAGAAGTGCGAAAACACATTTTGGGCAGGATGTGAAAAATGACAGCTGTACAGTTCACAAGAAAGTATGGTAAAATGCCAATGTTGAGAATCTGGCATGAAAATTGTGCGAATGCGCCAACTTACGAGCGTGTGATGCGCAGTTGCTACGAACGCTCGTAAAACAGTCATTTTTTGGACTTTTCCCACCAAATTTGCAACATAGGCTTTTTGAGAGCCCCTCTCATGAACAGTGGCACTGTCATTTCGTTACTTGGTCCCAAAAGGTGATTCCATGCAGTGACTGCAAAATCACTTTTCGGGACCGAATAATACCATGACAGTGAAAGAATTCATGAGAAGGGGTCCCAAAAACTCCATGTTGAAAATTTGGGGCCACAATTTGCAAAAATGCCTGAGATATGCATTAAAGTTGAAAAAACTCTATTCATTCCATTATACAGCTTACCGGCATTTCTTCAGTTCACGGTCGGCTTTGAAGAGTGCAGATGTGTTCCCGGTCCACAGAAGATCGTCGCACCGGACTCCACAGGTAAGTATGGGGTGGAGGCAGGCTGCACAGTGGGTGGGTGTGTGGGTGGGGGGGGCATCAAGACTATGAGGGACCGTTATTTTCATGGGGAAAAAGAAAACCCATTAGGAGTTTTTTTTTTTGCAGGATTTGGCACGCTGAGGTGGGCTACAGTGTGCCACCTAACTGTTTGGGGTGTCTGTAGCCAACGGGGATTGGGCACCTTGTCGGCACACAACACGGGGGATGAAGTAATGCCGACGGGGATTGGTCACCCCATCGGCACACAGAGAAAGCAGGGGGTGTGAGTCGGGATTGGCACCCCTTGGTATTCAACAATTGGGGTGTTTATGCCGACAGGGAGTGGGCCTCTGGTTGGCACAAAGGGGTGTTTAACTGACAGGGGGATTGGGCACCCCAGTCGGCATTTGTTATGCAGCCGCCGCTTGCTGACCATGCACATAATGGCAGTGAGCACGGCAAGAAAAGGACCTGCGTATGACGAGCTTTGCTAGGATTGCAGTGGACTTTTTCTTAGATGTGCTCACCACATTATGTATGCATGGTGTGGCACCGGCATGCAGGCTGATTGGGGAATGTGGGACACACCTACTGGTGTGTGCCTACATTCGCCCAACTGCGGCCCTGTCTCCAAAGCAGCACCGTCCCATGATGTTGACTGCACAAGCGCACCAACATAAAAAACAACAAAGTTATAAGCCTATGCTGACATTTACCAACTCAGCCTTGTAACTTTGGTAATTTTCAATATTTTGGACCCAAATTTTGAACATAGCCATTTCTTCACAACTCCTCATAAATGTGACAGCTGTCATTTTTCAAGTCCTGGCTACAATGTGTTTTCAGACCTGTGGCATGCAATGACGTTTTGCTAGGGATTTGAAAATTGTCACCTATCAGGCTCATTAGGTGGGATAATAAGAAGGCTATACTGAAAATTTGGTGTACAAATGTAGTAAAATGCCCAGGTTTTGACTCACTGTTATAGTATTCCAACATTCACGCATAACTTCACTAATTTCAATATTTTGACTTCAACCTTTCAAAAGAATAATTTTTCCACACCACCTCATAAATGTGACATCATTCTTAAAATCCTGGAGGAGATATGTTTTCACACCTCTGGTGTGAACTGACATTTTGGTCAATATACTATAAATAACATGTCTATACGGTGAATCCTAAAACAAGTCAAAATTTGGGGTAAGAATTGCAACAAAGCAATTTGTTTCACAAGCAGCCAATGTGCAGCATTGACAAATGCTTGTTATGCTCCTGATGTGCTCCTGTATTCTCTGTTTCAGTGGTTTGATTGTTCTTCCTACAGTATACAGAGTTTTTCACAGGGGCACCAGACAGCATAAACTACAAAGCTGGAATTGCAGTTTGAAAATTCTTTGATCTCCTCCTCCTTCTTTCTAGTAGTGGACCTTCAGATTGCACATCAGGCGGATCACAAATTGCTGAAATTTGTAGCCTTAGAATCTTTGTCCATTGTGGATAGAGGGGGGAGCAGATTAAAAGAAAGGTTCTAGAAGGGCAGTTCTTTTACTGCAGATCCCCTACAAGATATTAGGAAGCCTGGCACTTTCATAAGGATGATCACTTTCTGGGATCTTACCAGCTGCAAGAACTGTGCTAAGCTCTATTAACTTTAACATAAAGCAAATTTGCAAGAGCAAAGTCATACAGGAGCAGTTTCCTGTCTATGAATTTTTACTTGCTGACAATGTGATTGTTACCATCTTTTTTCTGCCCCCCACCCAGTTTCCTTATAAATGTTTTGTAACTTGATGCAAGTTTACTTATGTGATGGGCTGAACTATGTCAGTATAAATTTGTAATTTAAATATGTATTATGTCATTGTGATGTCATCACATTTGGGGTACTTAAGAGGGGAATCTTTCAAGAGGACCCTGCCCCCAGAGGAAGATCTAATGGTCAATGCACCAGGGCTTCCTCATGGTGTTATGTTTCACTAGTTAAATAAATCTCTGCTATTCAGCAAACCAGAGCTTTGAATGTAATTTTTTTACTCCGTGAAACAAGTGCTTGTGTTCAGTCCACTGTCTTGAGCTCAGTGAGCTGCAGCTTACTGCAATTTGCTATTTACCTGCTTTTCCATGAGAATGAGTGTGCTCTCTTCATTTTTTCCCCTGTGAAACCATGGTGCTGCTGGTCCTGTACTGCTTTTGTCCCCAGGTGCACCACAAACCTTTCCTTCTGTAGTGTCTCCATTATCTTCTGCAACACTGATGTGCAACTGATTGACTTGTAGTAGCTAGCATCCTTTCTATTGCTGCTTTTGTGCAGCAGGACCACATCAGCCCTTCTCCAGTCCTCTGGAACTTCTCCCATCTCCATAGAGGTGCTAAAAAGCATTGCCATAAAGGCAGCTGCCACTGTTCTCAGTTCATTTAGGACCCTTGGATGAATCCCATCCAGCCCCATTGCCTTACTCTCCTTTAAAGCTTCCAATCCCTTCTGGATCCTGTCCACCAAGAATGGACTTGTGCCCACTCTCCCTTCTTTCTGGTGCTTCCTGCAGCATGCTGGTCCACACCCCACCCTCTACTGTGAAGACTGAGCTGAGGCAAATCTTAAGTATTTCTGCTTTCTTGTGATCTTCCTCTGCACAGCCCCCCATGTCCTCCTGATGCTTGCTATCCCTGCACTCTTTTCCTCTTTTCCTCCACATACCTGAAGAATGTCTACCCTTCTTACAAAGGCTTTTGGGTCCATGGCCTTTATATAAACAAGCACAGTGGCTAGTTTACATACTGGGAAAAAAATCTATTTTTCCTGGAATTAGCTAGGGTCATGTTCTTCATATGCTTTTCTGGGATATGTGCATGTCATAATTATTCAATGTCTTGTTTATTGTTTATATATATATATATATATATTTTATTATGACGGTTATTTCTTGTTGTTATTGTAATGTACTAAGTTTCTAAAGACCAATGGTTGAACAGTAAAAATGTTAACTTGAAAGCATATTTCAGTGTTGAACATGTTTGCTTGCATGCTGTTACAAGTTAAAACATCAGTATCTTGGAGGCACTGGGCAGACCTTTCTTCACCTAGTAGGCATTGTCCCATGGATTTGGGTTCCACCAGGCTAAGGGGTAAAGAGCTGAAAAAATGATGAACAGATGAACATTTTTATAAGTTCACTGCTTGTTTATAACTTAGTGGTTTTTGATATTTTGACTGTCATATTTTCAGGATACTGTTTTTATGACCCCATATTACAATCAAAACAGGTAGAATTTTTTAAATCCTGTGCAAAAGGTGATTTCACAGAGTGACTACAAAAAGATGTTTTGGAGTGGTATTGTAAAATGACACCTGTTATGTTCAAGAGGTGTGGTGATAGAGAACTATGTTGAAAATTTGGGACCAAAATCTGCAAAAATCTCAAAGTTATGAGTAAGTACTGAAAACATTTAATGTTTCTTCAGAACTTCATTGTTTTTTGACATTTTGACCCCAGATTTTCAACATATTCTTTTTATGTCCCACGTTTTAATCAAGTTACTGTTTTTATGACCCCATGTTATGATCAAGACAGGTGGCATTTTTAAAATCCCTTCCAGAAGGTAATTTGCAGAGTGACTATGAAAACATGTTTATGGGGGGATTTGAAAAATGACACCTACCTTGTTCATGAGTTGGGCTCCTCAAAAGGAAATGTTGAAAATTTAGAGCAAACATGTTTTAAAAAATGATAAGTTCAAAGTAAAGGTTCAAAATGCATTAAAATGCCATTATATGAACTTACCTTGTTTTCAGCCAGTTTGCATCCAGTGTTGGAAGCAGCAAGACATTCGCAGGTGGAGAGGGGAGTTAGGTGCTGGACCAGACAGATAAGTGATGGATGCAGGGGGCTGAAGGGTAGTGGGTGCTGAGAAGGGGGTCTGAGTGGAAGTCGGGAGCCAGAGGGTCTGTGGTAGGATTGTGCAAGTAACGAATATCATTTCCTGAATACCATGAATAATGTGCTATTTGTTATTCAGATTCCAAATAACGAATAGTGCACTATTCATCCGGTATTCGGGAAAAGCACCCCCGACCATCCTACCTAGCCCAAATCCAGCAATGATTGAGAGAATCCTCCTTCCTCCACCCTCAGATAGCACCCAACCCCCTCCTCCCCTCAACCACATTTTCAGCCAAATATTCGGATGCATGGGCTCTGAATACCAAATACTCGGCTGGATATTCGAAAAAAAGGTATTTGCACAGCCCTAGTCTGTGGGGGGAGCAGAACATGGCATGGGACTGTTTTAATTTTTTCAGGTTAAAAAAGAAAAAGAAAGATGACAAGAGATGTTTTTTTTCTTTATTTCAGGAACCACACTGGTGATTGAGCACCCCAGTATTGGCTTGTTGCTTGGCAGCACATGTTGCTGGCAAGCTGGCATCATATTGTTTTTTGGAGGGTTATCCAGCACTAAAGGTAGGCACCCCAGTGTTAGAATCTGTGTGTGTGGGGGGGGGGCAGCAAATGTCTGGTCAGATGGGATGGAGGGATGCCAGCAGTGGGTCTAAGCATCTGTTGCTTGTTAAGAAAATTGAGTTGGGCAGGAGAGGGATCAGGGTTGAGCACCCACCACTGGTTATGTTATGCAAACTGGAGCAGGTGGGAGGGAGGGATACTGGCAGTGCAGTTGAGCACATGCTGCCAGTCATATTATGCAAAATGGATTGGATGGAATGTGGGGATGTTGGCAGAAGGGTTAAGGGATACTGGAGGCAGGGTTGGGCACCTGTGCTTCTGAAACCTGGGTCTGGTTGGGGGAAGGAGATATTGCTTTGCTGCCTGCTCATGGCAGTATGAGAGGATGCAGCCACACTGTGATAGGTAAGAAAAAGGAAAATGTGGTGCATTGAGTGCCTACTAAAGGTGCTGCCCAATCAATACCAAATCCAGATAAAAAAACTAAGGAAATGGATGCACACAATGTATAGGCACTGCAATGTTTTATTAGTTGGAAACATACATACAAACTACAGGGAAACACACCACACTGATAGGTTGCGCTACAGCCTCTCATATATTTCCTCCCATCAGCCAGCAAAGCAACATCAGCAGCAGGCTTGTCAGATCTGAGTGTGAAAATACACACCTCCTGCATGCTCAGCTGCATTGACTGCTTACAGCGCACACCTCCCTGACCCCTACTACAGTATGTCCAAGCAACCCCAATATGTTGGCTTAGCACATGCACACATGAAGCATGAAAAAGTGGAAAAATTGTTGGTAGTTCATCCATAAACAAAATACAAAAAAAAAAAGCAGATTGAAAAATGTTTTTATTAGATTGCCTTTTATGTTATTTTACTTTGTCTAACTTCCCTTGTGAGGGTACATTCCCTCTGCTCAATAGGGTACATCTCTATCAGTCGCCATATGCTGCTTATGGCAACTGATTGGGATTCACCCTTTTGGGCAGAGAGGATATACCCCGGTCAAGGAGGTTAGACAAAGTAAGCATATGTATCTTTTTTATTTATTTTATTTTTTATTTAAAATTTGATGACTGGGAAATGCACACTGAGCCAAGGTTCATTTTCAGGTGCTACCCTGGTTCAGTTTGTACAGAGAGTAGCAGTAGATAGAAAATACAGACAGTATGGACAACATCTTACAACAATAAAATACACAGAATCAGTAGTAAAAACAGTAAAGCAATTTCAGGTGGAGCAGGAGGAAGGAAGATGAGATCAGCTAGTTCTTAATGACTGGGATAGGTAGATGGGTATTGAGTATCTGTCTGAGCGCATCAGGATATGGCAAAATGATATCACCCAATTGTAGTCCAATCAGACAACAGACTTGCAAAGTCTTTCAACTTAAGGTTGGAGTTGCCAGCATCATGGCAGTCTATTTCCTCTGGATTTACTGAACCAGGATAAATCCCTGTCCTTAACAGTCTGAATATGCTTGCAATGTGGAGGCATATATTTTCTGGGGTTTTCAAGCCTGTGGCTTTACTGGTGTTGCCAGTAACAAGTTTTACTATCTGAATCCTTGCAGTATTTCTTATTTTTCATTTGTTTTCAACTCATCTGGGTTACTAGCCTCAGTATTTCAGGTACACGCCAAAAGATTTTCTCTGTTTTCAGGGAAAACAAGTTATTAGGTTTCTAGCTGTGTCTTTGTCTTTCTAGAAGTTTTTAGTTTGTCAAGGTAGTTAACCCATCCTTTTTCCCTTGTGCAAAGGAGTTAAGCAACTGAGAGTTATTCAGCCCTTCTATTCAAGACTACAGTGTTTCCACTTGAGAAGTCACCATGTTCTACAGAAAACACCTTATTATCGTCAGATACGTGCATGGACTGAGTCCTAGACCTGACATAGACCATAGGCTCTGGTTAAAGTTTTGTTTCCTTCCTTCCTTCCTTCCTTCCTTCCTTCCTTCCTTCCTTCCTTCCTTCCTTCCTTCCTTCCTTCCTTCCTTCCTCCTTCCTTCTTTCCTCCTTCCTTCCTTCCTCCCTCCTCCCTCCCTTCCTCCCTCTCACAAATATATGGTGGGCACCAAGGGACTTCATTCTATGCATTGTAACTCAGATTAATTTAGGGTCTCAGCATTGGTTATTTGATAAGTGCACACCATTGTGTGGTGCCATGCATGTGTAGCTCGGTTTCTTACAGTGTTAGCCTGCCTTGCTGCTTACACCTGCCTCCCCCAAGCTAGGAGTTACTTTTCAGTATTTGGCTCTTGAGAGGGTGTTACACAAATCATTTCTCTTTAACATGGGAACTGGGGTGGGCCATGCTACTGGGGATGCAATCCTGGTGGGGCAGCACTAATCACAAAAGAATGTCCTCTCCTTTAGCTAGGGTCAAGTAGTAGGTTTATTTCATGCATGAGATGGAAACCCAATGACATTTTGCCTGCTTGGGGGACTGCAGGTGCTAAAAGGTACAATGGGTACAAAGTCCTTTGCACTGTACACAAAGCTCAAGAAGGTCCCTGAAGTAGGGATCAAGCAAATGTCTCTTTATCCAACCCTCTTCTGGGTTCACAGCCAAGACAGAGCACATCTTCATAGGTTTTGAACACTTTGGGTTCACAAAGCAGATTTTTTCACACAGGCAGCAACTGATGCCCGTGCACAGAACACTTGTCAGAAACAGGAAAGCTGTTTGGGGACAGCTGGCGTCCTTAATTGCACACACATCACTTTTTTGTCAGAAACTGCACACTTTGAGATAGATTATATCCATCACTAAAAACATATTTTGTGACATGTACAACCCTTTGTACTACATGAGCCAGTCCCCGTTTTCCTGTTCAGAGAGGCTGGTATCCCATTTTCCAGTGATGGTGATCCACTCTGTCCACTACAGAAATGCTGCCAGTGAGGCACAACACAGCCTGTTATCTTGCAAACATCCTGTCAGACAAACTGGAGTTTGGTCCCTCCAAACACTTGTAGGCACTTCCATTGGGGCCATCCTGGAGGAGTCAGCTCTGGGCTGCAACACAAATCAAAAGTCCCTAACAGTTCAGGGGTATTTCCCATATTTTACTCATGGTTCCCATGACCAGATGTGTTATTAGTCCTTCACCCCACACTGGGGTATGCCACATGAGAAGGCTGGCACCACAGCTCAATGCTCAGCTACTCCAGGACTAAACTAGGGACCAAAATCAGGACAGGAGAGGGTTGGAAACCTTTCCTTCAGCTCCTTCTATCAGACTGGTGACTTTCCAGCTCAGCTCTCAGTGAGCAACTAACTTCAGCAGCAAATTTCCACTGTGGCTCATGATGCTGTGGGGCTGTTCTCACTTGGCAACTCTGTCCAGCCACTGATAGTGTTGTCACGGAATACCTGAAATTCTAATCATTTTCTGCACAGAGTGACTAAACCAAAATAAATCCATTGTACTACATAGGATTCTAGTACACTGCTAAACACTTTGAATACTCCACTGTAGAAACTGTAGAAACACTTTAGAAAACACTTCTAGTACACTTCCAGTAAACAGTCTAGTAAGGGGGAGGGACTGGGGTTATACATGCACTGCCACCAATTGCTCATGCTGGCACCCTGGCTAAAAAGATTTGTTTCAAACAGTTATGGTACCAGTACAGCCCCTGTCCCTCACAATGCTGCTCAAAAGAGTCTGGAAAGCATTTAAAGTTATTACATTTTCTTACTAACTTTCTGTTTCCATTCCATCATTTTCAAAGGGGATTCTTGATCTCATCCTACAGCAGAATCATGATTAGCCTGACCACCAATGGCAAGGTGACCTCCTCCTTGGTCAGGTAGCTAAACTTTCAATTTTAACAAGTCAGTATGAGATGAAGTCCCACTGCTTTCTCTATTTGTCTTGTATGGGAACTACTCTCTGGTTGCAATTTTTTATACTGTGATGGCCCATTGGAGACTCATAGGTGCTCAGTGGGGAGCTTGCCAAATTGGAGAAGGAAATGCCTCTCCTTGACAATAATGATAAGAACATTTGCTCCCATGCCATCCCAGCATCATGGCCCTAAGACCAAAGAGTGGTACTCTATGGAGAAAATATTCTGGAAGATCTGCTATTAGAATAAGTAATGTTGGTCTCACCAAAATCAAGTCCTCATTGTTGGTATAGAAAAGAGGTAGGCAGGTATGGAATATTTTGATGGTACACATAATATAGGGCAGGACACACAGCCTGTAACTCAGCTATCAGGAATAATGCTGTGCAAATGAAACAGGCTGCTAAAATGGTATGATGGAGTCTGTGATGCAGGGTAGGCACAACAAGTGCTTGGCCACATAACATGGGAATGGGAATGGGAAGTCATCCTCTTGCCATTACTGCCAAAACAGGAACTCTAGCATTAGTCGATAAGATCTGTAGTATCAAACAAAACAGAAATGGATGATGCTGATTTTATGGGGGATAGCTACCACCAAAACTGAGCTTATTATTTATTGATGGCAATATATTTTAATGATTCCTCCGCAGGTGTCCTGCAAAACAAATGATTCACGATTTCTCCCCTATTTCCAGCAGTCAATTTCTGTATCCATAATTGCTTTGGGGTCAAAAACTGACTGCATGGTTTTCTGAAGTGCCAGAGGAGGTTGTGCGTATTCCTTTTCAGGAAGGTGACTTGCTCTATAGGTAGTGGCCCTTAGCAGCACTCTCTTGCCTATCACAATGCTTTCAGAAGCTCTTAACACTCAGAATTCACACTGGAATAAGGGTAGCTTAAGTAATAGATGGCAGATTCTGCCATGGCTGGCCACATTGCAGTCTTTGTTTTCCAAAAGTGCAGTGGATCCTCACTGACACAGTAAACTAGCTCATCCATTAAGTTCTTCTGCAACATGGTGGATTAATGATGCAGCCTCTGTCATTAACAGCTATCTGTACAAGATCCAGGACTGGATGAGTGCCAGCTGGCTGAGGTTGAATCCGGATAAAACTGAGATGCTGGTGGTGGACCCTGGCCATAAGGAGGTGGGTCTGTTGACTGGTCAGCCCTCTGGACTTTGGCTTAGGGGTGTCCAGCTTGTGACCTCAGACTGGGGATTATTTTTGATGATGGTCTGACCCAGAAATCTCAGGTGTTGGCCATCGTCAAGTCCTCATTTTACCACGTGAGGAATATCACCCAGATGAAGCACCTGGCTCCTCCAGACCTTCCGATGTTGGTCCATGCCTTTGTAACCTCCCACCTCGACTACTACAATGCCCTCTACCTAGGGTTACCAGGGTTGAAATACATCGCTTGCAGCTGGTGCAGACAGAATGCGGCAGACAAGCTTTTGATTGGCACTTCTAGGGCCAGTCATATTATGCTTGTGCTGTGTGGACTGCACTGGCTGCCAGTGCAGTGGTGGATCACCTTCAAGGTTGGTTTGCTGACCTATAAAGCCCTACATGAATGGGGACCTCAATATCTGCAAAGATCTCCTTTCTCCCTACTGCCCCTCCCGTCCACTCCAATCCACCGATGAGGGATTGCTAGAGATTCCCAGGGTGCATTTGAAGACATCTGGGGCCCGTTCTTTTGCTTATGTGGCCCCTACCCTGTGGAATTCTCTACCTCATCATATAAGAGAGTGCCTGACTGTCACAAGTTTTAAGACAGCACTAAAGACATATTTGTTTAGCTTGGCCTTTCCTGAAGAAGTTAGCTGATAGGCCTACCAGTTACAGTGAACTTGATTTATATGGATTTTTAAAGTTTATGTTCTGGATTTTAAATAGTGTGTTTATGTTGTTATGAGTGCTTTTGTGCAGCACATTGATTTTGAAAGGTGCTATATAAATAAAGGTTTGATTGATTTGATTGATTGATACATTGGTGTGCACCCTGCTGGACAGGTGTGAGCCTCACTGCACCAGGCTGGCAATATGGAAGGATTGCACAGTACTATGTTACTACACTTCCAAAACAGAACTAGACAGATTCCTGAGGGAGCATAGCATTAAGGGTTGCACAGCATCAGTAGGATAACATTCAAGCTGTTAAGCTTTGATGTGAGTCTGTACTGAAATTATGTATTTTCTCTTCTGTGAGGAAAGAAGGGGAGACAAAATGCATTCTCAGTACCCTCGTTATTATAATACTATGTTAACATAAGAACAAATTTCTGTTTACCTTCAGGAACCTGAGTTGCTTTATCATGCTGACCTGGTCTGTCTTGTGGGGTCTCCAGCTTCTCTCTGTTCTTTCGTCTTTTACTGAATGTGACCTTTCCTTGCATATGTCTGAATTTGTGCAGGTAAATTTATGTAAGCAGACTGTGTGTCTGCAAGTACATTTCATTGCTAGTGGCTCAATAAGTTGTACTGAGGTCTGAAGATCAGACATTTATAGTTTCTTGTCACACACCTGGAACTTGGGCTATTACCCAATACTGACACTGTACTATCACAGTGGAGGGCACTGCACTCTTAAGGTGCTTCCTTTGAATGAGACATTACATTTTCGTCCCTTTCACCCTTTTACTTTTACTAGTTCCTTTTGCCATAACAGGGTGTAAATTCTATATTCTTCTGTTTTTATTGTATTTTATACTATGCATTGTAATGTGATGTGTAATGTGTTTTTTTTTATATTGCTGTATCTCAATTTTCCCCAGTCATGGTGAAAATGGGTCATTTGACCCAATTTGCCTTCCAAGTAAAATAAATAAATAAATAAATAAATAAATAAATAAATAAAAATCTCTGGTGGTTGTCCAGGTGAACATTAAAGATCCCATGGCACTTATCGTAAAAGAAAAGCATTTTCCCTGGCATCCTGGCCAACATTCCCCCAACACAATAAACAGGCTAACGAAGGTCTCTCCTTCATGGATGCACCTGGAAATAAGCTGTCACAGATCAATGTACCTTTCCTTGTCATACCAATAAATATTGTAGTTACATTAAGGTAAACAGGCCACCTGCCTGCAAGTAAATTCATACAAGCAGGCTGCTTGTCTGCAGCTTTTCTCCAGTTGAATGGGCTGTGCAGGGAAAATCCTGACATATTACTGAATAATGGGATGGCAACAGAGCTGGCAGAATTGCTAAAGACCACATTTGTGGAATTCCAATGGAATGCCACGAAATTACACACAATTATGCTGAACTGCATCTGAATTTTGCAATATTTTGTAAATGCATTTATTTGGTCAACACTGGGCTGTTTGTTAAGCTTGAGACTTAACCTTTGGACCTAAGCTTTGGCAGAACTACTTGCTGATAGTTGCCCCAAATACCTGCCAAATATCAGGAAATTTAAATGAAGCATTGTGAAGATATAGGGACTCTGTCATTTGATTTTGGGGGAAATGCCATAAAAAATTCATCCATTTATAGCTCATCCACCTTTGGAGCGAGATATCTGAAACTAAGCATGCACATAGGGGATTGTGTATGAGCAATCATACACAACGAGGCAGTTGTACGATCGAGAGGTTTCTGTGGTAACTGGAGACCTTAAGAGCAAAGCTCAAGAGGTCTGTTACCATGGAAACCTCAAGATTGTTCAGCTGCCTTGTTTGTGTATGGTTGCTTATACACAATCTTGTATAGTGTATGGGCAACCATAGGTGGCACTCTTTTATCCCCCAAACAGATCCTCAGTAAAGAAAAAGTCTTACTTAGGCAGCAGTTCCGACACGCTGCTTACTTCCTCACCACCGTGGCTGCTCAAATGCACATGCGTGCTCTCATTCGATGTCGCAGTGCTTTATTATTGACCTACTCGGTGCAACACAACAACATCGTGACACACCGAGTGCAGCACAACAACGCTGTTCCAGGCATAGATTTCCATGCAGAACAGCATTCCACCATACACTATAGACTTTTATTGAAGGTACAAGGGTTCAGAATTTCCCACTGTAATTTAATGAAAACTTTCTAAAAATGTGCATGTTTGTAACTGACCTGCCATTTGTCATGCATATCCAATGTCAGTGTATCCTGGTAGCTAAGCAAACTGAAAAACAATTAGTTTAGTAGTTTGTTCCTGGGAGACTATTTTTCTGTCTCCCCCTTTTCTCTCTGAAAGGAAAACTACAACCTCATATCTTGTAAGTTTTATTTGTTTCCATGTAAACAGATAACTCTTTTCATGTAGCTGTTAGAGATATACTGTATGTGATTGCTTTGGTTTATTTTCACTGTTCATACTAGTTCCGATAACTATGCGGGCGGGGGGTGATCTCCATTCCTTGTTGAATCTCATTGTCCCTCACAGCTGCATTAGAGTATGAGAAAATGATGCATCAGCACCTTTTAGACTCCATAGTATGCCTGTCTGCTTAATTACAGATCAACAAAACAAGCTGCAGCAATGTGTGAAATACTATATTTACCTTCACTTAGCTTTGCAAACTGTCTGAGTTATAATGCATAGTTTTTCCCTTTAAACTGCATTCAGTTTCTGTGTTTCCAGAGAGTTTTTTCAGGATATTTGTTCATTCAGCCTAAAGATACATGGTATAAATGGGCACTGTGATAGCATGTTCTCATATGCTAATGTAGCCCTCATGGACAATGAGATTTCCATAACCAGAAAATGGAGGCCTCCGGGATAGTTACAGGAAACCAGTGTGAACAGCAAAAACAAACTAAAGTAAACATATATACCCCTAACAGCAAACAAAAAGATCTGCCTATTGACATGGAAACAAACTTTACAAGATATGAGGGTGCAGTTTTGCTTTAACCAACCAGATAGTCTCAGTGGAACTGCTGGTCCCCCTGATATTCTCCTTGTTCTTCACAATTACGTATTCTCTTAAGAGTCACAAATTCATTTTTCTATCAGACCTACCCCACTGGAATAGCCAGAATTCCTTCTTCTTGGTGCCCCATGCACTTCCTTTCCCCCATCACATCTTTCTGAGTACCTTTAAGTCCTAGACTTGCAAGTACAGCAGGCTTTCAGGATAATCAGTTTTACTGGGTAGGATTATTATGTATGACTTGCATGTGAGTTGAAATGAATGATCTTCACCACTTCCTTGCTCCAACTGGGTTCTGTTAAGGCAGTACATAATTTAAATTCTACCGGCAGAATTCTCACAAACTGTGATAGTCACTTCCAAAACATTTCACAAAAACTGAGAACATTTTCACAAAATAACACCTTAAATTGTGGAATTTTGGCATGTATTGCAGAATGTTTCTGGGGGTAGGGAGGTAGAAACAAGTTCATTCTCATACAAAAGAGTCCTGAAAGGACTTACAAATCTGAAAGTGGATAAAGCAATGGGACCAGACAGAGTACACCCCAAGGGTGCTGTGAAAGCTCAGGGAGGTACTGGATGCACCTCTGACAGCCCTGTTGAACAATTCACTGGACATAGGAGTGGTTCCTGAGCACTAGAGGAGGGTGGATGTCATCCCGTTGTAACTAGAAATATGTCATCTACAGGAGTACCATGAAAACAAGGCACTAGTGGTCTTATGGTAAAGAAAATTTGCTTGTCAAATGATTGCCTGTATAAATAAAAATGTTTTTACTACTACTACTACTATAAAAGCAGCAACAGCGAAGAGGCTGGCAATTTTAGGTCAATCAGTCTGACGACAGTGGTGGGACTTACTGGAGATTCTTTTAAAGAAAAGGCTACTGGAGTGACTTGAATCCAGTGGGTTACAAGACATGAGACAGCACAGATTCATGGGAGGAAGTAACGTCAGGCAAACCTGATCACATTTTTTAATTGGGTGACCAGAGAAATAGACCAGGGTGGAGCATGGAATGTGAGCGACTTAGCAAGGTGCTACCACATAGGAGACTCATAAGGAAACTGATCAGTTTGAGGTGGGTCCCAAGGTGGTAAACTGGGTGCAAAATTGGTTGTCAGACAGGTGACAGAGAGTGAGGGTAAATCTCATTCAACCTGAGGAGGGGAGAGTGACCAGTGGGGTACCTCAGGGCTCAGTACTAGGATCAGTCCTCTTTAATATCTTTATAAGAGACATTGCAGAAGAGCTGGAAAGGAAGGTATGCCTCTTTGCAAATGGCACCAAAATCTGTTATGTGGTAGACACTCTGGAGGTGGTGGAGAGAATATGTATAGACTTTGAAAACTTGAGGATTGATCAAGGGTATGGCAGCTGGGTTTCAATGTGAAAAAATGCAAAATCATGCACCTAGGGCACAGAAACAAAGAGTCAGAGTATAACATGGGGGATAGAGGTATTGACGGTCACTTAACAGGAAAGGGACCTTCAAGTTATCATATCTGATGACCTCAAAGTGGCAAGACAATGCGGTAAGGCAAAGGGTAGGACCAATTGGATGCTGGGGTACATAGAGAGGGATATCACCAGGAGAAGGAGAAAAGTGTTATTGCCACTGGATAGACTGTTAGTGAGACCCTACCTGGAGTACTGTGTATGGCTATGAAGACCACAATTCAGGAAGGATATAGACAGGGTGGAGGCTGTCCAGAGGAGGTCAACTAAAATGGTGCTGGGGCTGCATCAAAAGCCCTATGTAGAGAGATTGCAGGATCTCAATATGTACACCCTAGAAGAGAAGAGGGAGAGGAAGGAAATGACAGAGACATGCAAATACATTGCATGGGGTGAATAGGGTACAGGAAGGGAGTATTTTTAGAGGGCAAGGTGCACAAGAACAAGGGGCATGCAGTGAAGCTGTAAGAGGGATATTTAGGAGGAATGTGAGAAAGTACTTCCTCACTAAAAGCATGGATGCCTGGAACTGTCTTCCAGTGGAGCTGATGGGGGCTAAAATAGTGGTGAGCTTCAAGCATCTATGTGATAGGCACAAAAAATATTGGTAGGATGGTGGAGGGTTGGAGGATAGCCAGAAATCAGGTAGGGTCTGTGGTGACAGTATAGGCAGGGAAAAATGGGCAGACTGGGTGGACCAAATGGTCCTTATTGACCAACAATTGTATGTATCTATGGAATAATGTTGTGTTTTGTGTAAACTAACTGCTTATTTTTTCATACTTTCTTTTTATTCAGAGAGAAAATGTATTACATTAAAGATACAAAAATGTCAGAATCCATCTCGATATAATATAATATAGTACAAAAGAAAAACCAAAAGGCATAAAAATACTTTGTATTTTTTTTTTTGGGGGGGAGTAAAAGAACATTTCATCATTATTTTCAATAACTGCTAAGAGCATCTATAAATTTTCAAATATTTAATTAATACTGTTTCCACTTCTCCAAGCTAATTTACTTCCCTTTAAAAGAATTAATAAACAGAATATCCATATGGTGAAAAAAAAATAAAGACAATGGAGTGGGGAAAAACAACGTCCATCCTTCAAACATAAGTACCACAAAGAATAAATTAATGTAGATACTGGAATATACTGAGTATCATTCTCTGGATCTTCTTCCTCAGAAAAATCAAAGTCTAATTCAGTTGGCAAAGCAATATTTTTATCGTCAAAAGCTTTAGCAGCATCAACATCCTCGAAGACGTAATCCTTATTTTGAAAGCAAACCTTTAATCTTGCAGGGGCTTGCAATGCTGCAGTAACCCCTGGCTGCTGAAATTCTGATTTCAAATTCAAAAAATGTTTCCTTCGCCTTTGGGTTGTTAAACAAAAGTCAGGATACAGATGAATCTTCTGAACCTCATATATATAAATCCCTTCTTAATCTGGGCAGCTTGCAACAATTTATTTCTCTGATCTAGAGACAGAAAAGTACAAATAACATATCTAGGTAAGAACTCCCTTGTATCTTGTTTTGGCTTTGACTGTGGCCTAAATATTGAATCCAATAGGACTTTTTGATCCTGAGAGAAAGCCAACTCTTGCATTTTCTCAACTTCAGTTTTCAGTTCAGAAACAGGGATATCTACTGTAAGACCAATTAACCTGAGATTTTTCCTTAGCTGAATATTTTCTATTTTTTCCAGTCTTGACATTGTGTTTACTTGCTCATGGAGTGAGGTGTTTATAGCCCCCTCCACTGTTAAAACACTTGAAGCAAACTGCTCTGCCGTCTTTTCAACTGTATCCACTCACTTTTCAATTTTATCCATTTTTTCTTCTTCTATAGATCCACAACGTTGAACTATTTCTTGCAAAGATGTTTGTACTTTGCCAAAGGATTTCTTAGTCTCCCCTTGAAACTCCAGTAACAATGCTTGCAGAGAAGCCAATGTTGGCTTCTGTGGATTTTTCGCCTTAGCGCCTTCCGGGCGCAACACAGCCAGCGAAGACATCTCTCCGATTGGGAGCTGCACACTTGCAGCCCCTCGAGGTTGAGCGGCCTTCCCAGTGGTTGTTTTCAGGGAAATGAATTTCTCCATCAAGTTTCGAGCTTCACTGCCTCCTTCGACCAAGACACACTTCTTTCATCGAAAATTAAAAGCCTTCCAGCCAAAAATATTATGAAGACAGCGATTGAAGCAGTTTTTGCAGCGGTTATAGTGGAGCAAATGGAAAAGCTTAAGCACACATCCAGCTCCATCTAGCACCCCCCCTCACTTATTTTTCTTTTATCTGTTATGTGAAACTGGTGAAACTCTCGGAGCATAATTAGTAAGTGGAGACACTGGTATGATGGGAAGGAGAAACTGAATAACTGAGGTGACATTGCTGCAACTGACATGGGTGTAACTGGGAGTAAGTACTGGTGCAGCTGTGAGGAGACACTGATATAATAGGCTACACAGTACAATTCAAATTAAACTGTTCCTCCAACGAGTTGCTGTACCATTTCTGACTAAGTTGTTTAAGTGTTGCTAGATACAGTACAAAACCCTGCACACACTGTTTCTTAAGAGTTAAAAACTCAGTTTTGCATTGCATTGTGACTGGACTGCAGATGCATTCCAACTAAGTTGCAGAAATACTTTACAATCATTGTTCTTGAGCTGATTAAGCACTGAAAAACAATGCAATATGAATTGCCAATGCAATGCCAACAGTAAAACACAATTCCAAACCAACTCACTGGTGGGACAGTTTAATGCAACATGTACTGTAGCTATGTCAATACACTTGTGTAACTGAAATGAGTAGGCCTCACTAATACAAGTGGTGCTCGGATATCTGCTGGGGTCGAATACCAATGGATACCACTATTTTAAATGGATGTTGGATGCCATCAGATGTGAAAGGCATCTGATGATGGAACCCATCTCCTCAGATCCCAAAAAATGGATCTGATTAGAGGCATAGGATCCAACTGGGTCCAATGGATCTACTGGTTGGGTCAGGAATCCGATGGTAATATCACAAATATCCAAGGTTTGGATCCAAAGATCTGACCCTCATATCAAGATATCTGACTTCATCTGAACTTGGATCCCCAAAATCCAACCGGGGATCCAACATACAGGCTTGGTCACACATTCTGTTCCCTGCCACCACCAAATATTTGGGATTCTGTAAGGTAACCCGATCCCCTCCTCCACCTTCCCAGCATAGTATTCGAGACAGAAACCATTTCACCACCCTCTTGTACCTTGCAACTCAAATAAACTTTAATTATAAAACTACTTCAGAGTGTTTTCTTGTGTTTCATAGTTTGGCAATAGGTCAACATCATGTCAGACTGGCCAGTGAGGTGTCTTTAATTTCTTTCTTGAATCCATCCCTGGCCAGTCACATCTTGACACTCAGGGATAACCAGGATCCTCTGAGATGGGTCTGTGGAGGACAAAGAAGAAGAAATGTGGCAGGGAGGCATGAATACCCCTGCCTAGTTTACTATCAGCTGCTGTGATAGATTGGGCCAGTGTAAGTTGTATCGGGGGTAGATGGACAGGGTGGGTGCACTTGGAGTATGGATGGATGCTTGTTGTTGGGGATAGGATCATATTTCGGCTGCATGGCTGGTGCCTGTGGGATGCATTCAAGAAGGAAATTTAAATCACTGCTGCAGACAATCAAACACTAACTAGATAGATAGATAGACAGATAGATAGATAGTTATTTTAATTATCAAACACCCAATTCCTTGGACTCTGAGCACTGTACAATAAAACCATAATACAAAACACAATTTTTTAAACAACAAAAAACACACATATAATAATAAAATCATTTTAAATACAGACTCCCAACTAGCTTGAGATAGCAGCACAGCAAACAGGGAGAGGACTCCAGTAGCAGGTGCAGCAGTGTTAAGAATGTAGGTGGGGCCTACCAATGGGCAATTTGTCACATTTAGTGTTTACTGAGTGTGTGTGTGGGGGAGGTTTACTGTCAAATACACAGTCTGAGTCAGACGAAGAATAGGAATTTCAAATTCCACTTCTGATGCATTAGCTATCGTTATAATGGAATCTGAGTCGGAACTAAAAGTTCATGTATATAGTATATCCAAAGCATAACTGAATCAGAAGATTTTTATCGGTCAGTGGCAAACAGTGGCCAAATGTTTGCATATGCAGTATCTGGCGTAGAAAGTCAACCAGCAAACAGAACTTTTTTAAGCAATAACACAATGCACTGTGGGGAAACAGGTATACTATATTGTATTTGATATGGTTATTTGGAGAAGACGCACCACATGGAGAAACATCACGAGAGTATGGGACAGCAGCAGCAGAGCAGCTAGCAGTTTGTTATGAATCTGTTCTTTGAAACAGCAACAACCCATGGAGGAGAAAGCACAGAATGATGGACTAGCAGCAGTAGCAGAGTTATTAACAGTTTGTCCTGATTTTGTTCTTTGTGGGCAGCAACTCGCCATTGTGGAGGATGAACCAGGAAGACAGACCAGTTGCAGAGTAGTTAGAGAAGAGCAGAAAGGGAGATAACAGATACATGAAAAGCAACAATGTCCATCAATTTAATTTTTTTATTTTTGGGGGGCACAAGGGGCCAACTGGGGTTATACAGCATGTGCTGATTCATGGCCAATAGAGAAGAACATAAAGGGAGATTACAATACAAGACAAGACACAGTGTCCATCCAATATTTTCTTTGGGGGGGGGCTGGCACAAGGGGACACCCGGGGTTATGCTGCAACTGCTGTTTTATAGTTAGTAAAGAAGAGCAAAAAGGGATATAACAGATACAGGACAAGCAGCAGTGTCTGCCACTTATTTTTAGGTATTTTATTTTTATTAGAGGGTTCTTTGGTGCAGCAGCAGCACCAGTTGAGGTGGAGGCACAGGTGGATAGACTCGCAGCAGTAGCAGAGTGGCTAACAGTTCTTTCTAGTATTGTTATTTGGCGTAGCAGCAACACCAATTGTGGTGGAGGCACAGTTGGGGGGACCAACAGCAGCAGTAGCAGCAGCAGCAAAGTGGCTAGTGGTTCTCACGTGTGTTGTTCTTTGGTGCAGCAGCAACACCCACTGTAGCAGAGGCACAGGTGGATGGACCAGCAGCAACAGCTGCAGAGTGGCTAGCAGTCCTTTCTTGTATGTTCTTTGTTGCAGCAAGACCAGTTGTGGTGGAGACACAGGCAGGTGGATCATCAGCAGCAGCAGAGTGGCTAGCAGTTCTTTCTTGTGTTGTTCTTTGGTACAGCAGCAAAACCAGTTGTGGTGGAGGCAGAGGTGGATGGACCAGCAGCAGAGTGGCTATAGTTCTTTCTTGTGTTATTCTTTGGTGCAGCAGCAAGACCTATTGTAGCAGAGGCACAGGTAGATGGGATAGCAGCAGCATAGCAGTTAGCCATCTAATCTTGTTCGGAGAACAATAACATGGCCGCATCAGCAGCATCATCAGTAGTGAGATAGGCCTTCAAAGAGAGAGCAGCAGAACAAAGAATTGTTTTACAAACACACACATAAATAAATGTACCCACCCTCCTACCCTTCCCCTTCACTCATCAAAACTGTGCTACAGTCCAGGACCCAAACACGGACTCATGACCTCACCCATGGAAAAAAGGAAAAAACAAAGTTGTATAAATCCTATTACTTACCTTCGCACTTGTGATGGCCATGTGGTAAACAAGGCATACAGGAGACAATCAAGGCAGCATCAGCAGCATCATCAGGAATGAGACAGGCCTGCAAAGAGAGTGAACCACAAAAAACAATTGTTTACAAACACACATGAATAAAAAACAATAGCACACAACACTGATGTGGTGGTATTATGCTACACATACTCCACATGAGCATTAACTTACCATCACCATGTATGCAGACTTCTGCTCAGCATGTGCTGTCAAAATTGAATATGCTGCATACTGGCAACATGCTATATCATTTTACATGTCATTAATTTCCCATCTGTGGTGCTCCCCCCTTCTGCTCAGATCGCACCTGCACTATCTTACTTAACACACATTTCACTTATTTTCTCACCACCAGCAATGAACGTGTGGCATACACATGGACAATGGCAGGTCCACACATGGAGCAAGTCAGCATTTGCCCTTATTAGCAGCTGACATTTGTAACTGGCTGCAGTATTCTGGTTGTTGGCTTTCAGAAACTCCCACCAGTTGTAACTTCCGGTGATGTCACCACCTAGCATGTAGCACTGAGCGCGGAGCTCCAAGAAAGATTCATCTTCAAAGTCTAGTTCACCAGATAACTAACAGCCAAAAGTGCATGGAGATGTTGCTTTAGCATGGATGGTAGTAGAAAACACAAAAAGCAAGCCATTGTGATGGATTCAAGATCCCAGGAACATGAGACAAGCCAGAGCCACTCCTTGCTGGCAACCAGCATGGCCTCTTCTCTGAACAATTCTAGCAGCATGGAGGGCAGGAAGGTGACAAACGCTCAACTTCTGGTGGAGATGAAGGACTTTTGGACTGAAATCTCCTTGGCACTACAGACCATGAAGAATGAAGTTGGAAAATTTGAAAAATGGAGCACACTGTTATGCAGACTCCTCACGGACCTCTCTAATGGGTCCAATATCATCGTCGACATTCTCATGGCCTTAGATAAAAAGCAAACCTAATTGGAAGAAAAATGTAATGATCTGGAGGGCCATAGTCAATGAAAAAATATTTGTCTTTATGGACTACCTGAAGGCATGGAGGGCCCACAGATTACACCCGTTATACAAAAACTGCCCGCTGACTAGTGATGGGTGAAGTGGCCCCAATTCGCTCTGTGAAGTGATTCGCGGAGTGAAGATGAATTTGCAGAGTGCTCCGCAATGCGAAGTGGAGTACTTCACATTATAATGGGTAATGCAAAGTCCATTGAAAACAATTACTTCGAGTTACGCCGCCTTCCACTTCACCTCACTTCGCCCTGTTTTTAAGCTCCAAAGGCAAATTTTGCAGTGATTCATGGGATTTCAGGTCACATGGGCTCTAGTTTGTTCTGCACAGCCTCAGTTTGGGGTAGTGTGTCTAGGAAGCTGTAGGAGACAATCTGCTCTGAGAGCCTCTGCGATTCAAACCTTTAAAAGCTGTTAAAGCCTTTTGAGTCATTTTTTGCTGAAACTTTAGTTCATCGATTATAGGAAACTCTCCTGTGCTCATATCATTGAGCGTTTATTGTTTGTGTATGGATTTTGAATGTTAATGTACAACATTCAGTCTGTGTACTGAGAGACAGTGGAAGTGTGCTTTGGGGGAAGGGTGTATCTGTGGTGTAGGTAGATTAACTTGGAGAAAAAGACAGTGCTTTCTGTTTTGGTGATATTTTTCTTGTTTGACTGTGTTAATGTAAACACAGTAATATTTTCAATATTTCTTGCCATTTTTTTCTGATTGTTGTGGTGCAGCAGTGCATAATTTTAGTTTGTTTAAAATATGTGGTTATATTACTGAAGTTTTCAATTTGCTATGCATTACTTAGTGTGTGTGAGAGTATGTGTGTGACGCGTGTCATCAAATCAGACACCTTTTATTGTGCTACATAATAATTTCAGCAATGCGAAGCTGCTATCCACTGCAGTTGTGTGATTTTTGTACTTCTTCATGGTATCTTTACTGGTACTAGTACTAGTGACTGTTATTGCAGCAATACAGTACACTGCCCCTCCCCCGCGTGGCCCACCCCAACCGGTAAAGGTATTCTTTTCCAGATTTGAATTTCTGATGGTGAGCACTGGTTAGGTGTTGTGCCTTTGTGTCTGCATCTCTTCAGTCCACAGTGCAGTCTTAATCTGTCTATGCATTTGCATCTCTTTAGGGCCCAATCTCCATCTGTAACTTAAGTCACAGTTGTTTCTTTGGCTTCCCTTCAGAGTACTGAACAGGTGTGGTGCTTAATTCTGCATCATCATTGTACTCATTAATATGTGTTTTTAAGTCAGGACCATCATCAAGAGTCACTCGTGATACAAATCACATTCTTCATCATCACAGTCACAAATGCAGTCACAAATCACAATTCAAGATCATCCATGTTACGAATCACAAGAATATTTTTTTTTCTAGTTACTTGGATGTATTGTAAGCCTGTTTTGTAGTATCTCTCCAGGCTTCACCACCCCACTATTGTACTCATTCATATGTGTTTTTAAGTCTGGGAGTTTTAAGCTACAGCTCATCAGTGAAGTACAGCCGTAGGCAGTAAGCATTCACATTTCTTCATCATCAAGGTCACAAATCACGATTCACGATCATTCACGGTACAAATCACAACATTAATTTTTTTTCTAGTTTCTTGGATGTATTGTAAGCCTATTTTGTAGTATCTCTCCAGGCTTCACCACCCCACCATTGTACTCATTGATACATGTTTTTAAGTCTGGGAGTTTTAAGCTACAGCTCATTGGGGCCAGGGGAAGTACAGCCATAGGCATTCACGTTTCTTCATCATCACAGTCACAAATGCAGTCACAAATCACAATTTACGATCACGTCATGAATCACAACATATATTTTTTTTAATAGTTACTTGGATAAATTGTAAGCCTGCTGGTCACGGTGCTGAACAGGGATGGGATCCACACCTGGGCCCGTGGGAACAGGCACATCCTGCTCCAGAAGACCTGGTGCTGGATTTGGTGGTGGTGGTGGTTCAACTGCCTCACAGTCAGGACAGGAGGCAGTGCTGGTCCTGCATCGGGGGGGCACTCACAAGTTTTGAGTGGTCCAACAGGAATGGGCACCCATGCCCTCCACACATGCACACGGTACGATGCTTGCCACTACCATGCTCTCCCATAGCTGCCCCATCCCAGACATTTCCTCACCCTGGTCCATCTCTCCTACTGAGCTCCCTCAGTCTGAGCAATCACTACTCACACTGTCACACAACAAACACACACAGTCACACAGACACAGACAAACAACTAACTACTTATAAAGGTAAGAAAAAAAAAAATTACAGAAAGAACAAATTAAGTGAAAAAGAGTCCAGAAAAGACAAAAAAATTTAGTTTTTAAAAAAGCTGTTGGGTCTGAATCAAAGTTTAAATCTCCTCCTCGCTCTGATCTAAAAGTATCAGCAGTCGCAAAACACACTACTCTCTCTCCTTCTGCATAGGAGAAAGTAAAAGTGTCTGCCTGTATGACTCACTTTCTTCCTGCCTAGCTAAAGAGCATGTGACTTACAGTACTGTAAGCCATGTGATGTGTGGGGGGGGGCTGCCAAATCTGAAACACCAAGTGGATCACTTGGAATCATAATGAGGAACGCGAAGTCCATTAAAAACAATGACTTTGCCTTACTTCTCATTGCCATTCCGCCTTAACGCAAAGTGGTAATGACAAGGTGGAGTGAGCACTTTGCAATGCCCACTCCGCGTAGTGGAGTGGCAACGCGAAGTGCCCACTTCGCATTCACTTTGCTGGAGGAATTTAAATTTGCTGCATCGCTACCGCTGACACTTTAGACCTGCCTGCAACTTTAGAACGTCATCTTGAGCGAGGGCTTTGGACATGAATCCAGCCCCCTGGAGCTCAGCCATGATCTACTGTCATGCGATGTTTAAGTTATTCAACCAAGGAGACTGTACTGACTATGGTGTGAAAGAAAAAAGTCATAACTTGGCAGGATCATTGCTTATTATTTGATCATGATTACATTACCGTAGTACAAGGTAAAAGAAGGGCTCTAGCACTGTATCTGCAAGCCCACCAAGAAGCAGGACATTGTTTTTAGACACCTTACCCCACAATGCTCAGAGTACATTTTCCAGAGGGAGTGGTCTTGTACTAATCTATCAAAGAGGCTCAGAAAATTTTCCAAAAATGGGGGATACTGGTCCCATTGCCTCCTCAAGCTGAACCATCTTCTAGAAATAGACAGACTGCTAATGATCTGGTACTACCCTCTCAGCCCTACCCAGCAATTGTGAAGCAGGAATCCTCAACTCTCCAGGCCAAGAGACAGGCTTCTGAGACCCTCCAATCTATCAAGAATCTTCTTCAACACTTCCAGTGCACCCCAAACGAAAGCTGCGATGACTTTTGGACACCCAAGAACTGCACTATATCACTGGGACAGTTTGGGTCTTAGCAGGCTGTCCTGAACTGCTCTGGCTTCATCTTGCCTTTCTTTTTGCTGGATGACCAGTCAGCAGTTTTTCCTGCTTGGACTGAAATAGAATTTTGGGGATCACCCCGTGACTATTGGTGGGGTGAGAACATGGCAGTGTTTTAGTGGAAAGGGTTAGGCTTGCCCTTTACTGTACGAGGGGGTGGGGACAACAGCAAGCCTCAAATTAAGGGCAAAAAATAGCATGAATGGGAAAACAGAGAAAGATTAAGGTAATCTTTAACACACAGTGTTTGACAACATGAGCTGGTGGTTGGCTTGGGGGGATGGGGGTCTGGGGTCTGCGGAGGCCGATTTCCCATGCTCACAGTTGTGGTACTAACCTAAAAATGGCACTGTAGCTGATATACTTTGATTGTGCTGGCGACTGTGAAGAGCAAACTCAATAGTGCTTAAGAGCTGTTTTTCTGTGGCTCTTGATTCAGCACCTCTGACTATCCTGCTAAGCTTCCTAGATTCTTCTTATTTCCTGACACAGCTGCAGTTATAAACTGCTGATTGTCTGCCGACTGCCTGGAGCCCTCGAGAGGGGATTAGCTGGGATGGTCCATAGTGGTGGTGTCCACTTTAAAAAAAAGGGCCTTTAGTCATATAACTGGCATGGGAGTTTTGTGTACTCTTAATTGGCAAATGACATCAAAACACTAACAAACTACTGTTTAGGAGATGTTATAATATAACCTTTAGCTTGGCACTTTGGGTCACTCTATTATCTCCTTTAGTTTACATACGTGCTTTGAACCAGCTGATGCAATACGATTGGGTCCGTCTGCCAGTTGCCTGGGAGCCTCACGAGTAGGGGTTTCGTGGGAAAGCTCACAGTGACAGTCTTAATTTTTCATTGGGGCCCAGTTTCTTTCCCTAGCAGTCTTTTGGCATTTGTCATCTAAACCACCAGACTACTAAAAGATCCCATGCTTTTGTATACCTATGCAGTGGGGTTTGGTTTATCACTGGCCTGGGGAGCCCTGTCAGTCCCTCCTTGCCCCTGACCAACTGCTCTAGCCATCATACTGGCATTCTGGGTTTATTCATCCTTTTCTTTAGCTCGTATTATGAGATGTTTAGCTTGTATTATGAAATGTTTTAAAAAAAAATATATATATACATAAATATTAGCCTGTTAGTTGTCTAAGGCAGCTCATTAGTCTGTATTATTCCTAATTGGGGATAACAGCTCCTGACTCCCCCACCCATTTGTAAACTGCTCCTCTGTCATTTTCCTCTCTTACTGGGTTATTAAATACAACTCTGGAGAGGAGAGGAGCTATCTCCCTACATTTGAGACATGGACTCTAATTACACCTTTGGCTCTATGAATCAAGGACTTGGACCTCCTTACAAAATATGAGCAGCGGGTATAAAGCATCCCTGCTGTCATTCTATTATTAGAATTGACTTTTTCTTTTGCTGCCACTCTCACCTTTCAAAAATTAAATGGTTCTAGAGATAAGGATCTCATTTGGAGCTCTGGAAACATATGACTGATTTTTTTCTTTCTCTTTGGTAATAACCTTATAGTGCAGGAACACCTGTGTAAGGGGCCCAGGTCATGTCTGAACAATCCCGCTTCAGCACTTCCTTATAATCGAGGGATGGCTAGGAGTGTTAACTGTACAAACACTCCCATATTTGAAAGTGACAGAACTGTTCATCTTACAAATTTTGGACTTTGCATATTACAGTTCGATTATATGCTTATTGTTGTTTTACTGGTTGCTTACCTCTAAGTATTTTCAATTGTTATTAGTGTTTGCTATTTATTTCTTGTTCCTTGCCCTGTTGGCATGGTTTACTGTTTTTCAAACTAGAGGGTGTATTGCGCTATCTTACCTTAAAGATGCATTTCTGAGGAGATTTTTGGGCTCTTTAAGTTTTAATGGGCAGAATGATACTGACATTATCATAGTTCTGGGATTAATGCTTTTTATATGTTGAGTATTACTAGCAGTGTTATAGTTCAATGATATATGTTGTGATCTTTATTATATTTTTACAATGACACAGTTAATACCTGTAAAGATTCTATCATATAATGTTTTTTTTTTTTTGCAAATAACTGTACTTTATTGTAATAACACCAAAACATACATATAATCCCCATCCCACAAAACCCCATACATCTAATACAGTAATGAAATAGAATACAAAAGGTGTAATACAAGTCTGACCCGCCCACCCCTGACCCAACATACCCTCTTTGGTCTGGCAGCTCAATATCTATGGGTAGGGTAAGAGAAATCCAAGTTGCCTGAAAATTAATATAACAATACAGGGAGGATAAGAAAATAAAAAGGCAAAGTATTAGCAGGACGGGAGAAAATAAGGAAGGAGGGGAGATTATCATTACAGAGAAGCAACTCAACTAATCTACTGAGGAGGGTAGTAAGAGAATAGATACTGTTACCTTTGGAGTATAAAATATACAACTACTAAACACTTTAATAACCAAATTTATCTTTTAACAGCTGGTAGAAATTACTCAACATTTATCGAACTTTCTGTTCGAATTGAACAGATTGGCACAGACCTTTCTGCATTTAAAGCTTCCAAGAAAGTATCCCACCACTCTTTGCATGAGGGAATCCCTTCCCTACACCAGTAACGGAGGAGTAACAGCTTAAATACCAGAGAGATTAGGGCTATCTGCTGTTTATGAATTGTCGATGGGATATGTGTAAACCTGCCAAGGATGCAAGTTTCGAGGTTCAAGTGTGGTGTTACATCACAGAAGGGGGTCATCCATAAACGGACTAGATCCCAGAATTTAACCACTTTAGGGCAATCCCATAATTTGTGAAGGATGGTAGCCAGAGGGCCACCACAGTCCTGACATTTTGGGGATCTATGTTTGTATATACACGAAAGCTTGGCTGGAGAAAGATACAAGTTATGTAAAATATTAAATTGAAGGCCTCGTAATCTGTCTTGCTTAATATACATGTATAGATCCTGCCAAATCCTTGTCCAGGTTTCTTCTGGCCACTGTAGGGACAGGTTCACCTTCCAGTAATGTGGGGCAGAAGAGGCCGTAGAATCTCTTTGCGTTAAAATAAATTTGTAGATCTTAGATATTACTTTGTTGGATAATGCCAAAGCTTTTATTTTCTTTACTAGACTACCGGCCTTTTCAGACCCTAATCCACCCTTCAGGAAGGAACAAACGCATCTCTGAGTTTGATAAAGCCGAAACTTGTCTTTAGGGCCTACCACAAACTTTCCCGTCAGTTCTAAGAAGGAGGCCAGGCGGCCATCTAAAACAAAATCGGCTAATCTAAGTTTGTGGGAGAGGTTGCCTATACATCTTTTTAGTGGCTGATTACCAACCATTAGGTTAAGATTGTTAGGAATGGGTTGCATCAAATCTTTTTTAAAGGGAATATTTAGAAGCGAGTATAACTGGTGAAGAGCTCTAATATCCCAACCAAGTAGAGTGTCTTTGAGTCCGGGAGGGATTTTGGACCAGGGAGAAAATAAGAAGGACTCCAAGTCCAAATTAGCTCTTTGGGCCATCATGCAATCTAAAGTACCGCTTGCAGTATTCATTAAAGGTTCTGAGGCCCATAAGGCGGATCTAGCCACGTGGCTTGCCAGATAATAAATGTAAAAATCTGGTAGCTGTAAGCCCCCATGTTCCCTTCGTTAGGTAAGCTTCCGGTAGGCCCTGTGAGGAAGGTTGCCATTCCATATAAACTCTGTACAGTACTTATGACAAAGATCAAAAAAGGATTTTGGAAGGTATACGTTGAGGTTAAAAAGGAAATAGAAAATTCTTGGTAGAATGGTCATTTTATTACGTTAGACCTTCCCCAGAGGGTTAGGGAAGCCTGGCCCATCTTCTAAGATCCTCTTTGATCGATTTAATTAAGGGTTTGAGATTTAAGTCTGATAACTCAGTTAAATCTTTGGAGATTTTTATGCCCAGGTATGGCAAGCAGCCCATCTGCCAACATAACCCTAGAGATATGCACCAAGTCTGTTGTAGATGAGGGGAGAGTGGGTAAACCATAGTTTTGCTCCTGTTAAGTTTGTATCCAGAAAATTCACTAAATTGTGAAATAATAGAGAATAGCTGTGGAAGGGAGGCCTGGCTATACCAAATATGAAGTAGCAAATCATCCGAAAAAGCGGACACTTTAAATTCGGATTCCCCTATACGCACCCCATGAACTCCTGCATCCATCTTAATGGTTCTGATAAGGGGCTCTAAATATAAATTAAATAAAAATGGTGAGAGGGGACATCCTTGTCGTGTTCCCAACGTTAACAAAAGGGGATGAAATTAAGTTGTTGCAAAAGATTCTCGCAGAGGGCCTTGTATACAATATCGGATATAACCCAGAAATTTCTCTGGGATCCCAAATTTAGAGTACTTCAAACATAAAATCCCCTCCACCCTATCGAATGCTTTTTCAGCATCTAACGAGACCAGAGATGCTTCCATATCTGGGCACTTAGACTCCTGGATTAAGTAGAACAACTTTCTAAAGTGGTCTGCAGATCGACAGTCCCTGCCACTAATCCAACTTGCTCGGGCTTAGTAAATCCTCTCAGACAGCCTTTCATTCTATTAGCCAGAATTTTGCAAAATTTTTATGTCAATATTTAATAAGGATATTGGTCTATAATTGGTCGCGAATCTGGGGTTTTCGGCTTTGGCAGGAGGATAATCCTAGCCTCAAGAGGGAGTGGTCTTCTATCCCTGTTCATACCAAAAGGTATACACTTGGAGTAGCAGCGCGCAAAGTTTCTTTAAAGGTCTTATAAAATAGTGCAGTAAACCCATCTGGGCCTGGTGCTTTATCAAGTTTCAAGGCCGATAGATTGTGCAATTCTTCGACGTTAGGGGGCCTCTAACATCTGACTAAGATTTTGGGGGAGTTTAGGAAAGGGGATTTTGGTAAGGAACTCTTTCATCCTAGAAGCCACATCAGGTAAAAGTGGCTCCCTTGAGTATAGGTTCCTATAAAAATCCACGAAGATATTCAAAATATCCTCCAGATTAGAAATCATATCACCTGACTGGGGGTGCCTTAGCGTAGCTACCCATCTTGCCGCCGCCCTCTGTTTCAACTGCCATGCCAAGAGCTTCCCAGTTTTACTGCCTTGCCCTATGTATGTCGCCCTCAGGCTAGAAGCTGACCTCTCTACCTTCTCCTTCATGGTTTTTTCATACCATGCCCTTAGGGAGGCAAGCTCCTGCTCCTGAGAATAGGATCTTGATGCCTCACCCATAGCATCCAGAGTCTTAATTCTGTTTAGGCAATTGGATGATAAACATGTGATGCTTTTTTTGCGGTTTGATGCCAGCCTGATAAGCTCACCTCTCCATGTGGCCTTTAGTGCTGCCCACACCCTGTCCACTGCTTGTAATGACCCCCAGTTGCAATTAATAGAGCTAGACATAAAGGTTCGGAATCAGTCCAGTAAGGGAGGGTCTTTAAGTAGGTGATTATTTAGCGACCAGGAGTATGATCTAGGTGGCAATGATAGTGAGTCGACACAGAGGCCTATAGGGAGTGGTGGAGATTACTCGACTGAAAATAGTGCCATCTTGGACTAAGGAAAGGATTTGGTGGCTCACTAAAAAATAATCTATTCGGGAGTAGCTTTTATGGACCGGAGAGTAAAAGGTATACTCCCTGGTAGTAGAATTGAGTAGTCGCCATTGGTCAGATAGGCCTATCGAGGACATAAGTTCTGACAGTGCTCTCTGGGCTTGGGAGGGGGGAGAACCTTTGGACCACGAATGGTCCAAACTGTTGGATTGCACCAAATTCCAATCCCCCCTAGGATTATTGGTTTGTCAGCTAAGGGAGCAATACGGACTGCCAACTGGGTAAAAAAAGTTGGTGAATCCTGATTGGGTCCATAAATGGATCCTAATACTAAGTTAGCACCTGCCAACTTGCCCACCACAAGAATGAACCTACCTTTGGGGTCTGGAATTATCTCTGATGGGAAAAAGGGAACTTTGTTAGCCACTAGGACAGCTTCACCTCTTCTACTCGTGGAGGATCCCGCACCAAAAACTTGACCCACCCATCTTTTTTTGAGAAACGGAAGCTGTTCCGGAGTCATATGTGTTTCTTGCAGGAATACTATTGAAGGGTCATAACGCGCCAAGTGGTTTAAAATAATATGCTTCTTTCTGTTATCTCTACCCCCTTTTATATTCCATGAAATAATATTCAAATCGGAAGCCATATAAAGGATTGCGTTGTATACAAGATAAAATGATGAGCTGCCAGACCCCCCTGTACCCCCAACATACCCCAGAAAGAAAAAAAGAAAACCCTCACCATTAAAGTCCACCCACTTATCCTAATCATAACGACTAGGATAGCCCCCGGCCCCAGGCTGCCTCCAAACAAATGGTCCGTGGCATGCTCAGAAAGGTGGGGCCTCTCCCTCTCCAAAAAGAAAAGCTGGCTAACAAACCTCTCAGTTTGTGAACACTATAACACTATAGTAGTCTTTCTTAAACAAGTTATCCTATGACTACCTCATACTATATTTGTATGAATTCAAGTATGAAAACATAAGGGTGGTAGTCTGGAAAGCTCTGTGAGGAGTCGCGACCCACCTTATTGAGCTTTTAAATATTCAACAATCTAAATCTATAAGTATCGAAAATTACAAAATAGCTGCACACATTACAATAGTAAACAATGTCACTTAACTAGTGCTAACTACCTAGTAACATGGCCTCTGAAAGCCATAACCTTAAATGGCTAAACATTATAAAATACCCAGTGAACTCGCTAATGATTGATAACCTTCGGTTAAAGTAATATGAATAGGGGGTTCCAAACAGGCCTAGAAAAATACAAATGGAGGCCTCTAGTTCAGGTATGAGGCAGGTTCCATAAGGAACTCTGAGAGTCTCCTGGTCAGGCCATCATCATGAGATTATCTCAGATAGAGGCATCCAACGCCCAGCAAGGCACAGCTGCCATCATGTCCAGATGGCTCTAAGTATGGTTACTATGGGCCTTTATTGAGACACCACTGGATACTATCCCGAACATATTAGTATATGACCTAACAGCAATATCTGAGACCTAATAGGTCTGATGTATTTTTAAATAACTGTGAAAGGAAATGGAAGGAGACAAGGGAAAAAAGGGGGAGGAAGGGGAAGGGGGAGAAGGAAGGAGGGAGGAGAAGGGTAGTAACAGACAATGAGGACACAATTGCCAATATTAGTTAAAGTCCCCATTCAAAATTCGGAAGGACAGTTCCATATTTAAAAAGCGTGATAGAACTAGGACGGTTCAAATGTTCTGAAGATATCTTCATGGGCAGCCCTTTTCAGGTCTTGTGGAAGAGGTCAGAAATAATTCTTTTAGAACTTTTGTCGCTTCTTCTAGCATCTCAAACTGTTTTCTCCTCCTTGAGAGTAACTTGAGAGCTTGGCTGGGTAAAGCATACGTGTTTTATCCCCGCAGCCCAGAGCTTTGAAGTGATTGGTCGAAACTAGCTCTCGCCATTCTGCTCTTTCAGTGTAAGGTCAGGCACAACCCGGAGTTTCTTCCCTCCCATAAAATGGCTGAGAGTTTCTTGCCTCTTTTCAGGATGTGTTCCGATCCAAATAGTTTAAAAGCTTAAAATGATAGGCCTTGGAGGGTCCGCTGTGGGGAGGGTTTTGCTCTCAGGGCCCTGTGCCCCCTTTCAATGACATATTCTGGCCTCATTAGGAGAGGGCCTACCGTTTTTCTTAAGAAATTTCTGCAGGAAGGCAATTGTGTTTGGTCCTTCCTCACTTTCTGGCAGCCCAAGCAACACTAGATTGTTTCTCCGTTTCTTCTTCGAGATCGCTGAGGCGATCTTCCAGTTTTGCTAAAGATTTCTTAAAATCTGATATGACAGGGCCCTTGTTTTTCGGAGCTTCGCCTTCCAAGGAGGATATGCGGCTTCAGTATCGGTGACTGTCGCTGCTAACTGAGTTAATGCGGCTTGAAGTCCGCTACTCTCTATCAATTTGAACAAAGCATCTTTTATTTGGGAGAGATCCACGTAAATGCGTGAAGGAGTTATGTCTTCCGTTGGGCCTCTGGGGAGGAACTGCGCCGTGGACGTTTGCCTCTAATTCTTGTTTTAGGTCCTCCATTTCGCGGCGAAGCTTATCGCTCCCCGATCAGTTTCGCGCGACCTGTTACCAATGTGACAGATTGAAAAGCAGTGCAAAAGAGCACAAAGAGGTTTTGTTTTCAGTGATTTGGCAAGAGAGAGCCCCTTACCCGCCCGCTACGCTTCCCGGCGCATCACGTGACTACTTCTATCATATAATGTTAATGGTATACATGATCCCATAAAGTGCTTCAGGCTCTTGCAGATGTTTCATGGGAAAAAATCTGATGTCCCACTCCTACAGGAGACACACCTTTCCCAGTCAGAGCATCATGAATTCCTGAAGTTTTGCCATTGGACAGTAGAGGTGCCCTCCCATCATAGTGGTAGGCATTGGGGAATTGCCATTTTGTTGCCAAAGGGGACACCTTTCATTGTAACAGACAGTTTTACTGATTCAGAAGGTAGGTATGTCATATTGGAGGGTCATTTGCATGGGGAAATGGTCACCTTGGTTAGTGTATGTCTCCCATCTGGGTCAACCAAAGGGGTGATACAGCAATTCCTTCAAATATTATTGATGCTGGCAAAAGGGGTCCTTATTATGGGAGGTGATATACATATGGTGATCAGTCCAGCCTTGGAAACAACAGCTAGGAGGTGACACAGAGTTACAGGTGCACAAAAATGATTTACCACCTGGACAGCACAGTTAGGATACCTGGATGTATGGCGACAATTTTTCCCCAGCAACTAAGGAATACGCATATTGGTCATCCAGACATCATTCAAAGGGCCTGATGGAATTCACCCCAGAATTCTAAAAGAATTAAGGGGGGAACTAGTGAAGCCACTGACTACTCTTTTTAATAACTCATGGGAGGATGGTGTGGTACCCGAGGACTGGTGGAAGGCGGATGTGATTCCCCTTCACAAAAGTGGTACCAAGACAGAGGCAGGAAACTACAGACCAGTCAATTTGACCTCTGTGCTAGGGAAAGTGATGGAGTCACTTCTGAAGGAAAGAATTGTTGAGTACCTTGAGTCCAGTAGGCCACAGGACCCAAGGCAGCATGGGTTCACAGCGGGAAGGTCATGTCAGACAAATCTAATAGATTTCTTTGACTGGGTGACCAAAGTAGTAGACCAGGGAGGGGCTGTGGACATGGCCTACCTAGACTTTAGCAAGGCATTTGACACAGTCCCACACAAAAGATTAATAGTCAAATTAACCAGCCTAGGAGTGGGTCCCAGGGTGGTAGCCTGGGTAAAACATTGGCTAGACAACAGGACACAGAAGGTAATTGTAAATGGAGTCCACTCTGAAGAAAGAGGGGTTACTAGTGGGGTACCACAGGGTTCAGTGCTGGGTCCAGTCCTTTTTAATGTATTTATAAGTGACATTGCAGAGGGACTAGAAGGAAAAATATGCCTCTTTGCAGATGACACAAAGATCTGCAACAGGGTTGATACACAAGGAGGCGTGGAAAGCATGAGAAGGGACTTGGCAAGGTTGGAGGAATGGTCAGAAGTATGGCAGCTAGGATTCAATGCAAAGAAGTGCAAAATAATGCACTTGGGAAGCAAGAACCCAAGGGAAGATTACACAATGGAGGGGAGGTAGTAACAACAACAAAAAAGGAAAAGGACATTCGTATAATCATATCAGATGACCTTAAGGTTAGCAAGCAATGTGAGAAGGCAGTAGGGAGGGCTGGGGGGATACTGGGATGCATAGGGAGAGGCATCACCAGCAGAAAACAGGAAGTTGTTATCCCTCTGTACAGACAGTTGGTGAGACCCCATCTGGAGTACTGCATCCAGTTCTGAAGACCCCATCTCCGCAAGGACATAGACAGGATAGAGGCAGTCCAGAGGAGGGCAACTAAAATAGTGCAGGGTCTGCAAGAGAAGCCATATGAGGAGAGACTAAAGGAGCCTAATGTGTATACCCTTGAGGAAAGAGGGAGGGAACATGATAGAAACTTTTAAGTACCTCAGTGGAATCAACAAAGCTAAGAGGGTTAATCTTAGTAAGCCCTACGTGAGAAGGCAGGGAGGGCTGGGGTATACTGGGATGTATAGGGAGAGGCATCAGCAGCAGAAAACAGGAAGTTGTTATCCTCTGTACAGACAGTTGGTGAGACCCCATCTGGAGTACTGCATCCAGTTCTGGAGACCCCATCTCCGCAAGGACATAGACAGGATAGAGGCAGTCCAGAGGAGGGCAACTAAAATGGTGCAGGGTCTGCAAGAGAAGCCGTATGAGGAGAAACTAAAGGAGCTTAATATGTATACTCTTGAGGAAAGAAGGGAGAGGGGGCCATGATAGAAACTTTTAAGTACCTCAGTGGAATCAACAAAGTCCAAGAGGGTAGCATCTTTCAGAAAAAGAGACATGCAAGAACAAGGGGACACAATTTAAAGATAGAAGGGGGGCAGTTCAGGGGCAATGTAAGGAAGTATTATTTCACAGAGAGGGTAGTGGATGCATGGAACAGCCTTCCTGAGGAGGTTGTGGGTCTAAAACTGTGGGAGAATTCAAGAATGCATGGGACAGACATAAGGTAATTCTTGTGGAGGGTAAGAAGAAATAGGCTGTTGGTTAACTAGGATCTATCTATGGCCTATCCTGTAGGTAGGGAAATGGGCAGACTAGATGGGCCAAGCAGTCCTTATCTGCCATCAAAGTCTATGTTTCTATGTACCTCAGTGGAATCAACAAAGTCCAAGAGGGTAGCATCTTTCAGAAAAAGAGATGTGCAAGAACAAGGGGACACAATTTAAAGATAGAGGGGGGGCAGTTCCGGGGCAATGTGAGGAAGTATTTTATACACAGAGAGGGTAGTGGATGCATGGAACAGCCTTCCTGTGGAGGTTGTGGGGTCTAAAACTGTGGGAGAATTCAAGAATGCATGGAACAGACATAAGGCAGTTCTTGTGGGGGGTAGGAAGAAACAGGATGTTGGTTAACTAGGATCTGCAGCCTATCCTGTAGGTAGGAAAATGGGCAGACTAGGTGGGCCAAGCTGTCCTTATCTGCTGTCAAAGTCTATGTTTCTATTCCTCAACTTGACTAGACTATTTTTTTATAATGAAGGAACATTTTTAAAAAGTTCAAGATATCTCTTATAGCCCTAGACTTTTATCAGCTCATATTCCGGTTTACTTAAAAATGTATTTTGGTAAGACTTGAAAACCCACCTTGTGGCATCTTATTGTGTTTCTTCTTAAAGACCTGGAGGTTATTCAACTGATAAAAGACAGTATCCCCAGTAATAGCAGATTACACTAAAGAGGAGATCTCCCCTTAGTTACTCTTGGACACAGTTAAGAGTGTCCTGCAGGATCAATTAATAGAAATAGTGAAATGTAAAAAGAAATTGTGGAAAGAAAAATATTTAGAACTTTAAGACAAGCTAAAAACCTTACAACTCTTAGCTACTCCACAGGACAGGGAAGTACTCCAATTGATAGCACAAACTAAACAGAAGTTACAACATTTAATAGACCAAAAAGTTGAGCAAGCCTTGTGGTATCTCTGACAATATTATTAAGAAGGAGGTGGGAAAGGCTCTTACAGAGTAGCTTGACAACTTTGTATAAAAAAAGAAACTCCAACTAGCTGAAGTGCTGACCACACTGGATTGATGGATGAGGAAGATGAAGAAGAGGACTTTGATGCCAAGGTTGGTGCTGCAGGTAACTGCAACTGACTCTTTTATAGATTTTGATTGGAATCTGTCTTGAGCATGTTGTTGTGGATTTCATCACACAGTTTGATGAAACAATGATCCACACCAGCCCTGCCTCCTTGACAGAAGTGCCGCAATACTGTGCTTATACAGTGGATCAAGCAAGCTGGTTATCATGCAGGAATGAGACTGATTAATGTAACAGAAATACTCATACGAACATACGAAATTTGCCAGCAGATAAAGGCCTAGAGGTCTATCAAGTCTGCTTGAATGTGCAGCTAGCACCCCTTATTCTGCAGCTGCCCCTCCCTTCCACCCTTCCCCTTCATTAACCCTCCCCTTGTCCTGTCCCATCCTCACTTGAAGCAGTCCACTGTTCTACTGCATACCACTTCTGCAGGTAACGCATTCCACCCAGCCACCACCCTCTCTGTAAAATAGTGTCTCCTTATCTCCCTCCTGAACCTTCCTCGCTCCAGTCTCATATCATGGCCCCTGGTGGCCCTCCCCTCCCTTACTTTGAACAGCCCCTCTGTACCTGTCTTGTTTATTCCTTTCATGTATTTAAAGGTTTCAATCATGTCACCCCTGTCTCTCCTCTCCTCCAGTGAGTACATGTTCAACTCCTTAAACCTCCTCTCGTATGATAAGTCCCCCAGCCCCTTGATCATCTTTGTCGCCCTGCGCTGCACCCCCTCCAGCAACTTAATGTCCCTCTTCAGATACGGACGCCAGTACTGCATGCTGTACTCCAGGTGTGGTCTAACTAATGACCTATGCAGTGGCAGAATCACCTCCTCCCTCCTCGAGGATATACCCCTTGCAATACAACCCAGCATTTTGTCGGCCTTTGCAGCTACCTTCCTACATTGTGCCAAGTTGTTCATTGACCCTGTAATGAACACATCCAGATCCTTCTCCTCCTCTGTCTGGGCTAGCTGCACTCCCCCTAGCTGGTAACTCCTCCTTGGGTTCTTCCTCCCAAAATGCAGCACCTTGCACTTTTTGTCATTAAACCCCAGTTGCCAGGTGTCTGACCAGGTTTCAAGCTTTGCCAGATCATCCTGCAACCCCTGCCATCCCCCTAGGTCATCCACCACCGCGCCAACCTTGGTATCATCAGCAAACAGACTGATCTTGCTCTTGATGTCCCATGATATGTCTGCAATGAATATCCCAAACAACACTGGTCCCAACACCGAGCCCTGTGGGACACCGCTCGTCACTGCCCTTGGGTGTGAGAGCTCACCACCCACCACCACCCTCTGTTGTCTTCCCTGCAGCCAGTTTCCTACCCATCTCACCAGCTCAATGTCTAGCAGCTCAATCGTGTGACTGATAAGGTCCACACCCACTTCATTTACAGCTGTGTTAGATTGCTCATGCTCATTAATCATTGCTTGATTCAAGTTCTGGATCAAGAGTATGATTTGACTCCGACAAGCATTTTCAGCACTGACAGCCTGAGTGGCATGCTCAAATGGATGAAGTATTTGAATTACCATGTCCATTAGCCTCCACTGAGTTAGTGTAAGAGACATGCCTTTTTTGAGTCACTGGGTTACGGAGCTGCATTACAAAATCATTGATGGGCTTGGACTGTTCAAACTGCTGCTCCAGCCTGTACAGGGTGGAGTTCTACCTTGTGGGAAGATCCTGTTTTAAAAGGTGCTGTGGAACCCCATAGGACCTCTGAAGTACACTGAGCTCTGATCTACCTTTTGATGATTGGCTAAAATGGATGCAGATTTTATGGCAGATGGACAACATGCTAGTCACTGCCTCATGTTTGATAAACATGTGCACAATTAAGAGAAGAACATGTGCAAAACAAAGTATGCAGTACAACACACCATCATTAATGGCTTTCACATGTGCCCCATTATCACTGGCAATGAAAGTTGCTACCAACATGTCTGGTTTTAGTTACTTATTAGTTGTCTCAGTTAACCTTCCTAGTACTTTTCCTGCTCTGTGTGAACCATTCATACTCTGCATGCTTAATATGGCATGCTGGTAAACACCACCACTACCACCATGTGATGTTCTTAAATGACAGTCATCGGAGCGACATGGGGAAGTACTATAAATACCAGGGATGTGTGCCCAATGAGCAGTAACACATAAAGCTCACTGTGGAGCCAGGACCACTGTCTACATATCTGTGGTCAGATGCACAGTGCTGACAGAAGAGTGAGATAAAGCATTGGAAACAATGCAACTAAGTACAGCTCAAGCACTCTTTTTGTGGAGAAATATTTTCTACTAGGTATTTTGTATTTTGGTACCACTTTCATCACTAGCTGTAAGAACCCTGTTTTCTCCACAAAAGAATAGGACAAAATATTGGTTGCCAACATCTCTGTCACTGCTGAATCTAATTGTATGTTGACAGGGTGATTCCAGTGATGCTTGGAATACCTGCAAAATGCCTCTTTAAAGTTTGATTTATCTAATGTCCAAGCTGCCTAGCAACCATAACTCCTGTGTATTTAACTGAGACAGGACATGACGCAAGATTTTCTTGATAAAATTCAGAAAAGGAGGATGCAGATGAAGAGGAGGATGATGAGTGACCTAAACCTTCTGCTTGCTGCAGTTGGTTCAGCATAATGGTGTACCTCCTCTCCTGTGGCAACTGAACTGTGTGGAACATTTGAAGGCTGCTGTTTATGTTGCTACCAGCAGATGGTCTGCTTGGACTGCAAATGTGAATGCATACCAATTGTACTTAAGTGTGACCCTGCTTTACCCCTGCTAATTTTTGATCTGCATATCTGGCAAATTGCTCTGCTATTATCAGCATCCTCCACTACAAATAAATCCCACACTAGAAATGTCCCCATTCAGATGGGTTTCTTTGGTGGGCATGCAGCCATTGGATTGGGGCAAACTGGTTCCTGCTGCTTCTGCTAAACACCCACATCAATAATAACTGACTGTACAAGACTTACTGGTTGCTGTTCATGCACTGCTTTTGCAATGGGCACTGGAACTGCTTTAAAATTCACAGCAGTAGTAGGGGTAATTTTTAATGGAACATGGGGATGATGGTAGTCGGGGTCAGTAGCAGAATCATTATTCTTACCATCACCACCACCACCCTCCTCGGCACTAATTATCCATCTTTCGGATGAGACGTTAAACCGAGGTCCCATCTGCCTGGATTGGTGGTAGTTCAGGTGGATGTTAAAGATCCCATGGCACTTATCGAAAAGTGTAGGGGAATTTCCCCGGTGTCCTGGCCAAATTTCCCTCATTCACTAAAAATACCACCAACAGCTTAATCTGGTTCGAGGTCAGTTGGCATTCATCTGTATCCCCCCTCCCCCGGGTCGTGCCTGAAAATAGGCAGGATTTGTCTAGTGCACTTACCCGGTCAACAAAAGCTAAAATAAATAAATAAATAAATAAAAATAAAAAAAAAAATTATATCACTTGCTACTTCACTGTGTGTCATGTGATTTAAGTTGCAGCCAAATACATGGCCAGAGATTTCCTGAAGGTTCTGTAATATCTTAAAGGGAAGGACTCGTGAACTCTTTTCCCTTTAAATCTGTGCATCCCAGGCCATTAATCATCCATTGTTTTTCACTGCTCCTTTCAAAGGAAGTAGGATATCAACTGTAATTAGTTTCCAAAAGTCAGTGTGAAAAAACTGCAAAGAGGCATCTTATAGCTCATGACTCCAGTCATGCAGTGCATCATGGAGTTTGATGATGTAAAGTTGCTTTGTTTTGAAATATAACCCATGGATTATGCCTGGGCAATAAAGTGAAATAAAACACAAGAGTAAGCAAATCAAACTTTTTTGAAAGTATTTATCATACATATTTTACAGTCTCCAAATGAAAGAAGAAAGCACTTACCTTTTAAATTTAATCTGTGTGGAGTGCAGTGCTGAAGCCAAATTGTGTGTGGTCACACATCGTACCCATGTAGTATTCCGGGTGGCTTAAAAGTTAAATTATTGTCAGCACCTTGTGAAAATAATCTTTCTGATTTCTGCCTCTAGTGACAGCCTCAATCGGCAATCACTAATGACGACTGGGTGAGCTGTTACAAAGCAGGGTGATCAGACCCTGGTAAACTTAAATACCATTGTTGAAATGTTTTTGTTTGTATTAGAATACAGCACTAAGACCTATCAATGCCTAATTTATGACAGCACACTAATGCAGAAGGACTGGCGAACTGCAAGAAGCATGACAAATTTGTTGGGCATGTGGGATTCTCTGTATTCTCTGTATTTCAAAGATCAAATACAAGTTATAATGCATGAGCTGAGTGAAATGCAAGGTTCAGTTATACATAATTGAAATTAAAATGCTGCTATAGTGGTAGCCACTGCAACTTTCAACAAATAGCACATGATGGCGCGCTGCAGCAAATCCAAATACCAGAAATGCTGCATTCATCTGCGCAGCTTTGAGCAAAGCTATCGGGCTATGGTGCATCATAATTTATGATGGCATTGAAGGTGGTAGTGTCTAGCACTGTAGTTTTGCAGTTAGAGGTTACCCCCCCAACCACACAGCTGTCTAAGTAAAAGCTTGTAGCTAGCAAGCCTGCCACATTTTCAGTCTTCAGACACAGTCACAAATATAAGTACTGTGTAAAATAACAACATCAACAAAAAAATTATATTATTCTGCAGGCTAAACTAAATAAGTGAGAGTAATATTACTAGCCAGATACAAACTTTTGCTTCACTGTGATTCCCTTTACCTCAATGTGTGAATATCTTACTGCTAGTGAAAACAGTGGGCGGGATATTCAGACTGCACCAGGCAGGGGCGCAAGCCTGGGCGCAGTGTAACAGGGATACACCAGGACATGGCCTGGGTGATATTCAATGGTACTGCGCCATGGTGCAGTACCATTGAACATGGCACAGGGGCCATCCCCACTGCGCCAGTGCAAGTGGCAAGTCAGGAACAGGAGGAAGTGCCAGCACAAGTGCGGGTGCACTAGGTGCAGCAATCGTGATATTGAGGCCATTATGCATGCAAGGTGCAAATGGGGCCATTTGCATGTCATTATGGCCCCATTTGCATGCAGGTGCAGCAGTCCCCAGCGACTTGCACCTGGTGCCCTGCCAGGCTGCAGCTGTCGGGGACTGATGCCCCCTGCCCTCAGTGGGCAACATGCCCCAACGCCCGATCAAGGGCATGACATAAATAAATCCCTGGTGGTCCAGTGGACCTGCTCCCCTGCCCGATCATGGGCAAATGAATAATTGCTCCTCTGGTGGTCCAGTGGACCCGATCCCCAACCAATTGCAGGCTTCAGTTGCAAAGAAATGCCAGGTGGGCGGCGGTACCCATCCGCCGCCCTCAGACTCACCACCCGCTCCCCAGTCAGCGGCGGCAGCAGCTCCCCACCCGCAAGCTGCCCGGCCACCTCCTGACTGACAGCTACAGTATGGCTGTATCACCTGTTTGTCCATTGCATGGGTTATGCGGCGCGTAGAGTTCAATGTACCACATTAGCCCGTAATGTGAATGAACCATTCACATTTTGTGATTGTGTAGTACAGTAAGGTCTGCACACCCATTGGCACATGCAGTGACCACAGGCATATAGCCATACTGAACGCTGTCAGTCGGTGGGCGGCCAGGCAGCTTATGGGTGGGGAGCTGCCGCACGCCACTGACTGGGGGGTGGGGTGCGGGTCTGAGTGGGCGGGTGGTGAGGGTGGTACCGCCAGCCCACCTGGTCATTTCCTTACAACTGAAGCCCGTGATCGGGCAGGGGACCGAGTCCACTGGACCACCAGGGAGATTTATTTATTCATTTGCCCACAATCAGGCTGGGGATCGGGTCCACTGGACCACCAGGGAGAATAAATTATTCATTTTCCTGCAATCAGGCTGGGTATTGGGTCCACTGGACCACTAGGGAAAATAAATTATTCATTTTCCCACAATTGGGCTGGGGATCAGGTCCACTGGACCACCAGGGAATGTATTTTACACAACAGCCCGCAATCGGGCAATGGGTTAGGGTCCACTGGACCACCAGGGTATTTACATACATCATATGCCCGCGATCAGGGGTGGGGGGGCACAGCGCCCAGCCTGTGTCTCAGGAGGTCGGGTGGACACCCACAGCAGGTGGCTGCCATGTTGCACCTTGCAATATGGCAGCTCGCCTGTGGGTGGCCAGGACTTGCTCCTGGTTTCACCGGGCACAACCTGGCACCCCCCTGAGCAGTGCAAGTTGGGTATGTGCCAGCATATGTGCCGCATGTCCCGTGCTAAATATCGGGATGTGCCGCATATGCATGGACACACCCCCTGCACTTGCGCCGTATACATTACTGGTGCTCCCCGGCGCATCGGGATTTGCGCAGCGCAACATCCCCCTTTGAATATCACGCTGGGGTGCATCAGTGAGTTGCGCATAGCGCAACACTGTTGTGCCATGCACAACCCCTTTGAATATCCCACCCAGTGTGTTTTGCCTTAGGCAAGAATTCACAAGCACTGACACTTTCTTTTTAAAAAAACACAATAACCACATTGAATACCAGAACATTATTATTGCTTATTATTATAGTCCTTTTTTCAAAACATTCGTCTTTGTTTAAACCACAAACACATGTATATTGTGTATTTTCTATATATATATATATATTTTTTGCAGGCCATTGTTTGGATCAGTGCTTGAAATCTTTGAAGATCAGCTGATTGAAGTAAGCTTGTCTTTAGATGTCATCACTCCACCCCCCTTCCCCACCCCAGCCTTAATTAAATAGATGGCTACTATGCCCCTTATTTGCCCCACCCCTTGACTCTTTCTCTATTGGCCCCTTGACTGGCCAACACCCCTTTGGCATTTTGTAGCTCTGACGCACCCTTTCACTTCTGGATTCTATTTCTCCTCACATTCACTTTGAATCATGTATGCCACCGGTCATGGACCAGCCCCCACAAATAAAACAACTCTGACCAATCAACCAGGATCCCTCTCAATAATCTCACTTAACATATGCAGTCTTCTTCACAAAATTGATGCCCTCCAGACTTTTGCCTGCCAACATAACCCAGACATACTAGCAGTCGTGGAAACCTGGCTCTTACCTTTGGTTCCTGAACTTGCTATCACCGTCCCTGGGTATAATGTCTATCGGCTTGATCGAACATCAAAAAGAGGTGGTGGCTGTGCCCTGTACCTTAAGGACACGATCCAGGGGCACCTCATCAACCTAACCCCACAAACCACCACTGCACAGATTCTTCCTGTCAAGATCCTCCTCAGTGCACACAATAAAGCCATCACAGTTGTCACAGTCTACATTCCACAGAGAGAGCAAGGTATTGGGCTTAACGCAGTCCTGGAGTTTACCAAATCTCTCTCACCTGACTCAGAAACCATCCTCCTCAGTGACTTTAATAGTAACTGGCCTGCTGCTGAGGCAGGGGCATACAGGGACTTGATAGCAGCAGCAAACCTTTCTCAGATGGTTAGCTCCCCAACCAGGATAAACTATAAAATGGGTACCAGCACCCTTCTGGATTGGATCCTAACAAACCAGCCCACCAGGATCACCAACACCACTGTCCTCCCTGACTCACTCAGTGACCACTCCCCCATTACCTGCTTCTGGTCCAATAAATTCATCAAGCCCCCCCAAAAAAACATTACTGGCTGAGTTCTACCTAGAGGCAAGCTACCTCATCTCAAAACCTTCCTTCATCAACAGGATTGGCCCCCAATCCTCACAGCAACCAATGTGAACACCGCACTGGAACACTTCATCAGGATCTTCAACCAAGCATGCAACATATTTGCACCCCTCAAGAAGCGCAAGGCCAAGGCACTATGTAACCCCTGGCTCACCGGAGACCTACTTAGATGACTAAAAGCTTGGGACCACCTCTGGGAGGTTGCCAGAAACACTGGGAGACAAGTTGATATTGCTAACTATAAACGGGCATGAAATGACTGCACCAAATATATCCGGGATACGAAGACCACCTATTTCCATAATGCTCTCACTAACTCATGGGGCAACAGTAGGGACTTCTGGAATAACATTAAAGAAGTCACTGGGAAGCAATCTAAATCACCCCCATCAGTACTCAGCATAAATGGTGAAACTACACTTGACCAGAAACTCATTACTAATTCATTCAATGACACGTTCATGGACCTCAGTGCTGTTCTCCCACAGGGTTTTTTTGATGAAGTGGTTCCCCTTGCCTCCCCAGCCACCCCCAACTACCCTCCCTTCTACTTTTAAGCAGTAAAAATGCATCAAGTCCGCAGCTACGTTACCAAAGCCATTTGCAACTCCAGAGCCAGCAGTGACTCCCTCAACCTCAAACTGCTATCACTCACCCTTGAAGAAGTACTCTGACAACTGACCAGGATTTTCAACCTCTCCCTCAGACTCAGCCAGTTCCCTGACATATGGAAATCCACCATGGTAACCCCAATTCATAAAAGTGGTGACAAAACAGCTACCAAGAATTACCGTCCAATTTCCATCCTTCCACCACTCTCCAAGGCTCTAGAGCGCATTGTATCAGACCAACTTACTGAATCCCTAGACAATCACAACATCCTGTGCAAGGAGCAATATGGCTTTAGAGAAGGCCATAGCACCTCCACAGCGCTACTTGAATTCACTGGTGCAATCCATCACTCACTCGATAACAGTCATCTTACTGGGTCCACCTTCATCGACTTAACTAAAGCCTTTGATACCGTCAACCACAATCTCCTACTTGCCCAGATTTGACTAGCAGGGCTCTCACCCAACTTGGTGAACTGGTTCAAAAGTTACTTAGACAACCGTCCCAAAGAGTGAGAATTTCTGGCACACTCTCAGACCAAAGACCAGTCCGGTCTGGTGTCCCACAGGGCTCAATCTTGGGCCCTCTCCTTTTCAGACTTGTTCTGAACACACTGCCAGAATCCTGCCCGGAACAGATCCTTCTCTACATGGATGATGCTGTCATCCTGGCATCCCACCATGATCCCAGTACATCTACAAGGTAACTTCCAACAGGCCTTCTCTGCAGTTGAAAACTGGTTCACAAAACACAGACTTATCCTCAACCAGAAAAAAAACAAAGACCGTGATCTTCTGCAGCCCCCAAAACAAATACAAACCATATCAGCTCTCCATTAAAACCAAGCAAGGTCTCACCCTTGAACAAGTCCATTCCTTCAAATACCTTGGCCTCACCCTCAACTGTAATCTCTCCTATGTCCCACACATCAATAACGTGGCAAAAATAGTCAACACCAGGATGGGCCTTCTATTCCGACATAGGAAACATCTAACCCCAGAAGCTCTGTCCATCGCTGTCCAGAGCTCCATCATCAGCATCATTGACTAGGGTCTCATTATCTATGGATCTGCCACAACCTCCTCTCTTAGGCGTCTTTCGACTTCTCTCAATCAAGCCTGCCAACTCATTACTGGTTCCCACCATCTCACCCACACCTGTGACCTCTACTCCAAAACAGGCTGGCTGAAACTGAACAACCATATCAAATACCAAACCTGCATCACTACTAAGAAAATCATGATGAGAAAGGCACCTCCAGGAAACAGCACCCTCCTTAAACCTAAAATCACAAACCGCAACAACAGGCATTCTAAGCCCAAAATCCTTCAAATTCCCCCGCTGCTGCACATCCCAAGGCCAAAGGTCCTTTGCATACAGGGCCCCAAGTTGGCTGAATGAGCTTTCTAGTGACACCTCATCGACAGCAATGCTTGGTGCATTCAAAAAAAAGTTCTGCCACTTCATAACTGGCTCCACTACCTGTGCTTGCACCCCATAACATCATTATCCCCTACGCTGTTTCTGACCCCATAGCTGTCAGTTTCTGTCCTCTCCACTTGCACTTACCAGTTCAATGCAACTTCTAATGCACTTGCCCTGTGTCTGTCCTGACAAGGCCCCTTGGCTGCCTCACCCTACCCCACTATACCTATACCTTCCCCAACCCTCAACCCTCTCCCCTGCTTGCTCTCTTCCTCCAATCTGTTTCTTGTATCACAAATCGCTCAGTCTGATTATGTCAAGCAAAGTTACTGTCTGAAACCTTGTACATGTAACTGTTTTATGTTTGAGTGTCTGTTACACTGTAACCAGCCTGATGTGGAACATTTGTAAAAGAGCCTTGGGTCAAAGGTACTTTGTAATCCTGGACATAAATAAATAAGTAAAATAAATAAATGTCTGATGTCACATACTCAGTCAGATGGAAAAAAAGAATCAGTTCAGCCAGTGACAACTGATACTTATATCAGGGTGTGTGTTGAAAATAAATACACAACACATACAGATTCTCTATAAGTATGACGTTGTGTTACATTTGCAATCACAGAGACAAAAATAGGTTACAAAAAAAAATATGTTGCCTTTGATCTTTAAATCTCGAAACCATGGAGAGCTATGGATAAGAAATATTGCAATTCAATGAAAAAAACTGAAAATTACATTTTGATTTAATGTTTGGCCACATATAACTCAACCCCTTTTAAAGCATGTGGAATGGACCTATGTACCTGCCAAATCTGGTAAAATCTGGATGAGTATGTTTAAACTCAGACAGAAATAACTAATATCTAAATTTTGGATAAATATTTGGCTGTCTTTGACTAATCCTCCTTTAAAGCTGGAGACCTAAATATTGGCACACTTACCCATGTTTCATGCTACTGTAAATCTTGAAACTGTGGAGAATTTTGGTAAGAAATTTTGAAATTAGTTGGAACTAACTGAAAATTTAATTTTGATTAATTGTTTGGCCACCTATAACTCACCACCTTTAAATCTAGAAATGTAAACCATGACATATCTCTGCATGTATTATGGTACTGTACACCTGCTGAATGTGGTAACATTTGGATTAGCACTGTTAAACTTACATGAAATAACTGAAATTTAAATTTTGGCAAAATTTTACAGAATTTTCACATCAATTGTATGACATTTCATAGTCAGAATGAGAATTCTGTCTGTATTCCATCAGTGGAACTGTTCAATCTGTGCAGCTCTAGAAGGCAAGCTGCTGGTCTGCAGGTGCTAATGTAAGTATGTTGTGTGTCTGTAACTGTGTCCTTTTGGTCATGCTATGCAAAAAAGAAGTCCAACATCTACCTGACAAAGGTAAAGCAGGCAGTGTGATGGAGGGTATCTCCCTTAGGCAGGGTGCATGTTTGTAGGTGGTGATGTAAGCAGACTGTGTGTCTGTAGCTACAGTATGCCCTGTTGTGTAGTCTAGGCAAGGAGGTAGGCAGTAGAAGTAGTAATAGAGCTTATTTATATCTGGCACACTTCCCTGGAGGCTCAGGATGCCATTACAAACAAATGAGGTAGGACAGTGTCAAAAACAAAGCAAACAATTACAATTGAGGTAAATACATTAATCCCTTAAAATAATAATTTATATTAAAATAGTCTGCTATAGTATATAATTAATTATAAAATGGGGAGAGAAAATCCTGCATTTTGATAGTTTTTTACCTGTGCATCAAATCAGTTGGTTGCACAGTTAAAAACGAGTACTCCATAGTGGTGTACCGTTGGAATATTGAACCCCCGACAGCTAAACCAACACATTGACAACTTGTTTGACATCCACAGTGTCGAACAGGTTGTCAGAGCACTGTACAATGCAACGACTCCTGGTGTTGGCCAGTCTCTCCAGTAATCCCCCCCCGAGTTGATTATATATATATCTGGGGGAGCGGGAGGCAGAGCCCCCTGCATGGGTGGTGTTGGGGTTGAAGCCCCCCTTTAACAGTCTAAAGTATCCAGTCGTGCTGTGGTTCATTGACACATTTGCCAGGCAATGCGATCACCATCAGCAAAATGCTGTTGATGTAAAGTCCATTGACAACTTTGTTGTCATGACTGGGAGGAACCCTCAATAGCAAAACCACCAAAAAAAAAAATTAGTGTGCCATTGAAACACTGAGATTTTAAAAGCTACCATTTTTTTCTCATATCTCAGTGAGGAAACTATGAACCGCAACAGCTACAGTAAACACTCTGTACAAAAAGCACAAGCCATACACATTTGTGACAGGCAAATGTAAGTTTAAAGAAAAAGTACTAACAGTTCCCATGATTTGAAGTTATGATCCCTTTGCTGAACTTGTCCCACAGCATGCATGTGCCCGCTATCTCAGGTAGCTGTCATGCTCATGACCCCGCATTTGTCAAATAATAATCAGTTTGAAAAAGTATGTTTCCTTTTTTCCTATTTTCACTTTTAGAAAATAACTTGTATTATGCAAGGAGCCGGTGAGCAGTAAGTAACTTCTGCTCACTCAGCAATACACTCACTCCTTGATGGGAAGGGGAAGGGCTGCTTGGTGTGCTGTACATGTCCTTGAAGTAGACGTGGTTCTTACAAACAAAAACACCAAAAAAAAAAAAAAAGAAACAGAGGGAGAAAGAGGGAAGAAGCAGACTTGTATATACATTGCAGCACCCTCATCAGCTGCTTGTCCCAGTTTCTCCTCCAGCGTAATAACACTGCAGGAGGGAGGGGGCATCTGCCAACAATATGAAAGGGCAGTAACAAGGGCAGTAAGGGCCTGACAGGAGGACTATTTTATCACAAATTGTGATAATAATATGCTTTATTTCTTTATATAAAAAATGATTTTTTATAACAGAAAACAGTAAAAAAGAAATTAGCCTATTTTATCAGCACAATATGACACTCAGGGAGTATGCATTGGACAGATATTACTGCATGTCCAGGGGCTGAAGGCACATGGCCTGCAGCCTCATGCCTCACTATGCCTCCTGAGCGTGCACCAATATCTGTTCAATGCACACCCCATCGTGTCTTATTGCTTACTTATTTACAAAAAAACTGCATTAATGCACCAGTTAGGGTTCATGTTAATGCCACAAAAGTAGGGAAATGTGACTTTAGAGTTTCCATCTCTAATTCCCCTCCCCAAGCAGCAAAAGCACAAGACCACACAAGCAACAAAAGACAGCCATTATCAGGTAAGACAAACAACATGCAATTGTTTCCAGATAACACAAATGCAGCAGCACTAATGTGCTGCCTTCATGGATTTGTATCTGTGGCTTGCATACCACAGGACATACACACACTCACTTGTCACTGAAGGCAGAAATCCACAACACTTAAATCACAACACTGCTTCTGTGTGCAGAAGCACAGGCCCCTTCAGTAGGGCTGTGCAGAATATATAATTCTTTAAGCAGAATGCTCACAGAATTACCATTCTGATTCTATGGAATTTCATCCAAACTCAAGCAAAGTCTGTGTGTTTTGCTCACAGACAGAAACTAAAGTGGCATTTTGAGACAACATAAGTAAGGTAAATTGTTGGGAAATGTGTTGAAATAATGTCTTTATTAAGGTCTGTAGGGTAAATTGAGACCAGTCATAGTAGCCTATAGGAGGCAGCTGGCGGCCGTACACTCTACCCTGCAAACTGTGAGTAGGTAAAATGGGTAAGCAGGTGTCTACAGCCACAAGGCATCAGGTAGAAAAAAGGTGTAGCACCATATACAGGGTTAAGCTATGCTAGAGGTTCAAAACTTACAAAGACCTAGGGGTCATTGAAACTCCCTATAGAGAGTAGCGCCATAAAGGAATTAAAAGGGGTTAAATAACTGAGAAAGCAGCTAGGATAAGATGATAGGAGTGGTGCACTGCAGTGGCTGTGGGGTGTCAGTCTTCAGGGAGACTTTCTGGAGGCTGTGTTGCTCCCCTGTCTGTGTGCACTTCTCTGGTCTGAGGGAGGAGATTGCCAGACTCAAGGTTGAGTTGGCTTGGATTTGAAGGACCTCCACCCCACACGGGGACCACCTAGTCCACCATAGCTACCTCAGAGGTTTCCCAGAAGGACGAGTGGCTGGACAACAGTGGGCTCAGGGAAGGTTAGGGTGGCGGAGCGTAGGCATGTGCCACACCAGGTTCCACTACAGAACTCTTACACCACACTGGTAGAGCAGAAGCATCCTACAGAGGCACCTAAAGTAGTGACTGGCATGGCTGTGGAGGTCCTCCACAGTAGAGACCCAAGGGGGGTGGCAGAGGACCCAGAGAAGGAGGAAGCGAATCTTGGAGGTGGACTCAATAGTGATGGGGATAGAGCTGGCAACAGGAAAGAATGAGAAGAGGGAGCTTCGGTGCCTTCCCGGTGCCAGGGCTCACAGTGATTGAAAGAAGATCCAAAGGATTGCTGGGGCAGCAGGAAGGGAGGGATAGATAGATATCATTGTCCATCTGGGGACTAATGACCTGGCTAAAGATGAGCCAGCAATAGTCCATGAGGAGTTCAGGTAACTGGGGAGGGATCTTAGGCAGTTGCCATGATTTGTGACCGTCTTAGAAGTGCTACCTATTTATGACAGGGGGAGGACAGGATTCTCTGCTTCAGGAACTTCAATGCATGGTTGAAGGAATGGTGCTGGGAGGAGAGTTTTGGCTCCATTGGAAACTGGGGCCCCACCTAGAGGGATACGGGCTTGTACAGGGGCAATGGCCTGCATCTGTCCAGGAGGGGAACAGTGGTCCTCAGTGAATGGTTTAAATGCTACATTGGCCATCATTTAAACTAGCCAAGGGGGAGGCAGAAAGACAAAGGCAGACATAAACTACCCCCTCACAGGCAAACAAGGTGAGCAAGGGGAATCCTGAGGGGATGAAACCCCCAAAAGAACCATATAACTAAGGAACCCAGGGAACAGAAGGCATGATAAACAGATGTATAATGTAGGAAGCAAATGGGGCAAATGGGAACCATGGGGAGGCAGCACAATCTGGAGAGCCATGTGTGCAAACACTCAAAGTCTAGGCAACAAGATTTCAGACCTAGAGGCCACTATGGCAGAAGCTGCCTGGATATGGTTGCAATTACTGAGTCCTGGTGCAATGAAAACCAGGATTGGGATGTGGCTATACCAGGTTATACTCTGTTCAGAAAGGACAGGGTAGGTAAAAGGGGGGGGGGGCTTTTTATGCTAGGGACAAAATAAAAGCCATGGAAATACAGGGAGAGCAGGGAGGAGCTAAGGTACTGCGGGTCACCCTGGAAACATGTAAGGGGGCCACTATTTGCATAGGAGTGATCTACAGATCTCCAGTACAGAGGGGAAGGTGGATAAGGACATGATGGAAGCTATTCAAAGGATGGCATGCAAGAGGGAAGTGTTGCTGGTGGGGGGCTTCAATCTAACAGACATGGATTGGAGCCTACCAGCTGCAACAACACTCAGATATAAGGACATTCTGGATTCTCTGCAAGGGGCATTCTTCTGGCAGCTAGTTAAGAAAACCTACTTGTGTGTGTGTGGGGGGGGGGGATACTGGACCTGGTACTGACAAATGGGGACAGTGTTGCTTATGTCATGGGGTGATGAAAATCTGGGGTCTAGCGATTACCATACAGTGTGGTTCAATATAAGGACTGGGCCAGAACCAAGCCGCACTAAGACAAGGGTCCTGGACTTCTAGAGGACAGATTTCAGGAAAATAGGAGAATGCCTCAAAGATGCCCTGGCAGAGGCAGAAGATCTGGAGGGAATAAAGGAGCTAAAGGCAAAAATAAAGGAACCTTGACAAGCAACAAATCCCTGTGTCAGGCAGGTTAACAAAGGCAAGAGAAAAAAAGTGACCGCTATGGTTCTCTAAAGATGTAGCAGAAAAAATAAGAGCAAAACAACTAGCATTTAGAAAGTTCTAAAAGACATAGAAGGAGGAGGATAGGGAAAACTACCAGTAGAAACAAAGGGAGGCAAGGAAGGCAGTTAGACGTACAAAGGCACAAACAGAGGAGAATATTGACCAATCTGTAAAAGAAGGGGATAAAACTTTCTTTAGATATATAAGCGAGAAGAGGAAGACCAAAGACAGAATAGTAAGGATACAAGGGGAAGAAGGGGTTTGTGAGGAGGAGGACCAAAAAAGGCAGACATATTGAACAAATACTTCTGTTCAGTATTTACAGAAGAAGTTGTAGGTGACAGGCCAAAGATACGGGACAAGGGCATAAATGGTAGGGAGGTGGACACCAGACTATTTACAGAGGAGAAAGTCCTCAACGTACTAGCACAATCAACAGTAGACAAGGCAGTAGGACCTGATGGGGTGCACCCCAGGATACTGATGGAGCTCAAAGAGGTGCTGGCTGTACCTCTAACAACTTCATTCACCTTACCATTAGAAACAGGGGAAGTTCCAAGGGACTGGAGGAGGGCAGATGCAGTCCCACTTCATAAAAGTGGAAACATGGAGGAGGCAGGAATTTACAGATCTGTCAGCCTGACTTCGGTAGTGGGCAAAGTAATGGAAACACTACTGAAGGAAAGGATAGTGGAATACCTTTTAACCAATGGAATACAGGATCCAAGGCAACATGGTTTCTCAGGGTGGAGATCTTGCCAGACAAACCTTATTGAGTTCTTCAACTGGGTGACCAGGGTAGAGGATCAGAGAGGAGCAGTAGTTGTGGCCTACCTGGATTTCAGTAAGGCCTTTGACACCGTTCCATGTAGAAGACTGGTGAACAAGCTGGCCTGTCTGGGAGTGGGTCAAAAAGTTATAAACTGGGTAAGAAGTTGGTTAAGCAACAGGAGTTAGAGGGTGTGGTAAATGGTGTCCACTCTGGAGAAGGCAAGGTGATCAGCGGGGTGCCTCAGGGATCAATACTAAGCCTGGTCATCTTCAATGTCTTTATTAGTGACATTGCAGAAGGGCCAGAAGGGAAAGTATGCCTGTTTGCAGATGACACAAAAATCTGCAACAGAGTAGACACACCGGGGTGGGGGGGATGAGGGATGATTTTAGAAGAATGGTCAAGGGTTTGGCAGCTGGGTTTCAATGCAAATTAGTGCAAAATCATGCACTTGGGGCACAGAAACCTGGGGTCTATGTACTAATTGGGAGGGGAAGTACTAGCAACCACCAAACAGGAAAGGGACCCAGAGGTAATCATTTCTGATGACCCGAAGGTAACCAAGCAGTGTGATGAGGCAGTAGGGAAGGCTAGCAGGATGCTTGGGTGGATAGGGAGGGGTATCACCAGTAGGAAGAAGAAGGAGATAATATTACCTCTGTGGGTGTTGGCGGGTTGCTGTCACTGTAACATACCTCTGTATGGTTCCATGTTGCCGTGGTAACAGAAATGTTGGTGACCTCCCTTACAGTGACACATGGTCACCGACATTTCTGACACTGCCGATTCCAGTCCCCCACCAGAAAATGCACCGACACACAATCAGTGTTCATGTGGGGCAGCTGTGCCCCCCGCCCCTTGTGTGGGGGGATCTGCTCCCCATCCCCTCCGGACTTAAGGATTCCAACTCCAGAGGGGGACAGATATCGGGAGAGAGTGACCAAACTCCAGAGTCGATGACTCTGGCATCACTTCAGCAACCCGGTTGACACTGTGGGTGTCGGTGGGTTGCTGTCACTGTAACAGTTTTGCTGTAAGAGCGTCACTGTTACAGTGGTATATCTCTCTGTACAGATCACTGGTAAGACCACACCTTGAGTACTGTGTCCAGTTCTGGAGGCCCCACCTCCAGAAGAATGTTGATAAGGTGGAAGTGGTATAAAAGAGGGCTACCAAAATGGTGCAGGGCCTGCATCAAAAGCCCTATGAGGAAAGACTCAAGAAACTGAGCACGTACTCTCTGGAGGAGAGGAGGGAAAGGGGGGATAAGATAGAAACATTCAAGTGCCTAACAGGTATTAATTAGGTACAGGAATGTAGCATTTTCCATAGAAAAAGAAGCTCGAGGATAAGGGGTCATGCTATTAAGTTGAAGGGGGGAGGCGCAGAGGAAATGTGAGGAAAAACTTCTTCACAGAGAAGGTAGTGGATGCCTGGAATAGCCTTCCAGTGGAAGTGGTGGGTGGGATTTAAGCATGCATAAGACAGATACAAGGGGACCTTGGTAGTAAGGCAAGGGGAGGAGACATCTGGAGATCGAGTAGGGTCTGCGGTGGCACAGTAGGCAGGGAAAACTGGGCAGATTAAATGGGCCATGTCTTTATCTGTCGACAACTTCTGTGTTTTTGTTTCTATGAATTTCATGGAATTTTGTGGAATTCCAGTGAAATTCTACAAATTCAGAATTTATCTCATTCCACAAAGCTCTATGCTGCAGCCACAGATACCAATACACCATACCCAAGTTGCAAGAATTCTTTTCTCTGAGAAGTGCAGGCCCCTATGGAACTAGCACTTCTTTAGCCTCAGGTGCTCATTCACACAGTAAGAACTACAGATACCTGATGGACCTGCACTTCACTAGATACAGGTGTAATACATACACACTGACCTCTGGCTGCAGAACTGCAGGTGCTACAAAATCCATGATACAAACATTGCAACAGTACTTCTGTCTGCAGAAGTACAGGACCCTGAGGAGCCTGTGCCTCTTTAGCCACAGATGAAAGACATAAAAACATAGAAATGTAGAAAGTGATGGCAGTAAAACACCAAAGGTACATCCAGTCTGCCAGAGTTCTCATTAAGCCCTGGGACCTACTGTCCCATCATGGTCCAAGCCCTCCCCATCATCTGCCATTCTCCTCCCCAATTCTGATGCCCTGAGCAACCACTATACCTTTCATTCTGCCCCAGCTGTGCTTGAAAACACCAATGGTTTTCATACACCCCACTTCAGCTGGCAGCCTGTTCCATGGCTCCACCATCCTTTCACTAAAATAGTACTTTCTCGCTTCCCTCTCGAACTTCCCTCCTGTAGGTTTCCATACATGACCACATGACAACAATCTAGAATTCAAGTCAAATAGTTCCCAGCAGTTCAACCTGTTAATTCCTTTTAAGAATTTGAAGGCGTCTATCATATCTCCCCTCTCTCTTCTGGTCTCCAGTGAGTACATGGTCAGTGTTTTGAGTTGCTCCTCATAGGATGTGCCTGCTGGCCCTCAATAATTTTTGTTACCTTTGTGCTGCACTGTCTCCAGCCTATTTCTATCCTTCCTGAGGTGAGTTCTCCAGCACTGGGTGCAGTACTAGGAGTGGCCTCGCCAAAGATCTATACAGGGAAAGTATCACCTCTCTCTTTCTGCTATCAGTATGCCTCTTGATATGTCCAAGTATACTTCTTGCCTTGCTGTAAGCCTTCTTGCACTGACTTGATTGCTTTAGGGAGTTGCTGATAATAGTTCCCAAGGTCTCCTTCCTCAGCGGTTGTTCTAAGTCCCTCTTCTCTCATCCAGTACTTTCTTCTGGGGTTCTTGTTCCCTGGGTGCATTCTACCTTGTACTTTATGTCATTGAATTTCAACTCAGAAAAGTGAATGATATTAGAGCAGTGAAAACATGTTTCAGAGTCTCTTTTAATTTATTTTACTCACTGCTCAGCCACCCTTCGGGCACCCCAACAGTTTCACTGACTACTGCCAAATTTATCAAGTGGAGAGGGTCCTAGAATTCAAAATGTTCAGATATATAAATATCATGTATAAGTATATAGCACCAGTAGTGCACAGGAATGCTGGATATTCTCTGGATTCTTCTTGCACTGTGTTGCCACCACCCAATGGGGTGGAGATGGCACTACTGCAGGATGCTATTGAACACTGGATGCATCTCAACAGAGGGAGCGCAGGTGATGTGTTATCATGCCAATCTAGCTAGACAACAACCTTCCCTTTCCTGTACTGAGCTGTACATACCATACAGTGTCTTCTGTGAGTGCACTAAGTTTAGTGTGCTCATCTAACCAGAAAGATTATGCTTTTTGCAACTGACTAAAACTCCTTTGGTGAGTAAAAAAAAAATATGTGCTATGCTTCTACCATAAACAGTTTTCTGTGTAGGATCAGTAAGTGCCTGATTCTGTTTACAGTTTATGTATACTTATAAGTGAAATTTAAATATCTGAATCTTTTGAATTCTAGGACCACCTCCCTTTGATAAAGTTGGCAGGAGCCAGAAAACTGTTGTGGTGCTTGAAGGATGGCAGAGCAATGAATAACATGAATCGAAAGAAACTCTGAAATGTTTTATGGTTTCACTGCTCTGATGCCTTTCACTTTTTTAAGTTACCAAGTCCATTTGGATATCTTGGTGGAATCCATTTTGAACAGTAATTGAGGTCTTCACATGACCCCCTATCCTTTTTCCTCATCACCCAGTCAAAGAAAACTATCAGGTTAGTCTGACAAGAACTCCCTGCCATGAATCCATGCTGTTTACTATTTTGGAGACCATTCTGACCAAGTAGTCCACAAGGTCTTCTTTGACTAGTGACTCCATCAGTTTTCCTGCAATAGAAGTAAGACTGACAGGTCTGTAGTTCACTGCTTGTTCCTTGTCCTCCACCCCATTAAGCCGAACTATGTCTTCCACCCTCCAATCCTTCAGAACGGTATCCCATGATATGGGTGAGTCCTTCTGTGAAATGAGCAACTGTGAAATGTTAGTGAGGTGCAGTTAGAGCAACTGTTAAAGAAGAAGAACTGCAACTGAAATATATAGCGACCGCTAGAGGGAGCTGTAGGGAGCGACTATGTGGGAGGTAGTTTGGCCAGACAGTTCCCAGCTGGCTGTTTGGTCTAGCAGTGGGAGCCCATGCCTACAGTGCTAGAGGACCTGAGTTTGGAGCTGGCTACAGGTGGGTAGAAAATGTTGTTGTTTTCATGTGTTGGGCACTTAGTACATTTTATTTCTGTTCCCCATTTACTGGATTTCTGCTCCGTGGTCCCATGCCCTCTTGCATGTGGTACCCCTGTTCTAATGCCTTGAACCCCCCAAATAGCCTGCTCCCAAGTTGTCTCCTGTACCATAGTGTCAGGCTCCCCCTGGTGTTAGTTATAATAGTAAAGGAGTGTGTGGGTGGTGTAGCCCCCTGCATAAAAACTGTAACCAGTATCACACCTGGAGCATGTGTTGTGGACCGTCGCTGATTTTGGGTCTGCTGTTGTGTACAGTTGCCATTTCTGTTTTTGGTGATGTGTACTCGCTGATGTGTCTGTCATTATTTTTCCTTCATTTTTATCACATGGAACCTTTCAGAACTACCCATGTCCTTAGAGAGCTGTTGAATAGACCTATCAGGACATCAGCCAGTTCCACTGCCTGTTCCCTGAATCAGGGGCATAGCTATGGAGTGTGCAGGTGGTTCAACTGCACCAGGGCCCACAAGCTGGAGTGGCCCATCTGACTGCTAGAGCCATGAATGCTGGGTAGAGAGGCACACCACCCAACTGTCAAATTCCATTCTGACTGAGGCGTGTGCACTGCACACCCACCATCGCACCACCCATAGGATTTGCATTTTGCTGCTTTCAGCCTGCCCCACACAGCCTAGTTATCTATTAGCAAGGTCACGTGTTGTGTGGAGAAAGTGCACGCAAGTCAGTTGGCAGTGTGACACGTCTGGGAGTTTTAGTCAGACAGCCTGTATTCATCTCAGGCTCACAGAACCCCCACTGTAGTAACTGAAAGCAACAGTCAGCATCACAAACCAAGATGACTGGCAACAGTCCCAGACCTGGTCCCCTTCTTCCCACCTCCTCCTCCTCGATTTCCACTCTGCTGCTCTGTGGTGTGCTGCATGGACTAGTAAGTGGCAAATAGCACCCAGCACATAAAGTAATGAAAATGTAAGCATCGTGTTATTTCCTTCTTTTCCTAGAGTGAAAATTGCTTGTGGTACTGGTTGCATCAGATATGGAAGAAAGGCACTATATTAAATTTCTTTCAAGTATGTTTTTATTGTAGTACGATGTGGCTTCCTCCCTTATTTCTGTAAAATAAGAGGTCAGAACAAGTGGGAAATGTAAAAATAAAAAGTAATTTTTTTTTACTACAGCTCTTCTAAAATTCTGAGGTTGGGAGTGTAATCTGGGTTGGGATACAGCCCGGGGATGCTGCCCTTCATAAACACTGCCTGGTATCTTGCTGTCAAGTTGTGTATGCTAGTTTTTTTTTATTTTATAAGTATGATTTCTGTTGTAGTACAATGTGGCTTCCTCTCTTGTAACTGTAAAAGTAGGAAAGTCAGAATGAGAGGGTACAAAAAATAAAATGTGTCTCAGTGATTTGTTTTACTGTATCTACAGCTGTTCTAAAATCCTGAAGTCGGGAGTATAGTGGGGGGGGGGGGATTTCATTCCTTGCACCAGGGCCCACACCAACCATGCTACGCCACTGCCCTAAGTATTTTTTTTTATTGTTTAAAAAACTGATAATCAGAAAAGGCACATTGAACCAAGGCTCATTTCCAGGTGTGACCTGGGCGAAAGGGGAAGGGGAGTACAGAGAGAATAAAAAATTACAACAGAACATCAGAATGCAGTTACTTAGACAACAATTACAGGTGCTGGGGTAATGTGATACACAAGAAAATATACAACAGCATGGTATCCCCAGATGCAGCTCATCTGATCCTGGGGCCTTATCTATCTTTAGGGCTGCCAGCCCTAACAGGACTCTTTTGCTAGTAAATGTTGGCTGCCTCATTTGCGGGATCCCCTTAGTGGCCGCTTTGATGCCACTCTCTGGCAAGTGCCCACCATTCTTGGGGAAATTAACAAGGAAAGAAGTGAGTGGAGGGATCTCTGGCTTGTCACTGTAGATATAAAAGACCTGTACACACATATTCAGCACGAGGAGGGTCTGAATGCATTACTAAAAGCGCTAAGGGGTGGGATGACTTACAGCCTCCAAGTGAGTTCTTATATCAGATGGCAGAAATAGTATTAACAAAAACTGTTTTAAATTTGAGGAGAAATATTTTCTTCAAACCATGGGAATGGCTATGGGGAGTACAATGGCCCCTACATACACAAATTTGTATATGTGGGACATAGAAAAAAACACATTAGATAGAACCGCTAATCCTTTTTTTGATACTATAATAACTTGAAAGCACTTTATAGATGGTATTTTTTTCATCTGGAAGGGAACAAAAATGATCTGGATATATCTTTTTGATTATTTAAATAGTAGGAATGGCAATCTGACTTTTACTATGCTAGATCACCTAGTAAGTGTCCATTTTTTAGAATTAAAAATCTATAAAGGGACAAGAGGACTAGAGAGACACTACACAGAAAGGAGATGGACAGGAATATGATACTCCACTACAAGAGTTACCATGACCCTAAATTAAAGGACAGTATAACCAAGTCACAGTATATTAGGGCGAGAAGGAACTGCAGTGATTATAGGGAATTTGAAAGGGTGGCAGAAGACATGAGCTCAAGGTTTTTGAATAGAGGGTACAAATATAAAACAGTTGAAGAGGCAGTAAGGGGGTGCTAGAGAACTACCAAGACAGAACTTAATTAAACCAAAACTGAAAAAGGAATTGGGGGACAGAATAGTGTTCTCCAGGGCCTACAGTCATCAGAGTGGGAAGATTAGGAAGGTAATAATTGATAATTGGCACATTATTTAAACTGGGAACACATGGGCCAAACGATTCAGGAACATACCCCTAGTTACATACAAATGGAATCAGATAGTAGATAAACTGGTGCATACACAGCTTTACACCCACCAACCAGAGAAGAAACAGCTGCGGTTGGGACCATTAGCACAGGATAGTTTCCCCATGTGGACACTGCTTTCAATGCAGAAACACAAACAAAAAAAAACAGTATTTGAAGATCACTATAACAATAAAAAACACAGAATAAAACAACAGATCAATTGTAAAATGGACCACGTAGTTTTTCTACACTGCCTGTGTGACAAATTGTATGTGGGGAAGAAAACAAGAGAACTGAAGACACATATTAGCGAACATAAAAGTAACATCAGGGTGAAAGATGCAGTACATATTGAACAGTGACGAGACACTACAATGAAGTGGGACATTCGGTAACCTCACTGTATTTCTGGGGATTGGAGTATGTGGAAAAACAGGGGGAAGGAAACATGGACTGGGACACAAAGCTAAGAAAAAGAGAGGTGTATTGGATTTACACCTTGAACTGCTTAAATCCCTGAGTGGGATTAAATGAGGACTGTGAGTGGAACCTTTATTGGTGAGGCCCTAAACTGGCCACCCCATCACCCACTCAGTACATGGATCTGTCACAAAACAAGGGACTGGGATTGGATGCACCATGATCATTGACAGAGAAATGAAACAGACTATTGGAAATGATGTATGTACTAAATGCTAAGTAATGATAGTAAAAATGAATAAGTAAAGTGGGAAAAGTTTTTTGACAAAGAAGAAAGGTTGGAAAGGGTTAATACTGGACTGCCATGAACTGAAATCTGTAACCACTAGGGTTATAGATACCCTACAGAATAATAGCTCCTAAAGCATCAGTGCTAGATGAAACAAGCATTTGTCAATGCTAAATGTTTGCTTGCTGGTATTAGCATTGGAAATGCCGGAGTTAGACAGATGCAGAATAGGAATGGCAATGAAGTATTGAACTTCATGTGAACCCCACCTCCATCTGTAGAGACAGACAGGATTTGGGGTAAGTGTTTGGGTTGTTGGTCATGACGGTCAAGCCATGTCACCTCACCCTATTCTGCAGACATTGACACGTGTTGAGGTGTACCTTAGGGTGTTTGCTTTAAAGTCACCCCATTCCATAAGGACATACAGTGAAATGGGTGCAGCATGGGAGAATGGGGTGAAGTCTTGGGCCGAAGAGTCCAAGGTACACCTCAATGCCTGTCAGTGGCTGGGGGGTGGGGTGGGATGGCATGAGTAGTACAGTCCGTAATCCAAAGGCACACCCCGATGCCTGTCAGTCTGTACAGGGTAGGACATTATCGTTAGAAACCCTAATGCCTCGGGCGTTTGTTGGTATTTACAGTACAAATTTTCAACATGGTTCTTTTCTGACCCCACCTCAGGAAAGCATGTGGGACCTCTTCTCATGAAGAGTGGCAGTGTGATTTTGTCAATGTGTCCTGAAAACTGACTTCCAACAGTGGCAGTGCCATTCTGCATCGCATGTACGAAAACACAGATCCGGCAGGATGTGAAGAATGACAGCTGTACCATCCATAGGGAGATATGAAGAGATGGCAATGTTCAAAATCTGTAGTGGAAATATTAAAAATGCTCGCACTACCGAGCATACGTGGAACTGCACAACGCATGCGCGTAACACAGTCACTTCATGGAGTTTTGTCACCAGATTTTCAACAGAAGCATTATACAACCTGTGCTCATGAACAGTGTCACTGTGATTTTCTTAATGTGTCCGAAACACTGATTTGCCACAGCAACCACAGTATTCTGGGCCAGAATTTCAAGAACACATTTCGACCAGGATGTAAAAAATGACAGCTATACTGTTAATAAGGAGGTGCGGAAAAATGGTAATGTTGCCACTCTGGAGTTAAAATATTACAAATGTGCAAAGTTATGAGAATGCGTTGAAACTGCGCAACACAAGCTCATAACACAGTTATTTTATGGACTTTCATCACAAAATTTTCAACATAGGCATTTTAGGACCTCTGTTAATCAACAGTGTCACTGTGATTTTTGTTATGTGTCCCGAACAGTGATTTCCCACAGTGACCACATTATTCTGCACCGGAAGTGCGAGAACACATTTTGGCCAGGATGTGAAAAATGACAGCTGTACTGTTCATAAGGAGGTGTGGAAAAATGGCAATGTTGAAAATATGGAGTGAAAATATTGCAAATGTGCGAAATAATGAGCGTGCATGGAAACTGAGCAACGCACACTCATAATACATTCATTTTATGGTCTTTTGTCACCAAATTTTCAACATTGGCATTTTAGGACCTCTGCTAATGAACAGCATCACTGTGATATTCCTAATGTGTCCCAAACATGGATTTCCCACAGCGAGTGTGCTATTCTGCACCGGAACCGTGAAAACACATTTCAGCCAGGTTGTGAAAAATGACAGCTGCACTGTTCATAAAGAGATGCATAAAAACACCAGTGTTTAAAATCTGGAGTAAAAATATTGCAAATTCGTGAAGTTACGAGCATGGTGTAACTGCAAATGCACCACCGATGTAAAACAGTCATTTTTGATTTTTCCCGCAAATTTGCAACATAGACTTTTTGAGAGCCCACCTCATGAAAACTGGCACTGTCGTTTCATTAATCGGTCCTAAAAGGTGATTCCGTGCAGTGATGACGAAATCACCTTTGGGGGCCGATTAACACCATGACAGTGCAAGAATTCATCAGGAGGGGTCCCAAAAACCCCATGTTGAAAATTTGGTGCCAAAATTCCAAAAAATGCCTGAGATATGCATCAAAGTTGAAAAACCCCTATCTATTCCATTGTATAGCTTACCGCATTTCCTCAGTTCGGGGTCGACTTTGAAGAGTGCAGACATGTTCCCGGTCCACCAAAGATCATCGCACCAGATTCTGGAGGTAAGTATGGGGTGGGGTGGTTTGGGAGGCAAGGTGCACAGTGGGTAGGTGCGGTTGTGGGGGCAGGGGACTCCAAGGACCATTTCTTCTACAGGAAGAAAAAAACATTGTGGGATGGTTTTGTTTGCAGGGCCTTTAACTGATGATTTGGCATGCTGGGATGGGCTCCCAGCATGCCAACCTACTGTTTTGTTGGGGGGGGTGACTGTAGCTGATGGGGGATTGGGCACCCCCATCAGAATATAGGAGGGGCGCAATAGCCGAGAGGGATTGGGCACCCCCTCAGCACAAACATAGGTTTTGTGTGTGTGTGTGTGGGGGGGAAATTATGCAGACAGGGAGTGGGCTCCCCCATCGACACATGATCCAGCAACTTGGATGGACTGAAGCTGGTGGGGATTGGGGCCCCCATCAGCAAACAAAGAGTGTTTGGGGGGGCACATGCTGCCGAGGTGGATTGGGCACCCCCTCGGCATGGGGCTGCATAATACTGTTTGTGAAAGTGGTGGCAAGCTGCCCGCCATGTTTTTAAACAGTATTAGGCTAGCTAACATTCTGCCCTGCAATGACAGGTCGCGCCCTCATTGCAGCACAATGACTGATGCTGCAATGATGAGGTGGCCCCGATTGCTGCAGCGAAAACCTTTGTACTTGGTGCACTTTTGGAGACCAGTGTCATTGGCACACTGTGCCTCCACTGGTCCACCACTACCAAGTCCCCAAATGCAGTGCCTCCTTTGGCTGTAACAGTGCCACGCCTGCACAACCTGCTTCTCTCCTAAGCTGTCACATAATGTTTCTTGCGCATGCGCTCAAGCAAACATAAAAATTTGATCTTTTATAACAGATTGTTTCTTGTGCTCTTCTGAGCACTTACCTGGTAATCTTTCTTGTTTTCACTGTACTATCACCCATAATTTGTTCCATTTTTCTTTGTTTTTGTTTACATTTCTCCCATCCACCATGTTGAATTGGAACCCTCTGCTGCCAACCGCACATGTGCATGACTCGCAGCACTACACAGGGACAGTGGGAACATGCAGCACAGGGTCCCATGGAAGTAAACAAAAGATGTGATGCAACATGAGGGGGAAGTTTGGCTGCAGATAAGGCAGCAGCCATATTTACTGTGGGTCCACAACAATGGAAATAAATTTTAAATATCTAAAAAACTAAAGATCACTAGAAAAACATATTTGTAGATATGGAAACCAGAACTATGGCTGCATGCTTCTGACCAAAAGCAGAATTTTGATAATCACTTCTAAATCTACAACATTAGAGCTCACCCCTTGCAACTGGTAGCACACAAATGGCACCATGAGAACAGGAGATTTTGGTAGACCCAACCAGTAGTCCTAGTATGGAATGCACTTCCACAAGAAGTTGTGGGTAGCCCAACTATGAATGTATTTAAATATAACTTAGACACCTATTACAGGTCCAAGGGTGAGATCACATGAACATAATTTGAGCACACATAATGGACAAAAGCCTATACAAGCTTAGTGTTTCCTATGATACCTGTGATTATCTAGTACTGCTGCTTTAAAATAAGGGCCCAAGAGAGAAAGAGGGAAAAGGAGAACCAGATTAAAAAGAAAAGATAATAACAAGAACATAAGACTTTTAAAAGAAACCAGGGAAAAATAGTCCCGAGTGGGGAACGAACCACTGGAAGTTGAACTCAGGGCCAGTGGATTCTCCAGGGAACAACCACTCCTCCACAGCCACACTTGCACTCAACAGGCTACCTTCACATAGGTAGCATCAGCAATACTGTACATGGAGATGATGGGATGTCAGAGTTGATGTTGAGCTCCTCCCACTAGATGGAGGTATAAAACCACATTCTCATGGTGCGCAACTGCTCCTTCCCCTAGTTGGAGAGGTATGCTGTGTTGCAGTGCAACAATTGTGAGTATCCTTGGAAGAAGCTTAAATATTTAGAGTGAATTTATGAGAAAGACAAGATGAGATAGAAATAAGGGAACACTTAATGTTTTGCAGATACTTAGGAGCAGAATGAGAAATATTTAAAACAAACTAAGGAGATGGACTAACTATTCAAAAAGTGATGTAAAGGTGGGAGGAGTGTTTGGAAAGCCGGAGCAAGTGAGGACTTGTAAAAATACATATAGAGAATTAAAATACTGGTTTCTAAACAAAAACTTGTTATTCATACAATAGACAGCACAAGGGGAAGGAGACAAACAACAAGGTTACAAGAAGTGAAACTACATAAAAGAAAGAATTAAGGAAAGGTACAGATTCATACTGAATAAAAATGTGAAGGTGAATAAAATAAGAAAGAGAAGGGTGAATACAGAGGCAAATAATAGATTTAGGATAAGCGATTGGAACTGCATTTAGAGAATGATAAAAGGTCACAGTGGTATTACCACAGTGAATGAAATAAAAAATAACTTTTGAAGTGGTGAAGGGGAGAATTGTATGTGGGATAAGAGAGGGAAATGGATTGGAAATGCATACTGATGGCGTGTATGTATATTTTTACTAACATACTAAAATGCCAGCAGAATAGACCTAATGGTCTTTCGCGTCTGCTCGTTTGGTCAGCCCCCACCCTGGGAGCTGACCTTGCTGCCCCCCTCGCCTTCTCTGGTTTCTCCTTCCCAGTTCCAGATATTCTCGCTGCATTGGATTTTGCTTCCAGAACCCTTCCCTGTACCTGTCCCACCCCATCTTGAACCCTCCACCGTCTCTGCCTCCACCAGCCCCCTAGGCAGCGTGATTCGATGGCTCCACCACCTCTCAGTGAAGTAGTACCTCCTCCTTTCTCCCTGAATCTTCCCCTCCAGCTTCCACCCATACCCCTAGTGGCCCTCCTCCTTCCTTCAAAGCACCTGACTGTTCCTCCCTATTTACCCCTTCATGTACCTGAAGACCTCTATCTTGTCCCCCCAGTCCCTTTTCTCTTCCAATGTGTACATATAGGTCCTGTCCCCCAAGCCTCAAATCATTTTGGTTGCCCTGTAATAGAACAACACAGCTGGGCCTGAGGAAGTGGCGATGCCACAAAACCGTTGCCCACAAAAGATGTGTGTAAAAAAATAAAAGAAGAAATTGTAAAGAACAATTGATTGGAGTTCATTCAGCTTATATTTCATGAAGTGCCCACCATCCTCCCTAGTGGGAATTGAGCAAAAGTAATCATGAAGGACAGTGACCTTTTGCTTGTCTGCCTCAATCATCCTATCCCCCTATGTTAGCCTTATAATTCCCCCTCCTTTCTTCCTTTTTTCACTTACATATCTGAAGAACTGTTTTTCTCTGCTCTTGATCCCCTCTGCAATACGCAGTTCTGTGCTTTAAACTCCCTAACTGCCCTCTTTGAGTCCCTATTTTTCAAGAAATATTATTTTTTTGGTTTTATTTATTTATTTGAAATCTAGGATTACAAGTACCTTTGAGCTATAAGCGCTTTTACAGAGGTTCCACGTCAGAGTATACAACAAGTTGACAAAACAGATAAAAAAATATCACATACATTTTAAAACAGTGTGTGATTACAAAGTGAGGTACAGCTTGAGAAATGCCGAGTAAACCGGATTACAAAGTGCCAATTATAAACAAAAATACAAGCCAGGGTTATCAGTCAGACAGAAATTTAAACACTATTGGGCAACAAGACCTGAAATTAGTGACTAGAAGAGACAAAGGGATAAGTGTCAGTAAACAGACATAAACTGGTGTGAGTCAACTAGAGGAGGCTTCATTGGACTGAATGGGATGTGGTGGATGGACTGGTGGGGGGGACAGGAAGAAGGTGACTAGGTGACGGGAGGCAGGATATCTTTAGCATTCTTCCCATTCTTCCTCCCCCTGCTTTTCTTTAAATTTTTTGAAGGCCTTCTTTTTTTGGCATTCACAACTTCCCTGAGACTTCCTGAGAACTATGATGGTCTCTTGAACCTGCTGTTTTTGGTTACTGTTCTCAAACATACCTTAGATGCCTTGAAAATGGCCCACTTAATTCTTTCATCTCTCTTTCAACCCATTTTTTTTGCCCACTCCTACTAACTTATCTCTGACCAGCTCCCTCAGCCTATTGAAGTCTGCCCTTCTAAAATCAAGGATTTCAGCTCTCGATTGCAGTTTACCAGACCCAAGGTCCAGTTTGAACCAAACATAGTTACAGTCACATATACACCAACATCTGGCTCTAGATGGATAGGCCCCTGTGGGGCCTGCAGTTATGCAGCTGGGAATACTGTTGAATTATGAGTATCATGATTTCTGCAGTGGATCTAGAAATGTGTCATGGGGGTAGCAGTTTTCAGTTACACAGATGCATATAGAAAAGGATGCACTAGCGGATCATGCTATCTTGCGATGCACCATGCATAGCATGCCTCAGTATTTCTGGCCATCTGGATGCAGAGACACAGACCCCCATGGGCCTGTACTTCTGCAGCTACATGTACCCATGCATGCTGCATGACATAGACACACAGGTGTGGCTGCATTAGCACAGGACCCTGTGCAGTCTGTGCTTATGCAGCCGTAGCAACACATCCACAAAGGTAGCACATCAGTGCTACTGCATATGTGTTATCTGGAAACAGTTGTATGGTGTTTGTCTTACTTGATGATTGCTGTATGTAGTTGCTGGGGTGGTCTTTTCCTTTTGCGTGGTCATTTTACCATATTATTGCTCCAAATTTTCAACATAGCCTTCCCTCCCCTCCTCACTGGATTCTACCCTCACATCTTGGTATACCCAATGCTGCACTTTTCACCCTCTTGCCACCCTTCCTACATTCCTTCTCCCCCCCCACCCTCTTCCCTCTCCCTATGACTCTGGCACGTCTTATCTGTTGTCTATTTTCTCTGACAAATGCCGCTAGCTGCCTTGTTACAATGCTACCCTTGAACTGTATTAATCTGTAATCTGTTTGCAGTGTCCACATTGTTGTAAAGCCTGTCTTGATGTTCCCCATAATTTGTATTTCTCTGACATGGAACCTTTGTAAAAGAGCCATGGCTCAAAGGTATTTGTAATCCTAGACTTGATAAATAAAATAAAAAAATAAATAAATAAATTATGACCCCCACCTCGTGAACACTGTATGTGAAAATGTTAAAATCCTGCCCAAAATGTGATTTCACATAACAACTGTAAAATCACCTTTTGGCAGTTATTTGACAGATTTCAGCTACCGTGTGCATGAGGTGGGGTCCCAAAAAGACCATTTTGAAAGTTTGGTGGAGAAATTCTGAAAAAAATGACACAATTGTGATTAAAGGTTCAAAACCCATTAAAATACATTAAAACAAACGTACCTTATTTTCTCATATTGCAGTTGCCAGTTCTAGTAGCAAGCTGTCTTTTTGATCAGAGAGAGGGTCTATGCCATGGGACACTTTTAGATGAATAAGGGGATATGGGGGGATGTGGGGTCGTGGGCTCTGAGTGGAGGGTTGGAATGGGTGGTTAGTGGCTGTTGTGGATAGTCAGATCGGTAATGGATCAGTTTCTTATTTACATGGTAAAATGGAAAATAAAAATAAAGACAACCAGGGGCTGTTTTCTTTTTTTCAGAGATGATTAACAATTTTAATGGATCTCACACTGGGGATTCGGCACTCCAATGTTGGCTTTGACTGTACGGTGGCACTGGGGGGTGGGAACCTTTGTGTTGCCACCTACACATAGGGAAGCAAGCAACCTGGAGGGGAGGGGGTTGGCAAGTGGTACTGCAGGCGAGCACCCCTGTCCACTTTCACAAAACAGGAGATATCGAGGAAGAATAAGGGAGGGCTAGCTGAGTTGTGAGGGGGAGTGAATAAAAAATAATAAAGATAGATAGACAGACAGATAGATAGATAGACAGACAGACAGACAGACAGACAGACAGATAGATAGATAGATAGATAGGTAGATAGACATACTGGAGAGAGAGAGAGAGAGAGAGAGAGAGAGAGAGAGAGAGAGATCAATCAGGTAATCATAATGTCACTGGTCCTACTGAAGCTGGCAGCACAGCTCCAGCTGCAGCTACACAAACCAAGAACATCTTACTGTTCTCATATGGCGAATGCAGGTGAAAGGCCCTCTCACTAGAATCTAGTTATCAGGGGGAGGAGTTTGACGTGGGATCCAAGATGACAGTCTAACGGTTGATGCTGAGAGGAGCACACAAACGCTGCCCTGCTCTCTTGCTACACTGAGTAAGCTAAGCCAAATGTAAAGGTAAGACCATGTATGGAACGCTGATACTTTTTACTTGAAGATGCAGACAACTTTAAACCCTGCCCTTTAAACTTAAACTTTAAACCCTGCCTATTTAAACTTTAAACCCTGCCTATTTATGGAGAATACAGAGCCACTGACTATTGTTAGTTTGAGTTACAAATGCTATTGTAAGACCATTTACAGAACACTGACTCTTTCATCTATCAGATGCTGATACTATCCCCCGTTTGGAAAAAACATTTTTTCCATAAATCTACCCAACTGAGTACTTGCAGTGGAAGATGCTGAACAGTATGTTCAAACTGGTCTGACGGACTTGTGAGCTTCCAGAGCGGTCGGTCGAAGCAGCAGCAGAAAAAGGGGTTAAACGGCTCAAAGGTAAAAACCAAAGCTCTAAGCTCCATAGCATTCAGTCAGGGACTAATGTCCCACGAATGGGGCTACAACAACAAAAACTCAACTTTGGTATATTGGAATTAAAACCCATGCTCTCACCTGTCCCAGAAACTCTGAATGTGGCTGAGACAGTGAATACTGTGGAACCTGAAGCAGAACAAGAACCTGAACTTGAACTGGACTCCAACAAAACTACTGACTCTATTACCAGTCAGAAAGCAGAGATGGAGGATCTACAGTACACCACTGTGGACAAAGGGGAAGAAATCATTCTGGACAATGAATGCCTAATGGCTACTGAGGCAAATGAACTGTTTATATCTGTTATCAATGCTAGGAACAGAGCAGGTTAACACTGAACTTAATGGGCATATGGTGCAGGGGCAGGAAAAGAGCAGCAGGGAGGACTCTGACATGTTGGCCTCTACGCAGGGAGAGTACCCAACATGGTTAAATACAGAAGATAATCATGAAAACCTTAATGACTCTAAAACTCAGTCAAATGGCAGATCTGAAGTCAGTTTTGAGATGTCTACTCAGTTAAAACATGATATACAAGACGGCTTTGCTTCCGTCACAGCAGCCTTGTCTCAGCTCTCAAACTCATTCTCGAAACTCAGTGACAAACTGCAACAGCTCAGTATCAGAAATTATACTATAGATAAGAGAGTGAGTGAGCTGGAGGAGAAGATGAACCCTGTCACCATGAAAGCAACTGCACAAATCCCAGTTAATTCTGGAATTGCAACTTAAAATAAATGAATTGGAAGATCGATCCAGAAGACAGAATATTATGCTAATAGAGATTCCGGAAGGTCTGGAAGGCAATACTGACCATGAGACTTTTTTGGAAAAATTATCTTCACAGTCCTAAAAAAGAAATATTCAGAAGAAAGAACTGTACTCAATCGAGCTCATCATGGGGTAGGGGGCTGGAAGGACAATGGAGAACAAAATAGCAGAATACCCAGGCCAGTGTATTTGAAACCACACTACTTTACAGGCAGAGAGATGATACTGAGACATGCTAGAGTCAATAAAGGTCTAGCTGCTGATGGGGTGAAGTTCTTTGCATATTCTGACTTCAGCATAGCAACCATGCAATATTGCAAAGCGTTTGATGAGGTATGAGCCATTCTAAAGAAAAAGAAGATCAGATTTGCTTTACTGCATCTTGCAAAAATCAGATTTTTTTGTCATGGCAGGGTTCAGATTTTTGATGACCCCAAAAAGGCAGAAAAACCTTATTAAAGAATTCAGAAGATAAAGGAGGTTAAAGCTTGAGAGCTGAATTATACCCCCATTCTTCAGTCATACACAGGATGGAAACCTTATTTACTTTGGAGAGGATGAAGAAGGACAGAAGACAGAGAGAGAGAGAGAAACTACAGCCTCAAAGACATTTTTTTTCTTTTCCATAACTCTATGTTTTATTTATGATCTAAAAACTAGACTCCCTTTTTGTTTGAAGTTGACATACTGCAAAATTACTGGCTACCATAAATATGAAGAAGATATCTACTGCACTTGACTGTAGATGAGATAAAGCATGCCTTTGTTTTTGTTTTTTTGTGAGTGTGTTGGTGTGGCTGGGCGGGGGCTAAGTGGGTGCATGTGAATGGATGCAGTATGAAAGTCTACGAGGAGTTAATTAAATGAAAGGGTTTGGGGGAAGAAGAAAGGAACTTTAGAGACTAATTATAGAGCTCAAATCAAACATTTTTTGAAAAACTTCATAATATTAACGGGGATTAGGAATTTGATAATATGGGGCAGTAACGCTAGTAGGTGCCGACTTGGGAAGGCCTAAGTGAGACCACCACAATGGTCAATGAATGGGGATGGGTTATGGGATGCCAATAGTATAAAAGGCAAGTAAATGCATTTGTATTAATGGTTATTACATGATGGGCTCCTAGGGCAGTGGGATGGGGGGGGAAGGGGGATCAGCTAAGGGATAAAATAATGGTGTATTTAATGGATCTTATCACTGTTAGGGTGGGGGGCGGGACAGGCTCCTCCATTGTAATAAACTGAAATATGTTGTTTTGGGTTGTGCTCTAAAGATTTTGAAGATAATAAAGAAGAGGCAATATGTAATTGACAGTACTATAACAAATAGCAGTGAGGGGTTACAGCAAAGTAAAGCTATGGACTAATGAAAACATTATAACAAATATTAGAATGGCATTTATTCAAAGAGCAGCTAACAGGAATGCATTTTGATAAACTTACTGATGGATAGTGTTATAAAGTTTATGACAATAATGTCTAGGGATTACTAGATAGTATTAAACCAAAATGGTATTTAATTATCTAGACAAAAATTATGTAAATGTATCTTACTGCAAGAAACCAATTTTTCTAATGATTTATTTAACTTTTATAGCAAAAAGTGTGGTGTAGGAATCGATGCATCCTACTAAAAAAACAATTCAAGGGGGGTGGCCGTCATGTTGAAGAGAGGCTCTGGTATCACTTTTGGCAGGTCAGTTGTGGATAAAAATGGGAGACAAACAACAGCTGAAATAAAAGTAATGGAGCAAATTTACTCAATAATAAACATGTATGGCCTGAGTAAAAATTCTCCCAGGTTTTATAAGGATTTATTTTTGGAACTTGCAACTTTTTTTTTTTCAATTTATTGCACTTTTTGCCACCGGCCGCCTCTCCATTGGCTTGTACCCCACCACCTGCTTTGCTCCCCTATTGCCATGCCCCCACTGATACCCTCTGACTTACCCCTCAGAGTGGGGCCACTGCTCCAATCCAGCCCATCTACTGTGGGAGAAGGTATCGGTAGTGACCGACATTACCTCCCTGGATTCCCCCCCCAGGGCAGGATTCAGGGCTGGTCAGCACAGCAGAGCTGTGATAGGTTGGCAGAGATGTGAGGAACCATTAAGGCCAGATGCTTCATCATCGCGGATGACAAGATTTTTTCAAGTTACCCAGGGGCGAAGGCATGCAATGACATCCATCTTCTGCCCCGCCCCTCTTATTTCAAGGCGCCAGTCCCCCCAACCTCTGCCAGGAGTCCCTCAACACCGGGCACACATCTCCTCCCTCTCCCTGGAGAAGGAGAGCAGTCAGTGGGATGCTCAGTCCTTCTCCTCCCTGGATGGCCCTCCAGTTCCCTGAGTCCATTCCCAAACCCAGGTTGCTGGCATCACAAGCGGAAATAGAAACATAGAAACATAGAAGTTGATGGCAGATAAGGACCGCAAGACCCTTCCAGTCTGCCCATTTCTTTTTCTACCTTATGAATGTGCCATTGGCCTTTGCTCTGTCAGTGGCCTATCTTTCCATACTCATCTGTAATGCTCCCTTATGCCTATCCCATGCCTGTTTGAAGCCCTACACTGTATTCATATCCACCACTTCCTGAGGTAGGCCATTCAATGCATCCACCACCCTTTCTGTGAAAAAGAACTTCCTCACATTACACCGTAATCAGCCTTCCTCTAATCTCATGCTGTGCCCTCTTGTTCTGCTATTTTTCTTGTATTGAAACATGTTAGACTCTTTCACCTTGTTAATACCCTTAAGGTGTTTCAATGTTTCAATCATATCACCTCTCTCCCTCCTTTGCTCTAGGGTATACATATTGAGCTCAGTTAATCTGTCCTCATATGTTTTCTGTTGCAGTCCCTGCACCATTTTGGTTGCCCTTCTCTGGACTGCCTCTATTTGGTTAATGTCCTTGTGAAGATGTGGCCTCCAGTACTGCTTGCAGTACTCCAGATGGGGCCTAACCAGTGTCTTGTAAAGAGGGATTATTACCTCCCTTTTCCGACTTGTGATACCCCTACTAATACACCCCAACATCCCTCTAGCCTTACCTACTGCTTTAGGGGTCTGCTTGGATGATTTCAGGTCATCAGTGAAGATGACGCCCAAGTCTCTTTCTTCCCTTGTGACTGCCAGCAACTCCCCTCCCAGCCTATAGGTGGCTTCAGGGTTTCTCTTCCCTATGTGCATGATCTTGCACTTCTTTGCATTAAACCCCAGTTGCCACTCTTCCGACCATTTTGCTAGTTTATCCAGATCTCTTCTCATTCTGCCCACCCCATCAGGATCATGTACTCTTTTGCAGATCTTGGTGTCATCTGCAAGCAGACAAACCTTACCCTCCAGTCCATCTGCAATGTCACTGATGAAGATATTGAAGAGGACTGGCCCCAGGACTGATCCCTGAGGTACCCCACTTGTGACTTGCATCTCTTCTGACTGAATACCATTTACCACCACTCTCTGTTTTCTGCCCGTCAACCAGTTTGCCACCCAGTTGACCAATGTCTGACCCACCCTGAGCCTACCCAGCTTATTAATCAATCTTCTATGTGGAACAGTATCGAAAGCTTTGCTGAAGTCAAGGTAGGCAATATCAACTGCTCCCCCTTGGTCCACCACTCTGGTTACCCAGTCAAAGAAATATATGAGATTAGTTTGACAGGACCTTCCTTTTGTAAACCCATGCTGTCTTGGATCCTGTGCTCCTATGGATTCCAGGTGTTGCAATTTCCTTTCCTTAAGGAGTGTCTCCATAATCTTGCCCACTACTGAGGTAAGACTGACTGGTCTGTAATTCTCTACCTCCTCCCTGCTACCACCCTTATGGAGCGGGATCACATGAGCCCTTCTCCAGTCTTCTGGGACATCTCCTGTGCACAGAGACTCACTAAACATTTCTGATAATGGCTCTGCTAGTTCTCCCCTTAACTCCTTTAGTACCCTGGAATGTATGCCATCAGGTGCCATTGCCTTGTCCACCCTGAGCTTGTCGAGCTCTTGTAGGACCCTTTCTTTTGTGAAGGGACTAGTGCACACCTCCCTCCCCCCTGTGTCCATGGTGCTGAGCTGTGGGCCCTGCCTACCTTCTCTTCAGTAAATACTGAGCAGAAGTATCTATTTAGGATAGGATAAGATAGATGCTTTTACATGGTCCTTCTCCTCACACACACCCTTATCCCCTTTGATCTTAGCAATACCCCCTCTGGACTTTCTCCTTTCACTAATATGTCTATAGAAAGTCTTGTCACCTTCTTTTACTGTTCATGCTAGTGTTTCCTCGGTTTGGCCTTTGCCTGCCTTACTGCCTTCCCAGCTTCCCTTAGGGAAGTTTGGTATACCTCCCTAAATCCAACCACTGCACCAGTGGGCCGGCCAAGGAACTAGCAACCTTTCCTACTCCTTACATAATAGGTGGGGATCTGAATTTAGTATTAAACCCTAATTTAGATAAATCAAATGTCACATTTGAAAAATTAACTTCTGCTGCAACAAAAGTGATTCAATTTTGCGAGGATTACAATGTGGTCGATATATGGAGAAAGAAAAATGCTAGGACGAGACAATATTAATTTATTCCACAGATCCATCAAAATTATTCAAGACTCAATTATTTTTAATTTATGAATCTATACCATATATGATTGAGAAAGTTGAATATAAAAATATAATTATTTTGGACCATGCATCCCATATTTTGGAGGATCAGTTTTCTCCCAGTTCACCAAATTATAATTTCAGATTCGATCATCTGCTTATGAAGGACATTAACTTTCTGAACCAAATGCAAGAAAAAATTATACAGTATTTTTAAAATAATAATACTACAGATACATTGAGGACTATCATATGGGATGCCTTTAAGGCATATGTTAGGGGGACCACATTGTTCATAGTGCTAAACAAATAAAAAAAAACTAGAAATCAAAAAATGAAATATCTAGAAGCCTTAATTTCCCAAATGGAAACATTACATAGCAATACACCAGATCTAGTTTATTATCAACAATTACTGGAATATAGAAATTCATTTAATAAATTATCAACCGAAGAAGCAGAGCATCAGCTGTTATATTCTAAAAGCAGGTGCTATGCCATTCTGGATAAACTAGATAAAAATATTGGTATGGCAACTTAAAAAGGAGCAGGAGGAAAATGATGTAACAGCTATAATGATCGGGCAGATAGCGGTCCACTGGACCACCAGGGATATTGGACGGAATTATTTTATTTTATTACAAATGCCTGCGATCAGGCATGGGGGGGCGCCGCCAGGTGCAGCCGGAGCTTGGGTTGCCACCCACAGGTGGCAGCTGCCATGTTGCACCCTGCAATGCGGCAGCTCACCTGTGGGTGGCCATCAGTTGTTCCTTTTTTTGGATCAACTTTGTGCTGGTGCATGTAGGGGTTGTACATGCATGGCTCTGCACATCACGGGCTGAATATCGGGCTGTGCAGGGTATGCATGGGCACGCCACCCCCACCTGCGCCTGCATACATTACTGATGAGCTCTGATGCATCGGGATTTGTGCCACGCACTTTTCCCTTTTGAATATTGCGCTGGGCGCATCAGTGGGTTGCGCATGGCACAACACTGTTGCACCATGCGCAACCCTTTTGAATATCTGGGCTTATATTTCAAGTAATAACACAGTTCTGGATAGTCAAAAATTTGAAGAATTTGATAGCGTGATTTCATATCCCTCTGGGAAAAAATGATTACTAATATTTATAAAGATATATTGAATAATTTGGGGAATCATTTAGGAGTGCTTAAGAATGAATGGGAGAATAAATTACAAAGAAAATTTAATAATAGGCAATGGGTGCAGATTATCAATATTAAAAATATTGGGATAAAATTGACAAAAATACAACAAATTTATTATAATATTTTGTATCAGGTGTATTATACCCCTCATAGATAAAATTTATTTAGTTTTCAGTGCCCTAACTTATGCCCTAGAGGTTGTGGTAAAAGCAGCACCCTAAAACACATGATGATCTCATGTCCCATATTAAATAATTGGTAGAATAAAATCTTAGTGGCCCTCACTAATATAGAAGGAGAGCAATTTAATAAAGACCCATCATGGATTCTACTGTGCATTCGGGTCCAATGGATCAGCTTGCTCTGTCCAGGCAGAAATGTATTAGACTATGCTTGCTATTAGCCTATAAGAATATCTTGATGCAACGGAAAGACAAGGATCTACTGGAGTATAAGTTGTGGTTAAATCTACTGATTTCTAGTCATAGATTAGAAAAAGTACATTATTGTTAAAATAATCAAATAAAGCGATATAATATTACATTTCCTTTATGAAATGTTTAATGGGCCCCCATTCACAGACTTTATTGAATCAGCTGAGTTTCAAGTAATAATTATTAACTAAAAATTGACTAGAATAGATGTGGATGTTTTCCATTTTCTATTCTCCATTAAACATTTCATAAAGGAATTATTAATAAAAGTGTGTATTAAACTGCCATGTGATAAATTTTGATTGCAATATGATAGGATATGTTTTATCTCATTGGAATAAGCTCTGAATAATGAAGTCTAGTATTTGTAACCCTATATGTTGAAATTTTCTATTTTTCTAAAGTGGAATATAATCGATAATAAAAGATAAAAAAGGCTCCTTTCACTAAGTTGGGCACCCAGAATTTTTGAGTGCCCATAAACCTTATTTCCAGCAATATTTTCAAAAAACTAATGCCAGAATCTAGCTAAAAGTGTCCCATTTACCTAGGTTCAGGTGTTTTTTGAACATACACCCTTTTTATGTATTTTCCATTGTTTTTAGTTGTGAAAAAAAAAACAAGGTGGCGGCTGTCACGCACAGTATTTTTTTCTCACGAACAGTAAAACCTCACAATATTTTTTATCGCTCGTATCAGAGGGTTATCTAAAAACCCAACTGAGCATGGGCAGAAAAAACTTAAATTCCTTACAAACTCTGGAACTATTTAATATTCCTTCACAAAACCTTCAAAAGGACTAGCTGTGAACTGGCCTCTTCTACCCTGAAAATTCTATGAAAAAATTCAGTACCATCTAGGCTGTCAGGAGAGCAAAAACAAAAATGTGTGTCAAGTATAGGAAATCAAACCACCACTTTATCTTTTTTATGTTCTGTATCTTACAAACCACACAAGATGCCATCACAGAATGTTTTACATCTTGATACCCTGCCAGCCAGACAGCACATGCTAAATTATGGGCTATTTTGTCAAATGCCACCAACGTTATTGAGGTGCACAAATTGTGGTTTAACACTAACTATACTAGCGCTACCATGCCAGTATAATTAATAAATAAATAAAAAAGAATAAATAAATAACATAAATAGCACAGCTAGGATAGGTTAAATAACAGGCAGTATATTACTCCCCAAACGCTTGACAGAAGAAGAATGTCTTAAGGCCCCTTTTAAAGGCCTCCACTGAGGGTGCCTCCCTCAGGGCCCTTGGGAGCAAGTTCCTTAGGACCGGTCCTGCCACTTCAAATGCCCAGTCCCCCAAGGTTTTTAATCTTGCCTTGGGAATGACCAGGAAATCTTCCTCAGTGGAGCAGAGAGGGCAAAAGGACACATAAGGATCCAAGAGCTCACTCAGGTGAACTGAGCCCAACACATGTTGGGCCTTATATGTCGGTAAACTGACTTTAAAGGAGATACACCACTTAACCAGCAGCCACTGTAGGTCATACAGTGCTGGGGAGACATGACATGATATGATCTCCAAAGGCCAGTCAGCAACTCAGTAGCCATATTCCACAATTGCTGCTGGTATCATAGTGTATCTTCATTGACCCCAGGGTAGAGAGCACTGCAGTAATCAAGTCTGGAAGTCACAAATGCATTTACCAGTGTCACCGGATCTGCAGGGCAGATAAGGGATTTTATCTGGCTGATTTTCTTAAGATGGTATAAACCACTCTGGACTGCTGCTGACACCTGAACCTCAAATGACAGCCCATCATCTGGAATGATGCTGAGATTCTTCACCTTAGAGGCAGACACCAGACCAGCAGAACCAAGCCAAAGTTCAGACCTCTGCCCAGCAGCCACAACTCCCCTCTCCAACCTTGCTTGACAACTAGTACTTCAGCCTTGTCTGGGTTAAGCCTCAGCTGGCTTGATGACATCCAGTCCTGGATCCTGACCAAGCACTTATTATGCACAGCAACTGTGCCTGGCATCCTGGGTGCAAAAGACAGCTGGGTATCATCTGCACAGCAGTGAAACTCAAGCCCATACTGTCTAATGATCCTGCCCAGGGGAAGCATGTACACTGCAAGCAACGTGGCTGAAAAAACAAGCCCTGTGGTATGCCACAGGACTGTGACACTGGGGATGAAGAGAAATCTCCCCAAATCACCCTCTGTGTTCTGCTACTGAGATGGAACTTAAACCAGCAGATGACTTTGCTGGCAAGTTACATGTACTCCCTGAGCCTATACGGTGTCAAAGGCTGAGGAGAGATAGAAGAGGACAAGAACTGACTGTTCCCCTCTATCTCTTACTTTCAGTAAGTCATTGAGCACACTGACCAGTGTAGTCACTGTGCTATTCTTTGACCTAAAGCCAGACTGGAGAGGTGCTTAAATATTGAAGCCTATGAGCTGTACCTAAAGCTGCAGCAAGACAGCCTTCTCAATAACCTTGCCCCTAGTAATGGGTCAATAATTCACTAAGACATCATACTCCAATGTTGTTGTTTTTTTCAGACAGGGCCTCACAGTGCATTTTTCAATGCAGCCAGGAACACCCCCTCCGAAAAGGAACATTGAATAATCTCAGTGAATACCAGACCCAGCTGACCCACGCAACACATTAGTAGCCATGTTGAACATGGGTCCAGATCAAAAAAAGTGAACAGTAGCCCTAGGATCACCTCACTGACCTCTACCACTGTCACCAGTTCAAACTCATCCCATGATGTCTGAATGCACCGGCAACACAGATTCAACTCTACTGGGCTCTGATGCCCACTTGGAGAGATTCCAGCCTGAATAGAGGACATCCTGTCCAAGAAGAACTGAGCACACTCCTTGTGTTTTCCAAGCAAAAAACAGCCTGGTGGCCCAGCAGTAGCATTTTGTGCTGCCATGCTGATGACCCAGGTTCAGAAGTGAGCCAATGAAGTCACATCAGGAGGCAGGCCAGAGCAGAGACAGCTGCCAATCAGCAGTGGGTCTCAGCTGGGAAGGGTGGTAGTGGACTCCACCACCACAGCAACCCCTATGGCTGGGCCAGGGAGCTTGCTCATTCTGCATGGGGGATGCTGCAGCTGTGCATGGCTGGCATAGATATTTGTTCCCACCAGGGAGGAGGGAGGAAAAAACTGAGGGGAGAGAAACCCAGTAGCTGTTTGAATGATGACTGGGTTCAGTATGATCAGGGTATAGCCTTGTGAATAGGTTATATCCCTGCAATGATGAATTACCAGCCAGGGAGAAAATGTTTTTATAGAAAAAAGAAAAGACTCTGGAAAGCTCCAGACTGGCAGGATGGAAAAGCCTGTCCACAGTTCAAAAGAGCTGAGCTGGTCAAGTCTTCCCAGCAGCGATCTCCCTGTACAGATAAGCTGCCTTCTTACAGATGATTGCCCTTTGATACTCACCATGATGAGCAATCAAAGCCAGTTTGTCCCCCTGTGTGCTGGACCTCCTCCATCGACATTCTAACCTCTGCCCCTTGCCTTCAGCTCCCTTAGCTCCCCATAAAACCATGATGAGTGAAGGTGTGAAACCAACGGGTATACACTAATTGGTGCCACATGATCTAAGGTCACCCCAATTACTCTATTCTAGCCCACCACTTTTTCCACTGATCCCACAATATATATGCTACCAGCATAGCAAATAGAGCTGTGCAAAATGAGAACATTCTGAATTCATGGAATTTCAATGAAAGTTTGTGAAATTCTGTGAAATTTCTTCAGACTTTTGCAGAATTTTAAAACATTATTAATTTGGTCATACCTCAGACATCTATTGAGCTAGAGTTCACAAATTTGGCATGCTCAGTTTCTTGGAAGAGTGCTAAAGACTTGCCCAATATCATGAAATTAGGATGGATTGCCTCACAATTATAGATGCTCAAAATCTGTCATTTTATTTTTGTGGGAAATTTCATGAACATTTTTATCTGCATATACCTCAGCCATCTATTGGCCAGAGATCTTAAATTTGGCATGATTACTTGATAATAATTGTTCTAAAAATGTGCCAAATTTCATGACATTAGAATACATAATCTCAAAATGATATGGCTCAAAGTCTGTCATTTTATTTTTTGTGGGAAATTTCATGAAACATTTTATCTGCATATAACCCAGGCACCTTTGGAGATAGACTTGTGTAATTCAGCATAAATAATTTGTGTGTAATGGTTATAGAATCTTTTAAATATGGAGAGAATTGGATTGGAGATTCTTAAGTAACATAGGTTGAAAATTCTACTATGTAAATATTTGCAAATGTTTTGAAAACACTCAGAAATGTGGATGTTTGTAACTTCTCTGCTCTTGCAGGCACAGACTTAACATTTGATGGCACTGAGGGTTGAGGCGCTAGACGCCACACCTCGCACCACACCGGCAACCCAGGTTCAGGAACGAGCTCGGGTCACCGAGGGTAGTCCGGGGTTGGGAAGGATAGAGCACCCAATGGCAGCTCTCCTTCTCTGGGGGGGGGTCACGGTAGGTGGAGCAGCTGCAAGTGGATTGGGTGGATGTCGGCAGAGGGGCAGAGCAAAGAGGTATGTCTCAGCGTGCCTCCTAGCTCATAACCCCTCATTGCACGCTGGCATCGGGGGGAGGGAGGAAAGAAATCAGGAAAACCACCTTGGCTTCTCCTAGGCGATGGCACCTCACTGGCAGGTCTCCAGGCTCATCGAACAGACTCTGCTGCACCGACCCCACAAGTTTCAGTGTGCTGGTTTGAGGAGGTAAGGGGCATTCCTCCTCACCCCTACCCGGGGGGGTATACCACGGGTAAGATTGTATGTCGCTTTGGGTGCTCTAGAGGCAGATCTCAATGGACAGTGGGGCCTGTGGGTAGTAGGATGCCAGAGAGAGTGGAGAAGGGAGGCAAGTAGGAGCATAAATACGTAGTTAAAAAAAAACAACATTTGACATGCATAGCTGATGTCAGCGTATCTGGTGTCCAACACAACTGGATAACCTGGTTCAGTAGTTTTAAATTTACAGTGGAAACAAACAAACAAAAAATATTGGTAACATTTTCTCTAATATTTATGGTAGCATATAAATGAAGCATTCAGAATTCTTTTTGTGAAATGTAACATTCACAATCTATGTATCACAACTTCATTTAATAAGCTGCACTGAGATATTTGCAGTCCTGCTGTTGCTGTCTGGGCGATTATTTGGCACCCTCCTTCTCTCTTAGTGTACCCAGATTGACTAGGTAGAACTACTGATCCCACTGATATCATCTTTGTTCTTCACTGTGACAAAATCCCTTAAAACGAGAGTCACCTACTCCTTTTCTTATCAACCTATCCTATTGAAATAGTTAGAATTCTTCCTTCCTGATGCCACAGACATTGTCTTCCCCTGCTACATCTTTTTGAGCACCTCCAAGTCCCAGACTTGCACATACTGTACATCTGGCTACCTGGATCATCAATTTACTGGGGTGACCCTTATACAGTATATCCTGAATTCAGGCTGGAATTGACAGTGCTCTGTGCTTCCTTGCTCCAACTGGGTGGGGGGGGGTCTAACATTGGTGTGCTACTCAGCTCAGCTGTCCATTTCTTGGAGAAACTATACATCTAACTCCTGAACCTGGTGACCCTCCTGTGCTACATGCCTCTCATACCTTTATCCTTTAATTTGAATCCCCCAGATAAGGCTGAGTGAAACTGACAAATTCCACTTTTATGGAATTTTCATGAAATTCCACTATTTTCACAAAGACTCGCGTAATTTAACTTTTAGTACAGATGTCATTTTGCCATTTCTGGTAGCAAGCAATTAATAAAATTGACACACACACACACACACACACACACAGTCTCCCCGTAACATCTAAGAACCTGCCAAATTTAATGGCATAACATTCTCTAGTTTAAAAGTTTCAGGGGTTTATAAATTTGCCGTTTACATTCTTGCAAAAGTTAATGTTACAATGTTGTGAATGTTTGACTATTTTCACAAAGACTCATGGAATTTGACTTTTAGTACAGATGTTATTTTGCAATTTCTGGTAGCAAGCAATTAATAAAATTGACACACACACACACACACAGTCTCCCTGTAACATCTAAGAACCTGTCAAATTTAATGGCATAACATTCTCTAGTTTAAAAGTTTCAGGGGTTTATAAATTTGCCGTTTACATTCTTGCAAAAGTTAATGTTACAATGTTGTGAACGTTTGACTACTTTTAATTCAGTCCCATTTAAAGCTGTACATATGAAGTTTGTCAGAAATTACCATGTTGTATAGTAGTTTAAATGTTTCAAATCTGGTTAAATTTGGACATGTTTTAAAATAAGAGGGAAATAACTGAAATTTAAATTATGGTAGCATGGTTGGCAGGCTATAACTCAGTCACATTTGAAGCTAGACATCTGAAACTAAATATGTATATAAATGTAGTGTTAGCTTGTATACCTGTAAAATTGTGTAACATTTCAATGAATACTATCAAAATTATACTAAAATAACAGAAATCTTAATTTTGGCAAAATGTTTGGCTACCTGTAACTCAGTCCCCTTTGAAGCTTGAGACTTTAAGTGTAGTGAACATACCCATGCTGTAGGTTTCTCTAAATCCTGAAACTGTGGAGAAAGTTTGATAAGAAACTTTGAAATTAGATTGAAATAACTGAAAATAAAATTTTGATTAAATGTTTGGCCACTCATAATTCCACCTCCTTTCAACTTACAGCTCTGAAATCTGATACACTTATGTAAGCCAAACTGTCTACATACCAGACATGGTGTCAATCTGATTCATACTTTTCAAATTAGAGCAAAATAACTGAAATTAAAAGATTGGCAAAATTCTGCAGAATCGGAATAGTAATTCTGCAGGCATTCCATGGACAGAATTTTATATTCCGCACAGCTGGACAGCCAAAGTATCCAGTGCCACCAATAGTCCTTAATGCCAAAACCCATGCAAAGGTCTGTACTGCACCAAATGCACAAGAGGTAGACTACAAGAGGGTGGCCCTGAACAAGAATGTCCTGGTGCAATGATCCGACCAACTTACCAGATCAATCTTGAGATCACCTACTTCAGGCCCCAGAGTGAATACCAAGTTCAAGGTATGGATGTGTTTTTGATTCTGCTTTCAGCAGCAGGGACAGCAGAGGGGTACAGCCAGATAAAGCTCCCCTTCCCCTTTGACTTTACTTAATTTGCACCTGAGGCACCTAAAGGGATAGAACCTGTGATCTATGAAAGCAGTGTCAGGATTTTTCCAGCTCCAATTTGATTCTGCTTGCAGCCAGATCAGGGATCTGGAACTGCTGAGGAGCATGGACCAGCAGGAACCCAGAACAAAGTCCTGCCTCTAGGAGGTCCCACAGGGAGGATAAAAGGCTGCATTCCTAACATGTTCCATTCACGTCTGTGTCTCAGAATGTGAGTGGAACAGAATAGGAGTGGAACTGGTATAGAGTTTGGAATCTTAGGCATTGGCAGGCATTCACTGGTGACAATAGGCATGCAAGAAACTGCCAGTCTAGTAAGGTAAGGTAGACTACCTTTATACTTGTTAACTGTGTTAAGAAGTACAGGAAGTGTAATCTCCTGATAAAGAGGGTATTGACAGAACACCCTGTCTATGGTAAAGGTAACGGGAAGAAAAAGGGAAACTTAAAGATAAATCCTATCTAGGGTAAGGTGACAAAGTGATAGTCTAAACAAAAAGGGGAAAGATAGTAAAGTCTTATTAAAAGCACAGGAGGAAATCTAATTAGAACCTTATCTTGGGTATAGCAACAAGGGGTAAACCAAAAAAGGGAAATCTAGAAACAACTCATCTAGTAGAGCTGGGCAAAAGTTGAGAATTCCAAACTTCTGTCATTCATGAGATCAGAATCTTCCAAATGTGTTTGATGGATTTTTGCCCTGTTCCACAGAATTTGTTTGGCTGAACTGCAGAATAATACACATGAACTGCGAAATGACAGTTCCAAGGAATTTTATTCTGCAGTTTAATGGATCATTCCACAATACAAGTAATCATTCCGCAGTTCAGTAATCAGTTCTGTAGAATTTCTTTCTGCAGAATAATTCATTAATCTAGTATTCCATGAAGATGGCGATTATGATAATGGCAACAACAAAAGGGCAAGGAAAGACAACGTGGCCACATAGGGCAACTGGCACAAAATGGCAATCACAGAAATGGTGACCTAGGGCTTTTTCCTCCTCCTCCTCAAGTTGAGGCCCCTCTGGCGTTGGTTATTTTTAGTAAGGGGGTGCAAGGACAAAGCCCCCAGGAAACCACTGTGGCACTGTTGTCGCCATTTCAGTGATCACTGTCATGTGCCAGTCATCCTGTGTGGCCACGCTGTTTTCCATTCACCTTTATTTGCCTCTCTCTTTTAGGTTCGTCATTATCACATAGAATAATTAATCCATAATTGAATTCATACATTCATTCTGCAGTTCAGTGGCTCATTGAACTGTGAAATGGATGTATGAATTGCAGATTAATGTATTAAAGATCAACTGCAAAGCTGTAATTTAAACATCTTTCTTTTCACAAGTACTGCCAGTGTAACAAAAAAAATCTATGAAAACAACTGTGCCTTTGTGTTTTTTATTCATATATCACCGTTTTAGAGTACAACACATTGTTTGCCAATGGCTGATACTGCCATTCATGTCATATTTTTTATCTCTGTACTATGATGTTCCCAATTGCTCTTGATGTCATTCATGGAGTGATGTCCTTACTGCAAGCATGTAGTGAACATGTCTGGCAGGCTCATGCTAGAATAAGCTGTCAAATGACAACCTAAAGTGGATTTCATTAGCTGGTGTCAGTGTACTCCCAATAATTATTATCTAACCAGTTCCTAAGCCCCCACCAAAAAAAAAATCTGCTTTCCCTCAACTTAATGCAGGCACGTGGATAGTTCATACTGTGCAGGTTGGACTGCTGACAGTCACTCATAACGGATAGTATATGTAGACTATCATTCTGCATTGTTTAAGTCTTCCACTCCACAAATGATGTCAAATAAACTATGAGACAACACACAGTATATGCGATAAGCAACTCTACTAATAAGAATCAAATCTGACCAGCTACGAAGTAGCCTAAAATAACATCTTTTCACAACAAAAACTCTTATAGACAGCATAACAGCACCAAAAGACACGTTGTTAGGTACCTGTAATTACCTATAAAAGGACTGGAATACTTTAGACAGAGAATAACAGTTCATTTACACTATCTGTTACAAGTGACTATCAGCTGTTCAACCTGCACAGTGTGAAGCTATGCTATTTGAACTATCCGTGCACCTGCATTATATTGACAGCAAGCAGGCATTTTTTGGGGGGGGAGGGTAGAAACTGCTTAGATAATAATTAATGGGAGTACACCAACACCGAATAATGAACACAACTTTGGGTTACTGCTTACTCTAGCATGAGCCTGCCAGGCATGACTACCACATGCTTGCAGTGAGGACATCACTCCAAGAATGATGTCAAGAGAGATCAGAAACACTGGAGTATGGAAAAAAAAGCTGACGTGAATGGCAGTATCTGCCATTGGCAAACAACATGTTGTACTATAAAATGGGGAAATATAAACAAAGAACACAAAGACACAGTAGTTTACATATTTTTTTTATTACACTGGCAGTATCTGAGAAAAGAAAGACATTTAAATAAATAACATCTTTGCAGTTGATCTTTAAACTACAGAAAACAATTCTGCAGATGTGACCACTGACAGGGATCAGTTCTGCAGAATTTCTTTCTGCAGTTCAATACAACAATCCACAGTTCTTACATTTATTCTGTTGTTCTAAGTCAGAATTTCCATGAAAGTTGCCTAAATGCATTCCAGAATTTCATGAAAGTGAAATTCCAACTTTCACCAAAATTCCACCAGCAGAAGTTTACTTTTGCACAGCCCTACTACCTAGGGTAAGGGCACAAGTTATTTTTCAGGTCATATGAAGTGTAGTACTGAGAATGATGGGAGTGGTGTAGTGCAGTGGCTGTAGATCAGCAGTCTTCAGGGAGACCTTTTAGCGACTGAGGTGCTGCCCCATCTGTGTGCACTCTTTGGGCTGAGAGAGGAGGTCATTAGACTCCAAGTAAAGTTGGCTAGGATTCATGGGACCTCTTCCACCACTCAAGGGCCACCAAGTCCACCACTGTTGTCTAAGAGGGTGTCAAGAAAGAAGAGGGCCAGCTGGACAGTGGTGGACTCTGGGAGTGTGAGAGTGAGGGAGCAAAAACACATTCTTCAGCTGGTGACACCAGACAACACTTTTGCTGCTCTATTGAGATGGAACTACCAAGATGAAGCACATGTGGTAATGGCCAGTGAAGATGTGGGGGTCCTTCATTGGGGAGGCCCAAGGTGGGAAGCAGAGAAGTCAGCAGTTTTATATGTGAGGGAAGGTATAAAATCCACAAAGATACAAGGACACAAAAGGAAAAAGAAAGGGCTGGAGGTTCTTTGGGTTGGCTTACAGACAAGTCCAGGGCTTTATCTGCATGGGGGTGGTGTACAGATAACCAACACAGGGGAGAAGGTAGATAGTGTTTTCGGGGAGGCCATCAGCAAAATGGCAAGTAAAGGGGAGGTATTGATTATGGGGGACTTTAATCTGATGGATGTAGACTGGAGCATTCTGGCCATAGCTATAATAAGAAGCAGGGCCATCCTAGACTCCTTACAAGAGCCATTTCTCAGGCAGCTGCTTACAGAACCCATTAAAGATGGGGCAGTATTGGACCTGGTACTTGGGGGCAGGGACAGCATTACCAACATCACAGTCGGTAGCCCCTTGGGTACAAACAATCATCATTCAATGTGGTTTGGCATACAGATCAGGCAGGAGAAAAAACACACTAGGATGAGGGTCCTGTATTTCAGTAGAGCAGATTTTAAAGAAATGTAAGACTGCCATCATAAATACCTTAAAGAGGAGGATGGTTGGGTGGAGTGAAGGTACAGCAGAAAAGGATAAAGGCGGGAATAACTAAGGCAATGGCAAGCTGTTTGAAGGAAACAAGCATAGGTAAGATGAGGAAAAGACCACTTTTGTTTCCAAGATGAGGTGGCTAAGGCAGTTAGGGAGAATGAAATAGGTTTTAGGAAGTACAAGGTGACCAAGACAGGGGACAGGGAGGTATATCAGTTCCATCAAGCTGCATCAGTAACAAAATTGTTGACATGTGGCACAGTGAAATTTCCAATACCGACAGGTGAAATTTCACCCATTGGTATCTGACAGTGCTTTTCCCCCCTCAACCCACCCCATTCTAATATAATCAACTCTGAGTTGGAGTTGACTCGGAGGGGGGGATGAAACACAGGTGAAAGTGGAGCCAGTGTACATGAAACCCTTTACAGTGACAATCTCGAGTCCATTCGAAGTTGTCGCTGTAAAGGATTTTGTTGTGTTGCCTTCGCTGTGGCAATGGTATATGGAGATATATATATAGATAGATAGATAAACAAAGGGAGGCAGGAAGGAGGATGAGGGCAGCAAAGGCTCAAACAGAAGACAGGATCAACAAGGAAGGCAAAAAAGGGGGATAAGACTTTCTTCAGGTAGATGAGTGAAAGAGAAAAGCAAGAGGTGGGATAGTGAGAATCAGAAGAATGGGGGAGGGGCTGTGCAGAGGACGTTCATGAAAAAGCTAACATTTTAAATGAGTACTTCTGCTCGGTTTTCTCAATGGAGATCAGAAGGGATGGACCAACATGTATCAGCAGGCACCAGGGGAGAGGGGTAGTGGACACAAGTCCATTTCAGCAGAGATAATCTGAAGCAGATTTGAAGCCCTAAAGGAAAACAAGGTGATGTGGTAAGGTTGGATACACTTAAGGGTACTAAAAGAACTAAGCACGTTGCTAGCTGCCCCTCAGGCAACACTATTCAGCACCTCATTGGAAACCGGGATAGCTCCAGAGGACTGGAGGATTTATGTGGTCCCTTTGCATAAGAGTGGTAGCAGGGAGGAGGCTAGCAACTACAGGCCAGTCAGTCTCACATAATGTAAACCCTGCTGAAGGAGAGACTGATGGAGTACCTGGACGTAAATGGTCTGCAGGACCACCGGCAGCATGGTTTAAGGGGAGGGGGAAGGGGAGTCATGTCAAACAAAATTCAAAGATTTCTTTGGCTGGCTGACTAGGTGAGTAAGAAGGTGGATCAGGGGAAGGCAGTGGATGTGGCCAGTTTGGACTTCACTAAGGCCTTTAACACTGTATCACTCAGAAGGCTAATTAAGAAACTTAGCCACCTGGGGGTTGCAGAGAAGGTGGCAAGCTGAGTTTCAAACTGGTTGAAGGAGGGAGGCAGAAGGTGCTGATAAATGGAAGTCACTGTGGGGACAGATGAGTACCCAGTGGAGTACCACAGGGATCAGTACTGGGAGCTGTCCTCTTCAATGTCTTCATAAGTGACATTGCTGAGGAACTGGACGGGAAGAAATGCCTCTTTGTGGATGACACAAATTCTGCAACAAGGTGGACACCCGGGCAGGGGTGGAGAGAGTGCAAAGGAATCTGGGGAAACTTGAGGACTGGTCTAGGGTGTGGCAGCTGGGTTTCAATGCCAAAAAGTGCAAAATCATGCACCTGGGGTGGAGAAACCCAGGGTCTGTGTATAAGATGAGGGAGGTAATTACAGTCACCAAGCAAAAGAGGGACCTTGGAGTAATCAGTTTGATGATTTCAAGGTGTTGGGAAGTGTAGCAAGGCACTAGGCAAGACTAGCAGGATGCTGGTGTGCATATTAAAAGGGATTTCTAGCAGGAGATGGGAGGTGGTGTTGCCACTGTATCACTCACTAGTGAGACACCACCCAGGGTACTATGTCCAGTTCTTTAGTCTGCACCTCCTGAAGAATATTGATAGGGTGGAAGTGGTCTGGAGGAGGGCTACCAAAATGGTGCAGGAGTTGCACAAGAAACCATATAAAGAAGGGCTGCAGGAGCTCAACATATACTCCCTGCAGGACAGGAGAGCGAGAGGGGACATGATTGAAAATTATTCTCGCAGGGGTGATCAAGGTGCAGGAAGGGAGTCTCTTTCTGAGGGCTCTATATCATAATGGTGGTCGTCGAAGGGTGATCGCCATTTGGGCAAGTGTACATCATCAAAAATAAATAGTAGCTATGTACACTCGCAGCAACTACAAAACCCGCAACAGTTGTCTAGGTTATGCAGGGTGGGGGGCTGTGCCTCCCGTATCCCCCTACTTAAAGATTCTCAACTCCAGGGGTGCATGTCAGGGGTGTATGTGTGTTTGTAAAACTTAACATTAAAAAAATGGCCCCAACGCAAAAACTGGTTGTGCCTCAGAACCAAATCTGGCACCCTCCCAAACCTAGCCAGTCACCCTACCCACCACGCCACATGGCCAGCTTGGCAGCCGACTGCTGCTCTACACCCCACATACCCTCCCTCCCCTACTGCCTGTTCGCGGTGTGGTCCCTCCCCTGTGTGCATGTATATATACATGCATCCTGTCACCTAGTCGCCAACCCTGGTATCCTGTCGTTACCCTGCCAGGTAGCTTAGAACACAGGTGCTGTGACTGAGTTGCCCTTTTTGCAGTCGCTCAATCATGGTCGCCGTGTTCACTGGATACCCTTTCGGAGGTGGTGGAACACCAGAACATGGTGTTATGCTATGAGCTTAATGGGTTGAAGATCAAGAGGGATGTGAGGAAATACTTCTTCACAGACAGGGTGGTGGACCCCTGGAACAGCCTGACAAAAGTGGTGGTGGGTGCAAAGACAGTGGGAAGTTTCAAGCATGCATGGGATAGGCACATAGGCATAATAAGTAGAAGGGGGGAGAAACCTGTGACCAAATAGGGATTAGTGTATAGTAATAGGCAGGGAAAATAGAGCAGACCAGATGGGCCTGTCCATTCTTTTCTGCCGACAAGTCTGTATGTCTATGTGTTGGTGGGTCGCAGAAGTAATAACTTGTGCAAGACCCAGGGACATCATACCCAAGAGGAAATCCTGACCAAACTGTGAGAGTTTGTCATCGACCCAAGCATTTAAGTCAACCAGAATAAACCATCTAGGTGACTCCAACACTATCAGCAATGAAGTCCATGATTTCCTGCAAAAAATCCCACTCACGCTCCGGAGGTCAGTATATAAGTAGGATTCTGCAGCCAGCACCAGGATCCCCACACTGCCACACATTAAAATGATGCGGTATCCTTCACTGGGTGCACCACCAAGTTAATTCAGTTCTAAAACAGATGGCCACCACCCTCAGTCATTCCTTGTGCAGTGCACAACAGAAAACCCCACTGGGGAAGCTGACTCCAATATCAGGCCAGTGCCATCACCAAGCCAAGTCTCCATAATATGCACCAGATCAACCAAGGAACAAGAAATAAAGTTTGCTATAATAGCAGTCTTATTCCTCATTGATCTGCCATTGCTTAGCACTGCCTGAAGAGGATGACTGTCAGTGGAAGGCTCCTCAGCTACTTGCCCACTTGGTCCGGTAGGAACCCCAGGTATGGGAACTAAACATGTTGGGCCTCTCTCTCAAGTTACAATTTCACCGCAAGGAGTCAGCTGTTTCTCAAAATCCCAATGGTACCATTCTGTCTGCTCCTTTCCCCAGGCCCCGCTCCCCCTCTAGGCCTTCTTTCAATCCCCATCTCCCTACACTGATGATAAACTGCTATGGATGGTGGGGGTCATGGAAGGGCTACATATCCCTGAGCAGGGCTGGGGAGCAGCTGAGCCTAAGGGCCTGCTTCCTACACATCCCAGCTACCCTACATTAAAAACTAATACACTCAAACAATCAAAAAAACACCTCTTGCACCCTCTTCAATATCCTAAGAGAACCCCATACATAGACAACACAGAAACAAACAACACTCATGCCATACAAAAAGCAATCTCACTTCACAACTCCTAGTCATTCCAACAACCAGATACCATTATAGAAGATAAGCATTTGCCAGGGCCAAATGTTTGCTTGCACGTATGTGCTGTGCAGATATTTGGTACTGATAGTGCATGGATGCAGATGCCCTGCACCAAGGGAAGAGTTCATCCAAGGGCCTGCACTTCAGTGCAGTGATGGATGTAAAGAATTCATGGGGCTGTCTGGTAGATTGCGAGAGCACAGGGCCCTATGATCCCTGTGCCTCCATGTGACTGCAGATACAGACACACAGGGCAAAAAGCGTATCTGTCAGCCAATGCACAAGGCACTCTGCTGCCCACAGGTGGAGAGGTGCAGGGCCCTATGCCAAGAGAATAATATATCTTCACTATATGGTACCCAGGCCCATGCAGACAACCCTGCACCTTTCATTCCCTGATTGGGGGGGGGTGTTGCATAACAGCACCATTCCCCCGCCCACCTGGATCACTGAGTTCACCCCGGAACTGAGCTCACAGGGATGGGATCACAAAGCATTGCCACTGGGATGAAGGTTAGCACTACACACAAAGGTTGTTAAAACAAATACATATATTTTTTTTTAATTTTGCCCCCAACTTTACAAAATACCTGCTTTTGTACCATTTATAGTATATTAGTCAAAATGTCATTCACACCAGAAGTACAAAAACACATCTCGTCCAGGATTTAAAAAATTAAATATGTCGTGTTTATGAGGTAGTGTGGAAAAATGGCTATGTTGAAAAGTTTTGAGTCAAAATATTGAAAATTAGCGAAGATATGATTAAACATTGAAATAATACAATGTTTCAGTCATAACCTGGGCATTTTACTGTATTTGTACACCAAATGTTCAGCTTAGCCTTCTTATTACCCCACCTCTTGAACCTAGTAGTTGAACATTTTCAAATCTTCCCCAAAACTTAATTTTGCGCCACCAAAATGTTATTCTGTGTCACAGGTATGAAAATATGTTTTGACCAGAATTTGAAAATGACATCTGTCACGTTTGTGAGGTGGAGTGAAAAAATGGCTACTTCGAAAATTTGGAGTCAAAATATTTTAAAATTACCAAAGTTACAAGCAAGCACAGCAACATTTCAATTTATGCGCATGACTTTGCAATTTTTACATATTATGACCCCAAATTTTCAGCATAGCCTTCTTATGATCCCACCTCATGAGCAAGAGTGGTGAACATTTTCAAATCCTGCCCAAAAGGTGATTTTGCAACATGATCGCAAAATCACCTTTAGGGCCTGATTTGCAGAATCCTATTGCCATTGGTCATGAGGTGGGATCTCAAAAAGGCTATGTTGAAAATGTGGGGCCAAAATATGCAAAAATGACAAAGTCATGTATCAAAGTTCAAAACCCCATTGTAATACATTGACCCAAACTTGCCTTAGTTTCTCACATTGCAGTAGGAGGTTCCAGCATCAAGATGTGTCTTAGATCAGAGAATGGCTCTTCACCCTGTGACCTGTTCAGGTGAGTGAGGGTTTGTGGGGGGTGCGGATGTTTAGTTGGAGGTCAGGGTGGGTGGGTTGGGGGCAGATCAGCAAGGAACAGTTTTCAAGGAAAAAAATATCAAGGGATGATTTTCTTCATTTTAAGGATATATTCCAATACTAGGATTGGGCACCCCAGTATTGCACTTGTTGTGAACAGGGTTGAGTGACCTGGAGGGGATGGTGGTAAAAAGAAGCAGTACCAGGGGTGGGCTTCCTGGTCCCCTTATATTTTTTAAATGTTCAGATGTTCACAGTCACTCTAGGTCCCATGAGAATGAAATGGACAAGAGAATGAAACAGGCCACTTCACACACCCCAGTTACCACACGAATCTTGTGTTTCTCACCACACCTTGTGTATGTCACTGCACTGAACTGACAGTGTGCACTAGAATGCCAGCAGCAAGCCTGCACACTCGTAGACTGTAAATTAAGAGATGCTGTTAAATTTTAACCCAGCAGCTACAGTGTCTCTTGGGAGCCAAACTTTGAATTGCCTTACTCATGCACCACCACTTCCCTAACAAAACAAATCATAAAACACTTCTACTGCTAACTCACTAGAAGCCCTAACTATGCTGCAGATAACCCTACATTAAATACACTGTTCTAATTAAAGTTGAAAGAGGATTTACAGCAACATAAGACCCTCAAATTGCAATAAACCCTTCCCCCAGAACAAGGTTTTATGGTTGAAAAATGGTGAGCTCTGCATGGAGCTCAGGATGTTATGCCCAGCTCAGTAGCCATCTTTGTCAGGTAAGAGCAGTGTCAGTGGCTTAGTAGGTAGTACTCTCACCTCTGAGGCAGGGAGATCAGGGGGCTGTGGGTTCAGTTCCTACATCTGGCACTTGGGTTAATATCCCAGTACTGACACTGTGGTGCAGCATGAGAGGGGTGCTGCACTTCTGAGGTGCCATCTTTTGGATGAGATGTTAAACTGAGGTCCCATCTGCCTGTTCTGGTGGTAGTTCAGGTGGATGTTAAAGATCCCATGGCACTTATCGAAAAGAGTAGGGGTAATTTTCTTCTTTATTGAAATAAGGCATTACACAAGAATCAAAGAATAATTAATAAAGCCATAAAACAAAGCATTCACTATAAACTGGTACACTACAAACAGTAAACCATAACAAACAATGGGAAGAAAAAGACAAAAGGAAAGAATAACGTAAGTATACAATCACTTTCAATATAATGCTATCTAGACCTATTGTTCAAATAAAACTCTTTCATTCACTTAAACTTAATTATATGTGAAAAACCTTTCCACCATTTTTTAACTTTCTCAGTATCATGTATTTGAATATCCTTTTGATAAACTTTATTTAACTCACAAATAATATATTGACTAAATCTTACAAAATTAGGTTTTTTTTGGTATAAGACCCACTGGCATCTTTCCTGCCATAAACAAAATCTTAAGCAGGCTACAAATATGCATAAGGTATTAATATGAAATTTGGAAAAACTTGGAGGAAAAATACCCAAAACTAATAGCTCATAATTTAAATGCTGTAACCAAGGGAAATTCCATAAATTAGCAAGGTACACCCATAACTTCGAAGAGAAGGAACAATGTAAAAAGAAGTGTTCCATTGTTTCTTCTTGTGCAATACAGCTTAAATAAGGGCAAAAACGTTCTTCCTTCATTTTGTACTTAGCTGTTCCTCTAACCTGAAGGTGACCATACATAATCAACCATTGAGTTTCCCACATATATATGGGTAAGCGAGGATTGTTTAACTGTTCCAGTACATAATGATTTAAGTTTACAGGACAATTTTTAAAAACAGGAGAAGATGGATAAATTTGGGAGATAATAATATTATAGAGAGCTTTAGGGTATTATTGATATGTGTTTTGGATAACTGCCAACCATACAATTTCTTAGCTATAGGTTTAAAGAAAGATGGAATACATAAATTAGAATGGAATTTTGGTGCTATATGAGTCCATTTAGATAAATAATTACTAAGCAAGACTTTCAACCAACTAAATTCTATACTGTTTGAAGCTATAAGGCAGTTTCGTAAGGAAAAGGACATAAATAAAGAATTACAAAAAACTACTGGGTCTATCATCCCTACCCCACCTTTAGTCTTATCCAAATAAGTATAACATCTTTTGATTGGATTCAATCTATTTCCCCAAAAAAACTGAAAGCAAATGCTATACATTTTAACTTCTAAATTGGATGGAACTGGATACAAAAATGCAACATATTGCATACAAGGCAACAGAAACTGCTTAAAAACTTGAACTCTTTTCAGTTTTGAAAATTTGTAATGTTTCCATCTCTGGACTTTCCCTTCAACTTTCTGTAATACTTTCAACCAATTCTGATCCGTAAATTTTGAGAACCAAAAGTAACTCCAAATAGGTAAAGATTCTGGTGAAAATACAATATTTCTATGTACAACTGGGTCAAAGTATCCGCCCATCAAAAGCCCTTTAGATTTACTAAAATTTATCTTAGCATTTGCAAAAGTAGCATATTTATGAAATAACTTAAAGAAAATCTCTAGCTGATTTTGCTGTTTGAAAAATAGACATATATCATCTGCATATACTTGAATATTCAATGAGATATATGAATTAGGTAGTTTGAAACCCTCCCAACTAAAGACTGAACTTATTTTCCTAATAAGGGGCTCTAAAGAGCAAATGTATAATAGTGGGCTAAGAGGGCATCCCTGTCTCACTCCTGATTGTAAGGTCCAACCTTTTCAATTTTTCCTTTAATGATCGGACATATTATAGAATTAAAGTACAATTTTTTTAACACCTCCAATATACATGATGGCATGCCTAAAAAAGCAAGTGTCTCAAATAAAAAGGGATGACTGACCCTATCAAATGCTTTTTCTAAGTCTAAAGATAGTAAAATCCCAGATTGTTTTTTGTAGTTTAAAGATTCAATCAAGTCTCTAATATAGCATAAAACAGATTGAATTTTTCTATTAGGAACCCCACAGTTCTGCACAGGAGATATCACTAAACTAGCCCATGATTTAAGTCTATGGTTTAATAGCATAGCAAAGATTTTATAATCTGAATTCAGCAAAGTGATAGGTCTCCAATTTCTTATGTCACCTTTATCTCCTGTCTTTTTAAAGATATAAATTTGTACCCCAATTGTGAATGACTGATGAATCCTCTCACCGTGAAGAAAGGAATTAAAGACACCACATAAACAAGTAGCTAATTCCCCAGAAAAGGTGTTATAAAAAGAATTTGATAAGCCATCAAACCCAGGTGAAACGTTACATTTTAAGTTAGAAATTACCTCTGTAATTTCTTGCGCTGAAAATGGTTTCATTATATTATTGATAATAGAGGACTCCATAATAGGGCCCTCCAAACCCTGCAAATATTCTTGAAAGTGTTCTGACTGGAATTTATTCTGTGGACTCAGTTTTTGAAAATGATGAAAAAGAATGGTATAAATATCTGAAGAATTAGATATCCGAGTTGAATTCAGAACTAAGTGATCTAAATTGGTGTTATTCTTAACAGATTTACATAAACTAAACGGGTCTCCAATCACGGTTTTTGAAGAATAATTGCTAATTAAGGCCTGGACAGTTTTAGCACGATCGTATTGAAATTTTTTCATCTGCGTTTTAATATTAGCTATTAGTGGAGATAGGTCTTCAGAAGAAGTATTAACCTTTGACAATAAGTTTTGCAGTCAAGTTCGCAATGTTAAATAATCTAAAAACTTGTCATTCTGTGTTCTCTGTCCATAAATCTTAAACCAATTTATACAGTCAAGTTTCGTTTCATTCCACCAAATTCCTAAATCAGAATATAAACATTGAACAGATAGTCTAGCTGTAAGAATTTTTAAAATTGAATTCCTAACAAATCCTACATGTAAGGATGAAATGTCAACTTCCATCTATATTTGGTGGGTTTATAATCAGATGGAATATCCACTGATGTTTTAATGAGTAAATGGTCTGAAAATTCAAAGGTTGCCTCTCAAAAATGGGAAATGTGGACATTTTAGAGGAAAAAGATAATCTATGCAGGAACCTTTATTACCTTTGTAGAAAGTGTTTTGAAGGGGATCTGATTCTAATTGGTTACAGATTTTAAGGTCTGCCCTTTAATAATGGACTGTAAACAATTAGAATCACAGTAAAGCTTTTCCCAATTGGTCATCTATTATGGAGTTACAGTTAAAATCCTCCCATAGAACCGGTCTTGTGATAAATAAACATGGTTGAATGGCCTTCATGCAAGTGATTCTGGCTGTTTTAATTTGTGGGTTATAAATATTAATTATTCTATACATTAGGGAATCTAAAGTACAATCAGCAATCAAAACTCTGCCAGGGATGCAGTCTACCAGTTTATGAAGTCTAAAATGAAATGAGTTAAAGAGAATACCAACACTGTCAGCTTTGTCTTGTCCAAAGGACCAGAAAGAAGGACCCCATGGCCAATCTTTTTTAAATGCAGTTATGTGTTCTATAGCAAACATCCAAGTCTCTTGCAAGAGACAAATAGATATTTTAGAGTCATGAATCATGTGAAAAATGGCTTTCCGCTTAGCTCCATTTAAAATATTGTGCACATTCAATGAAGCCCATATAAAACCCATTTGATAATTTGGAATAAGTTAACTGACTCTATTTTTCCTTCTTTTTTTTTTTATCTTTGTAATTACCTTGAGTGAGCTCCATACCATCTTGGGTAGATTTTTGTGAGTCTGAATCTCAATTTCCATTTCTGCATCCCCCAAGAGGTCAAGATGGAAAAGGGGTTAATAGTTCCACTGGGTCTAGGGTTGACTCTGAAATGTTTTTTAAATTTCTTGTGGACCTCCTAGGTGGTAAGGGAAGAAGGGTTGGATTAGGAGGGGGAGGTTTGTTTGCTGTAGTTTTTCCTCTGTATAACAAACAGGCTGCAAATTCTGGGTAGTTTGGGGTTCCTGAGAAGTTTTACTAAGTTGCTGATCAGGCTGAAGGGGGGCAACGGAACAGATCTAGTTCTAGGAGCAGGGATTGTCTTTCCTGGATCCTGAAAGGTTTCAGCAGGGGTTTTAGTAGCAGGTTTAGAAATTAGACCGTCCTGGGCCAGTTGAATAAATTTCTCAGTACTGTTCCCTTGCGAGTTATTCTTTGCTGCCCAGGGACAATTCTTAAAGGCATGAGTGATGCCTTCACATAAGTCACATTTCGTAGGATTAATGCACTGCATTGTAACATGACCTATTTCACTGCAATTATCACATCTCGGGCTGTCACAAACATTGGACAAATGGGTTCTCGAGCCACACCTATAACAGGCCCTTGGCTGACCACTGTAAAACAGACACCCCTGTCTCGCCCAACAAAAAGAATTTGGGATATGCTAAACCCATTTTCATTTTGCCTTAGTTTAACTTTATATTTCCACCCTCCTGTCCAAAATCCTTCCAAGTCTAAAATAGGTTCTGGATCCCCCTGAATGTCACATTTTTTTGATAGCCAATAGGTAATATCTTCAACCTGCACCCCCTCGTTCCGGAGCATAATGGTAACAAACTTAATGGAAGGCTGAGAAAGAGGTATAATCATAAAGGGAGTCCAAACTGGGGAAAATTTAACTTGGTTATACCTTATCCAGAATAAGTCTAATAAAGCAGCAGAGCGAAAACTTATATCATAATTATCCTCTCCAGAGATATTAATTATTGCAAAAACATCTCTAGGAGAGAAATGTAATGATTCTTTAATCAAAATTTTCCCAACATAATTCCTGTCAGGCCTGTCCACCATACCCCCTTTGTATCTAATGCGTATAGCGTTTCGTCTAGGTGCAGCTTCCCTTTTAGCTTTAGTAAATAAATCAGATAAAAGGGGTCTTTGTTCAGTAACAGAAATATTATTTCCAGTAGAGTCATTATTATCTTTGGACTGTTTAACCATCTGTTCAACCAAATTTTTATCAAAACCTTTATTCTCTATAGTTTGCATAGGTCCCTCTGGATTCCACCTAGGGGAATGAGAGTTCAAATCAAAAGAAGAGTCCCAAGATAAGTCAGCTGCCCATTCTCCTGAAGCCTGTCGTTTCCACCCTGCAGCAAGTAGTGCTGATTGTGGAGTCCATGTACTATCGTGACTATTAGAGGAATTAGATTCACCAAGCGATGGTTTAGGGTCCTGAATAAAAGTTGTTTGAAATTTATGTATATCATCTTCTTTTTTCTGCCCGTTGCTCTGAAAAATTTAAAGTCCGAACCCCTCTTGGTTGTTGGGCTTTGTTTGAAAGGTTATGGTGTCAATTTTTCAGGTGAAAATACAAAACCTGCATGTTTAGTAAGGGTAGCAAACCTGCTTAGCATAGTTTGTCTCTGAGTTAGTCTGTTTTAGTCCCAAGTCAGTTGCCCCTCAATCCCCGAGCCCTGCATCAGTCCCGACAAGTCCTGCACTACCAAAGTTTCCTTCTTTTGAAATGGAACCCAGACTGACCTGCACACACTTGTGGCTGCATATTTTTAGAATTTCCCGACACGGAGCACTCTCATCGCCTGCCGAAACACTCGCCATGCTCTGAATCTCTTCATCTGCCTGTGTGACATCATGCCGGGGTTCGAGCTCCTTGAAGTGCAGCCTCGAACCAGCTTTCTCCGAGGTATCGGGCAACTGTGCAGGCTGCAAAAGTGACATTGAGCTTTTTCCTGTACCAAAAGGCTTTTCTGTATTGTTGTCTCTTCCGTATGCGATAAAGCATCCAAAAAAAATTCCGTTTCTTCAGTATCTGCTGGAGGAAATGTAACCAACGATGTTGTGCTTTCTGAGGTCTCCTCCATATCTGTAAGTTGTTCCTGCTGCCTGAGCTCTGCAGCGTCCATCTTGAGAAACTGACCAGCACTCCTGCTGGTGGCCATGCACCAACAGAGTAGGGGAATTTCCCCGGTGTCCTGGCCAAATTTCCCTCATTCACTAAAAATACCACCAACAGCTTAATCTGGTTCAAGGTCAGTTGGCATTCATCTGTATCCCGCTCCCCCCGGTCGTGCCTAAAAGTAGGCAGGATTTGTCTAGTGCACTTACCCGGTCAACAAAAACTAAATAAATAAAAATAAAATAAATAAGAGGATGAGTGACCTGTAGGGCATGGTAGTTCCTTGTTATGGCTTAGTATTCACAACAGGCAGGTAAAGGAGACAGCACACATCTCCCGATATTAGTCCTTAAGGCATCACAGAACAGACCCACTATAATACAATCCATTCTTGAAGTTCTTTCTATGTAGTACCATGCTAGTGCTTGCAACTTGAGGAAGGGTTAGTCCCACCCTTTCTGTTTAAATTACTTTTTATAATTTTTCATTTTTACCTTCACTGGGAAATGCACCTCTATACGTTTAGTAACTACATATCCTAAGGAAGAGGGATAGCCTTAACATGTTATTATAGTCCTGGATATAGTACTGTTACTTATTTAATACCCATGTATAATAACTATAGTATATAATTTACTTGTTACATCTGATGAATGAGTCATATATCCAATATCTGTTTGGGAAATAACCCCCTTCTCCTGACCCACTAACCATTAGTACCCCCGCTCTGGTCATATTCTCAAAATAAACCATATCCACCAACATATGCCATCTACCCCATTCCCAAACTCTTTTCCACCAATCCCCTTGACAAATCTTTGGTGGTATAGCTCCCCTCCCACCCACACCCTCAATCTCATCACCCAAATACAGATTTAAAAGTAGAAGACGCAGTGCACAGGAGGGGCAGTAACTGGCACAGACCCTCCATGCATCTCATTAGCTGGCTGCTGTCTAAATGAATGTGAGTGTGTATTCAGATGATTACTAGGAGTGCTTGGGCCCATTCATTCAGACAGTTGCCTATCAAGTGGGGCCTTCCTTTACCGGGCCCCCTTCTGGCTCAACTCTCTTCCATCTGAGATTTCCTCCTGTGCCTACCTGGGCCCCTACAAATGTTCACTAAGGGAACACCTCCTCTGTCTTGGCAGGTGTTACTGTACCTGAATTACTTCCTCACCACCTTCCCCTCCCCCCTCCTCCTGACAAGATCTGTCTTGGACTGTCTACCACCTCACTGGGGCTCTGCATCAGTAAGGTCTACCTGATCCTGTGTGATTTCTGTCCTTCCTCACTCTTGACAAGGTCTGTCTTGGACTGCCTGCCCAAATAGGGCTCTGTGTCAGTAAGGTATGCCTGGCCCTGTGTGGTCTGTGTTCGCCTGTTGCTGGGCATGCATTATTTCCCTAGTTGCCTAATTTTGGCCTGTTCTCATACATGCACCTTTCTGTTATCGTTGCTTGACTGTACCTTTGCATTTTACTATTTACTGTATACTGTAGCTTTGCATTTTACTATTTATTGTATACTGTTTTCCTGTCTATTGTATTCTCTCACTTGTTTATGATGTGGAGCCTTTGCAAAGGAGTCTCTAACTCAAAGGATTGTAATTCTGATACTTTCAATTACTAAATAAATAAAAATGAAGGTGGGTACAAGGAGTGTCTGTGCCAGTTGTCATCCCTCCTGCATGATGAGTTTTCTACTCTTTCAATCTGTATTCTTTACTGTGGGTGGTATGGGGGTGTGAGGGTGGATTGGATACTGAGCAAGTGAATGGGGGAGTGAGGCTCTGCTACCTAAAAGTTTGTGGTCAGCACTTTCTGGAATGCTTTCCAAGCCAGTGCTTGTGTATAGTAGTGGCATGAAAGGCGTGCATTCTGGCATTACTGTACTGAGGGCTATGTGCTGGCAATGTGTGATTTTCACGTGTCCCAGCCCCCATCATGACTATGTAGCCTGCCATCAGAGGGGTTTACCTGAACTGTTAAGCCTGAAGCCCTTTCGTACTGTGAAAATGTTGATGCTCCTCGTGATGAGACTGTGGACTGTGATAGTGGAGGTCGTCGAGTGAGTGAAAAATAGTGCAACTTCTTTAGCACCTCCTGCACCAAACTGGTTGAGTAAAAACATCAAATAGTTTTCACTGCCATAGATGGTGAGCAGATGCTCACAAGAGGTGAGGAATCTGCCTAAATTGCAGCCCTGACCCATTGGATACTAGTGAATGCCCCATGCAGAACATGAGATGAGGCCCAAAGTGAGTTTCAAAGGGCCAGTGTTGTTTAAAAAGCACTTCTGAAGATTGTGTCTTTAAGACTGATGGCCATCATCTTTTTTTGCTCCTCTGACCCTTGTCAGTTTGCCAGTTAGGGTCCAAGGACAGTGGGTGACCTATCAAACAGCAAAGCCTACTCCACAGTTGCTGGGGGCTCATTAATTAGCCCGATTTGAGGTGACCAATCAGCAGTTAAGGAGCTGACCAGCAAGCTCTATCTTGTAACTGACATCCAGCCTTGGCCAATGGGAATCTGTCTGATGTGATTTTGCTATCCAGAACTTGTTCAGCTTAGGGAGTGTGTTCTAGTCTGTCTAAAAACGCTGACACACCATGTGTAAGTGAAAGCCAGCACTGAGCAGACATTGGTAGAAGCATAGGAAGGTGTTTACAGAAAAAAACACACTTATAGTTCATGTCTACTCATTTTCCATCCTGAGTCATATCTAAGCTATATGTCCATTGGCCAGTCCCTGTGAAAGCACACCTGTGTGAAAGCAATTGGTTGTGGTGGCACCTGTGGTTTGTGTGTCCACTGACTTGTGAGTGTACTTTTCTTTATTACAACTTGCACTGTGATGTTTTTATTCCTGTGCACAGTGAGCCCTAAGCACAAATGCCTATGCATCACATATGGGCAGTGCATAGGCATGCCTACGTCTGGATGCCATGCAGTGGAGACACGCACACCCTTGGCAGGATTCACCATGGACATACTAGCATCTTGCATGCTGGATCCCCCAGCTGGCCTCATGTGGCCCAGGGGGCATGCCCGCACTCCACATGATTCACTAAAGTTCAGAGTGCTGGCCAGGGCTACATGAGGGGGGCCCTGTAGTAAATATTTAGCCCCCCCCGGAAGTTACCAGTGGGGCCTAATGGCAATGGGATCCTCCTGCACACAGCTGCACTAGCCCATTGTGCTGCTGGGGCTGTCCATTCGGGTGAATGCCCACTGTTTAATCCTGGTAGGGTGCATACCTTCCCAGGATCTCCTGCCTGTGTGCAGAGGGGATCCACTGTAGGACCCAGAACAGGCACTCCATTTGATACCCACTAGCATCCCATACTCTGCCCTAGCATGACCACATTCCTCTGCTGTGCAGCTGCACACCAAGGGGCAGGGGTGCGGTACAGGGACCAGCGATCATGAATGCTGGCCTGCGTTCCATGTGGACATTAAAATAGGGCTCAATGTGTTTTCATTCTGAGTTATTTAATAGGTGGACTAGTGTAAGTCTTTGTAGTCTGTGTTTCTGTTTCTGACCTGGCAAGGCATTCTACAAGAATGACTTTTTTCTTTCCATTGGCCAGTCAGCCTCACCACTCTCACTCTCCACCCCCTTTCTTGCCTAACTTTTGACTGATTGGTAAGAGAGAAAAGTGGCTGTTTTAGCCACTGAGGTGGAGCTGTTTAATATAGCACTACTGTCACCTGATTGACTGATTCTAAACTATTAGCCATGAGTTGTAAGGCTGTGAAGGAGCTGGCTTGCAATCATGACTGAGAGAGGAGGAAGAAACCAAATGACTTTATTCCACTCAGACTACAGAGACCTGCATGTCAAGTGCACCAGAGGAGCCTGTGATACACTGTAACAGTCATCACCTGGTGACAGCCTTCAGCAGGTAAGCTTACAACTTGACATCCACCCAACTAAGCCTGAGTGTGTGAACCTGGAGGAAGAGATAAGCTGATTGGCAGAGTCATGGGAACTGATGCACAAAGAGAGCTGAAGTGTCAAAAATGGGATCTACAGTACAAATAAGAGGAGCAATTACATCCAGCCAAGACTGTGTGTAGGGGAAGGTGGCTGATGCTGTATAACCAAGTGTACCCAAGAGTAATTGAACAGGGCACATGGGTCCCATAACAGAAATCCTGTATAAAGTTTCTTTTCTTCCATATGGATTAATTTCCTCCTGTGTCTGGAGTAGTTGCTTTTCAGCCCAGTCTCATCCTCCGTATTAACTAACTTGCCACCCCCACCACCTACCTGGTCTTGTGGGTTTCTCCATGAGCTTCCCCTCATGGCAGAGCCAAGAGGAGAGGGCCATCCTCCCCTTCACATTCAACAAATCAGAGGTGTACCAGTGCAGTTACTTGAGTGGTGGTGTGGGCAGGGACGCAGCCATGCCGGACTTCATTAAGCCCTCCTGCCCACTTTTCTCTGGTTTTCTCCCTTCCCACTGTGGAGCACTGTGCTCATGTGTGGAGGCACACCCTGTGACATGTTTCTGCAGTTCCCTCCCATGCATGCCTGCCTAGCACTGCTTTACCTCCAGGCCTCTACTTGGGGGCAGCCAAGGCCTGGCCAGCATGCCACCACTCCCTGGGAGAGGAGAGCAGTCCTTCAGATGCTTAATCCTCTCCCTCACCAGCTGACCCCTGGTGCCCAGAGTCCATTCCTGTACCCAGATTGCCAGGGTAGAAAAAGGTAAGGTGTGCAAGGTGTCTCAGCCCTCTTCACCATTGGGCCAGTCTAAAGAAAGTTTCCTAAAGGTCCCAAGTGAATTATAAGCTTGCTTGACTATGCCTTGTGGCCAGGATTAAACATTTGGCATATATCTACAGATTGTTGTTGTTAATGCCAGGCAGCCATTTGCACTCTTCCATAGGTCTGCACCATTTGAATGGCAGGGTACCCAGCGAAGCATTAGGAACTCACAGGAGACCAGAAGGGAGTGTGAAGAGGCCCAAACAGCACTTTCAGAATGGGGTACTCTTTTGGTTCTGCAGTAGGTTGCATGATGAGATACAGTAACTATTAACTGCTGGAGAATCGCCTGCATAAAACTGTGTTTGCTCTAACACTTGCCTTTCCATTCCCTTAGAACCTTGTTCCTGAGCCCCCCCCCCCCAATTAATCCATTTCATACTTGTTTGAATTACTGACACACTAGTTTATTACAAGTACTATGCTTTGATCTAGGCCTTACTGAAATCACTGATGATGGGAACTGTTGTTTGTTGCTAGAAATGCAAACATTGAAACAGACTCACCTCTATTATACTCAAGTATTACCACAGATCCTGACGCTTGGCATCTCTTACTATGAGTTTTGCTTCCTGGACAACAAATGCACTGGTTGTCTCTCACATTCCAAAAAACAATGACTTTATAAAGAGATTGATGATGTGTGCTGTTACTGAATTGTGGCACAAGGTCATATTGCTAGAGCTTTTGTGTCACTGTCAGGAGACTGCACAGCAGTCATTGCCAACAGGTGATGATGGATACACCATAAAGTTCATTTAATTCTGTTGACAACAAGCTCTGGGGGTGGTATGATGGTGGGATTACTGAATAGAGTTTGCAGATCTTTAGAACTTCAGTTCTTTTACTGTTTGCAGCTGGTTTTCATAGAACTGCCACATTTGCAATGCCTCTAAACATGGTACTGTATGATCATTTGCACAGAAGTGAAGCAGGAAGATTAAAAAAGGTCTAAAATTTGAAAGTGCCACAAACTCTTTCCACATCTAAGTTTTGGTGAAAAGCTAAACAGCACTAAAAATTTTGGTACTGTGTTAGCTATCTCTGCTTCATTTTTTTTCTGCTTGCTCTAAAGTTGACTACAGCTATTGTTCCATCACTGTGCACATCATCTTTATTGATTCTTATTCCTAGCACAGGGAAGTGAGCCTGAAGGATATTCAGGCAGTTTTGAGTCCCATCACACACATTTAGTCTATCTGTGGCCTTTAGCAAGTGTAAGTCACTAGTAGACCAGAAGGTCATTACAAATTTCAGCACATACTGTACATACAGATATAGCAAGCGTTTGTCAATGGTGCAGTCTTCATTGACCTATTGAAAGCCTTCGATACCATCTATCATCCCCTTCTTATATCCACCCTCTCACAACTAGGCTTCTCACAGGGCACCCTTGCCTGGTTCACCAACTACCTCACATCCCAATTGTAGTGCATGAAAATTAACAGTACTTTCTCTAGCAGCCACCAGATCCACTCAGGAGTCCCACAGGGCTCTATCCTGGGGCCTCTGCTTTTTAGTTTGTATCTGAAAATGCTCTTCAACACCTGTTCAGAAAAAATACTCCTATATGTGGATGATGCGGTCCTCTTCACATCCCACTCAGATTCAGCCACCTCTAAAGTGCCCTCCAAAACTCCTTTAGCCAGGCGGAACGCTGGTTCTTGGACTGCAGACTTGTGCTTAACCTGAAAAAGATGAAGATAATGCTCTTCTCACACAAACAAAATAAATACAAAGACTCCCCCCTTCCTGTTCTGTCTAGTAAACTCCTCCCCCTCAAACAAGTCAGCACCTATAAATACCTTGGCATAATCTTTGACTCTACTCTCTCCTTTCACAACCATATCTGTACTCTCTGCTCTGCTGTCAACTCACATATTGGCCTGTTATGCTGCCACAGGAACTGCTTCCCCTCTGAAGCCCTGAGACTGGCCTTAACTTCCTCAGTCCTATCCCTCATGGACTATGGCTTCCTGGTCTATGGGGCAGCAGACAACACTGTCCTCAACAAAATCAAACTGTCACTGAACAAGGCCTGCTGGCTACTCAGTGGTTCCAGTAGGCTAACTCACCTGCACTCTTTACTCCTTGGCTAATATACTCAACTTTGACGAGAGACTGCACTACCAGTCTTGTCTCCTCACAAGAAAATAGTTGCAGGTTTGACCCTCCCAGGCATGTCAGTGATCCGCAGTCCATCCCTCCCAACTGTTTCCACCCACAGCTCCTCCAAGTCCTCTCTCCAGGTGCCCAGAGTGAGGACATCCTTGGCCCAGAGGTCCTTTCTCTATAGAGCCCCATCCTGGATTAACTCCCTTCCTACAACCATCACCTCTGAGCAAAGGATTGGGTCATTCAAAGCAGCACTCCGGCACCATCTCTTCGCCTCCCACTGCTGTAATTGCTCATAGCCAGGTCTTTCACCAGTCTGATACCACATCCTTGGAGACCTCTCCCACAAGGTCTCAGAGCCTCAAATTCTATATGTTTTGTATTATGTACTACAAGTGCTTGCTATCCTGTGTTACTTGTAATGAAAACAACTACTATCTTGTACAGGAATTTATACCTCTGTACTGTGTATTATCCACTTTGTACCTTGCTAACATTTGTACTCTTGTATAGGAATATTATATTGCTGTATGTTTCCACTGTTGTACCTTCCTAATGTATGTGTACTTGTTTTATGTAACATGACATGGCGCCTTTGTAAATGAGTCTCTGACTTAAAGGGTTGCAATTCTGATTCCATTATATAAATTTAAAATAAAATCATGAAATAGTAAACACTCCAAACTACTAGTTCATGAAAAGAACTGTGCAGCATCTTGTCCATTAAAAGAAAACAACTGAAAAAAACAGTTTTTCCCATTAGTGTTTATTCAGGTACAGTCAAGTATGGTCAATTTGTAGATATAAATGTCATTGCAGTAAACAAGAACATTGCTAATTGCTACCAGTCAGTACAAATTTCCTGTCCCCTTTAAAGAAAACCCCTCACTGAAATGAATGGGCATAGACTTCCCATTTATTTTAATGAGTATTTTTCTTAAAGTCAGAACTTAAAAAAAAAATATGTATTTTTATCTACTTTTTTTGTCGAGGTATGTTTTTAGTCTACTCTGATGAACACTACAGGCCCAATTTTCAAAGGCTGATGCAGGGCTTGTGTCAAACCCTTGCATCAACCCCGTGCTGGCACAGCTGCACCAAACTCCTTTGATGCAACTGCACCCACTTTAAGTAAATTTGGCTCAGTTGCAACAGTTTCCCCACTTTACGGCAGCTTGTACCAAAGATTTGGCACAAGTCCTGTAAAAAGAGTCCCCCAAATGGCGTAAGTTAGACTAGGGGGAGCTAGAGGGAGCTGGTCAAGTGATCATAGGGTCAAGCAACCATAGGTCAGTCTGGCTAACAGTCAAAAGATCTGAGGACACAAGTCACACAAAACTGGAGATCATAGACTTCAGGAAGGTTAATTTTAACAAAATGAAAATATGCATTAGGAACAGTCTCAAAGTTGTAACTGAGGGAGACGTGGAGGAAAAGTGGAAAGCCATAAAGAACACAATCAATCTGGCAACAGCAGAATGCACAAAACAGATAAATAAATCTAAAAGGAGGAAAAATCCTCTTTGGTTTACTAAAGAAGTAGCTTCCAGTATAAGGGATGAAAAGAGCTTTCAAGGAATACAAAGAAAGTAAAAAAGAAAGTGACATGGAGAAATACAGAACAAGACTCAAGGAAGCAGGAAAGGTAATTAGGTTAGCCAAAGCTCGAGCAGAAGAAAGAATAGCTAAAGGGGTTAAAAAGGGAGATAAGACCTTCTACAGCTATATGAGAAAAAAGAAAAAGTAAGGGAGGTATCATAAGGTTGAGAACTAGGGAGGGCCAGAATGTTGAAACCGATGAACAGAAGGCAGAGGTTCTAAATGAATACTTCTGCTCAGTTTTCCTCAAGAAGGATCAAGAAAGTGGGCCAGTACTAAAGAATGAAGAACACCATATCAGTGAAGCTGACAAAAACCCCTTCACAACTGAAAGGGTTCTAAAAGAACTAGCAAAATATAAAACCAACAAAGCTATGGGACCTGACGGTATCCACCCGAGAATACTAAAGGAACTCAGACAAGAACTTGCCACCTCATTAGCAGACCTCTTCAACAAATTACTGGAGAGTGGCACAGTATCGGACGACTGGAAAAAGCCATGGTGTTACCACTGCACAAAAGTGGCAGCAAGGAAGATGCTGGAAACTACCATCCAGTTAGCCTCACCTTAGAGGTGGGGAAAATCATGGAAACATTACTGAAAGAAAGAATTGTACAGCGCATCTAGAAGCAAGTAACTAAATAGACCTAATGCAGCATGGTTTCATAGTGGGGAGGTCATGTCAGACAAACATGATTAATTTCTTCAATTGGGTGACCAGAATGGTGGACCAAGGAGGAGCAGCATACGTAGTATATCTGGACTTCAGTAAGGTGTTCAACTCCATTCCACATAGGAGGCTCATAAATAAGTTGGAACACACAGGAGTGGGACATAAAATAGTAGGCTGGATTAGAAACTGGCTCCAAGGGAGAACCCAGAGAGTGTTAATAAATGGCTCTGTCAGAGGAAGGAGTGGTGACCAACATAGTCCCCCAGGGATTGGTGCAGGGGCCAGTTCTATTTAACATATTCATCAGTGGCACAGGGTTTGCAAGGAAAGGTATGCCTGTTTGCAGACTACACCAAGCTCTGCAAAAGAGTGGACATGCAAGAGGGAGTCACAGAAATGATTGTTGATATAAAAAAAATGGAGGAATGGTCAAAACAGTGGCAGTTGAAATTCAACACCAAGAAGTGCAAAGTTATGCACCTGGTGAGGAAGAACCTAGGCTGGAAATATACCCTAAGGGGGAACAGCTGACTGAAACTAAGGTAGAGAGTAATCTGGGGATACTCATATCTGAAGATTTAAAGACAACCAGGCAGTGCGAAAAGGTGGCACAAAAAGCTAGCAGCATTCTCAGATGCATAGGAAGGGGTATCTCAAGTAGGAAACGTAAAGTGATAGTCCCACTGTATAGGTCCTTGGTGAGGCCTCACCTGGAGTACTGCATCCAATTCTGGAGACCACAACTCAAGAAGGACAAGGATCACCTAGTAACTGTGCAGAGGGGAGCTACAAAAATGATACAAGGACTACATGAAGAACCGTATGACTTGAGATGAAACCATTTTAGGATGTACTCTCTGGAGAGGAAAAGGGACAGGGGAGATATGATAGAGACATTTAAATACCTCAAAGGTATCAACTCAGTACAAACACAGGATCTCTTCAGGGAAATCATGAATACATGGACAAGGGGACACAACATGCACATGAAGGGAGGTAGTGTCAAAACAAACAGCAGGGAGTTTTTCTTCATGGAAAGGGTGGCAGAGCCCTGGAGCAGTTTGCCTCCAGAGGTTGTGACAGTGAAGACAGTGGGGAAGTTCAAGCTAGCATGGGACAGGCACTGTGGAAACCTAAGGCAGTAAAGACACTGGGATGGGGGTAGATTTCATGGGCAGACTAGATGGATTGCAAGATCCCTTTCTGCCAGCACTTTCTTATGTACTTACGGTCTAACTTGCAGCATATGACACACAGGGATAAAAATTCAAATTGGTGCTGAGAGACTGCCACAAGCTCCCTGCGCTGTATGACTGGTGCACCAGGGACTTGCGACATTTGCAGATCTTTTGGAAATCAGGCCCTACATGTACCGATCATCAAATTCTCCCTGAAATGAATGTTTTTGCAGAACACACCAGAAGATGCCACAAACACCCATTTCAGGGGGATTTTGAAGGTTGACTCCTATGGGATTAATAAGGGTTGGGCTCAAAAAGACCTTGTAGAGAAAAGTAGGTATAAATATTAAAAAAACCAAAAGGTTATCAACTAAAAAAAAACATTGAAATGAATGGGCCCTAGTCATTTCAAAATGGTTGACTGTCAGATAAGCAGTGCTTCAAGGGTCACTAAGGGTTTAGCATTGAGAGGCAGGAGGAGTTGCTACGAGGGACAGAGGTGGGTGCTTCTGGGTGCAGGAGGGGTGGAAGGTTGCACAGAGGATGGGAAAGGGTGTTTTTTTGTTTAAGAATTTGAGAATGGGCTGGCACAGTGGCAAAGAGGGCTGAGGCACTGGTGCCTTATCGCTTCCCATGTCAGTGACCCATATTCGGGAATGAGCATGGGTCTCCGGGAGTTGGCTGGGGGGGAGGGCAAGGAGTTGGATCATGCTGCTGCTAGGCAGCTCTCTTCTCCCAGGGAGGGATGTGGGGTTTCCCCAGCGCTTGGCTGTCACCAGTTGGAGGCTCAGCAGCAGTGCCTAGCCTAGGGGGGGACCTGGTGCTAGGCCAGGTTGGGGGAAGAGGCCAGCACCAGCACCTTGGAGCACATGTATGCCTCCACATGCATGCATGCCCATGTACTGGGGTCTCAGGATAATGGGGTGAAAACAGAAAAGGAAGCCTGGGGCAGGTAGGATGATGCCCCTGAACTGGGTGGGCAGAACAAGTCCTCTCGAGGAAAGGACCTGAGTGGAACCTGTCCAGTGCCCCAAAGGGAGGAAAAACCTATATGAAAAAAAGAATTTGGAAATGGGGATACTGAGACAGACTTTCTTGGTGGTGGGGGTCAGTAATGTGTACCAGTGGTGGGACTGGGCAGCATGACTACCAGACAGGGGGTACATAGAAACATAGACTTTGACCACAGATAAGGATTGCTTGGCCCACCTAGTCTGCCTATTTCCCTACCTAGAGGATAAGCTGCAGATCGTATTTAACCAACAGCCTATTTCTTCCTACCCACCACAAAAATTGCCTTATGTCTGTCCTATGCATTCTTGAATTCTCCCACAGTTTTAGACCACACAACCTCCTCAGGAAGGTTGTTCCATGCATCCACCACCCTCTCTGTGAAAAAATACTTCCTCACATTGCCCCTGAGCCATGCCCCCTCTATCTTCAAATTGTGTCCCTTTTCTTGCACATCTCTTTTTCTGAAAGATGCTACCCTCTTGGACTTTGTTGATTCCACTGAGGTACTTAAACATTTCTATCATGTCCCCCTTCTCCCTCCTTTCCTCATGGGTATACATATTAAGCTCCTTTATCCTCTCCTCATATGGCTTCTCTTGCAGACCCTGCACCATTTTAGTTGCCCTCCTCTGAACTGCCTCCATCCTGTCTATGTCCTTGCGGAGATAGGGTTTCCAGAACTGGGTGCATTACTCCAGATGGGGTCTCACCAACAGATGGTACAGAAGTGGGAGGCATGTACCACTGCACACATATGCAAAATCCACTGCTGCTGCCTCTGTGGCACCTAGCAAAGGGGATTGCTCTGGCATGCTGGTGATCTGGATTTGTGCACCACACTGAGATGTCAGGAGTGGAGGTCAGCAGGGAGGAAGAAGAAGCACTCTTTTTTGACGCTCTCCTCCCAAGGGGGAAGGGAACTCACACTGCCACTCTGTAGTGGCTCCTGGTGATGGGTTGTGAAAGTGCTGTTGATGGTGTGGGTGACCATGTGCCATCTGGCACCCCCTCCCAGGTCAGTCATGCATGCATGTGAGCAACTTGGGTTGGGTGGGCAGGACATGGAAAAAGGGGAAAATGCCATGCTAGCATGCTGGATGATGGCCTCTCTGTCCCTCCTCACACCAGAACCCTCCTTCTTGATGCACCCAACAGTCACACCTCCTCTGGATGCCATACATACACTCCTCCATTAGGCTGCATCATGGCCCCTGGCAGGAACAAGCTGGCTAATTGACAGAGAATGAAAAGGAGCTCTCAGGTTCATTCCCCATAACCACAGCCAGGGGAGGCACCCAGCAGGAACAAGCTGGCTCTTAAAGATGTCTGGAGGTCTCAACTTGATGTGTGATCCAGCATGGTGATAGAGAGGGGTGAGTTTGGCAGGAGAAAGAAGTGGCGATGTGGGGTCCCAAAGAAGATGGGTGTTGGGAAGTATGGTAGAAGCAAAAAAAATCCATTCCTAAATTTTGCAACATTTTATAGATATTTTAACATGTGAACTTGGCAAAAATGTTACTGCAACATAAAAAAGATTAAAAAGCACCAATTAGAAGGTAAGTTTGAGAGGAATGTGTTGCAACTGTTTTAATTGTTTGCATCATATAGGCTGTGAGTTATGTTTTTTTTTACACCTTTACAGTGATTTAGATGACATGACAAAGCAATAGCATTGGTGGTAATTAGCATTGTTTGCTGCACATTTGTTTTTCTTGCATGTGGTATTTAGAAGGTGTCATGCTCGTTTAGTTTTCAGCTTACAGTGAGGGTTTGGGTTGTCAGTCAGTTGATCATGACACCACTCTGCTGTTTGCTGGGTTGCATCATTTAGATGAAAGGATCAAGTCACTATGTGATAGGAGTGGCTCGCTCCTGTCAACTACAAGAAGTTTCCAGTCAGCAAGCAAAAAAGTGTCATGATCAGCCTTGCTGATCACTGGGTTGCTACTGTCAAGCCCAATGCAGCCTGAGCTGCAATGGACCCCACAGTGACACAAACCTGATACCCCATTACTGTAACACTAGGTTTTACTGCACATGCACTAGCCAACATAAGGAGGATAACAAACACTAAAATAAGCACTGCATTTAATCAAACATCTAATTAATTGCATTGAAGAATAGCCAATTTATCAAGTTTTAACTATTTTTATCGGTGCATAGATGCAATAAAAGGCTGTCAAGATGTTACACCTCCCCTGTTTCAACAACAGCAATGACAATAATGATAATAAAGAAGAAGGAGAAAGCCCTACACTTTTATTCAACCTTCCATTTAGGTTTATCCACATACAGTATATCAACCTTTAAGCCTTTATAAAGTGGAAAAAATGACATATATACTGAGCATTATCAGATTCAACTGGCTTAAAAAGAAAAAAATAGCTGTTCCATTGGTGAGAACATATTGTTTTGACCCAGTAATGTTAAGAGAAAGTGTCTAAATGTTTTAGGTATCATATTTTACTATCATATTACTTCCATATGAGAGCTGAGATACAAATGAATAAACCATATACATTATATAATGTCATGCAGATATAATTATCTATCTACCTATCTATCTATCTACAGTATCTATCTATCATAGAAACATAGAAGCATAGATTCTGGTGGCAGATTCTATGTTTCTATGATAGATAGATAGATAGATAGATAGATAGATAGATAGATAGATAATATCTGCATGACATATAATGTCTATGGTTTATTCATTTGTATCTCAGCTGTCATCTATCTATCTATCTATCTATCTATCTATCTATCTATCTATCTATCTATCTATCATCCATCTCTCTCTCTCTCTCTCTATCTATCTATCTATCTATCTATCTATCTATCTATCTATCTATCTATCTATCGCTATATACTATATACAAATCATATATAAAGCCGATACGTACACATTGTAATATTATAAGTTAAGCTTCTGGTAATATTAATAATTTATCATAAAAATATCTGTTGACCATTGATCTATGTGCATATTGCATATTTTCCAGTAATAATTATACCTCAGAAAGAATTGTTCATTTTACAATAAAGAAATACATTTTTGTTTCCATTCTCCATTTGGAAATGTGTTGTTTTTATTGTTTAATTTCCATTATTTTAAGATTAACCTTTTGTTGCCATAAACAGAGACAATTATGTTGTCTTTTTATTAAATTGTCATATATATATATATATATATATATATATATATATATATAAATTATGCAAAGTCAAAGCATGAAAAGTTAGTTAAATGAGACCTTTAGGAGCCTGTTCCCCTCATGTAGCTCTCCTCCTCCTGAGATTGACAGATGACAGGGTGTGTCAGTTGTGAGGCCTAAATGTCACCCATTCCATGTGTAATCATATTCACAAGCCACAATAAAGAAGAATGGGTTGACATTTAGGCCTCACAACCCCAATGACACACCCCGTCATCTGTCAATCTTGGGAGGAGGGAGAGGCAACACGAAGGGGGGAGGGGCAACCCTAAAGGTCTCACTTCCTGACTTTTTATGCTTTAACCCTAAATGATGCACTAACGCAGTTTTTTTGCATAGAATGTCCTTACTTTTTGAGAAGGAATAGAAAAGTAGAAAGTCGCACAAGTTGGTGATAGCACGGGGCCCCCACCAACTTGCAAGTTTCTGGCTAACATAACAGTGCAACTACTGAATATAATATCTATTTTTAGTAGCGCATATGCATGAGAGCATGGGGCCCACCACTGTGAAACAAAACAAAGTTTCATTCATAAGAGTGGCATAATTCCACACCTGTTTACATGTCAGACATGAAACCACTAAAAATCATCTCCATGGCAGTAATGCTAGGTACCCTATAAATGTGAAGCCACTACCACAATGCAAAATGCCATACGGAAAACATAAAGTGTGTTATGCAATATCTGTGCAGCAAATTAATTTTGCAATAGCTAAATACCATAATTCAGATGCACAGGACATCCCCTGAAGACCCTCCAAATTTCAGTGTAAAAGAGTATACCATGTCCGAGATATAACATATGAAAGTTTGAGATTTTCACTCATTGGAGTGGCAAAATTCCGTACCCGTTGACATGTTACACAGCTAAGAACTAAAAAGTACATCCACAGCAGTAAGGTCAGCTACCCTACAAATTTCAAGCCACTACCACAACGGAAAACACTGTTCACAAAACGTAAACTGCGTCACGCAATATCTCCACAAAAAAATGTATTGTCCAACACATAAACATCAGAATTCCCATGTACAGGACATCCCATTGTATTTGAATGCTCACATCATCTGTGTATAATCAGTTTAGCTAAATAGTCTTATGCTCCCATCGTATATTTTCCCACCCTTACGATGTGGAACCTTTGTAAAAGAGTGGTTCCTGCTCACAGGTATTGTAATCCAAGACTGAAATAAATAAATAAATAACATAAAAATATGACCCACAGTTGTAAAGTTCTATATTGGTGGTTGAAGTGTCATTGAGGTGCGTTTGGTACACCAGGTTTAATGGGTGATTAATGGTGTTGTTGAAGTGCTTTTTCTTAAGCTATCCTTAAAAAAAACACATTTTCTGGCTGAATACTGAATAGCAAATACCTGGGACCAGAATTCAGAATATTCGGCCGAATGTTCAGGAAAAGGTATTTGCACAGCCCTAGTGAAGAGGGAAAATCATATGTTAGACAAGTTTATTTTTTTTCCTTTCCTTCTTCAAGTGCGGTGATGCCCAAGTATCTGAAGGAATTGATGTTCTCTAGGGGTGTGCCATCAGGGGATAGGATGCTGAGAGTGTTGTGGGCTAGAGTTAGTTTGGCTATTCTGGGCTTGGAGCCAAAGAGCATTGCCTTTGTCTTTTTGGTGTTGACCAGCAGTCGGTTTGTAGTGAACTATTTGTAAGCTTTTCTGTAGTTAGAGGTAAGTGAAATTGAGAGGTGGGTCAGGGATTTATCACTCTCTTAGAGAATAAGGTCATCTGCATATAATAAGGAGTAGCAGGAGAGACAGTCCTGGGGAAGAGAGTTTACAAAGAAGGAGAAAAGAATGGGACCCAGAATTTATCACTGGGGGACACCACTGGAGACAGGTAATACAGTGGCGATAGGACTACCTGTACAGACCATTATGGGTGTGGTTAGAGAGGCAGTTGTGGAACCAGTCGGTTGTGGCAGGAGACAAACCAAGGCTACCAAGTTTGCCAAGGAGAATATTGTGGTTCTCCATATCAAATGCTTTGGAGAGGTCCACAAAGACAGCTCCAGTAAGCATAACATTGTCCATGTTGCAGAGGACATAGTTAGAGAAACATGTCAGGGCCATAGTGGTGTCATGGCCTTTTCTGAAACCATGTTACTGACAGCAGAGGAGGTCATATTTTGCCACATAGTCTGTGACCTGGTGGCGAACAATCTTTTACAGCAGTTTGCTCAGCTATATGCAAATCACCATGAAAACTTAGGCTGGTTCTGCTTTAAACAGGAATGCATGGTGCCAAAGGGCCTCTCATACCAATGCCCTTTGTGGGTAATCATTGCCTCTGTGCTTTTGTGCTGAGGTTCTTTGTCTTTTTAGCTTGCTTTATTATTTTGGGCCCACCATGACCCTAACCTATAAGACCATATTACAGTGGGCTCGTTTTCCCCTGGGGTGAGATACAGACGAGGCACACTGATGAGTCCTGTATAAGACGAAACACGTGTCTGTGTCTTATGTTCTCACTCTGTGGATTGCACGAGAGATCTTTTGGCACCATGCATTCCTGCTTAAAGCAGAACCAGCCTAAATTGTCATGGTGAATTACATGTACTGTATAACCTATAATCAAGGCCACTGATTTATGATGATTAAAATAAGGAAATTCCATTTTCAAGACTTATAATTCTATGAATTACTCTTGTGATTGTAAGTCCAATTTTTGGATTTCACCAGGATTCAGCTGTCACTCTTTTATTATGTGTATAAATAATCAGAATAAGTGAAGGCTTAAATGGATACTGTCAACCTTTTTTTTACATCATATTATTTACAGGTAAAAACCCACATTTTATTATTGCTTACAGTCTTTAAAGTTAATTGATGATGCTGGTTGTTTTATCTGCCTCCTTGCTTATTAGAACTGAAATGCATGGTAATGTATAGCTATGACCAGCTTTGTTTTGTTTTGTTTTAAATCATTGAACTACTCTTAGTGAAAACTTCCTGAACATTAGAAACATCCTCGAACAGTGCAATCACTCATGATACAATAGTCTCCTCTACTCCCACTGCATAATGAGTGGCTATATTGTGTTGGGGGTGTTTCTGAGTCCAGGAAAGATGCAGTGGGAGCTGGTCAAGAAATGTTTGGTGTGGTAACACCAGTATGGTGGACAGTCTGTTTTCCCTTTTTAAAAGAAAAAAGTAATCTGAATCAAACTACCAGCTGCATCAATAGTCACTTTAGAATGTGAACAATCATAAAATGTGTTATTTAAACTACAGACACTTTGAGGACTAAGGGGGTTGACAGTGTCCCTTTAATATACAGAGCATTAGATGCAGCAAATTGAAAATAATACAGGAAGCAATTATAAGAAAAACAGAAGTTCTGTAGATTTACTTATCTAGTATAAAATGCCAAATTCTGTGAAATTCTCTGTTTTTATCAGTGTGCAGGCAGTCCAAATTTCAGAACTTTACCTGGTTTTCCAGTAAAAACTGAAAACCAGTGGCCTTGCCTGTGATGCTTTGCATTACAGGGTATGTGTGATTTTGTAATGCCAATATATGTTTATTTGTAATTTAGCTAGAAGTGTCCTTCAGTCTTCATCTGACTGTATATCCAGTAATTCTTGAAATTTTGTTAATTATGATTGCAACACCTCTGCTTTTTTTTAGTATTACCAACCGAGTGTAGTATATGTCCAATTCAGTGTTGACTCTTGAAGTTTTCACTTTCTGTTTTGACCAAAAATGTTTCCTGTAATAATGTACAATCAATCTGAGTTTTCTTCATGTATTTCAAAATTCTATATCTTTTGACAGGAAAATTCATCCCATGTATGTTCCAAGTTATTACTTTAATGATTGTTTCCATTTTTTTTCTCTTTTTTCATATGCTTACTGTGCATTTTAATAAAAGGTTTTCTTTTTGCCATCCATATGTAGTCATACTCGGTTCCTATTCTTTCATTCAGAACACACAAACTCATAAATGCCCATCCCTCTGCTATCTTCCCACCCTGGAACCCCTTACCCCATACCCATCTAAGCCAATGGTCACCATCCGGCATATCCCTTTTTTTTTTGGCTTGTCCTCCCGGCAATACATTTTATTTAGTTCCTCCCCTCCTTCTATTTCTTCCCCTTTTCTAGTAAATTCATTCTTGTAAACCTTTATTCTTCTATCACCTGTAATTCAGCAAACCCAAAAGTATAATAAAATAAGAGAAATGACTAAACAGATATTTGTACGGGTTGCAGTCATCTGGTGATATTCTTCTAATAAAGGAAGTCACAGCTTACATGCTGTGTACCCAGCAAACTAAAGGTTGTTTTTTTTTTGCAGATGATTGACCTTTAGAACATCTGTGGCCATGTCAACTTTTACTCCTTTATTGCTTCTTCTTTATTACTGTAGAAAAACACTTGATTATTAAGGAGATCCTTTGGTCTTGCTGCAAAAATGACGACTGCCTTTTTTTTCTTCCTTCCAAAGAATCTGCTGGTATTGCTGTGTTGCTTCCTATGGCTCCATAGATCTTGCAAGACAACTTGATATATCAAAATAGTCTGGTCTTTGAATGCAAAGCCTTTTGTGCTGGATATTGTCCTGATTATTTTATTTTTGTCTCCACTTTTCATTAATTTAACTATTACAGGTCTTGTTCTGTTTTAATGACTATTGGTAGGCTTTTGACCTATTCAGTGGACTGTATCAACCTCTAATGGGTCACAATCAGTTCCAAGCAGTTTTCCAAAATGTTCTTTCAAAATATCCCGGAAGTTGCTGGCAGTTTCTCACACCACCATTAGTCTGAATATCCTTATGTTCCTTGTTTTCATGCTGTTCGTTGGTTCTCTTGCCTGTTTTTCATAAGCGCTTGTTCTTTTTTAGTTGCTGGAATTTAATTTGTCCTCTATATCAGGGTGACACTTTTCTAACTCATTTATTCTTTTAATGTCTGTGGAGTAGTCTAAGTTGATTGAGGGCCCCATTTTCAAAAGATTTGGCCAGCACATCCCGGGATGCACTGCCCAGACCTTGGAAATGCACCAGCTGTCAGGGGTGTGCCCATATTTAAAGGGCATAGATGCATGGCGCACCCCCGACAGTGCTGACAGACACCATATTGTGCTGCCCCTATGCAAATGAGGGTCTCCCATGCATGTGTGGTGCAGTGCAGTACTGAAAAGTTTCAGAAGTGCAAATCAGCCCCCGGCAGCGGTATAGATTTATGCTTCTGAAACCTTGGCCTTTCTAGTGTGCAGACCTGGCTGCTCACTATTTAAGGCAGGGAACCCTCATGGTGCAGCAGTCCTTCCCCAGCCCTGATCACCTTTATAATAAAGAAATATGCCCTGATCACTTTTGTACTGATAAAGACCTGTTCCCATGTTTTCTGGTAGTCTAGTGTCTCCCCCCACAAGCCCCAATCATGTTTATAATAAAGAAATATGCCCCGATCACTTTAGTGATAATAAAGTCCTGATCCTCTGTTCCCTGGTAGTCTAGTGATCTCCCCAGCCCCAATCATATTTATAATAAACACATATGCCCCAATCAAGTTTGTAATAATAAAGTCCCAATCCCCTGTTCCCTGGTAGTCTAGTGGTTTCCCTCAGCCCCAATTATGTTTATAATAAAAAAATGCCCTGATCACTTTTGTAATAATAAAGTCCCAATCCCCTATTCCCTGGTAGTCTAGTGTCTCCCCCCAAACCCTGATCATGTTTATAATAAAGAAATATACCCAGTCACTTTGTAATACTGTAACAAGGTCTCTATCGACTTGTTCCCTGGCAGTCTAGTGGTCCTTCAACCCTCACTCCTGGTAAGAAGTGACCACCACCTCCACACCCTCCCCCATCCCGACCAGAGTTGAGATTGGCACAGTTCTCCTGCTTCCTTCATGTCCAGCCACTAACAGTGACTGCACCAGCATGTACAGTATATAGTATGTGCTCATTGGTCGGTCTTGACCAATAAGCATACTATATACTGTAAGTGCTCTGGAACAGTTCAGTGGGTGGCTGGCCATGGCAGGGTGAGGAGGGCTGTGCCACTTACCGACTCTGATTGGGATGGGTGGTGCAGAGTTGTAGGTCACTCCCTAATAGGGTGGGAGATCACTAGACAACCAGGGAACAGGGGATCGGGACTTTATTTTTACAAAAGTGATTGGGGTATATTTCTTTATTATAAACATGATTGGGGTGGGGGGGGACATTAAACTGCCAGGAAACAGGGGATTGGGACTTTATTTATTTCCAAATAGCAGTGTTAATTTTTCCTTTGCAACAACAAATGTACATACCTAAATACATTCATAGGTGCAGAATTGGCACATAAATAGTACAATAATTGCAGCCGTACATATATGAATGATATTTAAGGATGACATTTATTTCAGGCATCCCATTGTCCAAAACATATTTTATGCATTTTGTTTTTACTTTATGAAATTTTCCTTTGTCCAATCCTCTGTTTTCTTGTTAAAAATCTTCCACACTATTTCATAATTTACAAAGTGTTTATAATTATAAAGTGCATTTACAAAAAGTTGTTTCCATTCTTATCCAGGGAAAGCTAAGTGATTTGATGATGATTTCCAATTTTTATAATCAGTCTTTTTATTATCATAATATTGACTTTTAATATTAGTCTATATTTAGGAACAATAATAGAGTCATTGTACATTTACAAAATCACAAACTTTGGATCTTTCTAATGTTGGAAAACAAATCCTATCTGTTTCAAAAAACAAAGGTTTGTACCCACCAATCAGTACTTCATTGACATTACCAAAATATGTGTACAGGATCTGCTTCTGGATCCCCATATTGCCAACATACATTAGATGATATTAAATTAATCTTGCATAATCTATATGGAATATAGTATGCCCGGTTCAAAATTTTAAATTGAATTGCTTTATCTCTTGTCAATTTATATTTATGTACTGAGTTGCAAGCCAGGATCCATTGTTGTTCTGTAATGGAATATTGTATTTCTTTTTCCCATATTTTTTTTGTGTACCATGAGAAATGATTTTTGAAACTGACTGTTTATCCATGGGTACAGTTTCAGTTCATAGGTTCATAGGTAATTTACAAGCTCAGTAGGCAGTATTGCCTTTTTTGAACTCGCCACCATATTTATTGATGGAAATGACATTTTCTATCACCCATATATACATCCAATCTATTCTTAAACACACTAACTGTATTACTGCTTACAATATCTTCTGATAGAGCATTCCAAGTGGATATAACCCTTTGTGTGTACCACTGCTTTCTTCTGTTAGTTTTGTTTTGAGTGTCAATTAATTTCTTTTTATGTGATCTTGTATTAGTTTTGGAGGGATTTAACCTCAAGCCTATGGTTTTGAATATTATTTTATCAACAAACGCTTTATAAACTAAAATTAGATCTCCCCTTAATCTCCTATATTACATGGAATACAGTCCCAGTTTTTTTAGTCATGTGTAGTAATCCAGATTCCTCACAGCTTTAATTTTCTTAGTAGCTTTGCGTTAAACTTTTTCTATGAGTTTATCACCTCTAACTGAGGTTGGGGCACATACTGATGAACAGTAATCCAAATGTGATCTTACAAGGCTAGAAAAAAGAGGGATTATAACCTTTTCACTTCTGCTGTTGATGTTTCTTAATATGCAGCACAGGATCTGATTCCTTTTTTTTATATTTGTTGTATGAGTTTCAAAAGACATATTTTTGGAAAAAGTGACTCTTAAGTCTTTTTCGTTTTTTTCTTTCTTGTAATATTGTGCTATTTATTTTATAGTTGTACCCTGGGTTATGTTTACCAAGATGCATCACCTTACACTTTTGTGTATTAAATAGTAGTTTATTATTAATAAACCAGGTTTCTAAATGTGTAACATTATTTTGTATTCCTTGAGCTGAATTTTGATCTGTTATAATACCACAAAGTTTACAATCATCGGCGTACTTAACCATTCAACAGTGATTGTTTAGAGGGAGCATTGATGATATCAGTATATTAAAAAGTACTGGTCCCAAAACAGATCCCTGAGGAACTCCACTAGTAACATTCTTCCAAGTAGATAAATGACCCTTTAATTGACACCCTTTGTTTCCTGTCAGTCAGCCAATACTCAATCCAGTTTATTATTGATTGGTGCACTTTGTTTTTTGTTAGCTGTTTAATCAATATATCATGGGATACTGTATTGAAGGCTTTAGAATAGTCCAGAAATATTATAGCTACAGAAAACCTTTGTCCAAAGCCTCACAGGTTCAAAAAAATTCAAAAGATTTGTTAAACATGATCTGCCCCTTACAAATCCATGCTGAGCGTGATCTGTCTCACCTGTATCAAACAGGTGTTCCATTATTCTATTTTTTAATAGTCTCTCTTATAATTTACAAAAAATTGCAGTAAGGCTTATTGGACAATAATTTTGAGTGAGATTTCTATTATCATTTTTTTTTTTTAGTGGGATTACTGTAATCTGATTCCAAATTGATATAGTAGTACCTGTTTTGAGGGAAATATTAAACATACTAGTTAACAGTCCCACAAATTGATTTGCAGTATTTTTAATAAAAATAGAAGGAATACCATTAGGTCCTGCAGAACTATTGGGTTTAATGATCTTTATGACATCCATCACTTCTTTTTGAGTGAAAGATATAATTAGATCAGGTATTATTGAATGCTGTGAAACTGATTTGATTTTGGGATTAAATACACTGATACAGTATTTATTTAGTTTGCTTGCTATTTCTTCTTCATTTGTGATTAAACCGTGTGTTGCTTGTAATGGTCCAATTGTAGGACAACTATTTTTCAAGGAACCTATATAGTTAAGGAAATTTTTTTATTATCCTTAATAGATGTAGCTAATTGCTCTTCATACAGCTTTTTTGATTTTCTTATTATGCTTTTGCTATTGTTTACTGCTTTTTTATATATTTCCCAATTTTTTGTTGTAAGTTTTTTATATCTTCTATGTAATTTCTTTTTCTACTTAGGCTGTTTTTGATGTTTTTATTCAAATGTATAAGGGTTCTTTTGTTATTGTTAATTTTGTATTTATCTCTATATGGAACCCATTGGTTTATGCAATATTGTATTTTGTCTTGAAACATCAGCCAAATTCCATTCAAATCACAATCTGCAAAATCTGAGATCCAATCCCAAGCCTTTAAGTGTTTATTTATTTGTAAATAGTCAGCTTTGTAGAAATATTTTAGTTTTAGTGCAACCTTTACTCACATTTTTATGTTTTAAATTTACAGCAATTTGTACCATATTATGGTCACTATTTGACAGTGGATGAATAACTTTAACTTTGATTATATCCTCAGATATATTAGTCAGAAACAAATCTAGAATATTTTTCTCTCTCTCTCATATGTTCCCTTACTAGTTGTTCCATGTTATTTGTGACCATATAATCCATAAATCTAGCTTCTACTTCAGATGTACATATACCCTGTGCCCAATCTATATTTGGGAAATTAAATTCACCCATTAAAATGGAATTTTTGTCCAGAACCATATTTTCAATATTCATCAAGAATTGATTATTTTTATCGCTGTTAAGGTTGGGAGCTCTATAACCTAATCCCATGGTAAAGCTGTAGTTATTTGTAATCAATATTTTAGTCCAAACCAGTTCAACATTGTTTTTTTCTTTGCCATTACAGGTTACTGGACAACATTTGTATTTGTTGGATATGTATAGGGTGATGCCTCCACCTCATTTATTTGTCCAGTTTTTATCTAACCTAGTGTATCCTGTTATGTCCATACACCAGTGATTGTTTTTTTTAATTTTTTTATTTTCTTTATCCACCTCACTCGGCCCTAGACTCTCTCTGATGGGGGCACACAGCTTACCTCCATCCCGCCACATCTGAGACTCAGTCCTGACACTTGGTGGGGCCAACCCCTCCTTGTTCCAGGCATCCACACCTCACCTTCACCACCCTACATGAGGACAATCCATGGACCATGGGTGCTCCGAGATCAGCTGGCATACATGACTGTTGGGTGTGGGGGTAGCTCCCAGACCCCAATTTTGCCTACCAAGGTTGGGTCAATGTTTCTTGTTCAGTTGCTCCCCTGGGCTCGGACATGCAATGACACCCTGCTCGATGTGCGCATGCACCTATGCACACTTAAAAGGTGTCTGCCACAGCCCCGAACCCCTGTGTCAGCTGGCCGGGCAGTGCAATCCCCTGGTAGCCACCAGAGGGTGCTAATGCACTGGGGTGGGCAAGTCCCCCCTCCCTGAGGAAGGAGAGCAGTCCCCCAGATGTTCAGTCCTTCCTCATCCACACCGACCCCTGGCGGTTCGTGCTCATTCCTGAACATGGGTCACTGGCATGGCGCGAGGTGTGGTGTCCAGTGCCTCAACCCTCAGCACCACCGGACTGGCTTACACCAATCATTGTTATTAAACTAAATTTCAGAGACCCCACATATATCAATGTTATTTTTTATTAAGAAGGCCTTTAGTTCTTCCATTTTATTGTTTAGGCTTCGGGCATTAACAAGTAATATATGTATCTGTTTGTTACTTTTGGATCTGTAGTTGATGATTTTCTTTAATTCCATCTCTATTTCTTTATTATTGGGAGCCCTTCCCCATCTTTTGTAATCTTTAATAAATAAACTATTTAACTGATTGAAGTAGAACTTTTGATTATCCTTTAGCTTGAGTTTATCTTTAGAAGTTTTCCAACTTACATACATACATACATACATGGTTTCCAGCAGATTAGGTCTAATGATCTATCATGTCTGCCCAAACACAGCTCACTGGTAAGGTACAGCAGCTGCTCTACCTACATTTTTTAACCCATCACTCCCACACTCCCCTCCATGCATACCCCTGCTGTTCTCCTTACCTCCAACTCAAACCATGCCCCTTTATCTGTCCCAACCACTCTTGACACCTCCCACAGTTTCCATTTTTGTCAGCTCATCTGGAAGCACATTCCAGGGTGCCACCACCCTCTCTGTGAAATAATGTGCTTTCACCTCTGTACTGTCCCCCTACCAGTTTAAGACTATTGCTTTTCGTACTACCCTCCCCTTTCACTATGATCAGTCCTTCTATTTTTACCCTATCAATTCCCTTCAGGTATTTGAAGGCCTCTATCTTATCTGCCCTATTCCTTCTGTCCTCCAGAGAGTACATGTTTAGCTCTTCAAGTCTGTCCTCATATGACAGTTCCCCCAGACCACTAATCATCTTTGTCACTCTTCTCTGGACACTCTCTCTAGCAGTGTGATGTCCTTCTTCAGGCAGGGGCACCAGAACTGCACACAGTATTTCAGGTGCTGCCTCACCAGTGAGTTGTACAGGGGAAGTATAACCTCCCTGCTCCTGAATGTTATCCCCCTAGCAATACACCCAAACATTTTATTCACTTTTGTTGATGTTCTCCTGCACTGCTCTGAGTTGTTTAATTTGGCATCAGTCATCACCCTCAGATCCTTTTCCATCATGGAGATAATCAGCCTTACTTCTCCCAAGTGGTAGCTACACCCAGGGTTCCTGGCACCCAGATGCAGAATGCTACACTTACATACATTAAACCCAAACTGCCACATGTGTGCCCAGTTTTATAGCATCACCAAGTCTTCTTGGAGTGCCCTGCTACCCTCATTGCTGTCCACCTCAGCCCCCAGTTTGGAATCATCAGCGAACAGGCTCATTCTATTCCTAACTCCTTCCCCAATGTCCACGATTAACAGATTGAAAAGGATAGTGCAACACTGAACTTGTGGGATCCCACTGATGACCCTTCTGTGAGTTGAGGCTTCCCCCCACCACCACCCTCTGCTGTCTGTTGTTAAGCCAGTTTGACACCCACCCCACCAATTTTTCCCCCACCCCCAGTTTCCTCAATTTCCAAATCAGCCTTCCATGTGGGACCAAATTGAAAGCCTTGCTGAAGTCTAAGTACAGAACATCACCAGGCTTAACCCCATCCAGGGATCTTGTCACCCAAGTCAAAGAATTCAACTAGGTTGGTTTGACACGCTCTCCCACTGACAAACCTGTGTTGGTTTTCACCCTGAAAACCATCTGCCTCCAGGAACTCCACCATCCGTTCTTTTAAGATGGCCTCCATCATTTTTCCCACTATATATGTCAGGCTGAAAGGTCTTTAGTTCCCTAGTTCATCCCGAGGTCCACTCTTGCAGAGAGGCACAATGTGTTCTATCCTCCAATCCAGAGGAAAACATCTTGATTATTTATTTATTTGAAAAGTTTCACCAGGAAAGGCACACTGAGCTGCAATAGCTGTTTTCTAGGTGCATCCTGGGGGGGGAAGGGAAAAGGGGATAGACACAATTAATGACATTAAGGAGGAATTAAATACATGATGTGACAGTGAATAACAGCTGGTAAGTACAGAAAAAAATAAGAGAGAGTGGTTACATAACAGTAAGCTTTGCATGAAGTACATTGTGGATTTGCATAGCTACTACTAGCCTTTATACAGAATTAGACATAAATTATTCATTTTATTTACATAATTTACAGACCGCACAAGTGCTAAGGTATAAACCCTCAGGCTAATTATAAACATGGGACAGGAGGAAGGGAGTAGGGCAATGAATGAGTCAACCCTTCCTTATCTCCCTTCCGGAATGCATGAGAATCAGAGGGGCAGTTAGGGATAAAGTTGTAGGAGTACAGATGCAGAACAGTGGGTGGTAATTTGAGGTAAATTGGAGCAGTAAATTGACTGTGTGAAAGACATGATTAGAACAGCTGCAGTTGCAGAAGGGGGATGTGAAATGATGAAGGAGACAGGATAGAGAGATGAAGGATGGCACTGAGTGAACGTCTAAAGGTAGAGAGTTCCAAGTGTTAGGGAAGTGATAGGAGAAAGCAGATCTAGAAGTGGATGAGCAGGAGGGAAGGGTGAAGGTACTATGGGTAGAATTGTGGCGAGCATATGGGGGAGTGGAGGGGAGTGAGAGAAGGGAGAAGAGGTAGGGTGGCAGGGAGCCAAGCCACTGCTGTTTCCTCTGGACCTTAAGCTAATGTTATATTTTGATTGTGGTACTTGTTAAGTCTCTCCAAATTGTCTTGTAAATCCTAACTTAAACACAAACCTAAGCCTGTTTACAGCAATTTTGCACTCCAAGGGTAGTTTGATGTGCAAGTTCATTTAGGCTGCAGGTTTGTAGGGTGTAAAATATTACAGCTGTCTTTGTTTTAAGGTCCAGTGGTAAGCTACCCTGGATCAGAAAGTAAGTTTAAAGTGATACAGTTTTTTCTGTTTAGACCAAATTCCATTTGGGTCACAGTTGTAAGCTTTGCCCTACAAATAATTAAATTTCTCTTTCACTTTCTGTCCTTCTGTCTCCTTGCTGCTTGAATTTGTGCACCCACCCTCCCATCCCCCACCTCCAGTCTTTATTTAAATATCTCCTCCACTCTCGGCACCACCCCTAGCAATGTTCATCCTGCCCTCTCACTAATATTGCAACTCCTCTTAAAGATACAGAGTGCAGCTATTAGGCCTAACACTTATCCTGTCTTCCCTTTAAAGACATCTTCATATTTTCACCATCTGTTTGCCTATCAGCTTTGCTTAGCACCTGCTCTGCTATCTACTGTGCAGTTCCATACCTGGGTTTCCTCCCTTGCTACCTTGAGTAATTTTCAAGTTGTCTTGGTACCCCCTGCCCTAGCTAATAATATCCTATCTTAACCTACATTTTATATCTTAAAATAGATCTTCTGTGCCTGATTGTGCTCCCAGTGAGTGGCGCGGCTAATCCTGCCAGCTGCCCGTACCCACATCCTCCTGACGAACAGGACACCTTCAAATCCCGTTAAGTGTCTGGGCTGCTCCGGGGTAGCATTGTGCAGGTTTGATAGGTGGTCACCTGTTACCACCCTCCTCTAATTGGACTGCTGCTCTCTGCTCAGCCACTGTTTGGCCCTGCCTTTTCTCTGTCGGATTATCAGTCTCTGGGCTTCGACAACCTCTGCTTTGCATTAACTTTTGCTGAACATTACTGCTATCTGTCTAGTCTCCCATTGGTTCCTTATAAAATTCCGCCACTAGGGGTGCCTTCTAACATATCTTGAATAGGTCTTCATTTCCTCACTGTAATCTTTACCACAAGTAGGGCCTCCGGCTGGTCTGCTTTCCTAATTAACCTTTGCGGGGCTTTACTTTCTGCTTCTCTGATCCATTTCTTCTAAATAATTGCTACGCTAGCAGGAAACACTTCATTGTTTTTGCTGTATCTCTAATTTCAGCCAAGGGTTAAAACGGTATAACACGGTCGCCCTTGGCAGTCTTAATTTTACACACACTGTTTCTTTATTCCTAAGAGCTAATCCTCTGTCTCAGTATACAACTAGCCTTCCTACCCAAGTCAAATAGTAACACTATGGCGAAGTGTAGTCTGCTATGGACACTCTTGTCATTTGTCCATTTACTCAGCCTGAACACTGCCACATGGGCTCTCCCATGTAACTAAATGGCAAAAGACTCCTCAGAGGCTTACCGCAACTATAGTTTCTCTAACTTGATTGCAGAGACAAAGCCTGATCTTCAACCTAACCCTATCCTCCTTGTTAGAGGCAGCATCTATTACCCTGTACAAGCCAGGAGCTGCCATGGAGATGTGCTTTCACCCTAACCTGCCACAGTGCAAGGCTTTGGTTCCTAGCCATGATCATTATTCTGCTATCTGGGGACGTCAAACTAAATCCAGGTCCACCTACCTGTTTCTTTCCCCCAAATGAGTTATCTGGCATGTCCAAGGAAGGATTATTAATTGCCCATATCAGTATCAGAAGTCTTACCTGTGACCATGCGGAACTCGAGGCCTGGGTAAAAATCTACAATCCTGATGTACTCTGTCTCACAGAAACATGGCTAAAACCCGGTATACCTGATGACGTATGCTCCTTGCCTAACTATTCCCTGCTCTGGCGGGATAGATCCTCATCCAAGCATGGAGGTGGAGTTGCCCTATTCTTCAAAAAAACACCTCAACATCTCTATTGTCCCGGCATCTGCTTCTCCCGCAGTGTGCAAATTCATACAGGTAACTATCGTATTGGGGGAAAGAAGCTTCATATTATCTGTGCCTATAAGTCCCCTGCTGGGGGAATAGTAGGTCTTCAAGAATTCCTTGACATCACCTTCCAGACTGTAAATCATAATGAGGCCATCATCCTAGGTGATCTTAACCTCAATTGGTTAGGGTCAGCTAAAATATCCTTGCAATCACTCATGCTTAGTTATAATTTTCACCAGTTGATCTCTGAAGCAACTAGAGCCACGTCATCCCATCAAACGGGTACACTCCTAGACTTGGTGATGGTTAACCGTATGGAACATGTGTCGAAAGCAGGAATCCTTGCAGATGCACTAACAGACCACTCATCCACTTTTTGTATCCTATCTATGGTTGCGCCTCCATCTCCTCCATCAAGACTCATCACATTTACAAATCTAGCTCATACTGACCAGAATGCATTTCTCTATGATGTCTCCAATATCGACTGGGCAGGTATCTATCAAACAAAGGATGTGGAGGTTGCTCTACAGATATTCATAAATTAATTTCTTACCATTAAATATAAACATGCCCCAAGACTACTAGGAGGGTCAGAGGAAAACAGACGAGGTGGCCGCATAAAGACCTCCTTGCTAATCTGCGCCAGAGGGACAAGCTCTGGATTCGTTACAAACAAACTGGCCTACAGTCAGATCTTCTTGTCTATCGTGAACTACGGAACAGATGTAAGAGACAAATTAGAGCTGCTAAAAGTAAATACTGCAACGACCTTCTACAAAGCTCAGCCTGTGACCCGAGGAAATTCTGGGCCCATGTCAAAACATTTCTAGGTACCTTGCAGTCGGTCACTCCTGATGAAATGATCATAAATGGGGCACATTGTAATGACCCTAGGACCATCTCAAACAGTTTTAACAATCTTTTCTCTGATCTGTCACATGTGGTCGCAGATTCTCTTTACTGTCTATACTTTACCTTAATTTCTATGTACTCAATAACCACACCCAATGGTTATTCCAATAAACTCAGTTTATTGTCTGTACACACATGTGTGGGAGCCTCAGCCTCGGCTAAAGGCAAGAGCTCCTCAATTATTGTTCACAGAGGCTTATATACCTTTTTTAGTTTCACAGTCTAACAGTGATCTCATGCTTAACAACAGCTTTCCTTATCTTTAGCAAAAACCTTAGATTCAGCACTTTCCGTATAAGGAGTTGTTTTTTTATACTTACTATGTGTCTCCCCTTTATCTTAGTTACAACCAGCTGTATTTCACTTTATTTAATTTTTCAAGGTTTTCTTATCTTAGTCAAACAACCTCCTTTGTTTTAGTTAGCACAGAACTGCACATTCATTATGGCTGTTTTACAAAGCAGATAGTTTTAAAGCATATGAAAGGCAACATGGCTATATGGCTATAACAAAACAAATAGTTTTAGAGCATATGAGAAGCAATATATCTATATGGCTATAATCACATATAACAGTTATAAGCTCTGGTACAATAAGCTTTAGAACATAAAGGTATTATACTTTAGGATATATAAAAATTCCACCACACTCCCCCTTTGATACTCTGTATCAACTAACCACCCTTTTTATTTATATGATTTAAAACTGGTTTTAGCATACAGATAGTTAAGGCATGGAGTTACAGATGGAACACAGTGGTGAGTTTATAAAACATAATACAGAATTGAAGGATGTCAACACCACAATTGAAATGTGTGAGAAAAAAATGCTAACACGTGACACCACATATAACATAACAATTTTGTTGATGAAAAAGAGTTTATGGAATTCACTTTGAGAGTGAATAAGGTAGATGCTACCTTGTGTTGAGGTGTGGCACACCCTTGGAGCTTGATTGAAGAATCTATTGATAATGTCTCTTGACAGATAAGTCCTTATAAAACATAACAGTCCATGAAATTAACAGTTCATAAGTTCATATAAGTATCCACAGGTTGATGTAGTTATAGTACAGATGAAATGTCATTTGCAGAATGGTGGTAACCCCACAAGGCATATGGGGCAATGCAGACAGTAATTTAAAACAAAACACCAGCATAGTAGAAAAGTCAGTGTTCATTTTGTGGCTAGCTGCTGGATGGCTGAGTGGTAGACACACTGGCCAGGTGCATTGAGTCCTTAATGGATAGCCAACACACACACACACACACTGGCATGGCATTTGTTTTGTCGTAGTTGATTACACCCCAGCATAAAGATTAACAGTCCATAAAAAGGTAACAATTGACAATAAAACATTAAGAACACAGTCCATATTAGAGCAATAGGGTTGTAGAAAGTACCAGCCATGTCTGGAACAAGCGCAGTGAAGAAAATGGATGTATTGCTTGAAGGTCAATTGAAGCAGAATCTTCGCTGGAGTTAGGGGAGTGCCCTTCCCAGACTTAACTTCATAGTAAGCAGAAACAATAAGCTTGATTGCAGAGTCTGAACTGACTGGACCTTTTCAGTTTATTTAAAGTTCTACAAATAGGTGTAATTTCGCTGAAAACATTACACTTGCAGAGGTTACTGCTGTTGAACGTGGAGATCTTGTGTGTGCCACACCGTGAAACCTGCAACTTGCAAAGTGTGTTAGACACTGAGTTAAAAACACATAAATAACAATCTTTTAAACCATTTACTTTTGTTTTGTAAAGAGTGGTGTGACAGAGCCTAAATTCTGGCAATTTGAAAGAGACAAATAAAATGGAACATCAACCGCACACCCTGGGGTGCAGGCCAAGGTTCAATTATACCATTTGACCATCTGTAAATCATGACAATGTTATGGTTACACCCCTGCTTTCAAATCACAGAAGCAGTTATGACAGTGATGAACATTATTTCCCTGTCTGTTGCAAGCAGGCCTGACGGAGACCTGAGTTATAAAATCCTGTAATGTTACAATACATAGATACAAAGACAGTGTCGGCAGATAAGGGCCTATGGCCCACCCAGTCTACCCATTTGAGCTTGTAAGTTTAGTTTGCTTTTTTACAAGTCTGTTTTCCCTTAACCCTGACCTCTAGAATTCCTTTATGTCTATCCCATGCATTCTTAAGTCCCGTGATTGTTTTAGCCCCCACCACTTCCTCTGGCAGGGTGTTCCACTTGTCCACCACCTGTTCTGTGAAGTAATTCTTTCTCATGTTTCCTCTGAATCATCCTCCCTCCAACTTCATCCCATGATCTCTAGTCCTAGAACATCTTTTCACTTAAAAATAGTGTTTTCCTGCACTCTGTTTCTCCCTGTAAGATACTTGTATGTCTCTTATGATATTTTCTCTCCTCCTCTCCTCCAGGGAGTACATGTTTAGTTTCTTTAACTTGTCTTTATAGGACTTGTGATGCATTTCATTTCTGCACCATTTTCACCCTTGTACTCCTTTAGACCCATTACCCCTCTTTCTCAGTAAAGACTGAGCAGAAACACCTGTTCAACATGTCAGCTCCACTGTTGTCATTTTCCACGCGGCTCCCATTCTCCCCCTTCAGTCTCACTGTCCCTTTTCTTTGTCTTTTTTTTTTTTTGCTACCTCTTTGGAAAACCATAATGGTCTCCTCTTTCTTTTTCTCTTGCTAACCTGCTTAATGCAGTTACATGCTTTAAACATATTGTTCATAACAATATGCCTTTTACACAATGCAATCAGTGGGACAAATACATATGTGGTTGGTCTATGCCAGTTTAATAACAGTGCCTATTGCACCTGTGACACGTGAAAAGGTCTACTTTTTTTTTTTTACCCTGTATAGTGACATACTTTAAAGTACTGAGTGAGATAAGGCTTGAAGCATAGCTTTGGAGTACAATGTAAATTGTGCATATTATAATTGTTAAAATTTAAAATGACAAAACCTGTATAGAGTGCACTTTATTTTTAGGGTACCTGTGAGTAATAAGACAAACGGAGCATTAATTTTACTTTTGGTTTTGCTTTGGAACATATTGTAGGTGGGTCAGCAATGCTGGTCCCAGTATTTAGGTTTGGTTATGAGTATTAAAAACATTATACATGTGGAGACTTTTGAACACACACATGATACAGTGTAGCAAGATGTATATCAAAACATTATAACATAAACATGAAACATAAGCATGTTTGTAATAGAACAATTTCAGTATTGAGCATAATGCATAATGCATAAAATACATTTTAAACAACACATATAGACTGTAAACTTAGCTTAAAATCCAGAAATGTTAGAGTACTGTGAATTTACTGGTTGAAAAATGCATTCATTGCTGTAAGGCAATGACAAAAGTTGCTTTGCATTTGTTTTAACAGGATAAGAATGCTGAAAAGACAATCAAAAGAATGAATATGTGGACATACATACACAACTCTACTCTCCAGCGTAACTGATTATTTGCTGAGGGCAGAAACCCTTGTACCAATAATAGGTGTGAGATTTAACTGTTTGCACTAGAAAAACAGAAGGGCTTGGGCTGGGTTATGCTGTTAAAATACCTTGGGTCTTTTTTAAACCTGTAATAAGAAACAATTATTGGCAAATACATATTTTCCTTATTTACCCTCTAGGGAACAGTGATGTACCTTGCAACCTTTGTGGGTATTACACTGGAAGGGATAGAGGAAGGGTAGCTTACCCCTCCCCCAAGCTCCTACTGGTGGAAGAGACAGCTCGAATACTGTAGTAATAAAAGGTTAGCTGTGGATGGTGACATGATCCCCACCTACTACACTTTAAATTATAACAAGATAATATTACAATTTTTAGTAAGTTTGATACCTTACTATAAGATGGGGAACTTTTTTCTCTAGAAGAAAGAGAAGAAACACAGACAAACAACAAAAACAAACACACACCAGTTTAAAAATAAACAAGATTATTTTCATAGGATAAAAGAAGCCAAGCGTCCCTGGTTCCTTTATCCTAAGCATGACAAAATGTCAGCTGAGTTTATAAAAATCCAGATTGATGGTAATACCGTGACGACGTATCTTTTAGAATGCATTTCAAAAGACAAAAAAAAAAATGATTACACCATGGTCACACATAAAACCAAAACCATTGTTTTTTAACTGTAGATGGTAGACTCTCAAAACAGCTGTAATAGTCTTTTTTTGGCAGTACTATATATATATAATAAAAATATGGGAGATGATGAATAATTCTCCTTCCAGCTGGAGTATTGCCTGTGTTGGCTGCAAGTCAGAAGCCATGAGAGGAGAAGAAAAGTTTGTTCCTCTTTACTTAGAATACTAGTTTTGCAATAAAAGTCAAATTACATGGTTCACTTGGTGTGCTTTCATGAAACATACATTTTGTGTGAAAAGTTGTGCTTTAGGCATGGAATCACATCAAGTTTGAACTGGTAGTAACATAAAATGTTGAAACACAAGAAGGTCAAATAACATGCAAAAGGTCACAGTGTGCATGCAAGGTCGTTCAAACCTAGTTATTTTTGTAGTGTCCTTGAACACTACTGATATTAAATATTTTACAATAAAACTGCTGGCCAAGACAGTACACACACATACACATACACAAAAGAAATACTTAACACAAAATAAGACTGACATTGTTTCACACCAATTTGCTGAGTTAATGCCCATAGCTTTATTAGAAAACTGTACGTGTTTTAGATATATGTGCTACCCCCTGTCTTGTAACACTGACAATTTTAAACCAACACATTTATACATATCCATGCCAAATCTTTCCAGAACAAAACACTTTTTAAACACATTCTAATAACTCCTTTCAACACCTTTAAAACACAGCCAACATACTATCTGTAAGTGAACACATCTAGTATAACATGGTTACACCTTCTGGCGCATAGCCAAAATATGGCACTCTGCCATTTTGCAAAAGTTTCTGGTTTTAACTAGAAGTATGATAAAGCCATTTATAGCTGTTAACACATTACATTTTTACCTAGCAGTGGCTTGTACGCTGCTTGCAAACTACAACTCTTTCTGCACATTGCAATTTATGACGTCATATCTCTTTACCTTCAACACCACCTGCTTTAACCAGCAACTACATACAAAAGTTCTTTAATGACCCTGTCTAGGCAGCACAAATGTTTCATTAAAAATAAAGCCAATTAAAACAGTCAGCTATGAGGCAAGGAAGCTTCTTTTCATTTTTTTTTTTTACTGTAACATGTTTTGCACTGAAGGCAGTCAATCCTATCTCGCAACCTTGACAACAGAACACAGATATAAGCTACAAAATATGTACAAGAAAGACTGAGCATTACCTTGTTTAGTATACGTATTACAGAAATAAAACAGACAGACATAAAACAACTTTGAATAAAAAATTCAGACTTACCCGATGCCAAGGTATTTTTTTTTTTTTTTTTCTTCAGATACACAAGTCTGAGTAAGAAAACTGACTGCAGGACCTTCATGATAATTTCCAAACACTGCAGCTATTAACTCTTTCAAATGTTTTCTTTTGGCCATTTTAGTAACCTGCCAAACCAAGTCTTTTTCAGAGCTCTGGGTTGCAGTTTAAAACAAAACAAAAAAAAATCTCTTAACAGTACTAGCTTGAGATCCATCTGGTAGAGGTCCCCATATTTCCCATTTTGGTCCCGCTTACTGGCGCTATCTCTTGCGCGGTGCCCACCTAACACTTTCTTATTTGGACGTCCCCTGACGCCAAGTGCCAACCTAGCACTTTCGTGCCACCTAGCACCTAAGACAGTAAATGATGGCTGTCACCAATCCTAGAGCGTCACACAAGTGATGGGACTAAAACACAGGGCACTCCTTCCCTGTGCCCGGACTAGGTAGTCCGATCACGGCAGCAACACGGAGAGGTGAAGCCATCCTGCCGACTACGCAAAAAACTGTGGTCGAGATTCTCTTTACTGTCTATACTTTACCTTAATTTCTATGTACTCAATAACCACACCCAATGGTTATTCCAATAAACTCAGTTTATTGTCTGTAACACACATGTGTGGGAGCCGCTAAAGGCAAGAGCTCTCAATTATTGTTCACAGAGGCTTATATACCTTTTTAGTTTCACAGTCTAACAGTGATCTCATGCTTAACAACAGCTTTCCTTATCTTTAGAAAACCTTAGATTCAGCACTTTCCGTGATAAGGAGTTGTTTTTTTATACTTACTATGTGTCTCCCCTTTATCTTAGTTACAACCAGCTGTATTTCACTTTATTTAATTTTTCAAGGTTTTCTTATCTTAGTCAAACAACCTCCTTTGTTTTAGTTAGCACAGAACTGCACATTCATTATGGCTGTTTTACAAAGCAGATAGTTTTAAAGCATATGAAAGGCAACATGGCTATATGGCTATAACAAAACAAATAGTTTTAGAGCATATGAGAAGCAATATATCTATATGGCTATAATCACATATAACAGTTATAAGCTCTGGTACAATAAGCTTTAGAACATAAAGGTATTATACTTTAGGATATATAAAAATTCCACCACACACACTATACCTTGGCTTTACAACCTAGTGGATCGCACTCCAATCTACCTACCACACTACCATCAGACAACCATACTGTCCTATCGTATGATGCTCCTCCAGCGCCACCATTTTATTTCAAGGCTATATCAAGAGCGGAAGTTCTGAAATTACTGAGATCCATATCTGCCAATACCAGCTCTGGTTCTGACTCACTGGAACCTCATCTTCTTAAGCTGGCTGCTCCACTCATTGCCTCTCCAACTGCTAGAATCTACACTTTATCCCTTATCCATAGCACTGTGCCGGACCTATGGAAATCTGCAAGAGTAACGCCTGTCTTTAAAAAAGGTGACCCAAAGGACATGGCCAATTACAGACCTATAGCAATTATCTCTGTCCTTAGCAAGATCCTAGAGAAAATAGTTGCATCACAGACCATTGACTACCTTACATGCTACAATCTCCTCTGAGACACTCAGCATGGTTTCAGAAAGGGTCATAGCACCACCATGGCTCTTCTTCAACTAACTACTAATATTCTGTCCAACATGGATTCTGGAAAACTCACAGGTGCCATCTACATTGACCTCACTAAGGCTTTTGACTTTGTAGACCATCCCCTGCTTCTCTCCACTCTCCATAAATTCCATTTCTCTACCCCTGATGTGGACTGGTTCTGTAGCTACCTGTCACACAGGTCACAAGCTGTCAAATTTAACTCCTCCCTGTCCAACACATCTACTGTCAACCTTGGGGTCCCCCAGGGCTCTATCCTTGGGCTCCTTCTGTTCTCAATTCTTATCAACAATGCAGCTGAGGTCGTGGAATCCTGCTCAGCTATTCTCTACGCTGACGACCTGATCATCTATACTAGTTCTTCTAGTATTGCCTGCATAAACACATCACTTACTTCAGACTTCAATAAGGTCTTAGACTGGCTACTAGACTGTAAGCTTGTACTAAATGAAAAGAAAACAAAAGCCATGCTCCTAGCTTCCGCACCAGAGATTAAGGCCTGTTCTAGTTTGTTGGAGGTTCTTCACCCAGGAGGATTTCCACTTAAAAATGTTACTTCCTTCAAGTACCTTGGGATCCTGCTGGACCAGTCCCAGGATTGTAATCTTCATATTCAGTCCTCATGCAAAGCTGTAAACTGGAAACTGGGAGCAGTTTACAAAACAAGCTACATGCTTATACCCTCAGTCAAATTAGCAATTGCCCGAGGTATTCTGCTCCCAACCCTTACTTATGGTGCCTCTATTCTTACTTCTGCCCATAAAACCTCCCTACTAAAATGGGACATAACTTATAACAATATATGCCGATTTGCCTCTTCGTCACCTTGACTCAAACATCACTGCCTTCTTTATAAGGATCTGAATTGGCTCTCACTCTCTGCAGGTAGACAATACTACCTTGGATCACTAATGGACTCGATCATCCTGGGAAAAAAAACATCCCAGCTGGTGGCGTTGCTGGTCCCTCAACCATCTTCCCATGGCTTGTGATCAGCTGACAAATCCTTGCTCTATGTTCCGAGATGTTGGATGACTAAAGTCACAGGGGCCTTCCAATTCTCTGCTCCCAGGCTATGGAATGCTCTTCCACTCAACTTCCAGCTGTCTCAGTCTCACTTTGGATTTAAAAGTGAATATCATCGTTATCTATCCTTAGCTGATGCTTGTACCTGTACATGCTTTGACCCAACCTGAAGCTCCTGAGACTTACCAGTAATGTCACCCCTGCTCTAATCCAGCTCCAAGACTGTCTCTTCTTCCCCTTCCCATATTTTTCCTTCTCTTTGTAAATAACTTCTTGACTACTAGCTCTCTTCCTTCTCGAACCTTGTTGCTGACCATCCACTGTTGTTTTGCCAATTACCACCCCTGACCTTCCTTCTGTCAGTCTTTCTTGTTATGATTGAACATTCCTCACATTTCTCTCTATATAAAACCTTACTATCTTATTAACCCTTTCACTCCACAGGTCAGGTTCGTGGTTTCTGCACTTATTATATATCTTACTGCCATTATCTGTATAATGCTTGCCATTATTTTTTGTTGTTTCTACCCACTGAATTTTTGTAGCACTGCTGTACTGTTCCTCTATTTGTATTATTGTACCCATGTTGCTGTTGTTCAACTGTTCTCTTTTTGTTGTACTCTCCCAAGTTGTGCCTGAAAATAGTCATTTTATGGCTAGTGCACCTACCCGGTTAACAAAAACTAAATAAATAAATAATAAAAAAAAATTTGCCAATAAGAGAAACACTATGAGCATGATGTCTAGCACTAAGGAAATGGAAGTGTAAAGGTCACAGTGATGTGTACGGGGAGGACAGTTAAGAGCAGGGAGAGTTGCACAGTGGGGTGAGAGAAGAATTTGGAAGAGTGGGGGAGGAAGAGAGAGGGCAGGTGATAGGCAATTGCAGAGCTGAAAGGGAGAGGGGGGAGCGAGGTTGAGGTGACCAGGAGGGGGAAGACAGAAGGTGAAAATGAGCATGGTGAGAGAGCGAGGGGGTGAAGGGGCTAAGAGAACCGGTAAAAGAATGTAAAGCAGGGATAGTAGGATCACAACTAAAATACCAGGGGGTAGAGGGCTAGCAGTGAACCCAGTTAAACAAGGATCAGGGCACTAATGCCAAAGGAGACTACACACGCCTGATTAGGCTGGTAAAGTTTGTAGGAGACAGTGGTTGAGAGAGATCACAGTGCCAAGATGCATGGAAGTGGTAGTATCACAGGGTTAACTGGAAGCTAGCATATAATGTCCCTAGTGGCCAATCCCTATAACCAACCAATGAGAAAGTGGGGAGATTGTTTCTGAACTCAGGATGCATGAGGCTGCAGACACTCCCATAGAACACTAGTGGACCAAACAGGAATAACACAGAGATACATGGGGAGAACCCTAGGAGGCTGGATGGCCTAGAGGGTTGCTCCGCTGAATATGGTAGGACTAGGTGCTAAGGGTCGCAAGTTCGAAGCTGTAACAAGGTTAAATGGACAACAAGGGAGAGCAAATTGATGAGAATGGCAGGAGGGGGCATAATGGTGGGGGTATGCAACACCACTAAGGAAAAAGTGGGGAGGTGAATTCAAATGTTGCCAGACAGGATAAGGACTATAGTGACACCCAGTGGTCAAATAATATAACATGCAAGTAGGAAGCAGAGGTGATAGTAATAATTTGGCACACGTTGCATAGGATACACATCATATGTCATGTGGGGTAGGGGCACCCATAAAGGAATGCCCACCCAGGGTGGGGCAGCAGCCATGCAGTGGCTGCAGGTCAATAGTCCAGGTCACACGCAGCCTGCACAGCTGCTTCTGGTGGGGGGAAGCCTGGAGTCCCTGATTGGAGGGAGGAATTGAATAGATCCATCATTGGAACCACTAGGACATCCGCCAGTTTTTCAGAACCCTGGGGTGAATGCCGTCTGGGCCTGGGGTTTTATCTGTCCTCAAGGACTTGAGAGCTTCCTCAACCTCCCCACCTAGATCACACCATCTGTGAGTGCCTCCTCCTGTGACCCCCACCCCCGTGGCATCATCCCATCCCTTTCACTAGTAAAGACTGAACTGAAATAATCATTTAGCACTTCAGCCTGCTTCTCCACCCTCCACCCATCCTCAATTCCTCAGCTTACTTATCTGCCCCCACCCTTCCTTCGCTTCCTAACATATCTATAGAATTCTCTCCCTCCTGATTCCTTGTGCTAACCTAAGCTCTTTTACAGCCATGGCAGCTCTAATCCTCCAACTGACTTCCCTTGAGATCCTGAGGTGCTCCTCTGTCTGCCTCACTATGGGAGCACTTGTACCTTCTATAGGCCAACTGTTTGTTTCTTACAACCTCCTGCACTTTCCTTGTCCATCAACAAGGTTTCCTAGCCCTAGCCATCTTATGGTGAGATCTTGCACAGGTTTTCGTGGCCTCCAGGATGCCCATAGAAACCGCCAACTTCAGCATTTCCCGCTGCCTCTCTGTGCACATCCCCTGTCTGATTTTTCCTATATGTTCCCCGAGGATATCAGCCATCTCAATGAAATTTGCCCTCCTAAAGTCCACTACTGTGGTATTTTTTTTGAATTCACTCCTTCCCCAGGTCTAAGGTGAAACATACCATGGAGTTGTCACTTCCAGCCAAAGGGTTATCCACTACCAGGTTCTTAACCTGATCCCCATTTGCTAGTATCAAGTCCATGATGTTTCCCTCTCTAGTTGGTTCCCATACCAGCTGAGTCAGAAATTCATCCTGGAGGGCATCGAGAACCCTTTACTCCCTCACAGATGTATACACCATGGTATTCCAGTCTGCTCCCAGCATGTCAAAATCCCCAAGTATCACATTCCTGCCCCACCCCTAATACAGTGCTTTCTCAAGTTGTCAATCAGTTCACTGACCATTTGCTCTGATTGCATGGGGGGCCTGTAGACCACCTCTAGATTGACTCTCCTCTCCTTGATATCCTGTAATGTGACCCAGACTGTCTCCATGTTCCCTTTCCCCCTGCTGCACACTGTCCCTTCTCTATTAACAATGCCACCCCCATACCTTCCCACAGTCGTATCCCTCCTAAGTGTGATGTATCCAGGTAACTTCATGTCCCATTCATGGGACTGGGTGGCCTAAGTCTCTGTGACTGCTGCCACATCCACCCCCCTTCCACCAACAATGCCTGCAACTCTGGCATCTTGTTCCCCAGACTCTGTGCATTAATCAGAACCACCTTCCAGCCCTTCCCAAAATTTTCCCTATCTTCTCTCCTCCTCCTTGCCCCTGGCCCAGTTTGAGTCAGACTTCACTCCGCTATGCCTCTAGCTTGGGGGAAGAGCCTACACCATCCTATGCTATGCATTTGCCTGTTACTGTCAAGCCCTCTCCCTTCATCTAGTTTAAATCCCACTGAGCACTTTTATAGTCCCCTAGCTTGTTTTTAAGGACCGCCTTCCCTTCCTTACTCAAATGTAGGTTATCCATAGCAAAAATATTTTTATTATCCCATGTACTTGCCCATTCCCACACCAGTCCATACCCCATAGCCGGACACCATTCCCACAACCAGTTGCTGAATTCACAAATTTTTTGCTTTCTTTTCAGAGTGACCCTTGGCACGGGCAGGATTTTCGAGACAAGGCAGTGCTTGCTTCTGCTACACATAATCTTACCAACTCCCTGCAACTGGCTTGTACTTCCTTCACACTATTCACCACCAAATCATTAGTGCCAGAGTGTACCACTATGTGGGGCACCCTCCGTGCTTCCTTACTAATGAATGCACTAGGTGCCCTACCCTGTGCACAGTCATTCCCAGCATACATTCCACCCTAAAGGAGCTACCTTTGCCCTCATTAATTCCCCCACATTTGATTCCCCTAATTATGGAGTCCTCCCAAACCAGAACCCTCTTTTCCCCTGTTCCAGTGCCTGTGTACTTTCACCCACTACTGCCTCCCTGCTTGACAACTTTACCCCTTCCCCCGACCATGTCCATTCGCCCCACAGAACTCATTAGCCCTTTTCCTATCCTCGTCCCATCCCTCAAACCCTTGTCCTGGTTACTTAGCCCCTTCCCCTTGCTGCCCCCTTCCAATGCCCTCACAGGTCCACTTCCTTCTCCCTATATCCTCCTCTACCCAATCCCTCCATTATCACTCTTCCAGCCCACATTTATCCTCACCCCTCTCACAGGATCCCCTTCCCCCAAATTCCTTCCATCTCCCATACTACTGTACTTCGCTAGCCATCCTTCCCTCATTTCCCCCCTTGGGCTCTAGTTTGACTACCCATCAACCTCCTCACTCCCCCCACCTCATCCTATTTCTCTACCTTCCCTCTTGGATCACTGCTCATCCTCACTCCTAACACCACCTCCCTCCTCAATCCCCTCCTCCCCTCAACTGTTCCCGCAGTCTGCCCCTAGCCTGGCCTACTGAGTCACTATCAGTTTGCAGTGGTGCATACCTATTTATTGTATATGCATACCTATGTATTGTATATATAATAACTGTTAGTATGTCACCTTTTTCCATCCCTAGGGACTTCAGTCACACTATTCTCCCCGCCCATGGAGCTCAACTCCCTCTCTCTGCCTTCACATATCCCCTTGCAGGCCCTAGTCTGTATATAGTTTTCTACCTTACCTTTCCCTTTACTCTGTTTGATATTGCTTTGGAAATGTCTAATTGGGAGTACCCTTGACAGATTCAAGTACTTTGTATCCAACCTTGTACCATATTCTGCTGATGTTACAATCTTTGTATTACTATGTCGATGTATTGTACTGTTCCTTGTCCAGGACCACTTTGAAAATGAGCTTGCTCAATGGTATTGATGCCTGGTTAAATAAAGTTTGATTTGATTTGATTTGTTAAAACACTGCTAACATTTTAAATCTCCTTTACCATCTAGGCCCCACCATTTCTGACAGCTGTTTCTCCCTTTTCAAGAGCATCTCTGTACTTCCTCCTTCTGTTCATTACCACCTCCTGCCATCCCCTGTTCCCCAACCTTTCCTTCTCTACTCCTTCTGCTCTGTACTGAGCTTCAAACCAGACTTGCTCTTTCCCTCCTCCTTTGACCTCCCTCTTGCTTCACCCCTGACCTTACATTCCCTCCCCTATACTATGCAGAACCAAAGCTGTGTTCTCCCATGACTTGCCCCCCTTACCATTCTCTCCATTTTCCTCCTCAGCCTCCAAATTTATTTTTCTAGATGCAGGACTCACACAAATAGGGCATGCCCCCGTCCTCTACAGGGTGGCTATATGTATCGCAGCACCACAACCGTTACATCTTACTATCCTCGTTGGTATACACTGCTGCTGTGTATACCTGCAAGCTTCTTGGACCTCTGATGGCATCTCTCTGTCCACACTGCTGCTGGTTTGGGCCTCTGAGTCCTGGCCCTCCCATAGTGCTCTGCCCCTGCACAGGAGAAAGACAAGCAGCTTAGTGCCTAGACGAAGGACTGGTGGTGTGGGTGGGAAATGGCACAATGGGGGGGTGGAAACACTCTCCAGGCATACTATCCTCTCTACCTGAATACAGCATGGTTAGACCCTGCTGTACTCCCATGAGACCCTGCAGCCCCCACATGAAAAGCAAACAGTGCTACAAAAAACAGCTCTAAAACAGTCCCATCTGGAGCCAACCCAGTGACACAGAGGGCTGAGGTGCTGGATGCCTTACCTTGTGCTACACTAGTGACCCGGGTTCTAGAATGGACTCAGGTTGCTTGGGGGTCAGCTGGGGCGGGGAAGCATTGAGCATCCACCGACAGCTCTCCTTCCTTGGGGGTGGAGGGTCTCAGCATTGCACTGTAAACTGACACTCAGCAGAGGCTGGGAAGATGCTAGAAAGGGGGTGGACCCACGTACAGTGCATACGACTGCCTCCGTGGAGGTGGAGACAGTCACCCCATCCACTGCACATACGTGGGTCCAGGGAGAAAATGGAAAAAGGTTCAGAGCTGGCAGGCTCAATGATGGCAGGCTGCACCCACACCTCCCCCCAGCAATCTTGATGTTGGCTTCTGGGGGTGGGGAGAAGCAGGCGCCACTTGCCACCAGCCCTGTCCTGGGTGGGGGGGCCAACCTGTGGGGGATGGCTGGTTGTGGTAGGTGTGGGGAAAGCCTCACCAGAGAGACGAGTCCCCCTCCCAGGGAAGGGCTGGATTCGCCTGCCAGCACCAAAGGTGGTGTAAAGTATGTATGGAAAAAAAAACTAAACAGTCCCCTATCAGTGCAGCAAATTGTACAGAAATCCCCCACAGTGAAGCAAATAGTACAACAATCACCCCACAGTGAAGCAAACGGGAATAACAATCTCCGCACAGTGCACAGTGAAGCAAACAAGGCAAATAAATGTGAAACCTCTCCTCTGTACAAAGCGAAGATCACCCCAGCATCACCAGAAATACCTGGTGTACAGTCCTAAGAAACACAGAGTAAATTCAATCCATGTCTCTTAAAATGTCTCTCTGAAATGATCCCTCACTGCAGCGTCCCTACTGTGTCTGTGGCTCCAAAAAACAATCAGTGAATGTCCTCTGACACAGTCGAAGAAAATACATTTTGTATCCACTGCTGCTGTGTATACCTGCAAGCTGCAGGCTTCTGGAACCGCTGGTGGCATGTCTATGGCTGCACTGCTGCTGGTTTGGGCCTCCAACTCCTGGTGCTCCCACGGCGCTCTGCCCCTGCACATGAGGAAGACAAGCAGGTGAGTGCTTAGACAAAGGATTGGTGACATGGGTGGGAAATGGCACAATAGAGAGGGGGTAGAAACACTCTCCGGGATTACTATCCTCTTTATCTGAATACAGCCTGGCTAGACCCTGCTATAGCCCCTATGTGACCCTGCAGCACCCACATGAAAAACAAACAGTGTTACAAAAAACAGCCCTAAAACAGTCTCCCACAGTGCAGCAAATAGTACAACAATCCACCCACAGTGCAGCAAACAGGAATAACAATCCCCACACAGTGCACAGTGAAGCAAACAAGGCAAATAAATGTGAAACCTCTCCCTTGCACAAAGTGAAGATCACACCGGTATCAATGAAAAACATGGCGTACAGACCCAAGAAACACCAAGAAATGCAATCTGTGTCCCTTAACTTGTCTCTCTGAAACGATTGCTCACTGCAGCATCCCTGCTCTGTCCATGGCTCCAAAATACAATTGGTGAGCGTCCTCTAACACAATCAAAGAAAATACATTTTATATCCACTGCTGCTGTGTATACCTGCAAGCTGCAGGCTTCTGGGACCTCTGGTAGTGTCTTTCCTGCTGCAGTGCTACTGGTTTGGGCCTCCGACTCTGGGCCCAAACAATTGGTGAGCATCCTCTGACACAATCATAGAAAATACATTTTATATCCACTGCTGCTGTGTATACCTGCAAGCTGTAGGATTCTGGGACCTCTGGTAGTGTCTCTCCTGCCACAGTGCTCTCAGGGCCTCCGACTCCTGGCCCTCCTGTGGTGCTCTGCCCCTGCACAGGAGGAAAACAAGCAGGTTAGTGCCTAGACAAAGGACTGGTGGCTTGGGTGGGAAATGGCACAATGGTAAGGGTGCTCTGCCCTTGCAAGCTGCAGGCTTCTTGGACCTCTGGTGGTGTCTCTCCAGCCACACTGCTGCTGGTTTGGGCCTCTGACTCCTAGCCCTCCCACTGCACTCTGCTGCTGCAAGCTGCAGGTTTCCAGGACCTCTGGAAAAAATTCCTTTTTCAAAAAGGTCTTTCCACTTTTTTATGCCCTTCTGCATCCAAGATTTTTTATGCAGTGTCTTACCGAGTAATGTAAAATTTGGGTTGGGCCAAATATTTAGGAGGGAATTGCGATTGCCCATTTTGTTTTATTTATAAATTATTTAATTATAAGGCATACATTTTTAATGATTATATTTTTGTAATTAGAATTTTTTTTGCCACAAACAGCATGTTACTAATATTTATATCTTCCTTGAAATAATCCTTAAGAATTAAGTTTTCTAAATCTACATTTATACCTTTTTCTGTATTAAATGCCCAGTTTATTGTCAACTTCACCATGTATGCAATATAGCATGTTTCTATGCCTGGGCAAGCAAGACCTCCTTGTCCCTTCAGCATACATAATTTTTGCCAGGAAATCCTGGATGCTTTATTATTCCAAATAAATCTTAGGAAAATGTTATTTATCTTTTTAAACCATAGAGACGGTAAAGGTATTAGAATGATTTGCAGCCTGTACACCAAAAAAGGTATCGCAACCATTTTAATTATTTGAACCTTCATCCATAAAGACAGTGGAAGCTTCCCCCATCCTGAAAGTTTATCTTTCAAAGAGGTATATAGCTAGTCATGGCTCATAGTATAGAATCCATCTGAATTGTTGGATATGGTGATGCCCAAATATCTCATTCCTTTTTCTTATATGACTACATTCATAATTTTTCTCAGATCCTCTGATTGGGGTATGTTAAAGGTCACCATTTCTGATTTGGATTTGTTCACTTTATATCCTGCCACTTTGTAAAAACATCTAATGAGTGTTTTCAGTTCTCTTAGACTAGACTCTGAATCTTGCAGAAAAAGTAGCAAGTCATCTGCATATGCATTCAACTTTATTTCCTGTGATGCTATCTTAATACTTGATATTTTATAATTAGCCCTTATTTCCCCAAGTAACAATTCTAGACAATTAATGAACAAAGAGGGTGATAAAGGGCAACCTTGCCTGACCCTTTGTTGTAGTATCACAGAATCCAAGAGAACATCATTTACTTTTATCTGTGCTCTGGGTTTACTGTAAAGATCTTTTATAAAATCTATATATTGGTTAGGAAAATAAAAAATGTTCATGGCTCCAAAAAGAAATTTCCATTCAGCATATCCTCAAAAGCCTTTCTGGCATCAAGTGAGAGAAAAACTGTTGGTGTTCTTGAACTGATGAGATATTCTGTGATAAACTGTATTTTTTGCAAACCTGACTGAATGTTCCTATTTGGTATAAACCCCATTTGATTTGTGTTAATTATTTTATCTAATATTGGCAATAGTCTGTTATTTAATATTTTGGTGTAAATCTTATAGTCTACATTGAGAATAGCTATAGGCCTAAAATGTTCTACCTTGGAACAGTCCTTTGCTTGTTTGGGTAATAATGATATGTATGCTTGATAAAAGGAATCTGGGAGTTTATGGTTGGCTTGAATTTGATTGTATAACATTTCCAGTAAGGGGCCCATAATTGTCTTAAGCATGATGAAAAATTCTAAAGTACAGTCATCAAGGCCAGGACACTTGCACTTTGTCATATTTTGCATGGTCTCTAATATTTCTGTGTCTATTATTGGCTTCAGTAAGTTGTCTCAATCCTGTTCTGAGATCTTTGTTGAACAGAATTTTTCATAATAAAACATCTCAGTATCTGTAGGATGACATTCTGCCGTACAGTATATAATGCTGAAAAGAAATTATAGAATTATTTTAGGATTTTGTCTTGTTGTGTACAGACTTGCTATCAGCAGTTTTAATTAACGTTATATCAGCTTTCTTCTCTGACTCCTGGATCCTTTTAGCTTATAGTTTTTCAACCCTTTTATTCTGCAATTTCCAGTTACAGTTGCCTCTAGCCCAGTTCTGCTTTACTTGAAAAATTTCAGTTGATGTGATTAATTTTTTAATTCAGTAAGCTCTTGCATTTTGTTTTGATTCCCAATTTTAACTTCTCCTTCAAATGTTTTAAAATGTGTTCTACTTGTTTTAACCTTTGTTGTCTAAGTTTATTTTTCCATGATGCTTCTGAGATTATTTTCCCTCTATTCATAGTCTTCAAGGCATCCCAACATTCTTCAATATTATTATTGGAGCCCTTGTTATCTGTAATAACATTTTAATGACTTCCTCTATTTTCCTTAAAAAGGTGGTGTCATTTAATAAATTATTGTTTAGTCTCCAATTACCAGTTTTTTTCCTTGGTGAATCTAATATTAAATCATAACGTATCATAGTGTGATCTGAAATTACAAGTGGTTCAATGTTAACCTGTATTGCAAGGCTATTAACAAGTAGGTCTTTAGTTATGAAAATGTAGTCCAGTCTAGAATACATATTGTGATGTTCTGAGTGGTGTGTATGATCCTTTTAATTATTATGTAATTCTCTCCAGGAGTCGATTAAGTTATTTGAATTTAGAAATGTCTGTAGTAATCTTGATTTGTATTTGTCCCTATTAGAAAATTTAGATGTTTTGTCCAGTGTACCATTAAGTGAGCAATTAAAATCCCCTCCCAAAATGATGTTATTGCAGTCCCACTTGTATAAACATTTATTGATTTTTGCCAAGAAGTTCCCATACCCCCAAAGGAGGCATAAATTGAACCAAAAACCAACTCCTGTCCCTCGATTTCAATTTTAACCAGCACAATTCTACCCTGTGTATCTGTTATGAAGTCTACTACTCTCCCTTTAAATTTTTTATTGAATAGCAAGACCAATCCAGCACTTTTTTAGATGGACCTAATGGATAGTGTAATGCACAAGACCATTTCTTGCTTAGTTTTTCAATTTCTTTGTTATTTGTGAAAATTTCTTGGAGCATCATCACGTCCAACTTTATTTTTTTTTAATCTGGAAAGGATCCTATATCTCTTGATGGGGAATTCACCCTGTTCACATTCCAGGGTGCCCCATAAATAGTCAACAACATTTATACAAAAAAATATGTTTTTCCAAATTCTGTCCTGTACAGATACCATCTGGCACCTTCTAGAAAAATAAATATTTTTCTCTGCTTATGCCCACCCCACTCACACCCTTCCTACCCCCTTACTCTGAAAAGACAAAACTATTTCCTTTTTAACTTCTTAAACTCCCCCTCCCAACCCATTTGCCATAGACTTTCATCTGGCAACCCCATATTGTCACTTGAGAACAATTTACACAGCCTCCATTAGTTCCCCCTCCCCATACCACTTTTGTCCAAGGGGAAAAAAAAGAAAGGGCAGTGAGAGCTATAAGTAACCCCTAACCTTGTTCAAAGACAGTGACATTTTCTGGTAACTGAACGTCACATCTCAAATGGCTTCTGTTACATTATTACAAAACAAGTTTTAATTGTTTAGAAGCACCTTCAGTTTTGAGGGGTAGATCACATATGCTTTTATTCCCTTTTTCCATATCAACTGTTGTACCCCTGCAAACTGTTTTCTTTGCTCCCATAATAACTCAGTGAAATTGTGTTTTAAATAAATTAGCTGTTCCTTGAACTTGAAGTTACTAGTTTTGTAGAAAGCCTTCATAATTCTGTGCTTTCCCTCTGATGTAAGCATTTTTAAGATTGCCAGTCTGGCTCCTTGTTTTCCATCTTCGTTGGTTTGTTTCACCAGTTTATTCTGTCAATTATTGGGATGTCCTTCTCAAATCCTAATAATACAGTAAAAATGTTGTTCTTGATATTCATAAGTGATGATTCTTTTTCCCACTCTGGTAACAGTCTGAATATACAGATATTTTTCTGCCGAGCGTGGTTTTCCTGATCATCCAGCTAATTTTGTAGCAGGTCTTGTTGTTTCTGTATTGCCTTTATTGACACAGCTCAGAGAATCCTCCAATTGTGATTGATGCTGTTCCAATTTGTTAATTAATAGAAACATAGACTTTGACGGCAGATAAGGACCGCTTGGCCCACCTAGTCTGCCCATTTCCCTACCTACAGGATAAGCCGCAGATCCTAATTAACCAACAGCCTACTTCTTCCTACACCCCCACAAGAATTGCCTTATGTCTGTCCCATGCATTCTTGAATTCTCCCACTGTTTTAGACCCCACAACCTCCTCAGGAAGGCTGTTCCATGCATCTACTAATCTCTCTGTGAAAAAATACTTCCTCACATTGCCCCGAACCACCCCCATCTTTAAATTGTGTCCCCTTGTTCTTTCATGTCTCTCTTTCTGAAAGATGCTACTTTCTTGGACTTTGTTGATTCCACTGAGGTACATAAATGTTTCTATCATGTCCCCCCTCTCCCTCCTTTCCTCAAGGGTATACATATTAAGCTCTTTTAGTCTCTCTGTGTATGGCTTCTCTTGCAGACCATGCACCATTCTAGTTGCCCTCCTCTGGACTGTGTCTATCCTGGCTATGTCCTTGTGGAGATGGGGTCTCCAGAACTGGATGCAGTACTCCAGATGGGGTCTCACCAACTGCCTGTACAGAGGGATAACAACTTCCTGTTTCCTGCTGGTGATGCCTCTCCCTATGCATCCCAGTATACCCCCAGCTCTTCTACTGCCTTCTCACATTGCTTGCTAACCTTAAGGTCATCTGAAATGATTACCCCAGGTCCCTTTCCTTTTTTGTTTTGGTTACTACCCCCCCATTGTGTAATTTTCCTTTGGGTTTTTGTTTCCCAGGTGCATTATTTTGCACTTCTTTGCATTGAATCCTAGCTGCCATACTTCTGACCATTCCTCCAACCTTGCCAAGTCCCTTCTCATCCTTTCCACACCTCCTTGTGTATCAACCCTGTTGCAGATCTTTGTGTCATCTGCAAAGAGACATACTTTTCCTTCCAGTCCCTCTGCGATGTCACTTATAAAGACATTAAAAAGGACTGGACCCAGTACTGAACCCTGCGGTACCCCACTAGTAATCCTTCTTTCTTCAGAGTGGACTCCATTTACAATTATCTTCTATTTACATTCTGATTAGATTCTGTAAGATTTGTCATTGCTGCAGGTAGCTGTTGCAGTTTGTCCAGTGATGACTGAAGTATTTGAAAATTGCTAATTAGCTGTTTTGCCCAGTCTGGGGTGGCGGGGGGTCTCCTGGGTCTGCTCCTGCTCAATAATATTTGCTGGGAGTTTGTTGGAAAGATCTGAGGCTTGTTGTTCTTTTAAGTTTCCTGCATGTTTTTTCTCTGGCTATGAGTTTAAATCATCAGTTATTTCATTTGCATCTGTGCCCTGACCCAACTGAACTAATTTGATTGATGTTGCAGTCACTTTTCCTCTTTTGTCTTTCTTTTTCAGTGTATCTGCTTGTAGTTTTAGCCCCATTTTTTTCTACTGATGGACTGGCCAAGCTGCAACAATTTGTGATTGGCAATTGCAGTTGTTTCAGTCTTTTTTTAGTTGTTCCTTTAGCCCCCTCCTTAGCCTGAGTTACAATTTCTTCACTCTGGAACTCCTGTAGTTTATGCTGTGATTTAGAGTTGGAGTTTTGAAAAAGTTTGGCAAGTCTGTTATTATGGATATCTGATTTCAAATTGTCTTTCAACATAAAGTAGATTTACTTAAGTTTTCTAGCAGTGCAAACTTCAAAACTTGGAGGCAGGTCTGAGGTTTCAAAATGTGTATCGCTCGATCCAGGGCAATCGCTGCTGTATTGCAGTGAACCACCAAAACTGGCTGCCCAACTGGCCTTTTATTCAAAAGGACCGGCCCCAGAGAAGGAATGAAGAGAGCAATAATATAATAGAGTCAGAGTATTTAGTGAACTTCTCAGCAGTAAACGTGCAAAATGTTAATAAATGCTGACCTGCTCTCCGGACTATCCTATCTCCATCAGCTCCTGTAGTCCTTCTAACACTGCAAAGCCACTTAGAGTTCATGTCACCAAAATATGGCAGTTTGGCAATATTCTGCAACCTGGTCATTTTCCTCGAAAATGCTGTCAGAAAAATCACTGAGAAAAATCTTTGTGAAGAAGGTGTTTGAAGCTGAAAATCTGAAGCCTGTCTCCATTAATGAAATGAACTGTTCTTTTCTTCTTCCAACGGCATTTTTTAATGGTCAGGAGCAGAACGCCACTCAGATCTGGAAACTCCATTGCAACTTCAGGCATAACCTTAAAAAGAAAACTGGTCAGTTCATTCTAGTGCCGTGCTTTGACTGTGGCAACAAACTCTGAGAATGGGTAGAGTTGGCCTAGTGTAGAAATGCTGACATAGGAAACAATTAGTATCGAAGATGCCAGATGCTAAGTGGTGTGTTGGTGGGTGGGGGGGATGCAGATACCATGTGCTGCCTAATTTGCAGCTGCACACATTGCAGATGCCTCCTCCAAGCTGGGACTTTATTTTTACAAAAGTGATCAGGGCATATTTCTTTATTATAAGTCTGATCAGGGCTGGGGGTGGGGGGATACTAGATGACCAGGGAACAGAAGAACGGGACTTTATTATTACAAACTTGATCGGGGCATATTTTATTCATTTAATTTTGTTGATCCAGTAGGCCCACTGAGACTAGAAGTCCCTTTTTCAGGGGTGATGGGGTGGGATACAGATGGTAACCAACTGAAATTGAACCAGATTAAGCCGATGGTGATATTTTTAGTAAATGGGGGAAATTTGGCCAGGACACCAGGGAAAATCCCATACTCTCCAGTAGGGGGAACCCTTGTGCATCAGACCAATATGACCACTGAGCAGGAGCCAGGAGAAGGGATTGATGCTACTGAGGCAGGGGAGCAGGTCTCATCCCCTGTCCTTATAGATCGAGAGGCCACAAAACAGAAAGAAAAACAACAAGACACTTGTGAGAAAAAGATGGATAAAGGAGATGAGGTATTGAGTTCATCTGATAATAATGAAATGGATATAGCAAATATACCTGATAAAGATCAAATTAACTTGTCTGATATAGAAGAGACACAACAGTTATTTATTTATTTATTTTATTTATTTATTGAAGAGAATCGAAATTACAATACTTTGAGTCATAAAATTCTTTTGCAAAGTCTTCACGTCAGTGCAAGAAAGCACAAACATAACATTAAACGGTATTATACAAAGGTCATACAGCATAGGGGTATATACTGTACATTGGTAGGTTACAGCATCTAGGATCTTAAAGAAGACCCAGGGTCATAGTTGTGAAATATGGCAGGTTACACTTTCAGAGGGTCATTAACTGAGCCCTTAGTCAGAGTTTATATACAGCGAGATTGATTACAAAATATGTTGCTACGTGAAGAGCAGTTGTTTAAGAAAAAAAGACAGCTTTGTAAAAATGGCTTCTGGAGGTAAAACAGAGTGAAGGAAATGCCTTGATAAATGACTCAGCTGGGCCTGATAATCAGCTGAAACAAGAGGGACAAGCTACAGCCTTAGTTACAAGGACACGCTCATCTGCTCCTCAGGAGGTTGAGACTCTGCAGTCAAACATTGTGCCTGACAGTGAAAACAGAAACCTCTCTGTGTGCCTAGAGCTGCGCGAGTCTCAGCAACAGAAAAGAGGGATTCAGAATTCTGCACAGAAACCTGAAAAGTAGCAACCAGAAAAAAGGCAAGTAAGCAATGATACTGTCTCTAAGAATGTTTTACAAAATTATTCTACTAGCTCTAAACCACTTTTGCAAAATCATACATACAAAATTGGACAAAGTGAGATAGACGTTTCTTTTTGGAAAGAGAAACAAATAACAGATGATTTATTACCAGGGAAAATCGTTGATGGGTCTGTGGAAACAGTACTTCAGGGAGCAGGGTGGAAGAAGTCTCCAGATAGCTTGCAATGGATTTCAGGGCCCATTCCTGTAAGTATGCGTGCTTTACCAAATAATGCTACAGCACTATCCCCACTTCATATAACACAAAAATTCAATTAAAGGAGAATTATGTGTTAAACACAGTACCTTTGGATCCTTGCACTGAACCTGAACAACCTGAAGCCCAATTAAACAAAAAGCCTGCAAATTCTTGAAGGCCATATGTTTCTTTTTTTCATTTACCAATAGCCCAGCCAAATGGCATAATGCGGTAAGACTACTGTATAAAGGAGGTGTAGAGACTGTACCAGATCAGATGTATGTGGGGAAAACATTATTAAAGGATTCTTTGACATTTTTTGCAACAGATGTGTATGCCCTTATTCATGTTTCAGGGGAGCATACATATGATATTAGCCTTAAAACATCTGGGGGTCTAGACAGGTATTGGAAAAAGTATTATGATGTAAAAATACTCCATTATGGATTCCATTTGAAGCTATTCCCCTCACAAAACCAGCTATAAAAATATTACAATATTATTTTGGAATGAGGGTGTCTGTGTTTCAGATTTAACACATTGGGTGAAACAATGTTGCAACATTTTGGATTGCCCTACTGCAACTTTTGATAGTGAAAACTACTGGACACGTGGATGAAAATATAAAGTGCTGTTGAAATTAACAGAAGATGGGATCCAGCATTTACCAAACTCTTTTTGGGGGGGACGAGACAGAGGCGTTTTGTTCTACACTGGTTAACCCAAGGCCTGCTATAAATGTGGGTCAGTAGGCCACATCAGCAGTATATGTGATAAAATTAGGTGCTCTTTATGTACAGAACTTGGACATACAAGTAATCAATGTTTAAATGAAATGGTCTGTAGCCTATGTGAGGAAAAGGGGCACTCATACCAGAGTTGTTCCTGGGCAGCACATAAGAAAAACCAGCAAGCTGACAGTGAAGAACAACATTTATTTATTGCAATGGCTCAGAGAAAACAGAATAGCTTGACCAAACAACCTCAATCATCCCCCAACAATGGCTCAACTGCTGACCCATTTCCATCCTGGGACCAAGAATAGACCCCCCCAATTCACAGTTTCAGTTCCTAATACAGACCATCCAGACATAATTGCAGTTGTGATGACTCCAGTTCCCAGTACTTCAGAAGAAATGCCCCCGCCAGTGGATAGGAAAGGATACTAACATGCATACATCAGGACAAAAGTATTCCAGCTTCAAAAATGGCAAAAACACAAGCCATTACATTAACTAATACGTATACACCTTTGTTACGTGAGAATAATGATTCTGATGCTGATACAGATTCTTCTTCAATTAAGTCCTTAATTTGTGATGTCATTTCTGAAATGGTGTGGGAAGCCCCTACCAATGAAATAGAGAAAAAGGCAAAAAACAAAAGTAAAACTTAAGGCTAAGTCTGGTACCAGAAAAACTCAATGAAAAAATGAGCTTGATATTATTAATTTTCATTTGTATGCTTGTGGATTTAAATTGTTTCTCAGTTAATGTAAATAGTACTAAGAGTAACAGGAAACAGGCTATGTTTTTTTCTGCTTTTCTTTCAAGACCTCCAGGAATTCATTTTATGCAGGATACACGCCTACATAGTATAAGGGAAATACAAAATACAATTTCTGCATGGTATGTAGGACCCTCATATTGGTTAGTTGGCATGGACCAGTGTTCAGGGGTTGGGATTCATTTTCACTCCATAGAACTTCACATAATCAAACTATTGGATTTATATGCAGGCCAAGTATTAATGTTAGATATTATGTATCAGGGTCAGTTACTTCGTTTAATTAATATTTATGCGATGCAAGCAAAGGCAGAACGAGTACAATTATTTAAGGAAATACAGCCCTATTTACACACTGCACATCCGGTAATGTTTGGGGGGGACTTTAACTGCAGCTTGACTAAGCAGAATAGAGGGGCGAATACTACTACAACTAAAATATTTAGTGATATGAATTGTCTTACAAACATAGTGAAAACATTTAATTTAATAGATGCATCACTTACTTATATGGGAAAGGTAGTATCCACATTTCACAAAGGCTGACAATCAACTAGAACAGATTTTTTACTTTATTTCGCAATTCTTAAAAATCACTAACATGACTTCTACTGCAGTAGAGTATACAGTCCATTCTCTCTTAGCTCTGAGGCTGGGGATCTCCCATACCTCTAGACAAGGTATTTGGAAGTTTAATTCCTCACTTCTGGTACAGGAAAATTGTAGATCCCAGATAATATATTTTTTGCATGCGTAAAAATCAGTACTTTGCTTATACGATTCAGTAATTCAGTGGTGGGAGGATACAAAATGTGAATTAATAAAATTATTAAAATCTATTAGTAAAAATTATAGACATGATACCTATTTTTTATATTTACAAAATAGGAAACACCTCCAAAAACTGATCTCATAGTTCTAATCATGATTACTCAAGCCAGATTAAGCAGCTAAAAACTGAGATGTCTCAATATCATAATAAGAAAGCAGAATCTCTAAGATTCCAAAATATGTTTGGGGTAAAAGGAAATGCTTTCTCATTATGCCCCTATGATAGGTGTAAATTAAGGGTACAGCATAAGCAAATGTCAAGCCTTCAGGATACAGATGGTGTTATTTATACTGACCATCATAATATAACCCTAATAGTGACAAAACATACTTTAAATTCATTTTCTGAAATCTCTACTGATACAAATGTAGTAAGGCAGTTTTTAAACACTCTTTCAAGTCCGCATTACCCACCCCAAATTATACAAGATATTACACAAGACATTAAATCTGAAGAAGTAAAAGTGGCTATTAACATACTAACATACTAAAAGCCAGCAGAACAGGCCTAATGGTCTTTCATGTCTGCTCAGTAGCCAGCCCCTATTGGGCGCTAGCTCCTCCCCCCCAGTCCCCAAGAGGGTCAACCTTGGCTTCAGTACACCCATGCATCTGTCCCGCCCCCTCTTGAAGCCCTCCACAGTGCCTTGCTCGACTAGGCTCCTGGGCAATGCATTCCATGGTTTCACCACCCTCTCTGTGAAGTAATGCCTTCTACGTTCTCCCCTATAGGTTCCTCCCTCCAGTTTCCATTCATGCCCTCTGGTTGTGCCCCTTTGCTTTAGCCTGAACATTTCTTTATCTCTACCCCTGTTAATCCCTTTCACATATTTGAAAACCTCAATCATGTCCCCCCTATCTCTCCTCTCCTCCAGTGAATACAGCCACAGGACCTCCAGCCCATCCTCATAGGTCCTGTCACCCATGTCCCAGATCATCCAGGTTGCCCTCCTCTGGACCCTCTCCAGCAGTACTATGTCCTTCTTAAGGTGCGGCCTCCAGAACTGCATGCAATACTCAAGATGCAGCCTAACCAAGGCATTGTACAGAGGTGGGATCACCTCACTCCTCCTGGACAATACTCCCCGGGCTATGCAGCCCAGTATCTTGTTTGCCTTTGCCGCCGTTCTTCTGCAGTTCTCGCTGTTGTTCATTTTGGTGTCTACCACCACCCCGAGGTCCCTTTCACTCAAAGTGGCTTGCAGTGTGACCCCTCCCAAGGTGTAAACATGCCCTGGGTTTCTGACCTCCAGATACAACACCCTACACTTCTCCGGATTAAACCTCAGCCCCCCTCTCCTTGACCAACCCTCCAGGGTATCCAGATCCCTCTGGACTGCCACCCTTGCATCCTCCCTGTTCGCCAATGCTCCCAGTTTAGAGTCATCCGTGAAGAGGCTCATCCTACTCCTAACTCCTGTCCCTATATCGGAGGCATAGGTGTTGAACAGGAGTGGCCCCAGTACCAAACACTGGGGCACCCCACTGACGACCTTCCTAGGGGAGGAGACAATCCCTCTAACCAACACTCTCTGTGTTCTATCTGCAAGCCAGTTTTCCACCCATCTAAGCAACTGTCTTCCCACCCTATACCCCCCAACTTTGTCAATAACCTGAAGTGGGGAACCGAGTCAAACACCTTACTAAAATCCAGATATAAGACGTCCACTGGTCTCTGTCTGTCCAGGGTCCCTGTCACCCAGTTGTAAAAATCTATGAGGTTGGTCTGGCACGATCTCCCCAGGATGAAACCATATTGTTTGTCATCCATGTGCCCCAGTCTATCCAGTTGCCTCCCAAGCATCCCTTTGATGAAGCCCTCCATTAGTTTGCCCACCACTGACATTAAGCTGACAGGACTGTAATTTCCCATCTCCTCCCTAGACCCCACTTTGTGGATAGGCACCACGTGAGCCACCCTCCAATCCTGGGGCACCCTTTCTGTTTGGAAAGAGGCATTGAACAGTGCAGCTAGTGGAGCCACTAGTTAGTCCTCCAGTTCTTTCAGTAACCTTGGATGCAGCCCATCCGGTCCTGGTGCCTTGTCAGTTTTCAACGCCCATATAGCCTCCCTCATGCTTCCCTCTGTGATTTCACCCTCCCTAGCCCTCTCCTCAATAAGGTCCCCATCCTCTTCTGGGTCTGGCCCACCTGGTACCCAGCCTCTTTTGATCCTCTCGTCTCCCTCTGCCCTATCCGCTCAACTGCCCCCCCTCCCACTTTCCGGTTGAATGAAGCCCACGTCTCCCTCACTAAAAACCGAGGCAAAGTACTTGTCCAGTACCTCTGCCTGCTCCCCCACCTCCTGAGCCCATCCTTCCCCAGTCCTAATCCTGGAGATCTGTGCTCTCCCCTTCCTCTTTTCCCCTATGTATCTATAAAAACCCTTTCCCCCCTTATGGATATCCTTAGCCAGGTTGTGCTCCATCCTCGCCTTTGCTCCCCTCAACACCCTTGTGACCCTTCTAGCTGACAACTTGTACTCCCCTCTCTCCTTTTCTCCCCTAGATCACTTAAAACATGTGTAGCCAGCTTTCTTATCCCTTACCACCTCTTGCACCTCCCTGGTCCACTAGCACGGCTTGCTGGCCCTGCCATTTTTACGCCTTACCCTTGCACACAAACTAGTAGCCTCCTGTGCCCCTTTTTTAATGGCCTACCACAAGCTACCCATATCCATGTCTGGCCTGATCTGGCTCAAGCTCCCCCTCAGTATCCTGCCCATGTCCACAAAGTCTGCCCCCCTGAAATCCATTACCACTGTGTTTGAGTGGTTGTCTTTCCCCCCCCAGGCACAGCATAAACCAGAACGTGGCATGGTCTCCTCCTGCCAGCGGGCTACACACCTCCAGACCCCTTATCTGGTTGCTGTCTGCAAGGACAACTTCCAGTATCCTCCCCCCAGTAGGTTCCCCCACCTGTTAGACCAGAAAGGCATCTTGAAACACATCCATCAGCCTCTGCTCCCTGGCCACCGCTGATGTCATGGTATCCCAGTCTGCCACCAGCATATTTAGGTCCCCCATGACCACTACTCTACCCTTTCCCCGGTCAAAGTGCCCCTTGATGTTCTCAACCAATTTTCCCTCCAGTTCCTCATCCATTGTGGGTGGTCTGTATACCACCCCTACTTTTAATCTTTCCCCCCCCAATTGTAGGGTTACCCAAATCGCTTCCACTCCCCCCGCCTCCTCCATTCCTCTCACCAATATGCCATCCTTGACTATCAGTGCTACACCCCCTCCTCTACCCACTTCTCTATCCCTCCTGAATATTTTGTAGCCCTCCAAATTTAGGTCCCAATCATTATTCTAGGTGGCCCATGTTTCCATAATCGCTGCCACATCCGCTGATCCCTCTGCCAGCATCGCCTGTAGCTCAGGCATTTTGTTGCCCATACTCCTGGCATTGACCAGGACCATCCTCCACCCCACCCCACCTCCCTGCACAACTGACTTGGCCTCATGCACTCCATATTTGACCTCTCCCACACAGCTCTTGCACTGAGTCCATCAGAGTCCCTGCCCTTATTTGCCGCCGTAGACCAGGGACCTCGGTCAGTCCTCCTGTCTTCAGTCCTTCACTAGTCCCTCCCCCTTTACAAGTTTAAACCCCACTTCTTGTTAATGAATTCGAGTTTCAGCTTCAAGATCTCCTTCCCCTCTAGGTTAAGATGTAGCCTATCCCTAGCATATAACCCCATATCATCCCATGTGACCCCCCCAATCCCCCACCAGTCCAAACCCTTCTTCCCTGCACCACTCCCTGAGCCACTGGTTCACACCTCTTAGTTTGTGCTTGGCTTCCCTGGATGCCCTAGGCACTGGCAGGATTTCCGAGAAAGAAACTAAACTCCCAATAGAATGGCAGATCCTGGCTAGCTCCTGGAACCTCGCCTGGATTTCCAGATCGCTGTTCCCTTCCAAATCATTTGTGCCCAGGTGTACTAAGAAATCAGGAGATCTCCCACATTCCAAAGCTAAGGAATATAGCTGGAATTTGGCCTTGTGAATGGATAGTCCCGGTATACATTTAACCCTGACCTGGCTGCTTATACCCTTCCCTACTCCCTCCCACTGGATGCCCCTGGTCATTGAGTCCCCCAGAAGGATCACCTTCACCCCCCCTTACTGGCCCTTTTGACCCCTTCTATCATCGGCCCCTAGCTTACTCCTCCCATCCCGTTAGTCCGGGGTTCACTAGTCTGTTGCGTGACCTACGGTGCTCTTCCTTCTGCATGTGGTTCCCAATTTACTCTTCCCCCGCACCTCCTGGCCGGCTGGCTGGCCCCCAATCCCCTGGACTCCTTTTGGGTCAGAGTCCACAGATCCCCTCTCCTGCCCCTTCAACTGCTTTCCTCCTGCCTCCACTCCCTCCTCAGACCTTGTCTCCCCTCCTTCTAGCATAATTCTCCTCCTCTCCCTCCTCATCCCCTTCCCACCCTCAGCAGATATCCCTCCTGACCCTGGCCCCCAGAGTGCCCCTACCACCCCTCCCTTTGCTGACTCCCTCAGCTTGAGTGCCTGCTCATCCCCAGTTCCCCTCCCTCTGCCCCTCCTCCCATGCCTCCCACCTCCTCTGGCTTACTGGTCCCACCTCACTGCCTGCCTTCTCCCTCCAGTGTCACTACCTCCTAATCCCACCCCCAACAATCTAACCAAATGCTCTCTGTTCACCTGCTCCCCCCAACTTCCTCCTCCTCCTCCTCCTCTCCTGGGTAGAGCATGGTGTATCTGTTGTTAAGAGCAATGCCTGCCCTCAGCATGTTGTTTCCTGAACCCCCACCCTCCTTTGCTCCCCCTGGCCAGCCCCTCTCCTGTGGGGTGTTTTCCATCCATTGCTCGTATCACTCCCTACCCCTCCAGAGTCACCACAGAACCCATGCCTAACTGCACCCTGGGGTATGCTGTAGTGGCCTCTTCACCCTCCATGGGACCATTTCCCTTCCCTTCCCCCCCTCCACCCTCATGGTTTCCAGTTCTCTTCTGATCTCCTCTACCTCCCCCTATGTCCTGCCAGCTGGGAACACACTGGGCGCTCTCCGTTCTTCCATGCCCAATTTAGGATTCAGCAGCAGTTAACAGTACAGCCCAGAATCAGGTTCCATACATCATATCTCTCAGCTGTATACAGTCATCTTTTCCTTTAATATCTTCAGTCCTCACCCACTCAGCTTGCTCCTTCCAGATCCAGTCAGCAGCAGCAGTCCAGGACACCCACAGCAGTTCAGGCTTCCCACTCACAGCCTTCCCCTCTCCAAAGCACTACCTCCACTGAATATTTAATAGAGGTCGGGGCCGGGGTGGGTGGTGTGGGAGAAAAAAACAACTCCGCAGCAGCTCTTCCCCTCACGATTGGGCTAATAGCCTTTATAACCCAGTCCCACAGTTGAAAATCGTGCGCTTTGCGCTGATCGGTCCCACCGCTCCTTGCTCCTGAGTGGCGGCAGCCCTCCAATCACTCCCTTACCACCAATGCAGCTTCCTTCAGCCCCCAGGTCTCCTGTGACCTCCGATGTGGTCCTTCTCGCTCCTGCCACCGATGTGGCCCCAGATCTCCAGTCCCAATAATTCCGAAGCAGCTCTTCCTTCTACTAAATCTCCTGGAAGAGAAGGGTTAACCTGTGAATTATATTATTTATTATCAGATATTTTAGCAGAAGAACTGGCTAATGTTTTTTTTGGATATGCTGAATACAGAATTTCCTTTAAGAATGACAAAGGGGCTATTAGTATACTTAAATAAATCTAGAGACAAACAAAAAATAACAAATTGGAGACTGATTTACCTCCTTAATACAGATTGTAAAATTTTAACTAAAATCTTAACATTAAGATTATCACACATGGCTTCATTTGTAATTAGCTGAGCTAAAGCATGGGCTGTGCAAGGGAGAAATATAACATACCATTTAATATTGTTGAGGGAAATAATACATAGAGGAAATAGGAATGAAATCCAGGGATTTATTGGCTCTTTAGATCAAAGGAAAGCCTTTGATTCTATTAGTCATGTATATTTATGGGATGTTTTAGTCCATTATGGGGTTCCTGCTAAATTTACTGGGTGGTTGAAGAATTTATGACGAAAAGCCACAATAATGCCATATTTAAATGGCAAAAGTGGACCTTTAATCCCTATTAAAAGAGGAGTACGACAGGGATTTCCGCTTAGTCCCCTTTTATAAATTTTTTGTATAGATCCCTTACTATGGTTTATAAATAGTAATACCATTATGCGACCCCTAAGAACAGTACAAAACGTTGTTCCATATAATTGCATAGCATATGCAGATGATTTGTGCTTATTATTAGAAGATGAGCCATCAATAATTAAAGCACTTCACATGTGTAAACAGTATTCCAAAGTATCAGGAGCTAGTCTAAATCTGGATAAATGTAGCTGCATACAATTAGGCCCCACAGGACCTTATTTAAATACAGTAGCAAATATCCCTATATCACAAACTCCAATAAGAATTTTGGGAGTTTTATTTGGGCCAGGAGATTAGAAATGTTAAACTGGATGCCTAAAATAGAAGTTGGGAAAACAATGATTACTAAATGGAATAAATGGCAGTTGAGTAAGAAAAAACGAATAGTATTAATGAAAATATTTTTACTGTCACAATATACATTTATCAGTACGGTTTTCCCTTTAACTAAACAACTAGAAGTAACTCTTCTTAGCATGTTTTTTCAAGCAGTGTGGGAGAATCGACTTAACCCCTTAAAAAGGAATATCACTTATTTATCAGAACAAAAAGGGGGCCTCAACATGGTTAACCCTGTTATTTTTCTTTTTAATATATTAATTTATGTAAATATCAGACCTCTGCTAATAAATCAGAAGAAAGCATGAACTTTTGTGTACAAAACTGTTCAAACTTGGTTTCCCTTATGGGATTCAGCTACTCTTTTAGTTATTAAACAAGTGCCTTATATCCCAGTATATTAAAGGGAGATATTTGTAAAATTTAAAATGTGGGGAATTAGTAGCAAGATTTTAATTGCAAATAATAGAAAACAAACAGTAACGTACAGTATATTATGAACTCATATTTTACAGAAATCAGTACATTTTCTCTTTGCCCTGTAGCATATCTATCCTACCTATTGAAACTTTTAGTAGAAACTAGAATTCCTGAAAAAATGTGGGACTTACACTGGCTAAGCTGCCATGAGAAGATTAATGTTAAAAGTAATCAAAAGTACAAGCAGCTAACAGAATGATATTGCTCAAGAGCTTTATGTATACAACAAGAAGAAACAATTATACATCTTTATTTTTCATGTTCATACATAACATTATTTTGGAAGACTTTATCGAGGCACTGGTCTATACCAATAATTTCAAAGGTAAACTATGAGGTTCTTATGTATGGGTTTTTTAAACAAATTTTCCCCCATCTGGAGTTTCACCCCATCTCTAAAGTCCACACACCCTCAGAGTTGGTTATTTAAAGTCCAGGGGATGGACGGCAAAGCCACCCACATTGGAGGGGTGCAGGAGAGGTGCCCCCCCTTAAAAAAAGAAAAAAGTCCCTTTGATTTAAATGGGGTGTGTGCATTTATTGTATGGTCAGTGTTTTGGCCTCACCAAATCAGTGATTACTAGATGCAGCTTCATCCATGTGATGTTACACAGATGGTAGAAGCCGTTACGCACTATGGCTGACACCTGCTGTATTGGTGACAGCTTGCAGTCCACAATGACCACCAGATCCTTTACCACATCCACAGCTCTAAGTGGTAGACCTTTTAAAGATGATAAAATAGTATCTACATTTGTCATCACTGACCCATGCTGAGTAGATCTGGCATTCAATACCTCTGTCTTAATATATCACAGAAATCCAATGGCAGTAAAGGACCTCAATAGTCCATCGAGTCTGCTCCTCCCTCCCCCCACTCATCTCCTTTTCCACGGCCTTCCCTTTCCCCTCACTTACCTAGCCCATATGTCTGTCCCATACCCTCTTGAATCCCTCCACCATTTCAGCCCCTACCACCTCTTCTGATAGTTTGCTGCAGGCCTCCACCACCCTCTCCATGAAGAATCTGCCCCCTTACATTGCCTCTATATCTTCTGCCCTCCAATCTTGGTCTATGCTTCTAGTTTTAGTCCCCTCCTACCTTTTAAATGAGCTTCCCTCCTTCACCTTATTGATCCTCTTCACATACTTAAAAGTTTCACTCATGTGCCCCTCTCCCTTCTGGTCTCCAATGGGTACAGATCCAATTACCTATGACTCTGCTCATATGGCTTCCCCTGCATACTGTGCACCATCTTGGTTGCCCTTCTCTGAACCCTCTCTATCCCATCTATGTCCTTGCATAGGTGTGGTCTCCAGAACTGGACCCCATACTCCAGGGGCGGCCTCACCATGGCTTTGTAAAGAGGCATCAGTACTTCCCTCCTTCTGCTAGTTATACCCCTCCCAATGCATGCCAATATGTCATTTACCTTCCCCAAAGCTTGGCTACATTGGCTACCTACCTTTAGGTTGCTTGATATTATAATCCCCAGATCCGTCTCCTGCTCTGTATTTTTGATTTCCTCCTCCCCCCTCCCAGAGTGTAAGCTGCTCACAGGTTTTTATGTCCCAAGTGCATCACAGCACACTTTTTGTCATTGAATTTCAGTGGTCCTGCCTCATGGCCTCCACCCCCCTTGGGTGTCCACCCTATTGCAGATTTTCATATCATCAGCAAATATGCACACCCTTTCCTCCAGCCCATCTGCTATATCACTGATGTAGATATTAAAAAGGAGGTGTCCCAGTACTGACCCCAGGGGCACCCCACTCATCACCAACTCACCCTGGAGTGCACCCCATTTACCACCACTCTCTGGCTTCTGCCTGCCAACTAGTTTTCCACCCACCTAGTTATTTTCCATTCCACCCCTAAGCTTTCCAGCTTATTTACTAGCCTTCTGTAAGGGACAGTATCAAAGGCCTTACTGAAGTCCAGATAGGCTACATCCACCAGCCCACCCTGGTCAACCACCTGTGTCACCCAATTGAAGAACTCTATCAGGTTCATCTGGCATGACCTCCCATTCATGAAGCCATGCTGCCTATCATGCTGCAGGCCGCTATCAACCAGGTAGTCCACCACCATTTCCTTTATTAGTGCCTCCATCACCTTACCCACCACCGAGGTGAGGCTGACCAGTTGAGGCACAGCAGATTGGAGGCCATCCAGTCATTGATCTCCACGAAGCACTGCACTAACACAGAGGCTGCATTTTTCCCATCATGTGTGCAACACAGATAGAGCTGAGTATCAGCTACATAACTGTGAAACTTAACATCACGTCATCTAATGCTTTCACCCAGTGTTAACATGTAACTTAGGAACAGCACAGGTTCAAGGATTGAGCCTTGGTGAACTCTGCTGGTAAGATCAGTCACTCCAGAGATGAAATTCCACAAAGCAACCTGTTGCATTCTTCCAGTAATGTAGGACTCAGACCAGCTCAAAACAGTGTCAGCAAGTCCCACATAGAACTCCGATGATCCAGTAGCACAATGTGGTCCACCATGCGAAATGTCAATGAAAGATCCATGAGGCAATCATGAAGCACCTTGAAGACAGCAGTCTCAGTGCTGTGATGTGGGCTGTAATATATTTATTTATTTATTGAAATTGTTTGACCAGGTAAACATACAGAGGTACAAACATAATCTCATTTACAGATGTGGCCTGGAGGAGGAGGGTGGGAGAAATGTTGGGATAACATAGTAATGAAAATGAACAGCAAATAATTTACAAAAATCTGAAAATTTGCAATGCATAATCAAAAAAAGAGCGGGAGTGTTAGTGCAGCTAGTACACACATAAATACATAACGCATCATTAGGCGCAATCACCGTAAGAAACAATTAAATGCTTGTGAAACTCTGGTTTAAGTAAAGCTAGCAAGTGGGTTGTTACCCAGGTCAAGGTTTGTTCAAATTAGTGGAAGTTTATGGCTGCAGGCAAGTCTGATGAAATGTTGTTTACACCTGGGAACAAGGAACCTGTCTCCTGAGTGGGAGCGAAGGTTGTGGCTAGAGGGAGCAGCAAGGGTAAACAGGATGCACAGGTACCTGGGAAATTTATTTAATCAAATACTTGAAACCATAACTATCCTACAGTGTGGGCCAGTTCAGTGGTCACATAATATGCAGTGATGTGTCCAGATAAGGTAGTGAAGGAGAAACTGACATTGGGCATTCAGCAGGTTATCAAGATTGGATAAATGGCATTTTAGGGCAGTGCCATAGATCACATAACCATGGTCAATTACTCAATATTCAAAACCTCATAAATATACCAAACTGCTAAACTATGGCCGCTACCTATACCGGACACCAGTGAGCGTCAGAAGCAGTAATCTGTCAAGACCTGGCAGCTGTTCTCAGCTCACAATTAAGTGCTAATGTAATAATTTGGTTATGGTTGAAAGCATCGCAGATGGAAGTCTCAGATTTCTTTATTTGGTTTCTCATCTCTGGCTTTCCTGCTGAATTTGTGATGTCTGGAAGAAGGAGCAGTCCCACATTAGCTAGAAAAGCCACCATTCTCGAGGAGTTGGATAAGTTGCCAAAGCTCAGCCTTCAAGATCTGGCTATTCACTTTACAATCCCTAAATTCATGTTTAGTGAGTTAATAAAAGTAAAGGAGTGCCTGCTGTCAGACTATCACTCCAACCAGAATTCAGAGTGTTAGAGACAGTGAGAGGGCAAGGCATCAAGGCTGAGGCAAAAGAACCAGAGGATGATGAGGACAATAGTGCAGCACCAGAGGAGACTGCTGTGTCTACCCTCGATGTTAGTAATGCAGTCCTCACCCTCTGATGAGCCACAGAGCAGCGGGTCAACATCCCACCCTGTTGGAAGATCTTCACCAAGATGAGAAGAAGTGGGGAAAAACACACAGAAGACCAAGAGCCAGTGCAAAATCACATCCTACATGGGGCAGAACACCTGAAACAGAAAAGGACAGTACACACTTTTTATTTATTTTACAGTAGTTTAATGTTTTGAATAATAAAGAGGAAGTCTTAACTGAATGCTAAGATGAAACCCAAAAACTAAACCAAACAATTATCAGAAGAGCTGTAATCCCTTGAAACCACCACCTACTTTGTTATAACCTTTGTATAACATTGCTTACTTTTCAGTTTTTTTCAATTTCAAGATAAATTAGACACTGGTTATAAATGACGAAACACAGTATACCATATATAGCATGTCCATAAGCAGCAAGCACTCTACTGGTAAAATCGTATGTTCAACCAGACACTTTCTCATATCTTCAGAAAGGCAGTCACCCACCCTACTGTATATAGGGCATCAAGCTTCCAGTATGACTTTGAAACCAGTGACTGGATATGTGAGAAAAATCCAGGGATTGATCCAGTAGAGCACCAAGGTACTTATATTCTGCCACTGATTTCAAAGGAAAATTATCTGACGTTTTAATGACTAGGACAGGGTAGCCTGACAAACATTTTTAGAGCCAAAAAGCATGGAAACAGTTTTTGACTGATTTGGAGCTAAGCTGTTTAATACAAAGCAATCAGAGAGTCTGTTGAAATCAGATTGCAGGGCAAGAGAAGTATCTGTAGAGCTGAGACCAGTTGTATATAGGATGTGTCATCCACGTACATATGGATATTGCAGGATTTATCAGCCAGTGGGAAGTCATTAACAAACATATTAAAAAGTAGTGGTCCCAGTACAGAGCCTTGGGAGATCCCCATACTGACTTGCCTACAGTCAGAGAGGGCTGAGCCAAAACAGACAGATTGGGAGTTACTAGCAAGGTATTAGGAGAACAAGAAGAGAGAGGATCAGACAAGACCAGAGGCAGAGAGTTTAAGAACATACGAATATATGAACATACAAAGAAGCCAGCAGAAAAAGGCCATTTTGTCTATCTAGTCTGCCAGTGTTGCAGGGTCCTCAACTTAAGCTGCTGACCCTAACCTCCTCCACAATCCACCCTTCCCCTCCGTCCACTGCTCCCTTGAGCCTTACTTTCCCCCTAACTCTATCCCAGCCTCTCTCGAAGCTGCCCACTGTCTTTGGTGAACTGAAACCACCTCTTCTGGGAGCACATTCCAACTTGCCACCATCCTCTTCATGAAGAAATGCCTTCTAGCCTCCCTTCTGAACCTCCCCCCTACAATTTGAGACTGTGTCCCCTCGTGTTTCATTTTCCACTTAGCTTAAAGCTTAGAGACTCTCCTTAATGTATTCCCCTGTATTCGAAGGTCTCAATCATGTCTTCTCTCTCTCTCTCTCTCTCTTGCTCTCTCTTCTCCTTCAGGGAGTAAATGTTCAGGGTCTCCAGCCTCTTCTCATATGTTCTACCCTGCTAGACCATAATCATCTTCATTTCCCTCTTTTGGGCCATCTCCAGCAGATTAATGTCCTTTTTAAGGTATGGGCACCAGTGCTGTACACTGTACGTCAGATGTGGCCTCACTAATGACCTATACAAGGGCAGTATTACCTCCTCTTGCCTGCTGCTGATCCTTCTGGCATTGCAGCTCAACATTTTATTTGCATTTGCTGCTGCCTTACTACACTACATGGAGTGCTTCAGGTCAATATCACTAGTGATGATCACTCCCAGATCTTTATCCTCCTCTGATGCAGATACCTGGACTCCTCCTACGCTGTATGGCATCCTGGGGTTCTTGGCTGCAATGTGCATAACTTTGCATTTCTTTGCACTGAAGTGAAACTGCCAAATCCAGGACCTCCTTTCTTGTTTTGCTAGATCCTCATTTAAGTCCTGTATCCCTTCTGCTGTGTCTACCCTTCCACAGAGGTTGGTGCGATCCATGAACAGGCACATTTTGCACTTAATGCTGTCCCTAATATCATTTATGAAGACATTGAACAGCACTAGTCATAGCACAGAGCCCTGTGCCCCCCCCTCCCCCCGGTGACCTCCCTGGTGCTAGATAGCTCACCCCCAACTACCATGCTCTGGGTCCTGCCCCTCAGCAAATTTTCCACTCATCTGGTCAACTTTATGTCTTATCTCATTTCAGAAAAAGTGCATGAGCACTATAGACTAGAAAAAGAAAGAAAAGTTTTAAAAAAAGTAGACCAAGCGATGCAAGTATACTAATAATTGGTATGTGATTATGCTAAAAACTTTAACAAAAGATTGTTTAAAAAGAAAACTAACAGAAATACTAAAGTACAATTTTTTGTTTGAAAACAGAATGAAATAAGAAAAAAGGAAAAGGGTTAAAAACCCCGTGAACAAGATCTGTGCAGGAATGAAATGTAGGGGTGATGAAATAAAAAGACTGAATTTTATATCATATTGTATGACGTCTATGATTCCAAAGGGCCCCCTGAACAAATTTTCTTTGAAGTGTATGCCATCTGGGCCTGTGGATTTGTACATCTTCAATGCTAGCAGCCCTGTCCTCACCCTATCTACTGCTATCGCTTTATCTATACACCTCCTCCCCACTCCTCTTCTTCTCCCTAGTGGCACTGGTCCGTCTTTCTCTCTGGTGAAGATCAAACAGAAATACTCATTCGGTGCCTCTGCTTTGCCCCCATTTTCCTCCACCCACCTGTCTCCTTTCCTTAGCCTAGCAATCCCATCTTTCTTGTTATTTTCTTACTAATATAGTGAAAAAAGGCATACTCCCCCTTTTTAATTCTCTCTGCCAGCTGCAGTTCCTACTGAGTCTTGGCCCACCAGACTACCTTACTTGCTATACTAGCCATCGTCAGGTAATCCTCCATGTCTTCCTCTCTCTTGGTCCTCCTGAATTTCCTGTAGGCTAACCTCTTTTCCCATACTGCCTGGGTGACATCAGTATTAAATCAGTTGGGTGCCTTGGCTTGAGTTCTTCCCCTTAAGCTGAACACATTCCTTTGTGGCAACCACGATTCCCTCCTTGATGATGGACCTCTTTGGTCCACCCCCATATCCTCCCAGATATTTGCCAGCTGACTCCTTATCAACTCACCCACCTTCTTGACATCTGCCTTCCTAAAATCTAGGATTCTAGTCTTAGTGGGAGCCCTTTCCCTGCCCATATCCAACCGGAACTATACTGTGCAATGGTCAGTACCACCCAGGGGCTCCTCGACTGATATATCCTGGATGGTTTACCTATGCTGAAATTTCACCCTTCTGACATTGGAGTGCTGTGTTTAGCTCTAAAACCAGACTGCATGGGAGTAATGATGTTACATTTATCTAGATAATCTCTAATCTGCTCATTTACCAGTTTTTCAAGCAGTTTGTCGAGGACAGGTAAAATAGAGATGGGGCAGTAATTACTTAAGGAAGTCTTAACTCTTGATTTAAATAGCAGGATTATGTGAGCAGATTTCCACAGTAGTGGAATTTCACATTGTGAAATCAATAGGTTAAAGAGATGGGTTATAGAGGCAGTTAGGATCAAGTAATCCATTTTTAGAAAAAAGGTCTCAATAGTATAGGCACCATCACTTTTTTGAGGTCAAGATACAGAACGAGCTGTACCACCTGTCGATAGGAGAATGGATGGAAAGGGGCTGGGCTGTTGGCTGTCTTATTTATTTATTTATTTATTTATTTATTTATTTAACAAATTGGAAAGACCTTTGAGCCAAGGGCTCTTTTACAGAGGTTCCATGTCAAGTCACAAGAATAACAAATTACAATGGTTTCAGTAAGTAGTACAACATGAGGAAAGTAATTACAAAAGCAAAAAAATAATATGGCAAGATAAATATTGTGTCAAGTGCAGCCAGTGGCCTTGTTGGAAGATGGGTGAAAGGGATTGCAAGGAGAGAAGGACAGAGGTAAATTGGGGGTGGAAGGAGCAAAATAAGAGCAAGAAGGGAGCTGCCACAATGAAGCTTGTGCAGGAAAAGACTCACCGGGCGGGGGTTGGGGAGAGAACAAGGTGAGGAAACAGAGAGAAAGGAGGGAAGGGGAAGTGGGAGTGGAGGGGTAAAGGAAGGTGGGATGAGGTAGGATGAAAAGAGGGCAGGAATAGGGACAGGAAAGGGATGAAGGAAGGAAGGGAGTGCTGTAAGTGGAATAGTGCAGCAACAGGGTAGGGCTATACAGGGGCGAGTGGTAAAAGAGGGAGAGAGAGAGAGGGAGGGAGTGCATTTAGCTGTCTGAAAAGATTAGGCATAGCAATCACAAGATGTTCTGGAAACTAGGAATCGATGCAGCTTCCGTTTAAATGGTCCCAAGGTTGCAGTCATCGCAATCTCAGGAGGAAGGGAATTAAATAAATTAGCAGCTCTAACTGCTATGGATCACTGTCGGAACGAGGTTCGACAGCAAGGGACAGTAAAAGTTTGGCTCACAGAACTTCATGTGTTATGAGTGCCCCAGAAGGGACTGAAAAGCTGAAGGAAACCTAGTGGTAGGAGACCAAGATCTGCTTTCTTAGTCAGAAGGCAGGCTTGATATTCAGTGAGAGCCTGGAGTTGAAGTCAGTTTGCTTGTCCTTAAAGGTCACAAGTGTGAGTATGATATGCTGCACCAGTTAGTAGCGGCATGCCTTATTCAGAGCTGTGGCAAGCCACTACTAGGGTTGAGTCTGTGGTGGTACCATAAATGACCAAACCATAGTCAATAATAGATACAACTGAACTTTGGATAGCCAGTCTGAGGGCTTTGGTAGTAAGGTAGTGTTTGTGCCTGTGTAGAAGGCCAAGGTGAATGTTAACTGCCTTGGCAACATTCTCAACGTGGTTGGAGTAGGAGAGCATACTATCCAGAGTAACTCCTAGGTATTTAAAAGATTGAGTCTGATCAAGGACTACACCCGCACTTTTTTTAATCACCAATTGTTTGGCTTTATAATTGCTTTGGGTGCCATGGAAGAGCATGACCTTTGTTTTTTTGCAGTTAAGCACCAATCTGACTAAATCATTTGGGGGCAGGTAATGGGATTTTAGCTCTGGGTGACTTTGCAAAAGCATTACTAGCACAGGCAAAGTACAAGTTCATTTCTTCCATTATTGATTGTTTATCTGTGCATAATTTACTTAAAATGTGTAGCTGTGTAGGTAACAAAGGAGGGACTGACTCAGCTTCCAGACCCTTTATGGCTTTCTGAAATTTGGAAGGGTCATTCTTACGGTTGTCCCACAGTAGCAAATAGTAATTTCTTCTGACTATACAAATTAATGTTGTGCACTGGTTTCTCTTTTGTCTAAAAGTTATCCAATCCTGCTCTGTCTTGGGGGTTCTAGCTTTTAACCAGTGCAGATCTCTATCTCTCAGGGTGTGCTTAATTTCATTAGTAAACCATGGGGAGTTTCTTTTCTTTGTTCTGCATTTAGTAAGTGGAGCAAGTGGATTTATAACTTTTAAGACCTGTTGGGTGAAGATTTCATGTTAGGTAGAAGTTCTGCCCATTTATAGCCGCAAGGCAGTAGAGGAATTCTTGTTTCGTGAAGTGCATGAATGAACATTTGAAAATAAAAGGCGTCTCACTGTACAACTTTTTTACCCCTCTTGCACAAGCCACCACATTATGGTCACTAAAAATATTATTATAGTTAGTCATAAACATGATCTTTTGAGGTCTGTTTGTAAGAATACTATCTAGAAGAGATGAGTTTGAGGCATTTTTTGGTTAGGTCTGGCAGGCTCTAAAATTAGCTCTAGAAAACCAAATTCGTTACAAAGACTTTTTAGATTATTTGATTTCGTAGTCAGCCAGTCAAAGTTTGGATCCCCCAATATAAAGGTTTCATTGTTATTATCATTAGCAACTTTAGATGGGTATTGTAAAATATATCCACCTGTAGGGAGCCTGTATCAGCCAATTACATTTATCAACTCAGTTTTTGAGATGGTTAGGGAAATTGAAATACATTCGAATTCAGTTAGCTTAGATAGGGAATTTGTTAAAAAAGATGCCAACTTGTTTCTTAAATATAGAACCATTCATGTCATACTCTGGGATTGTGATCACATTTGTATCAATAGGTTTATTAAGCCACGTTTCAGTTAGCAGAAGCCCATCTGGTTGCAAGTGGGTAACCCAGATTTTTAATGTATCCAATTTGCTTAACATACTACGAATGTTAATGGCCGTGGATTTTAGTCAGTTGGACAAAGCAAAGTCAGAAGGCGTAATATTTACGGAAGGAGGGCCAGGATTTAGCTCAATATTTCCTGCACAGAGCAGTAGTAAAGTAAGGAGTTATTTACTTAAATGCATAACATTTTAATATGCATGTTTATTGTGTCTGGCATTAGCTTTGCAGCGCATAGTTACATGAGGTGCCCTATTAATCCTACTAGCTCGTGAGCTAATAAAAGCTCATGTCGATGGCTTGTAGGACTGGGGCTTATAGCTAACCAGGTAATTTTCCATCAGGATAGTGTCTGAGGACCACTGCAGCCACCAAGAATCAGAGTAACTCAGGTTAGACAGGAAATCACATTTTAGCTCAGGTGCCCTATCTTCAAATAGTAAGTACATACTCGATACAGGGGGAAACAAGTACAAGCAGGAAGCACCACATATTGACAATAGGGGACTCTGTAAACATGCTATAGAATTATCTCTCTGGCAGCGAGGAGCAGATGATCACTCTAGTTGGGATTTTTTTATATAGTAGTAGTACTCCTTGCAAAGTGCAGCCCTCAGGCAGCTAGTGCTAGAGCCCACCTGAGAGGGTGCAGTTTTGGACCTGGTACTCACCAATGAGGAAAGAATTTCAGAAGCCAGGGAGGTGGACACCTGGGGTCCAGAGATCATCACACAGTGTAGTTTAGCATGAGTACAGTGGCAGAGACAAACCACACAAAAGTAAGGGTCCTGGATTTCAGGAGGGCAGACTTTACTAAGATGGGGATATGTCTCAAGAATGCCCTTGCAGGCAGGAACAAATTCGAGGGAGTTGAGGAGCAATGGGCCCATCTGAAAGGAGTCATAGTGGAGGTGACAAACCTTTGCATTAGGCAAGTCAACAAGGGCAAGAGAAAGAGAAAACCGTTATGGTTCTCAAAGGAAGTGGCCAGGAAGGTAAGGGCGAAAAAGATGGTTTTCAGGAAATACAAGGAAACACTGAAAGAGAAGGACAGGGTAGTGTACCTGGATAAGCAAAGAGAGGCAGGGAAAGCAGTCAGGAGTGCAAAGGCACAAAAGGAGGAAAAATTAGCACAGGAGGTAAAAAAGGGATATGACTAGTTACATTAGTGAAAGGAGTAAAACCAGGGGTGGGATTGTGAGGCTTAAAAGGGAAGAAGAGAGGTGTGCAAGGGGACCTGGAAAAAGCATTGGCACTGAACAAATATTTTTGTTTCTGTATTCACAGAAGAAGGAGAAGTTGAGGGATCACAGTTGGGCAACATGAGCAAATATGGGAGGGAGTTTTTTCAGAAAAAGAGATGTTCAGGAACAAGGGGGCATGACATGAAGTTGGAAGGGGGTAGACTAAGGGGTAATGTGAGGAAATATTTATTCATGGAAAGAGTGGTGGATGCATGGAGTAGACTCCCAGTGGAGGTGGTGGGGGCAAATACAGTGGGGGAATTCAAAAACGCATGGTACAGGCATAGGGGAACCCTAGTGATAGGAACGAGACGGTAAAGCCTGACATCAAGTAGGGTCTGCGACTTTTGCAGTAGGTAGGGAAAATGGGCAGACTGGATGGGCCTAGTAGTCCTTATCTGCTGTCAATTTCTATGTTTCTATGTAGTACCCTGTGCGCTTTATTACAAGTAGAACAGTGCTTCGTGCAGGCATAACAGCTAGATAAAAGTGACTGTGCATGAGAAGATCAATCAAGTACAGTTATTCAAAGACTTTTAAGTTCAACTGTAATACCTATAACTATATGGTAGAACGTTGATACCCTACATGAGATAATCGACACAAATGGTCTCTTATAATTAAAGGTACACAATTGTACATAAATAGAATATATTGCATATAGTAGCTAAATAGTTGGCTCACTGATAGAAGATAGATGGTTGTCATCAATGGTCATAAATCATCTTGTGGGCAAGTGACGTGTGTTATGCAGCAAGGGTTAGTATTGTGTTCTCTGCTTTTTACTATTTTTTTTTTTTGCATTATTTATTTATCGCCCCCTGTGTCCGACCGGCCTCTCCTTCAGGCCTTCTGCCAAGGACTACCCCCGTATCTCCATTCCGAACCCTCCCCGACGCCAGCTTCCACCGATCCCAGATTGCAGCTGACCAGGGTAGCCCGAAGTAACCCTTTGTCAGACAGGTCCCCTCCTTCCGGAGGGAAATTGCCTTCAGGCATTCTTGTTCTCGGCCCTGATGCTGCTGGGATCAGTATTTTCCTGGCTCTTCGGGGGTTCCATGGAGGTGGGGGATCCAGGCAGCCGTCATCCGGTCGCCCAGATGCCATTTTTCCGCTTTTCGAGTTCCCCTGTCGCGCTGCTTCTTGTAGTGCCCCCGTTCTCCACCGGGGGCTGCTACAGAGTGAGGCATGGCCCTACCCACCCCCGGGGAGGAGAGCAGTCCTTAGGATGCTCGATTCTCTCCCGGCCCCTGCCGACCCCCAGTGATCCGAGTCCGTTCCCGAACCTGGGTCGACGGCATGGTTTGAGTTAAGGCGCCAGTGCCTCAGCCCTCTACAACACCGGGCCGGCTTTGCGTTTTACTATTTTTATTGGGAATATGCATAAAAAAAATTCACACATATACTTCTTAATTTGCTGATGGATCCAGCTCTCTTGAAGAATAACTCTTTAAAGTTTAAAGTTAACTCAGAGCACATTTTTACTAAAAAACACTAGGAGTATATAACCTAAAGAGACAAGATGCTAACTGTGGAATCCCTTAAGTAATACCTGCCAGAGTTCTGTGGACAAGATAAGCAAAAACAGACAGCCCATGTCAACAATTACCCTTTCATGGATGACTCAGCAATAGCTCACAAAGGTTTTGCTCCTGGGAACAAGAGTTTAGGCTCAGTTCATCCTGTCAGCAGAAGCCTGAAGACTCACAGCAGAAGGTCACAAGCCTGGTCCAAAGACCAGTTTACCAGAACCGATAAGGAACCAGAAGAAGGAGCTAGTCACGTGATGCCTGTTCTGGACTAGCAGCTCCTTTACCATGCTCCTGCTCATCCATCTCAATTTTGCTATTTTAGACCACCTTTTCCACTTACTACTGGACAGATTCTACTGTACAATTTACAAGACCCTTTCTAATGGCCATAGCAGTGGTTTGTGTCTGGAGCACCTAGGCAAAATGGATACAAAGATGTGGTAAGGCCTATTGAGTCATACTCTGCCCCAGATGCCGGACAAGGCCGCAAAAAAATCCAAGTCTCGCACTGCCACAGCCGGCCATGCTTCTACCACTACCCTGGATGCTACTCCACTTTTGGAAGAAAAGTTCCTCCTCAAATTGCAGCCTATCAAAGCCTCTCTTCTAGCTCTCACTACAGAGCTTACCTCCATTTGGAAGGATATTGGAGACATTAATTAGAGAATCGGGGATGTGGAAGCCTGATCTGTCTCACTAGAAAAATGGCGAGGCCGGAATAATCCTGAGTTGACCTCTGTGTGGCAAAAGCTGCATAAAATTCAATTAAAGATGGAAAACCTAGAGGGCAGGAGCAGGAGAAACAACTTAAGTTATTCTCGGTCTCCCCGAGGATGTCAAAGGGCCCATGCCTATTTTGTTCATGCAAAAACTGTTAGAAAAACTGGCTGAGCCTTCGCCAAATGGCCCACACTACATTGTGGAGTGGGCACATCGGACCCTTTGTCCCAGACCTCCACCTGGCTCTCCTCCTCACCCCATTACTTCAAAATTACTTAATTTCCTGGTTGAACAACATATACTTTCCAGACTGAGAGATCTTCAGTCTGTCACCTGGGAGGGTAGCATGCTCTGCATATCACAGGATCTTTCGGTGACTGTGAGGCAGAAAATGGTACCTTTTCATCCCACAGTTTCCAAGTTCATCCCAGCAGGCATTACATTTTGTATCTTTTTTTAATTTACATTTTTTAACCGGGTAAATACACTGAGCAAAACCCTTTTTCAGGTCTGACCTGGACATTTAACAAACAGAACAAACAATTAATGTACAATCAATTAAAACAATTACATACTTCAACAGATAACAAATAACTTTTAAACTTTGCCTTGAACCCAGTCAGGGAACTAATAGATCTGAGAGACAGGATTAGATCATTCCACAAATGAGCAGCTGAGGATATGAAAGAACAAAAGCCATAGTTATTCTTAACATTTGCTTTTAAAACAATTCCTGAATTAGACTGCAAGTATGCTCTATCCAGCCCATTTACAAGTCTGCATTCAGGACACTTGGAACTCATTTGAGGATGCAGCCCAGGCTTCAAGAGGCCTTCAGTTACTCCTGCCCTACTTCTTTCAATCCAGCTGAACTGTAATCTCAGTGCCTGCCTTTTAAACAATCGCTGGGTCATCTGTTTGGAACTCATTGCTCTGCCTGCTATCTTTCATTGCCTTGCTTCTTCGGGCTTTAGCTGTGGCCCCATCTGACTCTATAGTTGCTGTGGTATGGTGAACTTAATTTGGGCTTAATCTGGTTCCGTTTGACAGTTCGGCCTTATTGTTGGTGCCTGGTGTTATTATTTTTAGTCCTCTGGTGGCCTGCATTTTGATATGGTTGGGGCTGTTTAGCTTACTGAGACCCTTGCCACTTACGCTTCCTCAGGAGCGTAATGGGTCGATCTAGTCACTTATTTGCTTCTCAGCTACACCTGCCTGGATGTTCTGTTCAGATGGAAGACCTCACTCTGTAGTACTCTACAGCTTTTTTACCCTTGCTACTTCCAATGTTTGACCTTGGATTCTGCTTCAAACCGCATGTTAAGTGACCAGACTGGTATAATTCTTTGTCTTCTTTACTATTTTGGATTTCTGGCTGCACACTGGGACTTTTTTTGTGAGGGACAGCATTTTTGAGCATGTTGTTCAATCTTGCTATCTATTTCTTGCTGCCATTAAGATTTATGCTGTGTGTAACCCACAGTGATTGATGCTATAGTGCATAATATTTTACACTTTTTTGTTTACTTTAATTGCATTACTAATACCGTTTTGTTTATTGCATATCTGTGGGTGTCCTACTCCTTTCCCAAGCATTATGCATGGGACTTATACTTCAACTGTGGACATTATAATGCTTCCAGGGTTCCTGACTGCTGGATGCAGTATATTGTTTTATTTGCTTTTTCCTTATTCCTGTTTCTGTTGCAGTTGATGGCTCATATATGTCTTGTAACAGGGGCTACGGGGTGCTTAACGTTATTTCTTCTTTATATTTCCAGTTATTGTTTTACTATCTGTATATATATTGATGATGACTTTGTTTTGAGGGTTGGGTGGGTGGGGAGAAGTTTTTGTGGAGCAGTGCTGGTCTTTAGCGGTCTCATGAGCAGAATTGATGGGTGTGATGGGGTTAAGCTGTTTGTACAGGGGACTTCACAATTGTTGGCGTCTTTTGGCTTACAGTATGTATTTTGGTTATGGGGTTGTTGTCTGGTGGGGGAAGGTTTTGGCCTCACTCGGAGGTGGTAAGTGGGATAGAAGGTGGGGGGGATTGTTTTTGAACTGTGTTGGGTTTTGGGGGGTGGTTGTTGTTTTGTGGGGATTCTGATTTTTGTGCTTGCCACTTGTTACTGTGTTTCTTGTATAGAGGGGAGACTGGGTTGGGGGGTGGGTGCCACCAGAGATTGAGTTCTTTTACAGACATTATGTGCCTTTTTATTTTTTGTTTCCTTGCCCATTACTCAGCTTATTTATTACTCTAGGTTACTTCAAAATGGCGGTTTAAAACTTCTGCACTTGGAACATCAAAGGCGCACAATCTTCTACCAAAAGGACAAAAAATTTACTTCTCTTATATGAATTACATGTTATTGTGGCTTTTCTTCAGGAGACTCATTTGCCCCCACCCCAGGTTCTCCTTTTCAGGCAATCCTGGGTGGGACAGGTGTTAGGGGTGGGGCCTGATTCCCATAAGAGGGGTGTGGCTATTCTTATAGCAAGGAGAGTTCCCTTCTGTCTCCTCCAGAAAGTTTCGGACGCCCAAGGTCACAATATTATCCTTCCATGTGGCTTAGCCACTTGGAAGTGATCTTGGGTGCTATTTATGGACCTACCAGTGATGATCCCCATTTTTTCACTTTCTTTATGTCCACTCTAGCTCCCTGGAGTTCTTTCCCGATTATTCTTGGAGGAGATTGGAATGTGTTTTTTTGTAATGAGTTGGATAGGTCTGGAAGGGCCTGACAAGCTCTCTCCCCTGGGCAACTGGCTCTCTGAGATTTAATGGACTCTTTGGTTCTAGCGGACCTGTGAAGGGTTTTGAATCCAGGCTGCCGAGAATATTCCTTTCATCCTTTCCACACAACTCCTTCTCTAGGATTGTTTTTTTTATGCTTGGAGTAGAACACCTTCCTGGGGTCATTTCTTGCCACTATTCAGCTAAAGTTATCTCAGACCATCATCCCATTTACATTCAGCTTAATTTCCTTCCCTTCTTAGATAGAAATAAAGTGTGGAGATTAAATAATCCGTTACTTAAATCAGGGGAACTAATAAAGCATCTTCAGTCCTTCATTACTACCTTTATGGAATTCAGCTCTCCTTCCATGACCAAACTTGACATGTTACGGGGAGCCTTGAAGTGTGCTGTTTGAGGGGAATTGATTTGTTTGGTTGCCAAATGGAAAAAAACAGAGTTTGGCTGCTTTATCTTCCCTGTTGGACCATATATGATCCCTTGAGGAGCACATTTCATCAGTCTCTCCCCAGTTGGAGTGGGAGCAGTTGGAGACTTTCAGATTTCAATATAACACCTTACTGAGTGAGAAGGCGGAGCACCTAATGTTGCATTCCAAATTGCAATATTTTGATCAAGGGGAGAAGGCCGGGAAATTACTGGCTCTCCACTTGCATTCTCAAGCCATGGACAGGATTGTCTCCTCTATACATTCTGATTCTGGTCATCTCCTTACTTCACCACGTGACATAGTTGGTGCTTTCAAAACCTTTTATCAACATCTGTATGCTCCATCCTCTTCTCTCTTTAGTCCTGATCAGTTTGAAAAGTTCCTTGAAGACATTACTCTTCCCCAATTGGCTGACTCCCATGTTGCTATTTTACAGGCCCCTTTGACGTTAGCCAAAGTCTCTCATGCATTTGATTCCTTTACTTCAGATAAATATCCTGGCCCGGATGGGTATACTACAAATTTTTATAAAACCTTTAAACATCAATTGGCTCCTATTCTTTTGGATACTTTCCATTATATATTTAAACAAGGCCTTTCTGATCTCTCTCCCACTGAGGCTACTATAGTAGTTCTCCCTAAACTGGGTCGGGATCCTCTGCTGGTATCCAATTACAGACCGATATCTCTTATCAACATGGATTTTAAAATACTCGCAAACATTTTGGCCTGTAGATTGGGACTAGTTTGGGACGTGCTTAAAAGTAGGGAGCAGGTTGGCTTCGTAAAGGGTAGACTTTCGGCAGACCATCTTAGGAAATTATCCTAACTTTTTTCTGCATCCAGAGATTTCCCCATTCCTGTAGCTTTGGTATCCCTGGATACAGAATAGGCCTTTGATAGGGTCTTGTGGGATTGCTTGTTTGCCCTACTATCCTCAGGACTTCATACGATGGATCAGGGTGCTCTACTCCTCACGACAGCCCAGATTCTTTGTAATGGAATTTTATCGTAGCCATTTTCTCTCCACCAGGGCACCAGGCAGGGGTGTCCTCTCTCTCCCTATTTATTCAATCATTTTCTGGAACCCCTGATTCATAGGCTAAATTCCTCACTGCATGTTTGTAGCATTTCAATAGCTCATACAGCTTATAAATTATTATTTTATGCAGATGATATTTTGTTGCATGTTTCTTCTCCTGCCACATCCCTGCCTGCTGCCCTACAGATTATTTCTCAGTTTGGTACTATTTCCAATTACAAATTAAATTTTGCTAAAACTGAGGTTATGCCACTTAATTGTAACACAGGTGGATGTTGAGCACCTTGGCCTTGTATGGAAGAAGGATAAGTTGAAATACCTGGGGATTTTTCTCAGCACTTCACCTCTGAAGATGAAACATTTTAACCTTGATTCAATGTTGACTTGTATTAAAGCAGATTTAGATTATTGGTCTTTATTACCCATCTCCCTGTGGGGTCATTTGAGCATTATAAAAATGAATGTTTTACCCCGGTTATTGTGCCCCTTACAGATGTATAATTTTGCCCTACCCCAGTTGTGGTTTACCCAAGTGCATAGAATTTTCACTTCTTTTTTGTGGCAAGGTAAGATGGCCTGTTGGGTCTACTCCAAAATAATGCATGCTAAACAAGACGGAGGTTTGCAAGCTCCCAATTTCTTTTTATATTATTTGGCTGTGCATCTTACTTGGTGCTCTTATTGGTTGAGACCTTCTGGGGGAGACTTCTTGGAACCTTATGTTCCATACTGGTTGGATATAGAATGTTCCTTGTGCTCTCTTAACATTCTAGATATCTGGTCACTCCTTTATCCCTATAGGAGCAAACTCCCTCGACCATTGCGGGGCACTGCCTTGGAAGCTTCCCTCCATGTCCACCCACAATTATGCACGCTAGTTAAAATGTTACCATACAAAGATATAACTCAACCTTTGTTTGGAAATCCTAATTTTTGAATAGCAGGACAAATGTTATCTAGAGGGTTTGGCCTGGTATGGGAGTGGACACAGTAGAAGACCTTACTCATATTTAGAAGTTGCTACCTTTCAAGAGGCCAGCACACAATACCAATGGCCCCCTTTTTCCTGCTTCTGATACTTTCAATTGTCTCATATGCTTCTACAATTTTTTGGTAATGGTCCATGGTTTAGTCCCCTGAGGGATTTTGTTTTTCCTCTCCTTCATAACACTCCTACTTCTCACCATATCTCGTACCATTACCAGTCTTTACAAGATCATCTGGCTGCCACTGAGGGTCTCAGGTTTTACTATTGGTACCAGGCTCTTCCAGTCACCATCTCCACCAGAAACTGGCCTGACATCTGGAAACACCTATACAACTATATAAAGTGGGATAGGTACTGGTTCATGCAATTTCAAATTATCCACACTCTTCATTATACCCAGTTAAATTGCACAAAATGGATAGATTACCCAAAGATCTTTGTTCCAGATGTGGTAAAAAACCTGGTACCCTACTTCATATTTTGTGGTCCTGTGAGAAAGTGGTCCACTTTTGGAACTCAATTCAAACTCATCTGGATCCCTTGTTGGGGCTATCTAATGTTTTCTTCCCCCGAGATCTGTATTCTGGGTGACTATAATGACACCCTGATTGGCAACCAGAGGTCTCATATGGCCTTAATTTTGATATGTGTGAAAAGGGTCATTCTTTGGCACTGGCTTGTCCAGGGCTCACTTCAGTTTCTTGAATGGTACAAGGAGATATTGTTTTCCTTGCAAGCTGAGCACCTTATAGCTAGTATGTCTGGTAAATTGTGCAGATATAAAAGAATCTTGGAACCATTATACATTTTATTAACATTATGAGTGTATCTTGCAGTGTTCACAGTAATATCTTCTCAATCGGTTGGATATACAAAGCTGGGTGTCCTGATCCATGTCGTTTGGATGTGTTACTTTCATTAATCGCTGGTGGTGGTGTAGAATGTGGGTATATGGGAGGTGGGGATGGGGGATGTATTGGGTGGGTTGTGTTTTTGATGTAAATTGTATGTTTCCTGGACCTGGTTAGGATCTTTTCCTTGTTACACTTTATATCCAGGATCTGTTATCGTTTTGGTCTGTGTTACTTCTTTCTTGTTTTTATAAAGTATATTCAATTTGAAACGAAAAAAGGAACCAGAAGAAGCAGAACCCTGGGGAACTCCAGAGGATTTACTTATGAACTGTGGAAAGTAAAAAAAAAATATATATATTGCAGACTATTCAGTCAGATCCACTTCGCATTAAATTTATCTGGAACTGCTCAAGGCATTGCCAAATTAGTGAGCAAGCCTTGTTTTTGATGTGATTCAAGTTTACAACACTGAAGAATTCTTCAGTACTCTGAAAAACTGTGATACACAATGAGAAATGTACACGATTTTTCTATGTTTTTATACTATAATAGACATATTACTTATTATAATGTTTTTAAAATATATCTGTGCTTAAAGCTTACAATCCAATTGCTTTAGGCATTTTTAAGTGCAATCAAATTCAGTAGCACTTTTAAAGTCTCCTGTACTAAGCTGATGCAGGTTTTAGCTCTGTTGTCAGTGCATTTGTTGAAACACAAAAGCTAAAAAAGATCTAGGAGAATTACAGTTGAAGTGTTTTTTTTTTCAAAACTGCATTGTTGAATTTTATAAGCAAATCTTGAATTTTATAAGCATATTTTATCATATATGTTATCACATGTCTGGGTGTATTTAAGGTATTAAGCTTCCATAGTAACATTCAAAGTATCATCAATTTATAATTATTGTGACCTTGCCCTAGGTTAGTAAAGGCTTATTAGCTGATAACTTTATTGGTGTAGGTGGCTCTGGTATATAGTGGACTTAGGGAAATATTTGAAATTTATACATTTTATACTCTTTAAGGTAGTGCTCTCATCTTTAGCAGGCATATAGAGTATACAGAGACATTTAACTTATTTGCTTTGTTTGGTCCACTGCTTGTAGGAAGGTAACATATTTTTCTGTTTTCCCCTCAAATACGAATACTAGAAGTGGGAAAACCATAAACAAAAATGTGGATAAAGATAAGAATGGCTGCATATTCTTGGGAGAGTTCAATGTAATTGCACGTACTCCAATAAAAAATAAAACAAATCATTAAGTTATGCAGAAGCATTAAAAACAAATAATAGTAAGAAAAGTTTGATAGATCGAAAATCATCTAGGGAATAAAAATGGAGAAATTAATATATTCTCAGAAGAAATATGGGAACAAGAAAATAAGCAGCCAGATGAAAATTATGAACAAACAAAAAATGGGCAAAATACCAAAAAAGTGAAAAACAGGGAAAAAAAACAGATCAAGAAATTAATCCAAAAGAAATGATGATATACTTCTTTTTACCTATCTCCACTAACAAATCAATCAAAGAGATCTGTGAAGGGAATAATAGGGGGCAACACCAATATAGCTAGACAAAATAAGTGCAGGAATAAATTATAAATGTAACCACTCAAGCAATATCAGATACGCAGGAAACTAGGATGGAATGGTTCAGTCCTTTAAACTTAACTGATCACTCTTATAATTAATTAATTATGTCTCCAGTTATTGGCTCAATTGAACTAATGGAGCCAAAAGATTTATTAGGCTCACCAAATACATTTTTTGCAAAGCTGGATAAGGAGGTGGAACAAATGAAACTGGAACCAGAAATAATTGATCAATGCCCTAATAATTTACCATAATGTACCCTAAAGGCTCTTGCACATCCAGTTATGGCAAATGTAATATTGTAAAAAGCTCTGAATGATATAAGGAATAGAACTGACAATTTTAGGAAGGTGGCTGAAGAACAAATTAATACCTTAAATGATAAAATTGACAAAATCGAACATTATGCAAACAAACAAAAATTATCATTTTCTACAGTGATTATACCAGAAACTCCAAAGCAAAAAGAGAAAAACACAAGGAAGGGGGTTGGATAAAGAGCGAAAAGAAAAAGAAAAAATAGAAAACAAAGAGATGAAATGACACCACTAAGGAATTGCAGAGCAATCAGTTAACTGGTAAAGTATTCACTCCAGCTGAAATAAATAGAAGACAGGAAAATAAGGTTAATAATAAGGCAAATTCTGAGACTACTTCACTAGCTATTCAAGAAAATAGTAAAGAACTTGCTAGCCCCCAGGTTCAAGGAAAGCAGAAGAACCTTTCTGTGATACTGACCCAAAATATTCAGAGAGGATAGTATCAGATATAAACAAAAACAAGGAACAAGAAACTCCAGGACAGTCCAATGCAAATATGAAACAACATTTAGATATTAGCATGACAGGAGATGAGAACATAGTAAAAATTCTGGGGATATATCTAAAGCAAGGGGAAACAACATTCTCATTGAAAGAAATTATAATACATTTGTTCCAAGCAGAATTAGGGATAAATACAACTAAAGAAAATATATTAGCAGTGTATAGAAATACAAATGACATTACCTCTCCTGTATATGTTAAGACTTCAAGTATGGGTTTTACTAAGCAGGTATCATTTAAACAGAGAAGGATGGAATTTCTAGGACTGGAGATTGCTGCCCAGTAACTTGGCAAACTATAGATAAGATAGTCTTGAATACAAGGCACTTAAGGACTACATTGGAATTGGAAATTTTCCAATCTGCTTTCACAATTATGAAATGAGATTTTTCTTCATTCCCATATATTGAATAGGAAATAAATCAGAACACGTATAATATTTTATCAATCTTTGGCATTGAATGACTTTATAGAGAAGATAATGTCATCCTTACCTCATGTATTACTTCATTATTGATTGGGTTATTAAACATTAATATTAGCAGAAGTGACTTCCTTTACATTAAGAGAGTCCATGAATGGAGAATCAGGGACCAAATTGATATTTATTTATTTTATTTATCAAGTCTAGGATTACAAATACCATTGAGCCTTGGCTCTTTTACAAAGGTTCCACGTCAGAGAAATACAAATTATGGGGAACATCAAGACAGACATAACAACAATGTGGACATTGCAAACAGAGTACAGAGTAATACAATTCAAGGGTAGCATTGTAACAAGACAGCCAGCGGCATTTGTCAGAGAAAATAGACAACAGATAAGAAGTGCCAGAGTCATAGGGAGAGGGAAGAGGGGAGGGGGGGAAGAAGGAATGTAGGAAAGGTGGGGAAAGGGTGAAAAGTGCAGCATTGGGTATACCAAGATGTGAGAGTAGCATCCAGTGAGGAGGGGAGGGGAGGGGGGACAACTAGAGCAGAAAGGGAAGTGGAGAAACAAGGCATATTATATCTAATGAACTAACACAGCAGATATTAGAAAAGGCAAACAGACTAGAACACTAAATTTGTTCAAGTTGATATGAATAAATTAGGTAATAATTTTGATGTTGTTCTGCCTAACCCCTGACTGCCAGATAACTCAAACGCTAGTGAAGTACCTAGTGATACTATGGACACGTCTATAGATAATGCTAATTTCCTATTATGGAATGTGGCTGGACTTACTGTTGAATAAATGGACTGCTAATGGAATACTTTTATCTCTGCATTTACTGTGATAGTTTTTCAAGAAACATGGGCAAAGGAAGCAATAGACATAAATGACTATGAAATTATTAAACCACCAGCAATCAAACTTAAAAAATTTGGGAGAGGAATAGGTGGACTTGCAATTTATATTAAAATAAGAAAGGGGGTGAGGATAATTAGCATTATCAGTGTTGAAAAAAAATATATTATAGCTATAGTGAAATGGGATGATCAACTTGTTATTATGGTTAATACCTATATTTCCCCTAAAAATAGTTCACAAGTTTCAGATAACATATGGACTAATCTTAGTACTGATCTAGATATTATTTCTCACAGATTTCCAGAAGGTACTTTTTTGATTGCTAATGACTTTAATGCTAGGACAGCAAACTCGGATAACACTGAACTCTTTGAAAATTACATGGACAAGGGGGAAATTGGAAAACGTAATAGCTGTGCTAAAACTATAAATGAGAATGGAAAAAAAATCACAGGATTTCATCAAAGATAATGCACTGTTGATACTACATGGAAGGTTGAGAGGTGACGAAAAGGGAAATAGTACCTATTTTGGTCCACATAGATAAAGTATCATAGATTATAGAATCTGTAACCCTGAAAGATACCATGTTTCTGATGATATAAATGAGAAGAGAGCGTGACCATGCACCACTCGCTCTGAAAGTCATCACCCAAGAAAAGAAAACATTTCCTTAAAATGTGATAAATGTCCCTCTACCTATCATTTTGACTGGGGAAACAAAAACTATGTATTACTGGTCTGGTAATGAACTCTGTTAACAATGTTTTATATGGATCTCAAGCAAAAGAAGTTATAGATAATATCAATGAAACAACATAAACAGTAACAATGGACAACATATTAAGATCTTTATTTGCACTAATACAAACAAAAATATATACATCTAATAATAATAAAATTAGAAACAATTCATGGTTCAGTGAACCATGTACACAAGCCAAAAAAACCTTTCGATCTTAGTCAAATGGATCAAGAAACACCCCTCCAGAACAAATTTTAATTACTTAAATATGATGAGGAAACAATACAAGGATTTTTTTTTTAAATAAAGAAAATAGAATTCCAGGAAAAACAATGGGCTGAGATGTATGGGATGTAAAGTAAGCCCAGCGCAGAAGAGCCCCTACATAAGGGGGGGTTCAGGGCTCACAGTCTTCATTAAGGACATCACTGGGGACTGAGGTGGCAGTGTCCCTTTAGTGGGACCCCCTCTCCCCTGTACCAGGATTTTTAGAGCAGTTGCAGTGAATGGAGTAGATCAAGGAGAGGAGAGAATGTAGCTAGGGGAACATCTTCACTTTTGGCCGCAAAGAGATTTTCATTTTAGCCACAAAGAAATTTTCAGAGAGAAGTATGTGATGTAAAGGAACCCCAGCACAGAAGAGCCCCTACATAAGGGGGGGCTCGGGGCTCACAGTTTTCACTAAGGACATCACTGGGAGCTGAGGCAGCTGCATCCTATAGTGAGACCCCCCTCCCTGCACTGGGATTTAAGAGCAGCAGCAGTGAACAGACTGGAGTGAGGAGAGGAAAGGAGAGACTGCAGCTAGGGGAACATTTTCACTTTTGACCACAAAGAGATTTACATTTTGGCTACAAAAAATTTTTCAGAAAGCCGCATGTAATCACTGCAGCAAACAAAGGCCAATTGGGTGAGAGGAAAAGGATTAGTGCCTTTTTCAAGTGCTGAACAAAGGAAGTCCAATGCAGAAGAGCCCCTACATCAGTGGGGGATCAGGGATCACAGTCTTCTCTAAGGCCATCACAGTGGACTGAGGCGGCTGTGTCCCTATAGCGGGACCTCATCTCCCCTGCATTGGGATTTTCAGAGTGGTGACAGCGAACAGAGTGGAGCGAGGAGAGGAGAGACTGACACTGGGGGAACATTTTGGCCATCCTACCGGCCACACCTCCACACTTTATTAAATACAGAGTTAGATGGGAGGAACAAATAAAGCTGCCCAGGGGGTGGGCTGATAGCTAACATGCAATTAAATAATCATTACCACATTAAGCACCGGGGCAGGATAAATTACATCCCAGAGTGCTGAAGGAACTGGCGGATGTCCTGGCAAAACCCCTGGTGGAGCTTTTCAGCATCTGTCTGAGGACAGGGTGGGTTCCCCAGCACTGGAAGGTGGTGCATATAGTGCTTATCCACAAGGGGGGATCAAGGAAGGTGGCAGGGAACTACAGGCCTGTCAGCCTAACATTGGTGGTGGGCAAGGTGATGGAGGGCATTGTCAAGGAGAGGCTGGGGGGACCTGGAAAAGTCGGGGTGCCTGGACGATAGTCAGCGTGGATTTGTCCCAGGGAAATTGTGTCAGACAAACCTTGTGGAGTTGACTGAGTGATGAGAGCCTTGGACCTGGGTAGCCCAGTGGACGTCCTCTATCTTGACTTCAGCAAGGCGTTTGACTCTGTTCCTCACAGGGGTCTGTTGAATAAGTTGGGAGAAATGGGGGTGAGGAGCCAGATGATCAGATGGATAGGCAATTGGCTCCAGAACCGGACTCGGAGGGTCGTGGTTGGTGGGATACTCTCATCCCCAATGAGGGTCATTAGTGGGGTCCCTCAGGGATCAGTCCTTGGGCCTCTCCTGTTCAGTGCCTATGTCTTGGACATGAGGAAGGGTATCAGGAGTGAGATGAGTCTCTTTGTGGATGACTCAAAAGTGGGGGTGGTGGTGGATGGGGAGGAGGGGAGGGTGGCCCTACGGGGGACCTGGAGACTCTGGAAGTGTGGTCTAGAAAGTGGAAGCTGAGGTTCAATGCAGGGAAATGCAAGGTGCTGCATCTGTGTGCCAGAAACCCAGGCCAAGTGTACACCCTGGGGGGGGAATGCTACAAGTCTCAATGGCTGAGAGGGACCTGGGGGTAGCGGTGGATGTCAAGATGAACAACTCTGAGACTTGTAGAAGGGCAGCGGCCAAGGCCAACAGGATGCTGGGATGCATCGCTACGGGGATCACCTCCAGAAGGAGGGAAGTGATGCTCTCTCTGTATAACTGCTTGGTGAGGCTGCATCTCAAGTGCTGTGTGCAGTTTTGGAGGCCACAATTAAAGAGGGACATTGAACTCCTGGAGAGGGTCCAGAGGAGGGCAACCAAAATGATCTGGGGTTTGGGGGACAGGACCTATGGGGGGAGGCTTGAAGAGCTAAATATGTACACATTGAACGAGAGAAGGGACCGGGGGCACATGATAGAGGTCTTCAGGTACATGAAGGGGTTAAATAGGGGAGGAGCAGTCAGGGTGCTCTGAAGGAAAGAGGAGGGGCAACTAGAGGCATGGGTGGAAGCTTGGGGGGGAGATTCAGGGGAGAAAGAAGGAGGTGCTACTTCATTGAGAGGGTGGTGGAGCCATGGAATGTGCTGCCCAGGGGGCTGGTGGAGGCAGAGACGGTGGAGGGATTCAAGAGGGGGTGGGACAGGTACAGGGGAAGGGTTCTGGAAGCAAAGTCCTGTGCAGCGGGAATATCCAGGACTGGGAAGGGAGAAGCCAGAGAGGGCGAGGGGGCAGCAAGGTCAGCACCCAGGGTGGGGGCTGACCAAATGAGCAGACATGAAAGACCATTAGGCCTCTTCTGCTGGCATTTTAGTATGTTAGTATTAGGAGAGGGGCTGATAATAATATTTGCTGTTGCTGTGTGATCTGGTCCTCAGGGTTAGGTCTTGTTAACTCTGATATATTCTCATTTAAGCTGTTTGGTCTTGGCAAGTCAGAGTTGCTGTACTATCTGTAACATACTGTTAGCTCTTGTTAATCTGTTAGACCTTACAAGCTGTTTGGTTTAGACAACTGCAACTCTGGATCTTAGTGAAGTCCATGCCACAGCTCTATCTGGCACATACTGTTAGCTCCTGATAGCACCATTAAATCTTAATAAGTCAATGTTGCTGTGTTAAAGGGATCATACTGTTAGTAGTTTGCACCAAATTGAGTTAAATCCATGCTACAGCACTATCTGGTACATACTACCATACCAGTATTTAACTGGTACATACTGTTAGCTCCTGATAGCACCGTTAGATCTTGATAAGTCAGTGTTGCTGTGATAAGGGTTCATACTGTTAGTAGTTCCCACTAAATTGAAGTGGATTAAGAAATTGAGGGATTATTGAAAGGTTTAACTTCAAGGGTCACCCTAAGGTGCTGCAGGGCTGCAAGCATGGAGCAACCATATATGTGGCAACAGGGGCAGAGGGGGAACAAGAAGTTTATTCCTGGGTTCCAGAGGATGCATCAGACATGGGTAAGAAGGCACCAGGTGGACAGGAGGCTTAACCCTAGGCAACAGGCAGGTAGATGGAGAGGGTGGGACAAGTGGAATTTGCAGAGTAATGCCATGGGCCACCAGGGAAGGGGAGCTTGAGAGAGGCAGACAGCGATCTGGAATGCTCCGGGAAGGATAGTTTACTGTAACAACTGTGGGGCAGCAGTCTTTCTGGACAGAATGTGGAGGGCCGGGGGTTGTTTTGTATGTAAGCAGCTGGCAAATCTTGAGGTAGAAATAAGGGCATTAAGGGTATTGCTGGAGTCCTCCAGGATACAGCAGCATATGGAGCAAGGAGCAAGAGGGGAAAGTACAGGAAAGGCACAAAATGAGGGTAGAGATCAAGAAGATGGAACTACCCCAGGTCAGGCTGCAAGGACACAGGGGGAGGGTGCAGATTTTTATCACCAGGGGATGAGGAGAGTTGGCAATGGGGAAGATCATACTGGGGAGAGAGGACCAAAGGAGGAGAATACTCCAAGACTGGCGCTGAGACAAGCAGAAGGCTAAGGGGTGACACCATATATAGGAATACCAACAAACAACCGGTATGAGCTGTTTACAGGGAGAGAGGGGCAGGAGTTGGACGATAGTGGTCAGTCACGGGGGAGGAGAGATAGAGGACAGTGATGCCAGGGAGAACAGAAAACCAAGAGTGACAAAGTGGAGGACTGAAATAAATAAGTAAGAAAGACGTGGTCCTACAGGGGACAAAGAGGAGGGCTGAAATAAGTAAGAAAGACATTGTCCTGCAGGGGGCCAGCCCACAGGGGCCCACAACAAAGAATGATAGAGGCAAAGTTGGTATTGAAAGGAGCACAGGGGATGAACAACCAGTGGCAATGGAGAAAAATGACATGGTGACAGGGAGTGATGAACCTGACAAGGGACAGAAGGGGAAGAAGCACAAGGGAGCAGGAGGGAGTGTGCAGTAGAGTTGTCATATTAGGGGACTCCATATTGAAGAGGATCAGCTGGGTGGAGCAAGGGAAAAAGGGAAAAGTTCCATCTTGGTAGAGTGTATGCCAGGCATGACAGCACACAAAGTGAAGCATATTATTCCCACACATGTAAGGGGGCAAGGTGAAAAGCCACACATTGTGGTGCACCTTGGCACAAATGATCTAGCGGACAGCAGTGTGATGGAAATACAAGCAAGACTCAGGGAGCTGGCCAGGATATGCAGCAATGAAAGCAAAACAGTGGCCTTTTCTGAAGTCCTACCAGTTCCAAGGGCAAGTTCAGATAGGAAGCAAAGAATTGCTGAGTTTAATGCCTGGTTGGCAGAATGGTGCAAGGCTATGGAGTCTGGGCTGGGGGTCCACATGAGTAAACAAAAACCTGTATGCCCGGGACAAACTCCACCTTAGCAAAGAAGGCTCGTCTGTCCCAAAGCAGATGCTGGGTGAGTTTCTGACTACCTGTTATAATTTAAACTAGGTGGAGAGGGGCCCAGGCTTGGAAAGAAGTCTAGGACACCCAGAGAGGGAGACTGTTGCCTCACCCCCCTGATTGAGGATGAAGGATATGAGGAGAACTCAATTGGGGGGAGTAGAACAACAAGACAGAGGGAGTTATTAAAGGGAATAGAGTAGGGGGGGCATGGTCTGGCTCCAAACAAGATGGACGCTTAAGTTGAAATCTCCCACTACCTGGGGCTGCTAAGCTAAGTAAGTGGTGGACCACAGATTGTTTTCTGGCACCAGGAGAGACAACAGTACAGATCATATCTTCTGCAGCACGAAGACATAATTCTTTTGTCTCCAAGAGCACCCGTTCAACTGCAGTGGGCTATTTTGATTTTCTCGGTGGTGGACCACATGGCGGTGTCCTGCACCTCCAACATGGATCCTGAACGCTTCTACCAAATGTTCCAGATGCTGATACAACAGATGGCTGATATAGCACTGGCATCTAATACTACCCTTGTGTTTCTTCAACTTGATGTGAGAATATTTTGGAGAGAAAGGCCACGTTGCACGATGCAGCCATTAATGAACTAACTGCCACAATGCCGGAGCAACAACACTAGATTAGAACCCTTCAAGACAAAGTCAAAGATCTAGAGAATCAGAGCCCCCGGAACAATCTACGGCTCCTGGGCTTCCTGGAGGGCTCAGAACAGAATGATGCGGTAGGCTTCTTACAACACAAGCTGCCCCAGTTACTGAAACAGCCAGAAGGTACCAGCTTCATCACTGAATGCGCACACCATTCCCTGCAGCCGCGACCCAAACCAGGGGAAAGAGTGAAGCTCATGCTTGCTCATCTCCTTAACTATGCAGATAATGAACTTATACGGAGGAGAGTGAGGGAGCTAGTCGGGCTTACATGGAACGGTCACAGAATCCTTATTTTTCAAGACTTTTCCAAGGAGCTGGCTAACAGACGTCAAAAGTACATAGAAGTCTGTCATCTTATGCATAAGCTGGGAGTCTCCTTTTAACTTAGATACCCGGCTTCCATGAAGATAATTCACAATGGGAACCCAATAGTCTTTGACACTCTGGACTCACTGATGGACTATTTGGCTTGCATGTGGCCACAAGAGACTCGCTCATTTTGCCTGGCCACCAAGTCTGGGCATGCCGTGCAAAACATGGATGAATCCTCGAGCTATGAGGGCAATGGTGGGCTACCACTAAGGCCGAATTCTGCTACACCTGATATTGAACCACCCAACCCGAGGGGCGTGCCTGCAGCTTTACCCGCTCATGCCAAGAAAAGATATGAAAACAACCAGCATGGGAAGTGGGACCATCCTAAAGACAGAACCCATTCCTGTAGCCACAGTGATGGGCCTAATCCAGAGGATTACCAGTCCGTACTTTACTAATAATAAATATGCGGCCCTTGCTAATCTCCCTACTAGTTTCTCAACTCTAGATGAGGAGGGACTTATGCTGCGCAGTACAAAGCAATCTCCCAGTCTCCAGCTGAAGACCTGGGCATCCATAGTAGAGAAGGGCATTCTTTCATCATCAGCCAAGGCCACATGTTGCAGCTCCAAAGAATTACCAACAAGCATCAAGGCAGTGCCCCGAACCCCACCAAAGCAGATTGAGCAGATGGTGAAGATGCCCATGAATCTTTCTAACGCTCTTTCCAAGCCACTTGACTGAACTCCGATTATGTCAGGTAAGTAATGTTTTCTTTGCTTGTGGGGGACTGAATTTGAGAGGAACATGGGGGGGACAGATGGGGTTAGACATAGTGTGAGTTTGGCCTACAAGAGGCCTTGAAAACTCTGGGCCCAGCATTACTCTGCCTCGCTCTCCCTGTAGTTACAGTCAGGCGGTTTGATTTTAAGAGCTCCTCCTGACCGATCCATTTCCCCTTGTCAAGAGTCTACATTAACTTCTTTTGAACAAATGGTTACTTAAACAGTGTACAACCCTGTGGAGGCATATAATTGTGTCTGATTATCATGGGCTGCTTGCGTCTATGCACTGTTTTTTTTTTTCCAATTTAATATACTTCATTAAAGTTTTCAAAAGATACAGAACACAAACAACACACAACACAGAGAAATACAAAAAAAGTGAACATCAAGTATAACAAGTGCAATCTCCCAAAAGATATACAAAAAAAAAACAACAACCCCCCTCCCTCCATCTCCCCTCACAGAGCACAGCTAAGGGAACGTTAAAAAAAAAAAAAAAAAAAAAAGGATGCAAGACAGGGTTCTAAAGGAGTCCACATTATGGAACTCACCTACAGGTTAGAAGAGCTTCAAGGGGTTCCCAACGTTCTCTATACCTCTACGTCTACACACTCATGTAGGATTCCCCTCCTTTCCCCCCTTTACGATGCTCTACATGTTTATATAGCTAAGATAAATGTTGTGCCTGCATTAGTAACATCTTAGACTGGAAACGAACTAAGGGCCGGTATAGATACTAACCTCAACTGGAAAGGATGCTCCTCCTATTGGGGAAGCACCCATTAAGAGAAGGAGGCTGTTGGGGGGGGTCTCCCCTCACAGGAATGAGGCCTTGCAGATAAAATGCCAGCCCAGATAAACAAATGTTGCCCCCTATGAGATAGGACACTCAACACAGTCTTGATCTTTCCTAAACAGAGATGGTGCCTCCCCTCTTCTTTAGGATATTGTTGTACCACAGCATGCAGGGCACCTCTCCCTCCCTCAACAGAGCACTGCCCTAATGTATACTGTAAATCCCAGGTAGTGAGGCTAGGACCATGGCTCTCCCCCTTTTCTTCCCTATAGGGATGTCCTACCCACCAGAGGGCATCCCTAAATACATTTTGGATGCCTCAGCTGGCACACCCCCTAGGGCAGTCAGGTTTGCCGGCAGGCCTCAGGAGCCATTGGCTAATATTCGAGACTGGACCCCAAGTTACCCGCCCAGTGTGGTTGTAAATAGTTATACTGTTCAAAGTTGGGTGCTGTTTGTGTTCTTTATGGCTAGTGTCTTACTACCTAAGTTATTCCCTAAGAAAAATAAGATTATTCATATTGGGCCCTACTCTCTAAGGTGCAGAGATTCTATGTGCCATGTAACTGGGGCATGTAGACCCTCCGTGACCACCGTACCCCCTGCACCTGATTCTACATGGAGGCGCAGGGCTGATATGCGCTGACTCCCGCTGCCCACCGATGATCTACATGCAGAGCCAGTCAGGGGGGCAGTGCAGGAGCCGTGCCCGCGAGCTATACTATTCTTGAAAGCGTGGAGTGCCGGGTGAGGGAGGAGCACAGGCTACATGTTCCAAGGGCAGATGTAGCCAGTATGCTCCCCCTTGGGATGTCACCGCTGGCTGCAGCAGGGTTGTAGGGGCATGGATAGCCCCCCAGCATGCTGCCCTAGCCCATGGGTTCCACATGGATGGCCACGGGCAGCCGAACGGGCACCCACCTGCCCTGATGCCGTGGCTGCAATGTAGCTGCCTGGCTACCGTGATGCCCTGTGTGCTCAAGGGATCTAGTAGTGGATGGGATTCAGGCATCCCACTGGATGCCAGTCCATGTCCATGGCAGTGCCCCCATGCACCTGCGCACTGGGGGGGCAGGGTCGTGGATGGGGCTGCGTGTTGGCTGGTGGACATGAATATGGCCACCATGCATTGGTTTGCAGATGTGAGATTCCACGGTCAGTATTCCCACCCCTTAGTGAATCCCCCCCATTAACTATAGCAAAGATATGCTAAAACAAAAGTTTGTGGGTCTGCAGTTCTGGTTAGGATGTTGTCGGACAGTATGGGTGTACCCTGCAAGGTCGGCTAGCTTTGGGATATCATCCTTTCACACTCTTCTAGTCCTCCTTTCATTCATTTATTCCCCTGTAAATGACCATGGATGAAGTAGTCTGTCATATCTGGAATGTCAGGGGGCTTAACTCCCCTGCTAAAAGAAAACTCTGAAAATGACCATTCTCTATAAACAAAAGACTGTGTGGGCCAAGAATTTCATTCATGTGCCCCATCCCAAAAATGTGGCGTAATTATTCTATTACACAAAAAACTCAAATGGACTGTCACTGCCAAACAGACAGATTCCCTAGGGAGATGGGTAATAGTGGTAGTCAGCAACCCTACTGCCCCCCCTGCTATTATGAATAATCTATGCTCCTAACCAAGACAACCCAATTTTTTTTTCATGAGGTTGCCCATGCCATTAGTGCTATGATCCCCACCCAATGCTCCTTAATGATAGGAGGAGACTTTAATTTAACATTGGACCTAGTTATTGACTGCAGTGCAACAGGGAGAGAAGTGCACAACAGGGGTGGACAGGCTTTGAAGCAACTCATGGCAGATCAAGGCCTAACAGATATATGGAAGATGATTCATCCCCAAGAAATAGACTACACCTTTTACTCAGAGGTGCATAAGTCATTTAGCAGACTGGACTTCTGGCTCACCTCCCGGCACTTATCAGAGTAGGTGCTTGACTCCAATATTCTGCCAATGCTGATTTCAGACCATGCACCGGTACAATTTCACTTTATGTGGGGGAAGGTGACCCAGAAGTCCACTTCATGAATAGACCCCTTCTTAGTTAGAGAACCAGATTTTATTCAGTGAGCTTAGGCTGAAACTGTACTTTTTTTTAAGGAAAATTGGATAGAGAATACATCCGCTGGAGTCACCTGGGAAGCCTATAAGGCGTACATCAGTGGTAGAATCAGGGGGTATGCTTCCAGGCACCATAGGGAGAGAGAGATCAATGGCTATCCACCCTAAAGATGGAGCTGCAATGGGCAGAATGGGAACACAAATCTCAGCAATCCCCAGCACTTGCTACCACCCTAAGCCGTAAGGTCTTAAGCCTGTGCATGGAGATTAATGCATTACTAAGCAGGAAGGCAGAAATAGCTATTCTTCATCTACGCCATAAATTCTGAGAAGGTGGGGACAAAAGTGGGAAGGTTTTGGCATATCAAATATGCAGGCAAAAAACTAAAAGACACATACCAGGGCTGCAAAATCCCCAAGGCAAAGTGCTGAGTGACCCACAGCAGGTCAACAAGATTATGGTGGCCTTCTACTCCACCCTATACACCTCCTTGCATACCAACACTTCTGAGGAGTCGCAGGCTTTTCTGAAAGAAATTACCCTTCCCAAAGTGTCCCCTCAGCAGACCCTGTCCTTAGATAGTCCCATCTCAGATAAAGAGGTAACCAAGGTCTTGCTTTCTTTAAATTCTGGTAAATCCCCAGGAGGGGATGGGTTTATGGTGGATTTCTAACAAGCGATAGCCCCTCAAATAGTACTTATCCTTACACAGGTATTCAAAGATGCTGAGCAACAAGGGTCACTTCCGCCTAGCTTAAGGGAGGCTATCATCACAGTCCTTCAGAAAAAAGGGAAGGATCCCACACTCCCAGCCAGCTACAGGCCGAGATCACTCATTAATGCTGACAGTAAGGCATATGCAAGGTGCTAATGCATAAGCTTAGCCCCATCCTCCTTACACTTATACGCCCCTTCCAGGTGGGCTTTGCCCCCGGTAGATATAGTGCAGATCACATCAGATCAGTGATGAATCTTATACAAACCGCCCAGAATATTCAAACCCCAGCAGCAGTAGTTGCAGTGGATTTCGAAAAAGTTTTCAATTCCCTGGAGTGGGACGATCTCCAGGGGATACTAGGGTATTTGGGATTAGGGGAACGTTACTTATCCTAGGTACAGGCATTATATTTTGCTCCCAAAGCCCGAATTACCACCAACCATACAGTGCCCCCCTTTTTTGCTTGAGAGGGACATACGTCAGGGGTAGCGCGGGGTCATAATGTCGCAGATGAAACCGCGCACATCATGATCACGCACAACAAACAGCAAGCGGGAACACCTGAAAGGTCTTTTCCATCCTTCCCGACATATTTCTTTTCACCCCCCATATCCCTGGAACTATTATAATCAACTCCGAGGGGGGTGTGGACACTGGGGCAAGAAAAAAACAGATTCCCTAGCAGGGAATCAAACCACGATCCTCCCAACCCAAGCACTGCACGGTCAGGTGCTGTAGCCACTCCACCATGGGAGCGGCTTGACTGAGCAGCTGACCAGCAGTGGCTACATCCATTTCCTCCTCCATGGTGAGTAACAGGGGTAGCGATATTATTGCATTGCTGACATTCCCCTGTCACTCTAATCCCTTATGCACTACCCACAATGTGGTCTTGTTATGCACAGGTTAGTGTGCGCAATTATGACCTGGTACTGTCAGGGGTGCCCAATCTCACCAATATTGTTTGTACTTGCAGTAGAACCCCTTGCTGCAGTTATTCAGCAGCATCCACTTATTGAAGGGGTGCGGATAGGTACCAGTTACTGTTCCACCTTAATGTACGCAGATGATCTTCTGATCCCTCTTGCAGATCTGCAGCAATCCCTACACCAATTATTAATGCTCCTAAACTCCTTTGCCAAGCTATCAGGCCTAAAAGTTAGTCAGGCAAAAACTGAGTTTTTGCGAACCAGTTTTGTCACCCTAATTTGGCCACAAGTTCTGGTCTGCAATGGGCCAAAAATGGTATTATATATTTGGGCATCAAACTTGTTCACCAGCTTGATAAAATATGGGACTTACATCTCCAGGCACTCAAGCAGACATGCAAAGCTGAGTTTCACAGATGGAAATGATTAAAATTGACTTTAGCAGGGAAGGTAGATGCTATCAAAATGATTACGGCACCTAAATTCTTCTACCTCCTCACTCATATCCCTCTAGCAATCCCCAAGACCTGATTTCTCAAGGTAAATAAGCTCTTCAGAGACTTTCTATGGGAGGGCAAAAAGCCTAGAGTTAGCCAAAACAAGCTACACTCCCACTGGAGAGTGGGTGGGCGGAATATCCCTTGGATAGAGGGGTATAAATATGCCTTCCAGGCGGCACAGACTATAAGGTGGCTTTCTCCCTGTGCTGATCTCCCTCTCCACAATGGGTCCATATGTAACAAACTATTGGAGCAGTTCTCACCCCTACCTCACTTTTTTACACCCCCATAGGCAAGTATCCTGGTTTGCATCCCACCATTACATCCTCCATGAAATACTGGGCATGGATCCACTGTAGACTAGGGTCAGCTAAGATTCCTTTTCTCCTTACACCCCCTTTGGAATAATCTGCACATCCAGGTAGACAGCACCCCAATTGCATGGTCTCAGTTGGTCAACAAGGGCATACATCAAGAGATCTGGGACCTAGAATCTGGCTCAGTTGCAACCTTTCAAACTCTGCAAACCAGATAGAGCCTCCAGATAAAGACCCATTGGCGGAGATCACGTGATGCTCCTGTAGGAAGTGCAGCAATCTGATCGCGCTCCCGCCTCAGCTCCGTTAATCAACATTTTTGCCTACCTGTTCATCGCTGCTTTCGGGCCAATCGCTGGGTGAAGTGACCGCGAAGGTGCCAAGAGAGACAAGGATCTGCCGCTTATCCGCGATCTCGGGCAACATTACAACATTACAACACAGCCTGATTTCTGACTTGGGGCCTACTGCGAAATGGAGGCAGAGATGTGCCAGGCCTTGCCTAAGCACACACCCCCACAGGGTTCAAATTGCTAGAAAGGCACAGAGGGCATTTCTTCTAAGTTAACTGCCCCCAATACTACTGAGTTAGGGCAGACACCTCTCTCTGAGCAAAAATTCATGGACGAGATTCAAAGAAAAGAAGCTCTAAAAGAAATTGCTAATGAAGTAAAGATAACCAGGAGTGAACTTACTGAAACCAATCAAGCCATCTCAGACTTAGTAGCCCGCACTGTATCCATTGAAGGCTGGAAGGAAAGGATGGAACCAGATATAATAGCTATCAGACAGCGCCTACATAAATCTGAAACAAAACTGGAGGATTTAGAGGGCCATAGCCGCAGAAACAATTTGATCATCTTTGGTTTACCAGAAGATGCAGAGGGCTCTACACCCATTCTGTTTCTTCAAAAACTCTTCAGGAAAATCGTTGGCCCCTCACCTAATAATACAACTTATATTATAGAAAGGGTGCATCGCTCATTACGTCCCAAGCCAGCCGCTGATAAACCCCCAAGGCCATTAATCATTAAATTCCTGAACTTTCTGGGCAAATCGTATATCCTGGGGCAAGTCAGAAGCCTACAAAAAATATTATGGGAGGATCACCCGCTAAGATTTACTCAAGATCTCCCGGTCACAGTAAGGCAGAAGAGATCAGAGTACCATCCCCTGGTTTCACGGCTAATACCTGCAGGGATCAAGTTTAAGATGCAATACCCGGCACGCCTATTGGTACAACATGCAGGAAAATGGGTTTCCTATGAATCTGCTCAACAAGCCAGTAGAGAAATAAAATCCTTATTCCCTGACCTCTTTGTCTGTCGATGAGGATGTTGGCTGAGGGCCTTGATGATATCCCATTTCTTCCCTGGCTCCGTGTTGTTTTTGTCGCAACGAGGAATTTCTCGCTGGTTAAAGCAGTTCATTTCTGCCACCTGACCACAAGAGGTCGCCAAAGACTGGGATTTTTTTTGTTTGAACTTAAGGTAAGAAGATCATCCTTAAAATATGGATCAGTCATCTGGTGCTTGCCTGAGGAAAGATGTCTAACTCTATTTTGCTTTGATTACAGCTAAACTCAAATCTGGAGGCTATATGTCCCCCCTGGGTTTTTTTTTTCTTTCTTTCTTCCCTATCCCTTGTTACTGGCCTGATTAGAAGACATTTGATACAGCCCAGACTGTCTTCTCCCATCTCCCCTTGAAGAGGCAGTGTGATATCTTCGCTTATTGTACGCCGTCTACAGGAAGGAGAACGGCTTCATTTACCATCAGGATTGGTTCCCACTGTGGAGAATCTATGCTCTTGAATTTGGGCCCCCAAATATTAGGGTCTCTATTTTTAAGGCTATCCCTTTCCCCCTTCCCCTCCCCCCTTTTTTTTTCTCTTGCCCCCTTTTTTATTTAATTCAGCTGCTGATAGACGAGCATGATAATCCAGTGAGTTGATGTTTAGATTGAATAGTTAATATAAGATAAGACACAAATATAATTTTTAGGTAGTTCATAGAGGGAGCTGGGGTGGGGAGCAAGGTTGGGAGACAACTGCAATCCACTCAGTGCATCATGTTCTGGTACTGGTGGGGGATAGTTGCCATAGTGGGGGTTATAATCTGGTGTTTTAGGTTTGTAGGTAATACGATTTGGGGAAGATGCCACCTCATGAAGCAGGTATTTAAATGGGATAATAAATATGTTGGTGACCTTGCTATGTAACTAGGGATATGGGTAAGAGTGAAGGGGAAAAGGTTCTACAGCTTTAAGTATCTATTTATAATAGGCTGCGTCCCCTCTTTGTTCACATATACATAGGTTAGGTTACTTTTTATAGTATTGGGAGAATTAGCCAAATGGGTCAGTTGGGTAGAGGGTATCATTGCCATCGGGAACTGGGAGCCTGAATTAAGGGAAGAACATGGGAAAAGGGATAAATTCCAATTACCACAGGGTAAGGGCATTGTGGCTTGCAGAGCTGGAGATACCGACAGATGCTGGAGAGTTACTCTTAAAGGACACATTAGGACTTTTCTTACTTACTTATGGCCATGCCTTTAAAGTTTTGCTCATGGAATGTTAAAGGTGCCCAGTCTCCCACTAAAAGAGCTAAAATTCTTTTGCACCTCTCGAGGATCAATATTGATATAGCCTTCCTTCAAGAAACCCACCTACCCACTGCACAGATTGGGATTTTTAAATGTTCATGGGTAGGTAGCGTCCTGGGGGCTGGGTTTGATAGTCGTAAGCGGGGCGTAGCTGTTTTGATTGCAAGCTGGATACCCTTCAGGTTGCTAGACTCAATTATTGATCCTTATGGTAGATACATAATTATTAAGGCGATTCTATTCCATACGGAAATGATTATTGGCTCAATTTACGGGCCAGTAGGAGATGACCCACATTTCTTTAACAATTTAGCAACTAAACTAGCTCCCTGGTCTAAATCTCCTATGCTTATTGGAGGAGACTGGAATCTAGTTTTTAATAATCAGCTAGACAGATCTAACTCTAAAAGCTCCCCCCTCACCCCCGCTCAGTTGGCATTGAGGTAATTGATGGACTCACTTGGTCTTGTCAACCCATGGAGAACCCTCCACCCCTCACTAAAAGATTTCTCATTTCATTCCCAACCACACACTACTTTTTCGAGAATTGACTACTTTTTGTTGGGGACTGAGCACCTATCAGGAGTCCAAGTTTGTGAATATTTAGCAAAAGTGATATCAGATCATCACCCAATTTTATTACAATGGATGCTACCTAACTCAACGACTCACGACAAAACATGGAGGTTTAATTCTTAGCTTTTAAAATCGGAACAATTAAGGGGCCATTTGGGAGATTTTATAGACAAATTTTACGAGTCCAACTCCTCTACCATGCCGAGATTGGATATATCATAGGGAGCTTTGAAATGTTCATTAAGGGGAGAGGTTATTCGTATAGCATCAATAAGAAAAAAGAAAATATCCTATGAGTCCTCCCTACTCCTGCAACAGATCAGGGCATTGGAGCGAGGCCTTATGTCTCATCCTAAGCCTGAGGATTTAGAAAAGTTAGAAAGCCTTCGCTTTCAATATAATATTCTTCTTAGTGATAAAGTTGAACATCTTCTTCTACGTTCTAAAATTACATACTTTGACCAAGAGGATAAGGCTGGGAAATTACTAGCCATGAAACTTAGAGCTCAGATGGCGGACAGATTTATTGTAGCTGTGCGAGATACCTCCGTCACTCTATGTACGTCCTCCAGGGACATTGCCTCTTCCTTTAAGGACTATTATCAGAAACTTTACTCTTGTTCCCCTACGACTTTTAGCTGCACCTCAATGGATCATTTTCTTCAAGACATAGAGCTCCCACAACTATCTCAAAAATAAGCCTCAATTCTGCAAGCCCCTTTAACTTTAAACGAGGTCTACCAGGCCATCGATGCCCTATCGCCAGATAAGGTCCCAAGCCCTGATGGCTCTACATCTAATTTTTATAAAGCATTCAAAGCCCAAATAGGTCCTAAACTCTTCAATTTTTATGACTACATTTACAGGAATGGCCTTTCAGATCACAGCTTCACTTCTGCTACCATTGTGGTCATATTAAAACCAGATAAAAATCCCAATATGATGTCTAGCTACCGCCCAATTTCCCTAATAAATGTAGATTTGAAGATCTTAGCAAAAATTTTAGCTACCCGCTTAGCCCAAGTGTGGCAAACAATACTTAGTCCGGAGCAAGTGGGTTTTGTGGCTGGACGCCTGTCGGCAGATCACGTGAGGAAAATCTCTCATCTTATCTCTGCATCCAGGGACTCTAATATACCATCAGTCTTGATGTCACTGGATGCAGAGAAAGCTTTTGATTGGGTGTCATGGGACTACTTATTCCATTTGCTCCTGAAGTATCAAATTCCTGCGCAATTTGTAAGGTGAGTTAAGGTTCTTTACTCCTCTCCATCAGCTCGTGTTTTTTGTAATGGTGTGTTTTCTTCCCCCTTTACATTACACCAGGGCACCCGCCAAGGTTGCCCGCTCTCTCCTTATTTGTTTAATTTATTTTTAGAACCCCTCATCAGAAAGCTGAACACTTCGGCCTTGGTTACAGGAATTACTATCAACCATCTCCAATACAAAATATCAGTATATGCGGATGATATCTTACTTCATATAACATATCCAATGAAATCTATACCAGCTTCATTAGATATTATCCAGGAATTTGGTTGTTTATCTAACTATAAATTAAACTTGTCTAAGACTGAGGTTATGCCTCTAAATAACTGGACCCTAAAGGCTGATATCCAACATCTTGGGCTTACTTGGGTTAAAGATAAGTTGAAATACCTGGGTATCTATTTATCCCTTTCTACTTTCAAAATGAAACAGTATAATATAGATCAATTAATAACTCGTATTAAAATTGACCTCCACCGATGGGCTATGCTCCCTATTTCTCTTTGGGGGCAAATTAACATTATTAAAATGAATATCTTGCAACGGCTGTTATGCCCCCTTCAACTATGCCACCAATATTTACCTAAGAAGTGGTTTACTTATGTTCATGGTATCATTTCCAACTTCATCTGGAAGCATAAACCTCCGCATAGATCGATATCCCAAGCTACAGAGACCAAAAGAATTAGGGGGATTACAAATCCCTAATATATATCTTTACTATCTTGCTGCTAATTGCTTAGTTATCTCACAATGGCTGACTTCTCTCTCGCCTCCCAGATCGGAAATCTATGTCCCTTTGTGGCTGCAGATAGAAGAATCGCTCTGTATCTCAGCCGGATTAGACATAAGGGCAATGCCATACCTTTCGCTTAGTAAGGTACCAAAACAGCTTAAAAATACTCCCATTATGAAAACCCTTCATATTCATAAACAGTTGAATCATACCATAAGAGAAACCATGGAGAAAGACATTTCCCAGTATATTCTGGGTAATCCTAATTTTAAAATAGGGGGGGGAAGATTATTACTCAAAGGTTTTGGATGGAGGAAGCTGGGAAAAAGGTCATAGACTTAACAGAAAACTATAGATTATTAACCTTTCCAGAGGTAATGGCTAAGTATAATGTACCTGTATCCTTTTGTTTTAAGTATCTTCAGATTTCCCAGGTCCTTTTAAGGCACTTCGGTGGTGGGCTGTGGGACCACCATCTGTCTGGGCCTATACTTAGTATGTTACATACAAGGCCGAATTCTCATTTAATTTTATACTATCCCACTTCTCTCCCAAACATCAGACTGTAGGAGGAGAGCCTGGTAGCATGGAACAAGATGGCGGCCAGGCTGTGCCGTGATCTTTGAGTGTTTTTACGCTGCCCGGGAAATCCATGTAATCTGTGTAATTTGTCGAATGTATTTTAAGTTTCTGTTTGTTTATAGTAATTTTATTTCTCAGGTTATTTTTCGTTATTTTTTCATTTTCGTTTGAACTTTCGGTACTGCGGTCGTTTCATTGGGACATTACCGGGGGTCTTCTGGTGTTTCAGTGTTCTCCCTGCAGTGTTAATCAGTGATGGACTGCAACCGATTGGACTATTGGTAAAAGTGTGGATGAGGTCCCCATCTTTCGCGTCCTCCCCCTTTTTCGCTAGTGCTGACTGATGCCTGAATAAGTGTCGGTGCTGTGGTGGAGGTCGTTTTTCCTGGATTAAGGGACTGGCTGTTCGGCAGTGGAGCGGAGCACAGGTTTGGAACCGTGGGGATCTGACTGTTCCGACTGCTAATTGGACCTGTGGTGTTCGTTTGGATCCCTGAGGATTTTGGAGCTCAAGAGGGGACCTTTCCTTGGCTTTGTTTTGAACTGTGCTGAGCCTTTTGTTTCATCTTGGAGGTAAAGAGAGATCGGGGGCTGGTAGCCCTGACCTCTTTGTAGGCTCTCTGTTTGTGTCTCTGGGCTGATCTTTGGACTCCTTTCCTCTGAAGGTGGTGGGCTGGGAGGCTGCGGCTATTTGGCGGCAGGCCCCTTGGCTCTTCTGATCCACACCTGGTCAGCTGGAGAGCTGACCTAGGCAGCGGTAAGGTCCGTTGAGAGGGGGGTTGTTCTTAGGGTAAGCCCTTGGGACTGGCAGCAGCCTCTTGGATCCTTTCCCCTGTGTTTCAAACTCTGAAAGTCTTTTTGGAAAAAGAAGATTTTTTATTTTGCTGCTGCCATTAAAGCCTTCTTGAGGACGAGTTGAATTCCGTGGGGCTTTTGAAGAAGAAGTCAGTTCGAGTAGCATCTCATCGTGGTGGTGAGATCCCATATGGGATTGTAAATCCAACTGTACTTTTGTTCTTTCATTAACTCTCCGGGACCTGTTGATCTCAGTTTTTATTTTGGATATTTGCTCCACCTGTTCTGTTTCCCACTGGGTGGTGAGAGCTCCGGGTGGGGTCCAAATTGGGGGGCCCTCTTTTTGTTTTTGGGATCTGTTTTTTTGTTCTGCTGATTTTGGAAGCATGGAGTGAGAGTCCATGGTTCCAGTTTTGGACATTTTTTGTGGTGGAAGGTGGGAGCTCCACTATTTTAAATTTGACTTTTCAATATTTATTTGAACTGGTTATTATTTTTATTGAATTATTACATTATTGTTTGCTTATTTAGAAATTTTGATTTTATAGTTTAATTGTGTTAAGTGGATTTGGTGTGGTTAGTTTTAATATTTTATTTTAATTTTATTGGATTTCTCGGGTGTTTTGAGAGTATTGTTTTGGCCTGATATCTGTGGATGCTGCTGGATGTTGTTATTCCACCACCCCCCCGTCATGCACTATTCATCCGCCGCCCTTCATGCCCTCCGCCCTTTCTTTGCTCCCCCCTTTGCTTTTCCCTGTTTACCAATGCTGTAGGGCTTTGTGAATTGCGCATGGTGGGGTTCAGAGGGGCTGGGGGCGTGAACAGTGGGGGATGGGGAGGGGGTGCTCGCGTTTGTGTGGTTAAGTCCAGAAGACACCCTGGGACGAAATGGAGTGCTGAACGTGGTCCTTCCTGTTTGGTCCCCATACCCAAGGGCACCATTACTTCTTTAAATGATGCGCAGGTGGTCCAGGCCTCCCAGGAGTCCTATCCAACTCGGGTGGTGTTGTGCAATGCCAGGTCCATTGTGAACAAGACTGCTATTATAGCGGACTTGGTTGGCTCGGCGGACCTGGTCTGCATCACCGAAGCCTGGCTGGATAGTAATGCTGCCCCAGTTTTGGAGGCGGCTATTCCAGCTGGGTATTCGGTGATTCACCGCCCGAGATTGGATCGCAGGGGTGGGGGGATTGCGGTCTGTTTCAAGACCGAATTGGACCTTGCTAGTATTCCAGTGGAGGAGACCAGATCCTTTGAATGTGTTGTGGTGGCAGGTGGAGGCTATGGAATGGTGCTTGTCTACCGTCCACCCGGTGATGAAGCACTATTTCTAAAGGAAGTGGCGGATTTCGTCGTCGACCTGGTATTTGACCCATCCAGGTTGATGGTGCTGGGTGATTTTAATGCCTGGATCGACGACGAACTCTCGCAATTTGGCCAGCACTTCCTCCAATTGATGTGTTCATTGGGCTTCTCACAAGTGGTTACCTCTGCCACTCATAAACATGGCCATTCTCTCGATCTGGTCTTCCTGCTGGGGTTGGAGGCCTCTGATGTGGGGGTGGAACCAGTCGGATGGTCTGACCACCATACTGTGAGGTTCAATTTTTGCACCCCCCTGCGTAGACCTACCCCAGTGGAGATGGTCAAGTACCGCCCTTTACGGGATGTTACTCCCACTGGTCTAACTGCAGTTCTTGACCTATCAGAATTTCCTGGGTTGAGCTCTAATCCTGAAGCGATGGTGCAAGCCTATAATAAAGCTGTCACCTCCGCTTTGGATTTAATTGCTCCCACCCATGTGCTGCCTCTCTCCCTTCACCCCTGATCCCCTTGGTTTGATCAGGATCTGAGGGAGTTGCGGAGATTAGGTTGCAAGTTGGAGAGATGTTGGCGGAAGTCTGGCTTGGATACCGACCATCTTAGACTCCTAGAGCATTACAAACTCTATCAGTCAGCAATTACTCATAAGAAGGCAGTGTTCCTGTCCAGAGAAATTGCTGCTGCTCAGAATTGACTGGCCCAGCTCTTTCGAACCGTAGACAGGCTGTGCAACCCAGCCTGTCTGCAGGTTCGTCATGCTTTTTCACAGTTGCAGTGTGTGTGGAGCTTGCTTGATTCTTTGCAGGTAAGGTGGCCGTCATTAGGGCCGAGATTTGCGCCAGCTCCTCCATGGGAGTTGTGGTTGCCCAGCCTACGATCACTAGCACACCGTTTACCTGGAGTTCCTTCATAAGGCAGGAAATCGAGGATGTTATGAGGATTGTCCAGGGTATGCGTACCACTAGCTGTAGTTTAGACCCAGGTCCCACAGGCCTGATTATGGGCTGTGGGGAGGTTATCTTCCCAGTTCTAGCCAGGATAGTCTGGTGTTCCTTAGACACTGGTGAATATCCCCGCACTCCCTGAAGGAAGCGGTGGTGACACCAGTGTTGAAAAAGGCATCCTTGGACCCCGACTCCCTGGCAAACTACAGACCTATCTCGAACTGCCCCTTTGTCGGGAAGGTTATCGAGAAAGTGGTGGCAGCACAGTTGGACAACCATCTTACCATCCATAACATCTATGACCCTCTTCAATCAGGCTTTCAAAAGAGGCACAGCACTGAGACTGCGCTGGTTCGGGTCCTCAATGATCTCCTGATGGCAAGAGATCAGAAAAAATGGTCCATTTTGGTCCTTCTGGATCTGTCAGCAGCATTTGACACCGTAGACCATGGGGTGTTGCTTGAGTGCCTGAGATGTATCTGTGGGCTTTCGGGCCTGGTACACCACTGGTTTACTTCTTTCCTCACAGGTAGAACTCAGAGGGTGGTATCGGGGATTTTTTCCTCCGATCCCACCGCTCTGACCTGTGGGGTGCCTCAGGGCTCTGTGCTGTCCCCCATGTTGTTTGCAGTGTACATGCTTCCCCTCGGAGACATTGTAAGATGATATGGGCTGGAGTTTCATTGTTATGCCAATGATACCCAGCTCTATCTGTCTTTTGTGCCTGACCAGAATAGAGCACTCTCAGTGTTTAATAACTGTCTCAGGGAGATCCAGGATTGGATGAGGTCCAGTTGGTTGAAGTTGAACTCAGGGAAGATGGAGGTGCTGGTCATGGATCATGGCCGCCAGATTGAGAGGTTGGGGGCACCTCAAACCTCTGGTTTATTCCTGGGGGATGCGGAGCTCCTGACCTCTGAACGGGTGCGAAATCTGGGGGTGATCCTTGACGATCAGCTGACATTGCGTGCACAGGTGTCAGCGGTTGTTAAGGTATCCTTTTACCATCTTAGGAACATCGCCAGGATCAAGCACCTTGTTCTATCTGGCAATCTACCCATCCTGATCCACACTTTTGTGACCTCACGTCTGGACTACTGCAACTCCCTTTACTTTGGGCTGCCTGGGGTTGATATCCGCCGCTTGCAGCTAGTGCAGAACTCGGCAGCCCGGTTGTTAATGGGGACTTCCCGTTCCTTTCATATTACACCGGTGCTCCGAGATCTGCACTGGCTGCCGATTCAGTGGCGGATCACCTTCAAAGTTGGGCTTCAAACACAAAGCCCTACAGTTTGAGCCCTGATTACCTGAAAGAGCTTCTGGTGCCTTACCTGCAGCCCAGCGACCCTCCGCTCAACAGCGAGGGGTTGCTAGAGGTCCCGAGGGTAATCTTAAAATCTTCTGGTGCCCGAGCTTTATGTTCGGGCGCCGACCCTCTGGAATTCTCTACCACGTTGGATTAGAGAGTGCATGATGGTGGAGGGTTTTAAAAGGGGCTTAAAGTCTTTTTTATGGAGCAAGGCATTTGCAGATAATTTGGAGGCTGATTAATTTTGTGTGGTTAACTGAGTTTTTAAATATGTTTTAATATGTTTTTATTCTGTATTTTATTGTAATGCGCCTTGGTTTTGAGAAAGGCGCATATAAATAAAGTTTATTATTATTATTATATTATAAAGAGCTGCAGAAAAGAGTTGCAGACCTGGACGGTACTCCTCAATATGTATGGGACAGCTCCCTTCCCGAACCACCGAGGATCCCTGCCAGTGGTCACAGATCTGGAAAAGGTTGTATAAGGATGTTAGATGGGACCGTTACAGATTGCTACAATTTCAGATAATACAGGATCTATACTACACTCTAGTAAAACTTTTTAAAATGGGTAAGCTCCAGTCAGATCTGTGTACCAGATGTGGGAAACAGCGGGGTACACTACTCCACATTTTATGGGAATGTGACAAAGCTTTACCCCTCTGGGAGAGTATTAGTGCTAGACTTAACCCGCTATTAGGTTTGCAAAATGCCTTTCAACCAGGAATTTGTATTTTGGGAGATTCAAGTGATATCCTTATTGGTAACCAAAGGAAACATATGATGCTAATCTCCTTATGTGCTAAGAAAGTAATATTGCGTCACTGGCTGGATCAACAGACTCCCACATATGTAGAGTGGCTTCAGGAAATTCTTTTTGCTCTGCAAGCAGAATACAGTATAGCAAACTACTCTGGAAATAGTAAAAAATATCAGAAGACCTGGGCTCCTCTTCATACCCTATTATGTAATTAATATGCCCTGCATTGGCTCTGGGAATTTACCCTAAAATATTTGGATAAAACCGATAATATATGGCTATTTCCTGTTGATCCAGCTTCTCTCTTCTAATTTATATTCCCTTTTTTCTTTCTCCTTCTCTTCTTCATTATCTTTCTCCCGATGGCAAGGGTTAGGGAGGGCGGGGGGAAGGGGGAGGTGCTGGGGAGGGAGGGAAAGGAGGGGGTTTATATATCTATTGTTTACTGATTTCCTTTTTTTTTACTTCCCTTTTCACCTTTATTATGATAGAATGTTTTCATACTCCACTAGGCCCTGGTCAGCTACGAAGTTTAAAGTAATAAGATGGTGTATTGTACCATGTTATGTAACATGAATATGAATTGATTGTTGTTTGGTAAACTTAATAAAGCTTACTAAATATGAAAAAAAAAAGACCCATTGGCATTTTCTACAGCTTAGGAGAGCTATGGGACCCATGCTCCAGGGTATAAAACCTCTGACAGATGATATCACGGTGAACAAATGGCTCTCTGTGCCCAGAGGCAAAGCCGGAAAAATTTATCCTAAAATCAGAAACACTCTCCTGAGTCAGTCGGGGAGACTAAAACACAGTGGGAGAAATCTCTGGGAATCTAGATCATGGAGGACCAGTGGTCACAGGCTTGGCCCTGTTTAGCTATGGCGCTGTGACATCCGCAGTGCCAACATCCCCGACAGTGATAGCCACAATGTCGAGTGCCAGCATTGCACTATTGGGGATGCAGCTGTGATATATCGGGGGGCTGTGCCCCCAAAACCCCCATGTGGAGGGCTGTGCCCCCCACACACCCCAGTCTCTGAATATCCTACTCCGAGTCAGAGTTGGACTGGGGAAGGGGCACAACACCAGGATCCGCACTGCCAGTTTCTGCCTTGCACCAGTATGGCGACTCATCGCAGACAGGCAACATCTGTCGCTGTGCTGGTGTTCACCCTGGGGGAGTCGACCTTGTGTTGACACACCGCTTGGCGCAATGCATGTATTAATCATAAGGACACATGGAGCAGGCTCATTCAAAATGAAATACTCCACTCCTGACATAGAACCCCAGTTGTGCTACACCGTGCAAAAATTCTAGATCATGACAAATGTTGGAGGTACCAAAACGCGGGGGGGGGGCCTCCATCGTATAATTTGGTCCTGTCCCACGATAATATCACAATGGATACAAATTGCTCAAACCTGTAGTCTGGTGCTGCATAAGCAGGTTCAGACCTCTGCCTCCCTCTTTCTGCTGGGCAGAAAATCAATAAATCCTCTGCTTACACAAGCAGAATTCTGATGGCTTACATTGCTAGCCATGCAGGCTAAGAGATCCCTCTTGTGTAACTGGTGCAGTACCCAGATCCCTTCCATGGATGAACTCCTCTCCTCACTGACTAAAAGAGCAGAGTTTGACAGGTTGTCATATACAAAGTTAAACTGACTTGCTGATTTTTATGTATGTTGCAGACCTTACATGGCTTATATCAGTTCTTCCGCTGACATTGGGTAAAATGTTTCCTCTCTTCAGGCAATATAGGCTTGGCACTAGTCTAGTAGACATATTTAGTTCTTACCCACAGACTTCTCCCTCTCTTTCAGGAACAGTAGAACCTCAGACTTTCATATAACTGTGTTGGTGTTGGACCTGCTCTGTTGCATGACCACTTAGGCTAACAACAGCACACTAGTGTAAACATTTTATAGTTCTTAGTTATGGTTAGATAGGTTCCCTTTGTATTGTATACTGTGTGGTTGCTTCTTGCTCTGTTACAGACAGCTCAAAGACAGTAGGGCACGAAGCTGGTATGTTACCTCCTGCCCCCAACCACCAAGATCACTCACGAAGCCTGGAAGTTATACGATCTGATCTTAAGAGTCCTCCGGAACCCCCTCCTTGCCTTCCACTCCATTATGGCTGAAGAGTAAGTAGTGCATGACAATATAATGTTCATGTTGTTGTTTCTCTTATTGACTGCTGATAATGGGGATCTGGGGGGTTGATGTAATTTCCTTACTCTATATGTATCACACTCTTTACGGCGTATATTTCTGTAAGTTCTGCCTATTCAATTATTGCAACCTTAACATGTTCAGTATGTGAAACTGTCTATTTGTTTGAAATAATAATAATAAACATCTTTAACAACAAAAGAAAGGGGACAGAGTAGCAGAAAAACAGGCATGGGGCAAGGAGGGCAGATAAACACAACAGTGGGGAAATATTGAAGGGGATAGAAAAGCAGGGTACCAAGGAAGGGCACAAGGGGCAAGGGAAGAATGACAGGAGGGATGGAAGGTTGTGTCCCTAAATGCCAGAAGCCTAGCAAATAAAATGGATGACTTGCAAGCACTGATGGTGGAGAGTGAGGTGGACATTGCTGCCATCTCTGGGTGTCTAGTCACAACAACTGGGATCCTGATGTGCCAGGTCAGAAGCTGTAAAGGAAGGATAGGGATGCAGAGAAAGGGGGGGAGGGGGGCTCTTTTCATGGGTGAAGATATAACCTGCACAAGGGATCAGGAAGCAGAGGGGAAAACTGAAGCCCTTTGGGTGGAATTCCAGTCTTCCAGGGGGGGAGAAGGTCAGAATGAGAATGGTCTATAGACCCCTCTCACAGGGAGTAGAGGAAGATGAGAACCTAAGTGAACAGATGAGAGCCTTGGCAGGCAAAGACAAAGTGGTACTTACTGGTGATTTCAACCTTCCAGGAGTTGACTGGGAAGCACTATCGACTACCAGTTCCAAGGAAAGGTATATCCTAGATGCCTTTCAGGATGGCTTTTTGGAGCAGGGGGTCAGATAGCCCACTAGAGGTGATAGGATTCTGGACTTGGTTTTAGTCAATGGAGACCATGTCCATGATATTATGGTAGAAGATCCACTGACAGAGAGTGACCACAGGATGGTATGGTTCATCCTGGGTGCAGGACAATAACAATCAGACTCGCACCAAGGTAGTTGACTTCAAAAGAGCAGATTTTGAAAGGATGGGAGAAATCCTGAGGGTACTTCTCTCTAGGATTAGGCAGGAGATGGGGTAGAGCAGAAGTGGGAGGTAATAAAGGCTGGTATCACAGAGGCTACACAATTCTGTACCAAAATCGGGAGCAAAAACAGCAGACAAAAAAGGCCTTGCTGGTTCACTGCAGAAGTTGCACACAGGATGAAGGAGAAGTGAATAGCCTTTCATAAATATAAGCAAACATAGAGGGATGAGGACAGAAGCTTACCTGTTGAAGTCTAAGGTGGCAAGCGGAATTGTCAGGGCAGCAAAAGCAAGGAGGGAACTCCAATTGGCTGAGGGAATCAAGACAGGAGAAAAGGACTTCTACTGGTATGTAAAGGAAAAAAGGAAGAGGAAGGAGGGTATTGTGAAACTGAAGAAGGTGGGGTGGTGAGTGGAGAGTATTGAGGAGCAAGCAGAGGTATTAAATCAGTACTTCAGCACAGGCTTCACAAGGGAAAAAGAGGGACTGGTACCTAGCAATAGTAAAGAACCTGCTTCAGGAGGTGTGAGGGGGGAGTCTGGAAGCACCTATCTTGGTAGAAACAATGTTAAAGGGTCTCAGGGCCATCTGGGTGGACAAAGCACCGGGACCGGACAAAGTGCACCCAAAGATGTTAAAAGAGATGGCTGACATTCTGGCTGGCCCATTGGCAGATCTGTTTACTACCTCTCTAGAGTCTGGGATGGTACCATGGGACTGGAGGCTGGCACATGTGGTTCCACTCCACAAGAATGGACCTAGGCATGACCCGAGGAACTATTGCCCTGTTAACTTGACCTCCACTGTGGGTAAGCTAATGGAGTCCATCCTTAAAGAAAGACTGGTGGACTACTTGGGGTGAAGTGGGTTCCAAGACCCTAGACAACACAGTTTCGAGTCAGGAAGATTGTGCCAGACAAATCTGGTCAACTTCTTTGACTGGGTTATGAGGGCAGTGGACAGGGGAAAGGTGGTGGATGTACTTTATTTAGACTTTTGCAAAACATTCAACTTGGTCCCACACAGAAGGCTGGTCAGCGAGCTAAAGGGGCTGGAGGGGCTAACAAGATGGATTAAGAACTGGTTACAGAATAGAAGTCAATGCATGGTAGTAGGTGGGAGAATCTCGGAACCTAGGCCAGTCACCAGCGGGGTATCACAGGGCTCTGTTCTTGGCCCTGTGTTATTCAATATCTTCATTGGGGACATAGCAAAGGGGATTAGGGGTAAAATCTGCCTCTTTGTGGACAGTACTAAACTCTGTGGACAAGTGGATATAGAGGATGGGAAAAGGCTAAATTGGAGAGATGGTCAAATATCTGGCAATTGGCTATTAACACCAAAAAATGCAAGGTTATGCACCTTGACAGGAAAAACCTGGGGGAAGAGTACTGGTTGGAGAGGGGGTGAAAGTAGTAGAGACAAAGAAAAAGAGAGACCTAGGGGTTATCATCACCAAAGACTTGAAACAAGCTGTGCAGAACAGCAAAGTGGCAGTGAAAGCTATGAGAATGCTGAGCTGCATAGCAAGAGGGTTCACATCTAGCAGGAGGGAGGTCATAATGCCCCTGTACAGATCACTGATGAGATCGCAAATGGAGTATGGATCCAGTTCTGGCATTCTCACCTAAAAAAGGACATAAACTTGTTGGAGGGTGTGCAGCATAGGGCGACCAAAATGGTTTGGGGCCTACAGTACAAGCCATATCAGTAGAGACTAAATGAACTCAGCACGTACACACTGGAGGAGAGATGGGGGGGGGGTGGACATGATAGAAACTTTTAAATACCTTAAGGGCATAAACCAGGTCAACACTGAGGGCTTGTTTACAGTAAATGGTGCAGGGATAACAAGGGGGCATTATCTAAAGTTGGAAGGGGGGAATATGTAAGAGATGCAAGGAGGCATTTCTTCACTGAAAGGGTGGTCTCAGGATGGAATAAGCTTCTGGAAGAGTTGTATTCAGCCAAGACTGTGGGTGGATTTAAAAGCAGGTGGGATAGGCTTATAGGCAAATCACACTGAGGATAGGGGATGGTGGAGGAAGAGGAAGAGAGGGAACGCTGTTTGGGGTGAAGGTGAGGGAGGGGGCAGCTCTACTGAAATCTCATAGCAGAGCTACACATTCGAGCAGACTAGATAGAACATAATGGCCTTTATCTGCTGGCAATTTCGCTTGTTGGTAAAGACCAAAAACATTTCTGGATCATAGTAACTAAATTAATAAACACATGTCATTCCTCTTTAGCAGTCTACATACAAAAAGAAACACTGGTTACACATTTCAAAGCAATCTTTACAAGATTAGATACTTTAGAGAAAGATAGCAAAGCACCACATTTGTTTGTAGACTCCACCACTGTCTCTCTGTTATTTTCATTTTCTGAAGTAGAGGAAGCTATGTCTAATTTAGCAAATAATAAAGCGCCTGGGGTAGATGATACTCCTGGTGAGATATATAGGGATAATGCAAATTTTGGGGTTTCAACATTGACAAACTTTTTTAACACTCGTCTTAAACAAAAATACTTCCCATGTTCATGGAGGACAAACATAATCACATCAATACACAAAAAAGACTCTGTTTACAACCCTAGTAATTTTCAACCTATCAGCCTACTGGATATCATATCTAAAATATTCACTAGAATACTGTCAAACAGGTTAACAGAGTGAATTACCAATAACAGTGCTTTATCTCGGTTCCACGCAGGTTTTAGACCTGGATTTTCCACAACTGGTAATATATTTTGTTTGACACACTTATTGAAAAAATAAGTTTATCTTAAAAAAAATGAAACTTTATCCCATGCTTGTGGAGTTTTCAGCTGCTTTTGACTCTGTTAATAGAGATTTACTGTGGGAGGTCTTGATGCAGAAGGGTACAGATTATTCATTACTCATCCCTATATATCAGTTTTATTCGGATACAAATACAACTATTAGATATGACAACAGAGGGGGGTTATGGAAGGTGACGTCAGATCCTGCTAAGATGACCAGCTGAACAGAATGCTGTCTCATGGCTCCAGCGTTCTATGGAGGTACTTTTGAAATTTAACCAGGCTCTCACTCAAATGTGGTATTGGCAACATGGATCACTAAGCTATCCACCAGAATGAGATCGAACATTGGAATGTTTAAAACCATTCATTGAGTTAAGGAGATATCAGACCAGTTCCTAGCTGAGAAACGCCAAAAGAAAAAACACCCTCTACCCCTTCCACAACTGTCCTGCTCTCATCAAGCCTTGTGAACCTCAGGTTAGTGGCTCCAGTTCCACTCTCTCCTCTCTGAGAAATGTTGGAAAGTAAAGAGCCTACTTCACCTGGTAATATTTTATTTTTCTGAGAGGAGTAGGTAAAGCGCATTTGTTAACAATGTTAAGGGGGGTATTAAAAGAAATGCCACCAAAACATTTACAACTAAGGGATTGGAAAATTCCAATCCAAAGCTGTTGCTCACCAAAAAAGCTTTTGCTAAAGCCTCAGAGGAGGAAATATTAATAGAGCCGATAGAGACAGAACCAACTCCCATTAATGTTATGGGAGCAGAGCAAAGAAAGCAATACAGCAAAAGAAAGTGCAGTAATTAAAACAAGCACAGCATCTCAAGGTCAAAAAATGGATAACACTGTGGAACAATCTACCAGCTCAATGTCCCAATCCAGCCAAAACGCTAAAATAATTAAAGTGGGAAATAACTTCAGATGTGAAATGCTGGAAGCTTTTGGTGAATTTAAAAACTCTATAAAAGGGGTCACAGAGTCACTGGGTGAGTTGAATACTAAAACAGAGAACCTATCACTAAGGACAGAGGCACTAGAAACCAGAGTCTCCAAACTAGAGGTCTTGAATGCCCTATTACTAAAAACACAAACACAACATGAACTACAACTTCAAGCCCTTATCCAAAAAGTGGCTGATATGGAAGATTGTTCTAGGAGAGGCAGTCTGAGGTTATGTAATGTGCCTGAGGGGATTCAAGGGGGGCAGGTGACCTGCTGCAGTACTTTGAAAAAGTTCTTACAACTGCAATGGACAGAGGATACCCAGAAGAAAAAATCCTACTGTATCGCACTCATAGAGGCGGCCCAAGACACTTCAGCAACAACAGTGATTATCCTCACACCATTTTTGTTAAACCACATAAGTACCAGGAAAAAGAAGCTATTCTAAAAAAAGCCAGAATAGAGAGAGGGCTTCAATTTGAAAATGTGCACTTCAATGTGTACCCTGATCTCTCAAATGAATCTACAGCAAAACGAAAAGTGTTCAACCTTTGAAGCAGAAACTATATGAAGAAGGGATTAAATTCTCAATATTGTACCCAGCAAAAATAACATTTGTAGTCAATGGAAAAGCCAAACATTTAATGACCCAAAGGAAGCTCAAATGAATAGAAATTGGTCTAATATGACAAAATACATACTAGAAAGATGGATAGATTAGGGCAACAGGGAAAACAGGGAAAGAAATAAGATCAAAAGGGCTGGGGAATAATAAATAGAACAACAAACAAAAATGAAGTCAAAAAGAGAAAAAGAGAGGATAGCAGAAGTAAGCTAGACCGGTGGAAAGGGGGAAGGGTATCAAAGCACTTTACATAAAAAACATATCAAACAAATCACATACATAAATCAACTTTCAATTAAAAATACTCATAAATATATCACTTCACACAAATACAATCCAAATCAATTTAGAATTCTCGAAACATCAGATTTTAAAAGCTAGGCTGAATAAATAGGTTTTTAAGTCAGTCTTAAAGCTTTCCACGGTCCTGCACTCTCTGATCCGATGAGGTAGGGAGTTCTACAGGGATGGCGTCATGAACATAAAGGCCTTGGTGCCAGATGTCTTCAACCGCACCCTGGGAACCTCTAACAACCCATCATCAGTTGAGCGGAGAGGCTGGCCGGGGCTGTAGGGAACCAGGAGCTCTTGCAGATAGTTTGGTCCCTGTCTGTGCAGGGCTTTGTAGGTCAGAAACCTGGTCTTGAAGGTGGTCCACCACTGTATACACAGCCAGTGCGGACTCCACAGCATGGGAGTAATATGACTGGAATGAGAAGTCCCAGTCAATAATTGTGCCACAGCATTCTGCACCAGCTGCAGGTGGTGGACATCAACCCCCGGAAGCCCCAGGTAGAGGGAGTTGCAGTAGTCGAGGCGAGAGGTCACAAAAACATGGATCAACATGGGCAAATCATGGAACGGAACAAGGTACTTAATTCTGGCAATGTTTTTAAGATGGTAAAAGGAAGACTTGATGACTGCTGACACCCCCAGATCTTGCACCCATTCAGAGGTAGGCAGTTGTACCCCATCGAGCCAAAGCCTGGAGGGTAATCCCACCACTGGCCTCTCTATCCAGCACCCCAGATCCACCACCAACACCTCAGTCTTCCCAGAATTCAATTTCAACTAGCTGGACTTCATCCAGTCATGGATCTCCGCTAGACAGCTGTTAAACATCGAGATCACACTATCCTGGTCGGGTGCAACAGACCCGACAGAGCTGTGTGTCATCAGCATAGCAATGAAAACTCAGCCCGTATCATCTTACAATGTCTCCAAGTGGCAGCAAATACACTGCAAATAACATGGGGGACAACACAGCGACCTGAGGGACCCCGCATGGCAGAGAGAATGGCTCTGAGGAAAAAATCCCCAAAACCACCCTCTGAGAGCTACCAGCTAGGAAGGAATAAAACCATCTGAGAAATGGACCAGCCAGGCCACAGATGACCCTCAGGCATTCGAGCAGAACCCCATGGTCCACAGTGTCAAACACTGAAGAAAGATCCAGAAGCATTAAGATAGAGCAGTACTTCTGGTCTCTCACCATCAGGAGATCATTGAGCACCCGAACCAGACTGGTCTTGGTACTATGTCTCTTCTGGAAACCTGACTGGAGAGGATCAAAGACATCATGGATGGTCAAGTGGTTCTCCAGTTGCAGTGCAATCACTTTATCAATCACCTTCCCAACAAAGGGAAGGTTAGGGATGGGTCTGTAGTTAGCACAGCTGTTTGGGTCTAAAGAAGCTTTCTTAAGAAGCGGTGTTACCACCACTTCTTTCAGGGAGCTAAGGAACTCTCCCAGTTCTTAAGAGCACCAAACAATCTCTGCGAGGACTGGGCCGATGGTCTTGATACACCCTAATAAAAGGCATGTAGGGCCCAGATCCAAACTATAGCATGTAGGCCGCAAATTCTGGACAATCCGCACAATGTCTCCTATCTCTGGCCGGTCGAAAGATATCCAAGAATACCAAGGGGTAGTGACCATACACTGACCACTAAAATCTTAGCAATGAGATTGGAAATAGCTCTCCCATCACTGATAGCACAAGACCAGAATGGCATAATAAATGGTAGACATATAAATGAGAACATCAGACGGACGGTTAACATAATTGCAAATAATTCTATAAAAGATGTAATGTTATTAGCAACTGATGCAGAAGAAGCCTCTGATAAACTAGAATGGGACTTTATATATCAGACTATGCATAAGATGGGCTTTGGGATACAGTTTCTCAAATGGGTTAGGTTGATTTACAATAACCCATTGGCATGGATTAAGACTTATAATAATTTTTCTGAACTATTCACTCTATCAAGGGGAACCAGACAAGGCTGCCCTTTGTTGCCCTTAATATTCACCTTAGTAATGGAACCTTTAGCCATAGCTATTAGAGAAAATCCAAATATCAAAGATATTGAAATTAATAATATTTTACACAAAATTCATCTTTATGCTGACAACACTCTGTTATACCTGACAGATTCATCCATCTCACTAAAGGAGTTTATTAAACTGTTAGAATTCTATGGTAAAGCTTCAGGCTACAAAATAAATTGGGAGAAGACCATTGTACTTCAGTTGGACCCTGCTTATATGAACATATGATTTTGCCAGCAGAAACAGGCAATAATGGTCTATCAAGTCTGCTCGAGTGTGCAGGTCAGTTTAGTTCCCTGGAGCTTCCCCCCTCACCTACTCCTCTTGGAGTCAACCCCCCATACCTTCCCCCTTCCACATCCCAGTAACGACTCCTCCCATCCTAATTTTCTTCTTCACCCTATCCCACTCCCCCTTTAAACTAGCCACCGTATTTGCCACAACTACCTCCTCTGACAACTCGTTCCACCCCAACACCATCATTTCAGTGAAAAAGTGCCTCCTCATTTCCTTCTTAAATCTACCCCCGCTAGTTTCAGGCTATGCCCCCTTGTTGTACCCCTATGTCTCCATAAATTATTTCTGTTGAGGTAGGGGGTCTGGTGGACACTGAAAATTATAGTCAACTGTAGCCCATGCCTGGGGGCACTCATTTGAAGGGGGGGCTTTTGTGTAAGCAGTCCTTTTCCTGGCCCTGTACAAGGCTTTTGTTTTGGTTAAACTTCAAAAGGTTGAATCCCTTTCTTGTAAACAGGCCAAGGCAGAGTGAGGCAGCACACCACTGATTAAGCCAGCCAGGATAATAGAAGAACTAGGCTTTATTCCACAAAACCCATCCATTCTAGAAAAGAGTGGTGACCACAGATCAAAGAAATGGTGCAGTATGTGATGACAGAGGGGCATGTATGATGACCAGGTGTAGTGGGTCAGTCAGCCAAAAATCTCTGTGTGTGTTTGTTCTTACTGTTTAGTTTCTCTAAGAGTTAAGTTATATTTTGGGATTCTGAACTGGCAACATCATGGGTTCGAGTCTGTCATAACTCACAAAGTTTCCAGTTGGGGGTAAGCTTCTTCTGCTATACTCAGAATTTAGATAGCTTTAGGTTCTTTGAATTAGGTTCTTCTGTGTGTTCTGTATCTTTTCAAATGTATTTTATTTTTATCTCTGTAGAAATACTGCATTTTCCCTAGTCTTTACTGTGTTTTATCCTGTAACATATGTAAATATTGTGGAGTATTAAATGTTATGCTTATATAATTCATGCTCTCTGTGACTGAGTCATTTCAGGTATAGATAACCAGGGGTAAATTGGTAAGTCTGTGATCCATTTCTGAAAGGCAGGCTACAGTTACCATATCTAGAACATAGAAACATGAACATTGTCAGCAGATAAAGGCCTCCAGGCCAACCTAGTCTGCCCTCTTTTCCCTACCTACAGTGACACTGCAGGCCCTAACCAGCCTAAGGTCCCCCCATTAACTTCCAAGATCCCTTTGTGTATATTCCATGCCAAAGGCAATCTAAGGCAAAGTGTTCTCAGCTGTAACAGAAGGGGTTGGTCTTTCCTTTGGGTAAGGAGCACAGTACTGTGTGAGCAGTGGTTCTGGAGGGATTCAGATCTAGAGATACCTGAGTGAGACTGTGGCTCAGTGGTGGCAGCATATCAAGGTAATCCCCTTCGGCTGAATAGGACAAGTGGTCCAGGCCTTTGAAAAAGTGCATGACCACCTTCTCCTTCACCACCATTGACATACAGGTTTACAACTCCCAAAAAATTGCACATGTCAACAATCAGCAAATATATACTTCTTAAAGGTAAACTTATCAAATCAGGTTAAACAACTATTTCAGGTTAATTACCCCACAATATTGGATAGTATCCATGCAGACTTAAATAGATGACAATCTTTGCCCCTTACTTTGTTAGGAAGAGTCAATGCCATAAAGATGAATATTCTACTGAAATTGCTGCATCTATTTCAAGCATTACCTATCCTGATACCAGCAGCATACTTTAATAAATAAACAAAAAAAATAATAAACTATATTTGGAAAAACAAGAAACCACTAATCGCATACGAAAAACTTATTTTGCCAAAAGAGAAAGATGGTTTGGCATTACTGTATTTTCAAAATGATTCTTTAGCTGCACAAATAAGTACAATATGGTATTGGTTTAATGATTCCAATACAATTTCTACATTGTAATTCATGGAATATAAGCTAAATTCCTATCCGACTTAACAAAATCTTTTATTCTCTGCATATTACAAACACAAAAAAGAAAAAATGGGCAATTATGCTACTCTGGTAGCACTTGAGAGCTGGTGTAAAGCACATCAAATAATTAAACATACAATTTGTATAAGTCCATATACTCCTATTTATAACAACTATGCATTCCCTTCTTCAGTAAGTGATACTGCCTTTAAACACTGGTAAAATATGGGCATATATGAATTTAAGCAGCTATTTGAAAATAATAAATTTAAAACATTTGTACAATTGAAAAAAACAGTATGTAAGGTACCACAATCCCACTTTTCTCACTATCTTGAAATCAAAAACTACATAAGCAAAAGCAATGGGTTGCTAACATTAAAAAACTCACGTAGATTAGAAGCAATGCTAGAATAAAAGGAAAATGAAAAACTTACAGCATTAATATATGGCTATATTTCCAATCAGATTAGTAAAGACTTAACAAAACTAAAGGAAAATTGGGCACAAGATCTGGGCATCAACTTGATGGAAGAATTTTGGATAGAGATACTTAACACCCCCATTGCTAAAGTCAAGACAAGGATATAGAAACATAGAAACATAGAATTTGACGGCAGATAAGGACCGTTTGGCCCACCCAGTCTGCCCATTTCCCTACCTGATGGATAAGCTACAGATCCTAGTTAACCAGCAGCCTACTTCTTCCTACCCCCAACCCCTAGAATTGCCTTATGACTGTCCCATGCATGCTTGAATTCCACCACTGTTTGTGACTCCACAACCTCCTCTGGAAGGCTGTTCCATACATCCACCACCCTCTCTGTGAAAAAATACACAGGACATATAGAGGACAATAGTCAAAAGGTGGAAGCCCTTAATGAATACTTCACATAATTTTTACTAAGAAAAAGCCGGGTCCCTTACCTGACAGTGGTATCAAGGCTTCTAATGCAGGGATGGCTAAAATGAATATCCAAGAGTTCAGTACTGACAGAGTTCAGAAAGGTCTTTAGGGCATTAAACCCAACAAAGCACCGGGCCTTGATGGAATACATCCCAGGGTTTTGAGGGAGATGGCAGATGAGTTGGCAGCCCCCCAGCATACCTCTTCAATAGTTCACTTTAGACCAGGGTAGTGCCATGTGACTGGAGACTGGTACCACTTCATAAAGGTGGTGACAGGGAGGAGAAGGGAAACTATAGACTAGTTAGCCTTACATCTGTTGTGGGTAAACTAATGGAATGCCTAGTAAAACAGGATCTGCTAGAATACCTCAAAGCTAACAACCTAACAACAGCAAGCAGCATAGATTTACAGCAGACAGATCATGTCAGACTAACCTGATCATATTCTTTGATAAAGTCACCAAGGAGCTTCATAAAGGACATGCAGTAGACCTGCTTTACTTTGATTTCAGTAAAGCGTTTGACACAGTCCCGTATAGACACCTTCTGAAAAAACTGGAGGACCTGGGGGTGGTGGGTCGGACTGTAAGATGGATAGGATATTGGCTTGAGGGCAGAAAGCAAAGGGTGATAGTAAACAGGATGAAATCTGCAGAGAAGGATGTCACTAGTGGAATGCCTCAGGGTTCAGTCCTGAGACCAGTCCTTTTTAACATGTTCATCAGTGAGTGCATTTCAATAGTGATGCAGAAAGCTCACAAAATGAAACCACAATGCAGACTGCAGGTTGCACAGAAGCAGAGCACCCAAGGACTGTGATAAGAAAGGTAAAAAACAAATCCTTTTACTTGGTCCAAGTATCTAAGTAACATGAAGGAAGATTATGGTTTATAAGATGTTTAAAAGACTCATTTTATTAATTGCAGCACGTTAAACACAAGAATAGTGAGTATAAAATGGTTGATGAACTCTTAAAGGCTTTAAGGGTAAGTGTGAAGTTTGTAAATGAGAAGAACTATAAGAAAATGACCTAAATTAGTGAAGACATTAATATAACAAGATTTAGCCAGAGCTGATAGTTTTTTGTTTTTGTAGACCTGGTAAGCCCACTGGGCCAGGAAAGTCCCACACTAAATTAGAGCTGGTGTGTGTGTGTTGTTGGGGAGAATACAGATGATAAGCAACTGAAATTGAACCAGATTAAGCTGTTGGTGGTATTTTTAGTGAATGAGGGAAATTTGGCCAGGACACCGGGGAAATTCCCCTACTCTTTTCAATAAGTGCCATGGGATTTTTAACATCCACCTGAACTACCACCAATCCAGGCAGATGGGACCTTGGTTTAACATCTCATCTGAAAGATAGCACCTCAGAAGTGCAGCACCCCTCTGATGCTGCACTACAGTGTCAGTACTGGGATATTAACCCAAGTGCCAGATGTGGGAACTGAACCCACAGCCCTCTGATCTCCTGGCCTCAGAGGCGAGTGTACTACCTACTGAGCCACTGACACTGACAAGGGCTGATAGGGCTGTGAAGAGCTACCAAATGACCAAAGTTATTTTCTTGTTGGTGTCATTACTGTCATATAGTGTTGTTCAGTCACAATCATCAAAAACTGGCATGCTGCTAAATCAGTCCTCTTGAATTTATTTAGTCAGAGTAAATGCTACTGGTGTGTGTGTGTGTGTGTGTGTGAGAGACTGCTCCCAGATTAAGTTTGCCTCTTTCTTGTAACTGCAGGGCAATTTTCCTATGTTTTCTTGTAGATTACATTATTTCCAATGGAAGCCAAATTCCTCTGTTTTCTCGTATAACTAATGCAAGTCTATGGGAATAATTTCCCTGTAGATGGCTCCAAATCCCTGTAAACAGAGTTCCTTACCAGTTAGATAAAATACATGAGAGTCCCTACAAGCTTAGTTAAAGAAGAACTGCACCGAGCCTGTGAGTAATGTTTCCTGTAGAAGCTTTTTTTCATACAGCGGGTCCCCTTCTATTTATGCTCCACTTTTGCTGGCCTTTTAGTTAACCCATTGGATATTTATGGGTTACATATTACTGCAAAGTGCCATCTAAGAATTGTATGATGTTGTTTATGTCCCCATGAACCTAAGAATTCTAAATTAGAACACAGATGCATTGTACCAAAATGTAAGTTCTTGACAAGATCATACTGTTCTAAAATGGTCAATGCCCACAATGTGTGAATCAGAAACACTCACTGAATTTAACAAAAGGCTGGTTCAGATTAAGCAGTAACAAAATGAGAACTGGTATTTTAAAAAATAACATCTACTTCTACAAAAATGCATGTTTGCTGATTAAAGGCAGTTCTCCTTTGAGATATTAACAGCCCCAGTCTAAATTGTTCACTATTTATGGGGCTGGCAGTGTAGCCTAGAGGTTAGAGTAATGAACTATTAATGAGCCTTGTACATCCAGCATTCAGACATGGGTTTGATTCCCACAACCTCCATTTCCATACTATGTGGCTCTGATTAAGTCACTTAATCTCCCCAGTATTCCTGGGTTGTCCATAGAAACAAGCACCTATGCCTAGCTGACCTTACCTGGTTACCAAAGGAAAATATATATATATATATATATATTTATAAAATTACATTATTTTTTTTCCTTTTAGTTTACTTTTGAAACTGTCTGTCTGGAGGATGGAAACATAGTAGTTTTACACTGACCTTCTGCTGCGTGGGAGGGCTGAAACAGTGTAGCTGAGCCTCAGATCATAAATCATTGATAAGAGATGAGCAGTCTGCATCACATGGCCCATCCCAAAGCAGGATTGTACACACACACACACACACACACACACACACTTAAAAGCACTTTCCACTTGACACTTCTGACTCCAGAAACAGCAAACAAAACATTTTCTAAGTGTGCCTGGGCAGCTGAACTTAATCAACTCTGTCACACTAGTTCATCCTTGCTTTTTTGTTTGTTTAAAAGGCAAGATCCTTCAGGCCAAAAAAAAGTGATGTGCTACTGCCCCCCAGCCCTGCAGTTCATATGTGTGCTCATAGGAATGAAATAGCTCACAGATCAATGTCTGTAATCTGACACTGTAGAGGCTCAGCATTTTACAGACATCATATAATGAGTTAACCCTATGTTGCTGAAATAAATAGAATACATCTGTTAGACTGAGCAGGACAGATGATAGAAGCAGTAGTTTAAAAAGGTTTTTTTTGTTAATAGCCTGAGAAGTTCTGAGGCACAATACAGTAGCATCCACCTCCCTTCAGATGCCTTTAACATAGAGCAGCAAATAGCAAAAATCAGAGGGGGAGTGCACTACTTTGCAGCTGTAGAGGAATACTTTCAAATGTCTAAAAATTGAGTTCCATGAAAAGCCATTTTAGAGCTATAGTCTGATTGATGACAGAAGGGCTGCAAATGTCCTGTTATGATTTAGGCTGTTGTTTGCCTCTAGCAATGATAACAATCGTAGGAGAGCATTGAACAGCACATAACAAACAGTGGGATATGCATTGCTAAGCATGAATTTCGCATTAAAGCTTAACAGAACTTGAACTATACAATTCATGGTAACCTGTTGTAAATATAACACTAAACTTATGTGTTCACAGATAATAATTGAAAGAGAGCTAACTCCTAATAGAAGGATTGTCTCCCAGAGAACTTTTTTTAACATACGAGGATATAATGAAAGCTTTAGGCTTCAAAGTAAAAAAAAAAACATAACTAGGTAAGAAAAGTTAACATGCAATTTTAGAGGCAAGACAAACAAAACTTAGAAACCAAATTACTCAATGTATGAATTTCTTTTTTTTTTTTTTTTTTATATTTTTTTATTGTTTCCATTTTTCCAGGAGAGGTACTTGTGTGAGTACTTGATACAGTTCTTATGTGGCATTTCATCACATTAGTTTCATCATACATATTGGTCTTTTACAATTAATCTCATTACGTCAGTGCTCCATATGTCAGTTATTTATTTCATATGCCTTTTATTCCTTGTGATAGTCCCTGTCGTGTCAACAGAATTATTCCTATTATGGAATCAAATCTGGTCTCTGATCTGAAATCCAGAGCCACCATTTGGCCCACATACCAATGGTTTTCTGAGTTTTTAGGTGGAGCTGGGCGGTCATTAATTCCATTCTGTATATTTGATATATTATGTCCTCCCACTCCCAAGGAGTAGGCGAGTCACTCTGTAACCACTTCCTGGTGATTGCTTTATTAACTGTCAAGAGTAATATAGCTAGTAAGTGCTTGGTATTGCCTCTTTTCAGTTCCTTTGTGAATTTTAATAAAAGTGCAATTTCTGGTGTTAAAATTCCTATTTCTGGGAACAATTTTCCCAGTACTTCTCCTACCTTTCTCCAGAATAATTCCATTACTGGACAACTCCAAAATATGTGGATATGGTTAGCTATTTGTTCCCTGCATCCTCTCTAACATGTCTTACCTAGTTGCAGGTTGTATTTTCCCACTATCTGTGGGATTCTAAAAAATCTTATCAGACATTTCCAGCCAAATTCTCTCCAGGTTAGAGATCTCACGATTTTATGTACTGTAGTGTATATCTCTTTCCATCCCTCTTCTTCTATATTAATACCCAATTATTCCTGCCAGCATTGCTGAGAATTTACCTTGGACTTTTTCTGATTATTTATTATAGCTTGATAAGCTTTTGATATTATATGGTCTGGTATTGCTGTCTCTATTGGGTTTATTATTATCCTCGTGAATGGATGTATCTCTCTTTGGTTCCATTCCTTGGCTAATTCACTTGTGCAATAATGTCTTATCTGGAGGAATCTAAAGAAGTCCTGAGTTCTCAATTGGAATTTTTCTTGTAATGTTCTGAACTGGCTAAATACTCCTTGGTCAAATAATTGATAAAATATGGTCAGGCCTTGCTGGTGCCATCTAATAAAATTATTATCCTGTCTGGTTGGCTCAAATCTAGGATCTACTATAATTTTTTGGATTAAATTAATTTTAGAATCATTAATTTGTTTAAGTAATGATCTCCATACTTTCAAGAATTGTCTGGTTTGTTGTAATCTGATTTCTTGTTGCATAATTGTTTTTAGTATTGTGTGACCAAATAAGTTCTTCTCTATCTCTTCCGGCTGGGGTCCTCTTTCTATTTCTTTCCAATGTGGATCTGCCCTATCGTCTAGCCATTGTAATATATGTGAGGTTACTACTGCCTGTGCATATTGTTCTAGGTTTGGGAGGGCAAGGCCTCCCTTGCTTTTTGGTAACTGGAGAATGTTGTATTTTATTCTCGGTTTCTTCCCCTGCCATATAAATTTAGATATCATGTTATTCCATTTTTTAAAATCTGACTGTTGCAGGTATATCGGTAGGGTCTGGAAGAGGTATAAGTACCTTGGAAGTATATTCATTCTAATTACCTCTATTCTTTGATTTAGGGAGAGGGGTAAAGGGTCCCACCTCAAGAAATCTTCCTTAATAGATTGTATTAGTGGGCCATGGTTAGCTTCATATAGGGCTTGGGTGTCTTTTGTTAATATTATTCCTAGATATCTGAATTTATTACTTGTCCACCTCAGTGGGAATCTTGCCTGTATGGATTCTCTTGGTTGATAATTAATAGTTAAAACTTCCATTTTTGCTGTGTTTAATTTATATCCCGAGATAGCCTCCATCTCCCCTAAAAGGGGAAACAGTTTTGGTATTGAGGTTTCTGGTTCTGTTAGGTAGATCAGTAGGTCATCTATAAAGAATGCTGTTTTATGATTAGTATTGAGGTATTTAATCCCTGTAATGCTTTCATTTTCCCTAATAGCCTGTGCTAGTGGTTCTGCATATATAGCAAATAATGTGGGGGATAGGGAACAGCCTTGTCTAGTTCCTCTGTTTAGTGGGAATTGAGTTGAAAAAGAGCCATTTACCTTTATCTAGCTTGTGGAGATGTAGATATATTTTGTATGGCTTTTAGGAAGTCTATTGAGAAGTTGAATTTTTCCATTGTATATCTTGAGAATCTCCAGGAGACTCTGTCAAAAGCTTTCTGTGCATCCATACACAAAAGTATGAAAGTTTTTTTTCTCTTTTGTATTTCTTCTAATAAATATATTGTTCTTTTAACATTATCTGCTGTCTGGTGTTTCATTATAAAACCTTTTTGATCTTTGTTTATAATATGGGGGAGTATACCTCCTAGTCTTTTGGCCATAATGGCTGTAAAGAGTTTATAATCGTGATTTAAAACTGAAATTGGTCCATAGGATTCACAATTCAATGGATCTTTTTCTGGTTTTAGTATTGTTGAAATATTAGCATATTGCCAACTGTTAGGGATGGGGGATTAATTGGTTTGTATTGCTATGAATAATTTAGTTAATGGTGGGAGTAAATTTGTTTTAATGTTTTATAGAATTCTGCTGTGTAGCCATCTGGGCCCGGGCTCTTATTTGGTTTGGAATTTTTTAATATATTATTTATTTCTTGGGATGTAATTGAACCTGCCAGAAATTTCCCTTGTTCCTCCATAATTTGGGGTAGTTTCATTTTTGTAAAAAATTGTTTATATTCTTCCTCTTCTGGTTCCTGTGGTTGATGATGTAATTTGGAATAGAATATTTTGAAGCCTTCTAATATATTTTTTGTTTTGTTTAATTTATTGCCTTGTGTCGGGTGTTTTAGTTTAGAGATTGTTGCTAATGCCTGTTGTTTTCTCAATCTATAGGCTAGTAATTTAGCTGCTCTGCTTCCTCCCTTGTAGTACTTTTGCTTTACATACATCAAAGCTTGTTTGTTTTTTTGATTTAATATATCCTGTAGTTCTGCCTTTACCTGATTAATCTGGTTAGTCTGTTTAATCTTATCTGTTTTCCCTGTTGCATGATCTTGTTGCAATCTTTCTAATTCCTTTTCCAACTCTTTTGGATTTTTATTTCTCTTTTTCTTTTGATGTGTTGCATATGCTATTATCTCCCCCCTTACTACTACCTTTAATGTATCCCAGAGTGCTCCCTCTGTTATTTCTTCTATAGTGTTTTCTTGTGTTATTCTAGGGATCCATTGCTGTATTTTTTCTTTAAATTGTTTATCTCTTATTAGCATGTTGTTAAATCTCGATTGTCTTATCTGTGTTTCCTGCACTGCTTCTAGTTCTATAGTGATAATTGCATGGTCTGCTAGGAAGATTGGATGACTCTTGGTCTTATATATTATATCAAGTGATTCTGCCTCAACTAAGAAGTAATCAATCCTAGAGTAAATTTTATATACCCCTGAAAAATGTGTGTTTCCCCATGCTGCTGGGTGACAATGCCTCCAGGTATCTATTAAGGCTAAGTCTTTTATTAACCTCTTGCCATGTCTCTGGCCCTTTGTTTCCTAGGGGATGTTACAGCTTGAGCTATCCTTTGTTGGATTAATTAAAAGATTTAAGTCCCCTTCTAAAATCAGTTTCCCTTGCTTAAAAGTTATTATTTTATCGAAGATTGCCTGATATACTGTACTCTCTGAGCCTGGTGGTATGTATAGACTTCCTACTGTGTATGTTTGTCCCTCCCAAGTTCCCTTTATTAAAGATAACCTGCCCTCCCCATCCTGATATGTATTTGTTATCTGAAATGTTGACATTCGTGGGATAAGAATTGCTGTGCCTCTCCTGTGTCCTCTTGTATATGTACTAGCCACTACTCCTGTCATTCCATATTTGAGTAACTTCTGGTGTTCTTCATTCAATAGGTGGGTCTCTTGTAAGAGAATAATTTGAGGGTGCATTTTTTTAAGTGGGAAATTATTTTAGTTCTTTTTATAGGATTACTTAGTCCATTGACATTCTGGGACACCACTTTTACGATTTTCTTAATCTGTGACATTGTCTATCCATTCTGACAGTATCCCCATCCATATTCTCTTATATCTGTTGTCTTATGTTACTTCTAATATGTTTATGCTTCTGGGTTTCTTTACTTCTGACCTGCATCTTCCCGACCCACTTTTCAATTCTCTTTGTTCTGCTTTAGTTTTGTACCTTCTCCTTTGTTTCTGCCCCCTCCCTATCTGATTATCTTCTTCCCTTGGCTTATTAACTATATATATATATAGTGACTTCAAATGTCAGATTCATCCCTGACAAGGACAGAATATTCCGTCTAGTTTGGGCTATTTGTCTTTCCCTGTTGGCTTGCCCAAAATTTAAGTGAAAATCAACTCGGGTCTTTTCTGGATTCCCTTTCTGGTCTACTGGTCCCTTTAAATGAATAACTAAATAATATCCATAGTTATCAACATAAAATATAAAGAAAACAAGAAAAAATATACAGGTGCTTAGCTCTGATCACATCTTCGCTCTTCCCTACCCCCCAAAACTAAACAATCTATTTTTCATAAGTCTGTAATTTAATGTTCAGTTCACTTGGTCTCCAGTTTCCATCTTCTTCTTCAGTTCTAATATTTCGTGTGACCTTTCACATTATAGTTTTTATCTTTGCTTTTCTTAGAGTTATTCTGTGAAGAGCTTCACCCAACCCCCGGTCCAAGAGCGGAGTGCACTCCCTGGCAAATTTACGAGGTGATCATCCTCTTCACACACTGAGAGGACCTCAATCTCCTTTTTTCAACCCTTCACTCGAGTCTCAGGCAGTCCCCCCAAGGTTGCTCAGGCCCTGTGGAGCTCACCCAGCCCAAGCTGGGTATTTCCCTGGGATTATTTCACCCTATGAGCCTCTATATAGCTGGTCATGCTCTCCTTAGTCCTCTCTCCTGAGTTCACCCTCTCTAAGATACATTTCCTGTGTTTGTCACCTCGAGTGTACCCACCCCTGCATCACCATTCATTTTACAGGGCTTTCTGTATTGCTTGTCTGCAAGTCATGGAGAATGCGACAAACTTCCCGATCTTCTCTCCCCAGCAATTAAGCATTACCTATTCTGGATCTCAGGGCCCATCAGTACCTTCTCCGAGTGCAATCTCTCACTTTGGGTCTCTTTGGCTGTCTCTGGTAAGAGGATATCAATTAGAAAGCTCACAACCTGCTTCTCAGGATCTCCTCCTCTTCACTTAAGGAAAGATTTATGTACTTCTTTCCATGGGAATATCTATCATCTACCTAGCACAGAATCACCCCTCTCAGGCTTCCACTGTGATCTCTGTCCAGGGCCTACCCCCTCGAGTGTTTGCTGTCCCCTTTACCCCAGAGCTGCGCTCCCACTCCCAGACCAGCCTCTCATAGGGAGGCACTCAACACATATTATTTTGATTTAGAAAATTGGCCTAGTCATCTCTTTATCTCATCTAAAACTACTTGCTGTGATTCTCTTTCTGGTCTTCTCTCTTTTCTCAGTCCCAAATATGGCCTGTTTGGTTTTTCTGGTAATTTTGTGGGTAGCTCAAATCCTCTTTCTCTTAAGTCTTCCATGGCGTCTTCCACCAAATCGTATGTCATCTGGCCGTTGGGATATTGAATTAGGAGTCTGGATGGATAAAGTGTCTGAAATTTAAGCTGCGACTGTCTTAAAATTGGAAATAAAGGTACATATTCTCTTCTCCTTTGCATTGTGATTCTCGAGTAGTCGTTATCAAAGAAAAGATTCTATTTTTCTCTGAATATTTTCCCTTTTGCCCATGCTTTTTGTAATATCCTCTCTTTGGCTTGGTAACTTAAAAATTGAACTATTATTGAGCGGGGCCTCTGTTCTGGATTGTGGTTTAGGGCCAAGTGCTCTGTGGGCTCTCTGTCTATGTCTAACAAACAATCCTGTTTGAGATTTAATTCTTCCTTTAGTAGTTTTTCAATGTTCCCTCTCATGTCTCTGCCCTCACTATCTTCTGGAATTCCATATATTCTTATATTTTGGTGCCTCTGTTTGTTTTTGGCATCTTCTTGTCTCTCCCCTAGCACCATAGTTATCTCCAAGATTTGAGTTATAGTTGTTCATATATTCATAATCTCTGTGGCCTGATCTGTTTCTTTTTGTTCCAGAGTCTTTACTTTATTCTGTAGGTTCGATACATCCATTTTTAACAAATCATGTTCTGATCGAAAGTCTTGGAAATCTTTTTTGATGTCCTGTAGATTGGTTATTATTCTATTTAATTTGTCGTTAAGGATTAAGTCCTTGTTTTTAAGTTTTCTATGTTTGGGTTTCTTGCCTGAGGACAACAACTGGGCCTGCGATATTTCAGAAGTCTCCGAGTCCAATATTTCAGCTCTCAATTTTTCTTCTTCTATTGGTAGTACTTTGAATCTGTTCATATTTCCCTTTTGTGTATTCGATGCCATCTGCAAAAAAATTTCCATTTACTTATTTCTCTCATTCAGTTTTGGCTTTTTAATATTTTTTTGGGGGGGGAGATCTAATCAGAGCTCTGATTTTAAGCTGCCATTTGGTTCAGAGCTGCACCAGAAGTCTGGATTTCTTTTTAATTATAGAGAAAAACAAAACATTGAATTCAGAATCAAAATGAATGAGCAGATACTAGGTTTGGGGATTTGCGTATGCCACTATCAGACTTAAAGGTAACTAGGAGACTCATCCGCTCCCAGTATTGAACCTTATTTTGAAATGCACAAGATGAAATGTTATTTGAAACTTATTAGTGTACTGTATTATCTATTATTTACAGCCATCTTTCCTTGAAGAAGAGGCAATAATAATACCTCAAAACATTGGATTAAATAAGAAAAAGTAAAATAAATGGCTGAAAGAAAAGTGTTGAGGTGGCAAAAGAATAAAGGATTTGGTACACAAATCAATGAAAAAGAATAACTGACCCAGAACTCTTTATTTTCACAAAGAAGTGTAAGGTGATGCACCTGGGTAGAGCTATTCCAGGAATGAGTTACTGGCTAAATGAGGTCCAACTCAGCTCCTCAGCAGAGGAATGGGATCTGGGTCTCATCATCAGAAATTGCCTTAAACAGAATCAGAATCAGTGTAATAAGGCATACAACAAGGCCAGCAGATGCACAGGAAGGGGCATAGAGAGCAGAGATAGAGAGGTGATACTCACTCTGTATCGCTCCTTGGTGAGACCTCATCTGGAGTATTGTGTCCAGTTCTGAAGACCTCACCTCAGAAAGGACATTGATAGGCTGGAAGTGGTTCAGAGGAGAGCTACAAAGATGATACATGGCCTTCATGGGTTATCCTATGAGGATAGACTTACTGTAAGGCACTGGGCATATGTTCACTGGAGACCAGGAGAGACAGAGGGGACATGATCAAAACCATTAAGTTCCTAAATGGTATCAACACACTGCCTCACTCAGAGATGCTCATGAGGAACACCAACTCCACTACATGAGGGCATGAATGGAAATTAAGGGAGGGGGGATTTCAGGAGAGATATCTGTAATTATTTATGTTCTGAAAGGGTGGTGGAGCCCTGGAACAGACTGCAGCCAGAGGTGGTGAAAGCCAGAATGGTGAGAAGCTTCAAACACCAGTGGGATTAGGTATGGGCATAGTCTAATGGCACTGGGGGAGGGGGAATCCAGGGAAACACTAGTGGGGGGACAGGACTCCAGACTGACAGAAGATCACAGTACTTTATATGGGCAGACTAGATGGATCCTGGGTCTCCTTCTGCCAGCATCATCTACGTTTCTATGTTTCTAGGTGAGACCAGAAAACTCCAACAAATACAATTTAATACTGTACATAGAGTATATTTTTCACCATCAAAATTACATAAAATAAATAATACAATCTCAGGTACCGGTCTAAGATGCATACATACTACAGTGTAACTCCAAGGTGGCACTACTCCAAGGGCTACTACCTCTGTCTGCCTTTCTAACAACAGGTTGAGGGGCCTGGGTTCAAAACTGCCAAGTACCGTGGTGTCCCTACCCTCGGTAAATGCAATAGTTTGGTGTCTCCACCCAGAGTACGGTTTGTGTGGGCATCTATCTAGACTGGTATAGCCCTCTGGGAAACTATAACCTATAACCCCCCCACAATCCCACCTAGTGGCCAACTACCTAGGAGTTGACAATGACCATAACCAGTATTCAATAGACAGTTTGCAAAAAACATTAATACTATGCTCACAGTTGTCCTACTTACCAGCAGGGTCTCTGGTCCTGGTGTGTGCCCTGCAACCCCCTGTAAAGACAGTTTGACAATACAGTATCCACTTTCAACACATTCAATACAGAGCCTATCACTTTAAACCAAGTAATAATATGCTCACAAGCTAGATTCAAAGTAACACAGCAAATCGGGTTAATAAAGGGTGTGAGCAGTAAGGGGGGTAAATCTAGGCAAATTATTACTATTTTGGATTTTACCAAGTTATTTGACATATAATCAATTTAGTCCCTTTGCTACTGGGTACCCAGGATCTATGCTTGCTGGCCAGAATCATTGCCTGGAGTTGCAGCTGTTGTTGGAGCCCTTGAAGAAAATGATTACTAACTTATGCAAGGCAGAACAAATTATTTGTATCCATGGCCGGCTGGCCTAGTCTATTTAAAATTATTAACTTTAGGCTGACAATGATTGGATAGTACCATTAGGAAATAAAGAGGCCTGTTGCAGAGAGCTATCCTAGATTTTCTCATTGTACCAGTCGATTTAGGATGGCCTGATGAAATGAAGACCCGATGCCAGAAGCTGTTGCCCATGGGGAAGCTCGGCTGTCATGAATCACCTCCACTTCACGGCCTTTCCCTAGGTGGATGCAACCTGTGACAACTTGCTGCACAGGGGCTGGATCCCCAAAGCTGATCTCTCACCAGTAAAACTGTAGCTGGCACAAGAACAGACAGCAAATTCCAGTTTATCTGCTGATGACCCCTCCAGTGGGTAGACAATTCGGTCACTGGTAAAGGCAGGCTCGTCTCTGGCAATCAGTAGTCCCTGGAGGGTAGGCCTTGACCCACAATAAGCATTCAGCACATTTACTACTGGAAACATCAAATGCTCCAATTCCTCTATTGGCTCCTTGCTGGTTCGCAATGTCAGCTGCTTTGCTGAGCAAACCTCTTAATCTGCAGTCAGGCTGTTCCTGGCAGTCTATCCCACCTTTAGGACTGCAGGATGCACACCAGAGGAAAACTAGGCCTCTTTCAAGCCAGATCCCCCTGAGTCTACAGGCTCCTCTCTCCTTGGTAGTTTGAGCTGGAGACCCAAAAGACCTCTCAACAACAACTCAACAGATCTGCTCACAGCTTCCAACACCTCCTTGAAGTTTGAACAGTCCCTCTTAAATAAAGGGCAAAGTCCAAGGAACTCGATTGGCTGTTTAAACTGTCTGAAGCAGTTTTAGTCCTCCCATTGATTACTTTTTAGGCACCAGAAATTTGTCCCTGTTTATCTCCCACAAGTCTGTATTAAGTCCCATAAGTCCTTAAGATAAATCCTGGATTCTGACTGGATGCCTAGCTGCAAAGATGGTGGCTGCTGAACACAGTCTTACACAAGTTATGTAGTCCTACGAGTTTCAAGTTCTGGTGCAGCCAGGAATAAAATTAGTTATTTGCAATTTCCCCCTTGACTGATGGTCCCAACTGTGTCCTGTTGAATGAGCCCACTTATGTTTATTTGCCCCAAACATTCTTACTGTCACTGTCACCATTATACTGTCTCCCCAGGTGGCAGGCAGCACTTTATGAATTTTAATCCGGGGCTTTTGACTATTAATGAGCCCCGAGAACACCCTCACTCAAAACTTTAATTTAATCAAGAACTGAGGCTTCTCTTATGCCTCCTCTAGGTCACTGGTCCCCATTTAGTACAGGAGGGGCACTGGGACTGCTGCAGAGCTTCCCACATGATCACAAACCCAGCAGTTGGTACACCAATGCGCTTCTTGTGCCGGCACGATTGCCTGTTCACTTGGGAGGTAGCAGAGAGCGGTGGCGGCAGATCACAGCATAAGTTTAATCCCAAACTGGGCTAAAATACTGTATGGGCTGCATCGGGGGACCAGGGGAACACCAGAAACAATCAGACTGTGGAGAGGGGAAATACATGACACCAGCAGCAGTGGGGGGAAACCGGGACAGCATCAGAACCTAGGGGCAATTAAGGTAAGACCCCCAGGAGGTAACAATGGGAACACTAATCCACCTGATACATGCTTGTTCATACAAATTTCTGGTCTAAAATTAGTCTAACACTGGAAAAAGTAACTGGGACCGAACTACCATTAACGCCACTAAAAACATTGCTTGCAATCCCAGAATTAAGTCTATCACTGGATAACTATCAAATAAAGTTTATTGCAATAGCTATGATTATAGCAAGAAAAATGTATCCTATTTACATAGAAAGACCCAACACCCCCAGTCTATGAAACCTGGATAAACTTTATGTTAGACATCATGGAACTTGAAAAAATTCATTATATAAAAACAGATGAGAAAATGATTTTTGGAAGAATTTGGGTCCCATTCCATGCTTTGATACAAGAAGGGATACTGTAGGAGTAACAATAAAAGGAAGGAACAAAAAGGCTAATAGATTTATATGCAATATGAAGGCTCACATATTACAAAAGGGAAGGATCTTGATGTAGCTATGCAAGCAATAATACCTGACAGGGTTGGCAGTATTGGGCAATACTGGACCACCCAGGGGCATAATGAGGCCCGACGCCGCAGGCAGAGGGCCTTATAGCCACTGGAAGGTCTGGTATTGCCCATACCACCCACCCTGGAGGGTATTATTGCACTTAGAAAGTGGGCACAGTGTCATTTTTTTATAGGATTAGGAAAAAAAAAGTTAATTCTATAAAAAATGACTGCAAATCAATTGTTTGTCATTTTGGGGTAAAGTAGTCCCTTTGCTACTGGCAGTAGAGGGCACTGATATGTTTGTTACTGTGGTGCCCCCCAAGACACACACACACATTAATGTGTTTCGTTGTTTGTTTTATCTTTACACCCCTTTGATGGAATTTATTTATTTTTGTGAAGTGCTTTCAGTAGAAGCGAGCTGTGAGAGGGGAATGTTGTTGAATAGAAAGAGGAAACAGATTAATGGAACGCCTGATCGCGACCATGGTAAGCTGTGCACAAGGTTTTCGGATGCTGTCAGTTCAGTACATAGAGGCACTTTAGATAGGTTTTGTCAGTTGTTTTATGTGTTTCTCGGAGATAGGGAGTATTAAAGTATGGCGAGACAAGGAGGATTTTCTAGTTAAGCTGCTGTGAGGAGTCTCACGCTGCACTTTTCTAAACGTGGTGACAGGAGGTGCTTCCGTGAGCCGATCAATGTTACGACCTCACTGTTTTCTTTTTGGTTTTATGGCCAACTGTGTTTTTTATTTTAAAAATAGTAAGGCACGCTGTTGGGGGGGAACAGTTTTCTCACTGCTGGTGGTGGTGGGGGCAGTCTTCATATTTCATCTGGTAGTTATGACTACTAGGCAGTTTCAGTAGCGAGCAGGCAGGCTACCGGCTGGAGGATGAAGGAGAGATCGCGCAGTCAGCTGTCAGAAAGAAAAGGTGCTGTTTTAAAAAAAAACAAAATAAAGAAATGCTAGAAACGAGGTCAACTAAAGTTCTCTATGCAAACTGAATAGGCAGCTGGTATTAGCAGTGTGGCAGTATGGGTAGGGAACGCTATCTCTCTCTCTTAGCGAGAAGAACAAAATGGTGGCAATTTTAAATTGAATTGGCAGGTTTGAGCCAATTAGGAAGCAGGGTTGGCACAGGGATGTCTGAGGGAGTGAAGGGGCACTGGGGATGGCACTTTTTATTTTCTGGTCGTCTATTGAAAATTAATGTATCCCCCTGGCAGTGGTACCAGCCAATCAAAGATCAGGAAATAAAAAGCCAATTTTTTAAGCTCCACTAATAGGTTATAGCAAAGGTGTGGGATAGACAGGTATAGTTCTTGGACCCTTAGGCAGGCAGGGGGTTATCATGGTGAAACAGGCTGGTTAAACTGACTTACATAATCAGTGGATGAGACAGCCCTGTTACCCATCTGAAATAATAAAAAAAAAGATATGACAACAGAAGATGTTTTACTGAGCCATTTGCCACTAATAGAGGAGTAAAGCAAGGATGCTTTTTGGCAACCATACTTCATAGTAATGGGGCGGTGTAGGAAAGGGAGACACTGGGGGAATGCTTGAGGGGGTATGCCCTCTGCACAGCGAAACATTTACAGCAAACACTTTGATGCCGACAACATCGACAGTTCACTGTAAAAGTTCACCCAGGACCCCTGCACTCTTTTCCCCGGTCCTGCACCCCCTCCTTGAATCAACTCCGACTCGAAGTTGATAATCCCTAAGTTTGTAGGGTGCGGGGGCAGAGACCCCTTCATGGTGGGTTTGGGGGGCAAAGCCCCCCAATGAACATCAACCATTTCTCCAGATGGATTTATGTCGACCGCAAATTGCGGTCGACATAAATCCATTGCTGTAATGTCAGTCAACAAAAAATTTGTATATCTGGAATTGTAGAGCCCTGCAGGGCATGCAGGCAGAGTCCACACTTAGACAAATCAGCTCTAGAGCTGGGGAATGGTAGGAGGTAAGGAGAAAGGCATGGGGGAGGAAAAGCTGAGCAGACACATGGCACTACAGTGAAGGTAGGTGACACAGGGGATGCACTGCTGCTGGGGGACTAATTTCAAATAGGTATGCAGTACTGGAGGGGGCTCATGAGCCAGAGGGCTCAGGGCAGTATGGGAATGGAGGACAAATGTACTAGAGGAAGGATGGGAAGAAAACACCAGGAGGCAAAGTAGGAGAATGGGGCTCACAAAGCATAGGTGAGAAAGGAAGAGTTAGGGGAGGGGAGACAGCATGGACACATAGGCAGGAAGGAGCAGAAACTAGGAGGCATGGCAGCATAGACAGTGCCCAAGGGAGGGGCAGTGCTGCAGGGGACCGCAGGGGGCTGCAGGGGGAAGGCAGATTAAGGGAATTTATGAAAAGTGTGGAAGGGAGAAGAGGGGGTGCAGATAGGGAGCCAAGTATGGTGGACACAGAAAGTACAAGGGGGGGTTGAGGCTGGATCACCAGAGACAGGTAGGGGGTGCTAGCCAGGGCAGAGGAGGCAGAAAAGGTGATGGTCATTGGGGACTCCATCATCAAGGGTATCCACTGGGCAAGGAAATGGGACCCAAACAAAAGGAGGGTGATCATCTGTATGCCATGGTTGGATGTAGGAAGGGTAGAGCCTAAAGTCAGGGATGAGATAAGGTTAGCGGGGGGAAAACCTCCCATGATCATTCACCTGGGGACAAATGACCTTCAAGAAATGAGGTTGGGGTTGTGCAGCAGAGGTTTAAGGATCTATCAGGGTGCTGCAGGGGTTCAGTGAGCTCAGTGACATTCTCCGATGTACTGCCAGTTCACGGTGCCAGTACGGTAAGAAAGGGGAAGATAGTGGAGTTTAACAAGTGGCTAAGGGGCTGGTGCCAGATGGAGGGGTTTAAACTTATTGGAGAATTGGGGGACATGTGGACGGATGAGAGACTATACGTGAAGGACAGGCTACACCTAAATGAGGAGGGGTCTATGGTTCTAGGGGGAGACTACGGACATATGTGGAGGAGATCCTTAGTTTAAACTGAAGGAAGGGGGGTGTATGAAGCTAGGAAAGTCAAGAAGGATAACAGGAGAGGTGGGATCCTAGCTTGCACTTCCCCACAAATGGTGGCAGGGATCAGGAAGTAGGAGAAAAGAAAGGGAATTGGGGGGCTCATGGAAGGCCATGTGTGTAAACGCCCATAGTCTAAGCAAGAAGATAACTGACCTGGAGACCACAATGGTGGGAGAAGACTTGGACATAGCAGCCATAATGGAGACCTGGTGCATGGAAAACCAGGGACTGAATATGGTCATTCCAGGTTTTACTATATTCGGAAGGGATAGGGTAGGAAGGAAAGGGGGCGGGATAGCACTTTATGTGCATGACTACATAAAGGCTATAGAGGTACATGGAGATCGGTGGAGAGGAGGTACTGTGAGTCACCCTCGAAAAGTGGAAAGGGGCCATTATTAGAGCAGGAGTGGTATACAGACCTCCAGCACAGGGGGAGGAAGAGGCTACGGAGTTGATAATACAGATCCAAAAGATGGCTCAGAAAGGAGAGTTGCTGCTGAAGGAAGGCTTCAGTCTTCCAGATGTGGATTGGAGTCTCCTGGCTGCAAAAATGGCTAGCAGCAAGGGTTATCCTAGACTCCCTGCAGAGGGCAGTACTCAAACAACTGATAATGGAATCCACTCATGAGGGGCCAACACTAGATCTCGTTCTGACCAATGATGAGTGTAACCAATGTCACTGTGGAGGACCACCTGGGGATCAGTGACCATAGGGTGGTGAGATTTGGTATAAAAACTGGAGTAGAATTGAACCACACAAGGATGAGGGTTTTAGACTTCAGGAGGGCCAATTTCGCCGCAAAAATGGTCAGATGCCTCAGGGACACCCTGGCATGGATACATAAACTAGGAGGAGTTGAGGACCAGTGGGCAACAATAAGGAGGGAATTGAAATAGCTACAAGACTTTGTGCAAGACAGGTCAGCAAAGGCAGGAGAAGATAGAGGCCACTATGGTTCACTCAGGAAGTGTCAAAAAACATAAGGGCAAAGAAATGGGCCTGTAGGCAGTACAAAAAACACAGAAGGAGGATAGAAGTGTTTATCAGGAGTGGCAAAGGGAGGTGGGGAAGGAAGTAAGGATGGCAAAAGCAATAACAGAGGAAAGGATAGCTAAATAGGTCAGGAGTGGGGATAAAACATTTTTCAGATACATTGGGGAAAGGAGGAAGGCTGGGGGGAGGTTACAGGCTACTGGGGGAGGGACACCTGTGGTGGAGGACAGTCAAAAGGCTGACATATTGAGCAAATAATTCCTTTCTGTCTACATGGTGGAGGGAGTGGGAAACAAACCTGAAATACACAGCAAAGGCATGAAGGTACAGGAAATAGACACTAGCCCCTTCACTGCGAACAGAGTCATAAGGGAATTGTCCAACATAAGGGTGGACAGTGCCATGGGCCCTAATGCAATGCACCACAGGCTGTTGCGAGAGCTCAGAAAGGTACTGGCTAAGCTCCTGGCTGCCCTGTTCAATTGGTCTCTGGAAACTGGAGAGGTACTGGGGGACTGGAGGAGGGCTGATGTTGTTCTGCTCTACAAAGGGGGAAATAAAGAGGAGCCAGGAAATTACAAGTTGGTAAGCCTGACCTCAGTAGTCGGCAAGGTAACAGAATTGCTCCTCAGGGGAAGAACTGGGGAATATCTTGAGACCAGTGGTCTGCAGTACCAGAGACAACATGGGTTTACAAGGGGGAAGTCCCTGTCAGACCAAGCCAATAGAGTTCTTTGACAAGGTAACCAGGGTGGTGGACCAGGGCAGAGCAGTGGATGTGGCTTATCTGGACTTCAGCAAGGTCTTCAACACCATGCCACATAAAAGGTTAGTAATAAAACTGAGAAAACTTAGGCTGGCCCGCCAGCACAGTGGTAAAAGAATTACCACTGCGACGCAGATGACCCGGGTTTGGGAACTGACTTGGGATGCTCAAAGGTTGCCGGGGGGGGAGAGGTGGATTGAGTGGCCATAGCATGCTGTCTACCCCTGAGAGGGGAAGGGAATGTGACTCCGGTCCAGTGCACCCAGGTGACCACTGGACGTACTGTTACTGGAGCACCAGTGAGCGTTGCTCCTAGGGGGGCATGTCAACACATGATGCGGTTGCATCATGGCATCAGATTGACATGCTCCCTACCAGAAAACCACTGTGCAAAAACATCTATGCCCCTGCAAACACAATGATGTCTCTGTTTGGTGGCAGATCCGAGCCCCACCGCATCAGTATATGGGCACCCCCGGTGTTGAGCAGAGAGGCACCGGGGGCTCCACCCTGGGGGAGAATCTAGGGGGCACTAGAGGCGGGTGCTCCTGGAGTCTGCCCATGGATGGATGAGCAGATAAGGTTGGCCGTCGTTGACTCCTAAAATCATAGTAAGTAAAAGAAACAAACAAAACTAAGAAGCCTTGGAGTGGGGCCAAAAATTATGCAATCAGTAGAGAACAGGCTTAGCGATAGGGAAGCCAAAGAGTGGTGGTAATGGGGTACAATCTGAGGTGGGGAGTGTGACTAGTAGGATACCACAATGGTCAGTGTTAGGCTCAATACTTTTTAATATCTATGCTAGTGACATGGCCAAACGACTGGGAGGGAGGTTATGCCTGTTTGGGAATGTCACAAAGGTCTGCAACAGGGTGGACCCACAAGGAGGAGTTGAGAGGATGAGGGAGGACCTAGAAAAGTTAGAAGAGTGGTTAAAAAGGTGGCAGCTAAGATTCAACTCTAAGAAGTGCAAGATTATGTATTTGGGGCACAAGAACCCAGGGCAGCATATACACTTGGGGGAGGAGGTACTAGATGTCATGAGGCAAGAAAAGGACTTGGAAGCCATCATTACCAATGACATGAATGTGCTGAAGCACTGTGTGAAGGCGATGGGAAAGGCTAACCAAATCCTTGATTGCATTGGGTGGGGTATCATCAGCAGAAGGAGGAAGGTAATGCTTTCCCTGTATACTTTGCTGGTGAGACCACACCTCGAGTACTGTGTGCAGTTTTGGAGGCCCCACCTTTGGAAGGATAAGAACAGGTTGGAGATGGTGCAAAGGAGGGCTATCAAAATGGTCCTGGGCCTGCATTGGAAGCCCAATGAAGAGAGGCTTAGGGAACTGAACCTGTACTCCCTGGAGGACAGTAGGAGGCAAGGGGGTATGATTGAGACATTCAGATATCTCAAGGGGAATAAGCAAAGTATAGGTGGAGAATATGTTCCAGTGGAAAGGATATTCTAAGACTAGGGGTCATAATATGAAGTTAGAGGTGGGTAGGATCAGGAGAAACATGAGGAAGTTCTTCTTCATAAAGAGGGTGGTGGATGACTGGAACAGACTCCCAGTGGAGGTAGTGTGGGCTGAAACAACCACGGGATTTAAGCATGAATGAGATATGCACATGGCTATACTGGATAAAGGAGGGGTGGGGTTGAAGGCCCCCCAGTAGTGGCTTGGGGAAACACCATAAGGAGAAACTTACAGGCATATTGGGTGAGCCAAGCAGTCCTTATCTGCCTACAGCATTTATGAATCTATGAAGAAGAAATTCAGTATGATCCCCCCAAATAAACAATGCTCCATGTCATCTGCTTGCTTATGCGGATGACATAGTCCTATTTTCCTTTTCTCATAGAGGACTACAATAAATCATTAATACATTTTAACATGCTTGCGATAAACTAGAACTCAATAAACTTAAGTAAAATGAAGATAATGATCTTTGGCTCTAATCAATATATAATCTCTTTTTTCCTGGATAGAGAAAAAAATTGAAGTATTAAAGAGTACATTTATCTAGGAATTAAGATCACACCTAATGGAAAATGGGACCAACACTTTAAAGAACAAACTATAAAGGCTAAACATGTTGCAAAGGCTCTCCTTAGAATTAACCTCACATATGGGGGAAATATATTAAATATGGCCCTTAGAGCAGAAGAAATGACAATTAATCCAATATTACTATATGAAGCAGAGATCTGGGGCACCAACTATTCTAGTAATTTAGCAATAACTCTTCTATATTTCTTCAAGGCCATTTTCAAAGTTCCTGTATCTATATCTACCTCTATGGTAAGGACAGACTTAGGTAGAATAGAAAGTAAAGCACATCTGACTTTAGACTGCTCACTTATTGGTTGAAGATAATAAACAAGAAACACAACCAACTCCCAAGGGAATGCCTGCAAGAAAAGATAGTGGATAAATACAAACAAAAAATCACAATGGTTAAATGCATTGACCTCTACCTTAGATAAAATAGACTTAAAGCATTTACGGTTTAGACTGTCTGAGGAACATCCATATTTCTCTACAATATAGATCAGTTTAAAATAAAATGTCTTTGAAGCTGCTCATGAATTAGACATGGAAAATGTAAGAAAACAAAAATATGCCTCTTGGCTTAAAATAAATAAAATGTTACATAATCTAGCAGAGTACCTTATACTTCCCATTTCTCCTGATCGGAGGAGATTGATTACCTGGGCTAGATCTGAGATACTAAACTCAAAACATTTTCATTTTAATAAAACAATAATATTAGATGCAATACATACAACAGAACACTGCCCCTGTAATAAAGTTTCTTCTGAAACAATTCATCATATAACCATTCAATGTCCTTTATACAAGGAACCATTTACTAACCCTCTGTGCTGATTTTAACTATGATATAATGTTCATCACCCACCACCCAATGACTAAAAAGGATGCTGAAACCACTGCTATGTTCTTCTCTTCAGTAATAAAAATTAAGGAACAAAGGGGGAAAGATGAATATATTTCAATTAAGAGGTTGGGGCTGAGTGCAATTGCACTTTAAGTCTGATATAAGTATTAACCCTAATTGGTAATTCCTTATGCAATGGTGGGGAGTGAGTGGTGGTATAGGCTGTTAAGGCTGTTGACATTCCTTGGCAGGTCTCTAAGTCTGGTTTTCCGGGCATTAGCTAATGCATTGCACCTAACCCCAAGCTACATTCCTCTTTCTATGTATGTTAAGGAGAAACCTTTGCTACTGTATTCATAATGTCCACTTTTTTTAAAAGCTTTTTCTTATTATTGTATGGTTTTGTAATAATTTGTAATGATTATAATGTTTTACTGTTATGGTTGGTCAAATAAACTTGAACTTCCTTTAAAAAAAATTGCTGATGACACCAACATGGTAAGGGAAATAGCATCTGAGGCAGATGGAGTTGCACTGCAGAAGGACTTAATCTATTAGACTGGGCATTACAAAACTTTATGAAGTTCAGTCTGGAGAAATGCATGCTAGTTCATCTTGGTAGGAGAAACCCAAGCATTGAGTAGATGTGGGGCCAGACTAAAAGCAGTAGAACAGGAAAATGTTCTGGGTATCCAAATAAATGCAGACCTCAGTAGCAGTGTGCATAGTGAAACTACGACCAAAAGAGCACATAGGATTATCAGATGTTTTAAGAGGGACTTCACAAGTAGGAGAAGGATAGTGGTGATGTCATTTTACAGATCACTGGTGCATCCTACAATGGAGTATGGAGCCCAATATTGGTCACCATATCTGAATAAGGATACCAGCAAACTGAAAAGGAAGAATAATTAGCATTCATATAGCACTTTTCATGCACACTGAATACCAAAGCGCTTTACAAATAATAAGAGACTGATAGTTAAATGGCTGTACATGTGTAGTGGCAACCATTTTGCACATTAACACCCACACATAACCTTGGACAATTACATGAATCGGTTTTATGGGAAGGGGAATGTTGGCCAGGATACCGAGGAAAATACCCTACTCTAAATATCTAGCACTACATTCCCAGCTACATAAATTGATTTCAGCCACAGTAACCCACAAAACCTTGTATTCTGTCCAGATAAAACAAGTTTGGCTGCAAATGAGACAGAGTACAACAGAGCACATACTCTAAAATGTGAGATGCAGTTTGGTACTCAAAACATGAGTTAGACTTTTGATCCCTTTAAAGGGTGCCAACAGAGAATAGAAGATAGGGTAATAACCTCTCTTTCGGAGGATGGTAAGGAGGTTTCTGATACTCTTGGGATGTTAAATGTGGTGGAATGGTACATACAAGCCACTTTTGGTACCGGTTCTCTGTGATAATAGCATCTACAAAACGGTGCCAACCAAAAATAGCGAGTTCACACTACCAAAAACAAAAACGGTGCTGAGCACTACAGTGCCTACAACAAATAGCGACCGGTGCTTACATTCTCCACGGTGAGCAATGTGAAAGAACTTGTTATTCAGGGGACTATGCCCCCAGCACCCACCCTTTGGGGGGGCTTCACCCCCAAACCCCCCATTTATAATATAATCATCACTGGGGGGATGATAATGGGGGACAGGGGAAAACTCGGGAGGGGGACTGGGGGGGCAACCTGTGGGTGTGGGAAAGAACAAAGTTGGGAGGGCAGGGAAACAGGAATTAATCAAGAAAAAAAACAATTAAATAATCAAAAAAAACACACACACAAATAGGAAATCACCACCAGCCAGTCCCGAACCCACGTCCACCAGACATAAGGGTAATGACTGTACCCACTACACTAGATGGCCAGCTCAGAACTGACCTGATGAACAAAGCCCTTTATACTCTGCAAAATAAGTACTTTCTACGAAAACAAAAGCAATGAAGTTGCAATGTCCTATTAAGAGTAGAGATGCAGTGAAATTAAATTCCGCTGGTGAAGTGAATGCGAAGTGGCCACTTTGCATTGTCACTCTGCTACGCGGAGTGGCCAATAGAAAAGGCTCACTTCGCCTTGTAATTATTACTTTACACTGTCATTCCGCCTTAACTTTAAGTAAGGTGGAGTGGCAACACATTGGCAGCCTCCAGTGCCCCCCACACACAGTCACCAGAATTAATGTGCATCCCCAAAATGCTACTGTCTTGTGTCCAGAAAACTCCCCAGTGTTGACAAAGTGAAATGAAAGCACAACAAGAAATACAAAGTCTCCCAGAATTAATGGCACATTCAGTCATGTACGCAGTGGTCACACAAAGTCACCAGAATTAATTTGCATCCCCAAAATGCTACTGTCTTGTGTCCAGAAAATTCCCCAGTGCTGGCAAAGTGAAATGAGAGGGTAACAAAAAATGCGAAGTCTCCCAGAATTAATGGTGCCAACCGTAATGTGCTCAGTGGTCACAAACAGTCACCAGAATTAATTAGCATCACCAAAATGCTACTGTCTTATGTCCAGAAAATTCCCCAGTGCTGGTGAAGTGAAATGAATAGGTAACAAAAAATGCAAAGTGTCCCAGAATTAATGGTGTACTGCAAATGTACAGACAGATTAAGACTGCGCTGGGCATTCAAGAGATGCAGAGTCAGACGCAAAGGCACAGGAACACCCAACCAGTCTTCACAAGTCACAAATCCAAATCTGGAAAAGAATACCTTTTGCTGGTTGGGGGGGGGGGGGTAGTGCCTGGCAGTATGAGTCCACTACCAGTAAAAATACCACAAAGCAGTATAAAAAATTCATGCAGGAGTGGTGTATAGCAGGTTCACACTGCTGCAATTACTCTTGCACAATAAAAGTTTTCTGATTTAATGGTACGCATCGCACACACACTCACTCACACACACACTACAACTATTGCATAGCAAATGAAAATCTTTAGCAATATAGCCAAATGTTTTAAACAAACTGAAAATTATACACTGCTGCACCACTACAATCAGAAAAAAAATGTTAAGTATTACTGAAACTATTACTGTGTGTACAGTAACACAATTATACAAGAAAAATATAACCAAAACAGAAAGACTGCCTTTTTCTCCCAGTTAATGTACCTACAACACAGATATACCCCTTCCTCGAAGCACACTTCACAGAACACAGACTGACTGTTCTAAATTAACATTTAAAATCCACAAACAAACAATAAACACTCGATGATATGAGCACAGGAGGGTTTCCTACAATCGATGCACTAAATTTTGAGAAACAAAATGGCTCAAAAAGGCTTTTTAAACAGCTTTTAGAGGATTTGAATCACAGAGCTCTGAGAGAAAACTGTCTCCATCTTCCAGTACACACACACTACACAGAACTGAGGCTGTGCAGAACAATCTAGAGCCCATGTGACCTGCAATCCCATGAAGCACTGCAAAATCGCCTTGGAGCTCAATAATAAGGCAAAGTGATGCGAAGTACATTGATTTCAATGTACTTCGCTTTAAAATTGGTGGAGAAGTGGTTTGGGGAAGGTGGAATAACATGAAGTCATTGTTTTCAATTGTCTTCGTGTTCCCCATTATAACGTGAAGTACTCCGCTTCGCGTTGCGGAGCGCTTTGTGGATTCCACCTATCTACCTAATCACTCCACGGAGTGAATTTCGCCACTTTGCCCACCTCTAATTAAGAGTACATAGCCGACTTTACATTCGCTATTTTCACGTCACCCAAATTGAGTTGCCGAGGTTGACTTGCTATAGTCAGAGGATACCTTTGGTACTAGGGTACTCTCTTATAATGTGACCACATTTTTGGTAACTTCCACCTGCCCCCACTATCTGCCACAGTTATGCAGACTTTAGCCAGACCTGTATTTGCTGATGAGGCTGAGAAAGCTATAGCATCTCTGTGAATTAATACTGCACCTGGCACTGATGAAGAACAAGGAGGCAAAGTCGGCAGTGAAACATTCAAAGGCGGTAGCGGAATTGCGTATAGCAAATGGTGTCAGGGAAGGGAACAAGAAATTCTTCAGGTATTTACAAGAGAAGAGGGAGAAAGGGGGAAGGGTAGTTAGGCTCAAGGATAGTGGAAGAAGACAGACAGGTCACCATTCTGAACAAATACTTCTGCTCAGTGTTCACTAAGGAGCACAATGGCCCAATACCAGAAAGTAGCATCAAAGCACATGGTAGAGGGGTCCCACAAATGGGAACACCAATAATTACCACAGACAGGGTCAGGGAGGTGCTCGAGCAATTAAAAACAGGACAAAACTCCTGGACCGAATGGAATACATCCAAGGATACTAAAGGAGTTAGCAGGTGAGTTAGCGTATCCCTTAGCGCACCTGTTTAACAAGTTACTTCTGTCGGGAATCATGCCAATGGACTGGAAAAGAGCTGACATTGTGCCCTTACACAAGGGAGGGAGTAGGGAAGAAGCTGGCAACTACAGACCGATCAGCCTCACATCAGTGATAGAAACGAAAATGGAGGCCCTGATTAAATAGGACATATATTTTTTTAAAGTTTATTTATTTATTCATAAC